>CM040748.1:10072500-10672500 GCA_022829145.1 Albula goreensis
AAAATTATTGTGTTTTTGCCACTTTGGAGACAAAAGGCTTTAAGTATTGCCTAAGAGTCAGTGGGGTTAGCATGGCATCCAGAGACAAATTAAAATTATGTGTATGATCTACCACTAACTAATTTGTTTGTTTAATCCCTCGTTGCCTTGTGTCTGATATCCTGGGGTCATATATGCCACATTTACTTTGGTCTCTTTAGCAAGGCATGAAGGTGTCTCAGTGATGTTCACTAAGTACAGATCATGCTGTACCCATGATGCACCAATGAAGACATGGGATGCCCACAGTGGTGTGGCAGCTATCAGGGGTCAGCAAGATGGCCTGGGGGGGCCCCAACACTGGGGGTATGTTTATTGTGTTTGGAGAGGTGTGTGTCGGGGGGGGGGGCTGGGGGGTGGTTGGGGTCAAAGCACAGAAGAAGGCCGTCTAATAACAACCAGGTGAGAACAGCTTCGTAAGGCCAGAGGAATGTGACAGATTCGCAAACCTCCAGATTAGAAAAATAAGAGTGGGTGGCGGAGATCAAAGAGGTAGAGGTTTTCATTTGAAAAGGTCAAACTCTCTCTCTCTCTCTCTCTGTGCAGCTTGGCAGGGAGTGCGAGTGCCTATGCAGTGACCGGAGCGAGGCAAAAACACAGGGGGGCCCTCTGAGGCCTTGCCAAAGACCCCGCTTTCAGACTCTGCTCCTTTCTGCCTCTGAGCAACAGCAACAGCAGCTTCTATCGCTTCCCTCCCTGGCTTTTATTTTGAAAGGAGGAGTCCCCTCCTCACACGCTCTTGTCTGCTGAGATGGCTTCATCAGAAACCTAGGATGTTAAAAAAAAAAAGGCTTGATGTTGAGGCCCACTTTTCACTCGCCCCTGAAGGCCTATTAGGGCAGGCTGTTTCATGGATGTCAAGAGGTATCAAGTGATCTTTGCATTTCTAAAAGCCAGCACCACTAAAGCAGGTGAAACACAGTGATCGGTTCCTCATAAGGAAAAAGTGATGGAGTCACAGCATGGGTGATGCCTGAAAAAGGTCTTTGTGTCTGAAACATTGCACCTCATTAAAGGTTTATTTGCTAATATCATGCAGTGTGTGTGTGTGTGTGTGTGTGTGTGTGTGTGTGTGTGTGTGTGTGTGTGTGTGTGTGTGTGTGTGTGTGTGTGTGTGTGTGTGTGTGTGTGTGTGTGTGTGTGTGTGTGTGAATCCCCTCAACCATTCAACCATCCTGTTTGAGTCATAGCAACCAGAAGTGCATAATATTTATCTTAAAAATATTAATATTTATTTTAAAAATTCCAAATTTACTGAAAATGACTTTGTGTCCATTATGAAACAGCATTTATGTAAATAAACAAAGCTATCCTAATGAGAGATGTCTGTTCTACAGAATACGGGAAGGGCACCTCAAGGTGATAACACTTGTGACTTCATTCTCAATGTAAACTACATTTAGCTGATAGTTGGTTACAAGTTGCAAGTTTCAAAGAGAAGAATGGATGCATGTGACAAAAATTCTAACATGAATGACAACCTTATTCATATTAATAAGGCTGTCACAAGGCATTGGGTCATTGAACAACACCAAAAGTAGCTAGGAAAAAAATCCATATCACATGGAGTTTATATATCTTGGTCTGTTCTATTGTGTATGTATATATTGAAATGGTATACATCAAATAGTTATTAATTTATTCTTAATATATCGAAAGCAAGCTTATCTGTGCAATCCTTTAATCCTGTCCATTTTTAAAATATTTTTCTATACAATACATATATTTTCTCCATTTTTCATTCAGTTTAACAGCCCCCATGTGTTTTGAATTACATGCCATCTGGCTCTGTGTTTCTGAGGATTGTGAGAGATGTATATAGTTTTATTCCTAAGAGGTGACTACTTCTGTGGGGCGGTGGATACTCTGAGGCCTTACGCTGCAGAGGGCAAGCCGAGCGACAGGAGAGAGAATCATTTAGTGTGATGTCGTTGACTTCCAGAAGAGAGAGAGGGCAAGAGAGAAAACTGAGATGAAACTTAAGATAAAAGTCAAGGTGGTCTGTGTTAAAGAATGAAAGCAGAATTGGCTTTCAGTGATATCACCATTTAACCGACTCTTGCTATTAACCCTTTCAATGACGGAGCCAAAAGAAAATAGGAATCATGTGCCAGGGTCATACATTTTCCTAGCCTTTGAGTAGATCATTTGGAGGGAAGGAGGCCCTATAGAGTAGCTATCTATTGGACTTATTAATGTGATGAATATCAAGTAACCTCATTAAGCCAAGCTGTAAGATCTTACTGACTTTTGGTCATCTTCACTTTGTTAGTTTCTTTCAGTTTCTATGACGGTGTTATTAGGGTACTCATCCCAACTGCCACTCAATCCAGTACCATCAATTTAATGTCCCTCAGCTCCCTTGCCTGAACAAATGGGCTTTTACTATGCGTTAATTCATCATGTTTCTATTTGTTTAAGTTTCGGGTCAAAGTTCCAATATAAATTGACCCCTACAGGGTCACAGTCCATATCCATACATCTTCAGCAACGCTTCCATCACCTCATCTCACCCCTCTGCAGCCTTTCTCTCCGTATGTTTATTTCTTTTACAGTGTCTCTCCCTCCACCATCTTTCTCCCACAGGGGAGCCAGCCAGCTGTCAGAGGGCCCCCGCCCAGGGGGGTGCATTCCTCCCCCGCTGCCCTCCGCATACCTGCGGCCTGCTAGCTCCGAAGCGCGCGAGCGCCGAGGTCCCGCATTCCTGAAGCCACGCGAGCCCCCAACCCCCCCACCCACCCCCCACTTCCCTCCCGCCCACCTTCCTCCCCGCAGCTCCCGCTCAAACACCCAGCCAGCTGCCACCCAGGTGGCAGCGCCCCCCTTGCGCAACGGTCGGCCAGGACAGGCAACATGAGAGCCAACCTGGGTCCTTCTGCTCGTCACTCATCGCATTCCCGGGTGGGCCGGCTCTTGCTTCGCTCCCACTGAGAGCCTGTAACGGTTACTCAAACCCGGCAGACTCTCACTTGCTGACATAACACCTAAGGGACATGCATTAACAGCGCTGATAGTTAAAATGGCAGTAGTCCTGAGTAATACCTGTGTATCACGCTTCAAAATCTACAGTTGCTCTAATCCCCAGGTTCCTCATCCAGCCAGCTTTAGCCTGTGCTTTGGACAGCCATGCGCTGTTTAGTACTGTGGCAATGATTTCCTCAATTGAAGGAGACAGTTTAATTCCATGCATTTTGTTTTTTTATTATTGTATTTCTGATCTTATGAGCACTGGTGTTTCTGATGTATTAAGTTTTATTTCAGGCATCTGAAAAAATCGTTGGTGGAACAGACTGTTACTTGTCCATTAGCTTGTGAAGTTGATAATCATTGGGCCTCCTCTCTCTCTCTTTGTGTGCCTTATTTTAGAGGCACTGCTTGACCCCAACAGCATCAATTGGGAAAAGGGCATGCATGAGGAGATCCAAAGACACAACGACCCACCCCGCTGCTCTTTCCGTCTTATTTTCTCATCAAATCCATGAAAATATCATATAACATGAATAATCTCATTCCTGCCTTTCAACCACAGTTAATGCTACTACTCTATTTGCCTCAACCTTGACTTAAATCAACATCACATTGCTACTTTTAAAGTTATCCCCCTGGCCCCCACCCCCACCCCATCCCACCTTTTACCCCACTATCCTCCCCACCGGTCCTCTCTGGACCCCTCACCCCCATCAACCGAATGTTAAAAAGGAAAAGCCAACCGAAATCATTAAATGCATCTCCAGGCCCATAAAGGCCATTAACAGAGGTACACCTGAGAGGAATCATAAAAACCTCTCAGAAGTTGCAGCCGTCTGCAGCTCACTCTCTCTCTGCTCAGTTCATTATTTCAGACTTTTTCCCTTCTTCCCCCACCCCTCTCCTCCTCCTCATCCACCCTCTCCCTTGCTCTACTCAGACAGCAGAGGAACCTCCTCGAGACTCCAGTGGGCCCACTGCGGTTGAGCCCCCTGGTCCTGCTCTGTGGTGTGGTTGGGACTGTGCCTGTTTGGGGGAGCGATCGTGCGTGTGATTGTGTGTTTAAGGGCATGTTAGTAGGTATGGGGTGGAGGAGGCCTCTGAGATTGTAGGGAGCTTTTTTTAAAAAAAAAAAAAAACACCCCTTAGCCTGACTGCTCGAGGCAGATTTCAGTCTCTATCACAATAAGGCTCTATTTTTCCACATTTTCGGACGGAAATAGCATTCCTGGGAATTAGGGTTCCATTTCACATTGCCCCGAGTGTTTTTTTGGAAAGCACCAACAGAAAGAGCCCTGCCTCATTTGAAGTCAACGCTCCCCAAAAACACAGGAACTGTCCAATTTTCCCACACTATTTTGGGCGTAAATATCCACAGCGTGCCGCCGTACCGCCATACCTCTGCGCCGCCGTGCCTCAGCACCTCTGCGGAACGCTGGGCCGTGTGACAGGGCTGAGGTGATGCTCTGCCAGGTCTGGCTCTGCTTCACACAGAGACTTTTTATCAAGGACAGCCCCTTCCCAGCGCTGTGAACTCTGATTTCCATATTTCTGTGTGTTAAACCCACACACATCCCTTCCTACCACTGGACCCATACAAATGTAATAAATGACAATGCCCTTGATCAGCGGAGTTTGAAGCCTCTTGATACAAGGAGAAAGGCATACGTCAGATTATCCTGTTTTTGCGTTGACTTCAGCTGGAGCGGAGCGCGGAAAATGTGCGTCAGGCCATAAACGTTTTTGTTGGTGTTTTTGCCAGGGTGTTGTACTGCAGTCCTTTCTTTGAAGTAAATGAGTTTTCAGTATGTCTGAACAGGTTGATATGTTGCAGGGGCTGTGTTCTTTAATTGGCTGATTTTCTGTTCAGCTGTTGTCAAAGTTCAACATGTCTCACGAATGGCCAATAATAAAGGGTGAATGCCTTCAGTCTAATATACTGTGGCATACAGAAATCGAGCTTCAATCTGCACTGAAAAGTGACATCATTCTTTGGTTATTTTTAACAAAAGTTGACTGGGACATTATGTAACCCATTCTGAATATGCTGTACATGTGTGTATAAATAGTATAAAAAGTATACGTGTAGTAAAAAGTATACGTGTATTTGTATGTACATATAAAATGAGAGAGATGGAGACAGGAACAGAAAACATGCCACATTGTCATCCTGTAACACATTAATTTGGTTACAAAATGGGTGATTGCTGCACGGAAATATTTTCAAAATGTGAACATGCATTTAACATGTCTGTTTGAAGTAAGTAGCTCATATATGAACATTAAGCCAACAGGAGTAAAGGGAAAACACAGCTACCACACACACAGCCGGTAACCAGGTCTGGTGCAGTCACAGGAAATGCATCAATGCGTGCAAGTAAGTGGATGAGGGGTCTGTGGAGGAGTGTGAGGGGAGGGGGTCAGAGCAGTCCTGGCAGACTGTTTGAGGGGTGATCACTTCTGCGGTAACTGGTGAGACAGAGTGATGCTAGGCCTGTGCAAATGAGTGTCGGGCCAAAGGGAGGACCCTGCCTCTCAGAGCGGCCTCATCCATCAGGCTGTCAGCACGGCCTCACACCTGTCCCGCACATCAGCCATGGGCAGCACCTCTGTCCACCCACAGCCCACAGCGCTGCGTGGGAAACCCACAGGCGGAGGCCGCTGCTAATCCACCGCCCCTCCTCCCTCTCCCCTTACCCTCGCTGGGTCACGGGGGAGCGGGGATCACACCCCCCATCAGAGGTGACGTTTGAGGAGAAACACCTCACCGCAAGTGAACTCTGCAGGCTTTTAGTCACAGGAAG
This sequence comes from Albula goreensis, assembly GCA_022829145.1. Taxonomy (NCBI): domain Eukaryota; kingdom Metazoa; phylum Chordata; class Actinopteri; order Albuliformes; family Albulidae; genus Albula; species Albula goreensis. The sequence goes on from CM040748.1 coordinate 10,078,311, forward strand.
ACGGCGAGCCTCATCGGCGCGTCAGCAGAGTCTGTGCCATTTCTGACGCATGGAGCGGAAAAGCCCAGCGCGATCAGCAAAAAAAAAAAAACCAAGCAAATGCAAGGACCTAGTCAAGCCTGCGTGTGTCTTTGTATGTTTATCCAAGTCTGTGGGGATCTGTGTGCGCATAACCACAGTAAGTCTGCACCCAGGGTATTTCCCTGTGTCTGTGAATGTTTTAACGGGCCCTGTCTGTAGGGGTTTGACTGTAGAGAGGGGAGCCCTCCTTCAGAGCCTCAAGCGGCCCTGTGAGGCCTCCCCATCAGGTCTGTACAACCATCACCTACCCCTAATTATCTGGGGATTACCCCCCTCCCTTACGCACCCTTTATAGTATCCAGAGGGATTTCCTGGTTCTTTAAAACTCCTCTAATAAAATGTACCTCTCTCGCCTCACAGCAGGAGACCGGTTGATCGAGCTCTTTTCATGTTCCTACACAATCTGAGAGCCTCCGATGTGGCAGGCTTGAAATCTAAAGTCACGTTTTACAACTCTGTTTTTATTATTCCACTGGATGCGTTCGGAGACCGGCATGGTTTTCCCGTTTTCCGCCAGGTACAGCACGTTTTTGGTCGTTGTCAGTTGAAGAGCAGTCCTCATTGAGAGTATGCATTTTCTGAGTAGTTGAGTTCTGCAGGTACGTTTACCTTGGTCAGGTTGCGTCTTTAATTCATGTGGCATATAATTGGAAAGGGATTTTACAAAACCCAGTCATCAAAAAACAAAAAAGCAGGGAAAGCTCTACTATCCGGTCGCATTTCTGAAGCAGACCCTCCTCATTCTCCTTCGATGGAACTGACCTGTGCCGTTAACGACGTAAGCAGAGGCCGAAGCTGGAAAACCATTTGATTGCCCCAAAAAAAAAGCCCCCAAAGATTAATGGCAAAACCCTGGTTGTTTATTTATTTGTGTTGTGAGCTATCATAGGAATGTTAATGGCTTAAACATGGCGAGGGTGTGAGCACATGCTGAAGCTCTCAGCCAGTCTCATCCCTATGTGCCAGCCAAAAGATTCCTCCTTCGCCTTAGACGGCGGTCTGACACAGAGACCCGAAGGAGTGTCACTGGGACTGCCCGGCACACCCGCTGCATCATGTTACACACTTCTCAATGAAATTATCATAAAAAAACCCACCAAAAAAAAATTAAGAACTTGCAGACCTTTAAATTGAAAAGGAATGTCAGCTTGTGACAAATCCCCTAACTATGTCAGAGTTGCCAGGGATAATTTTTTTTTAAAAGGAGCTGATAGGAAGACAAATGACTTGAGGGAATTCCGTGCGGAGAGAGGGTAGAAAGAGGTGGTGCAGAGGAATTGCAAGGCCCCTGTCGGTGGAGGAGAGGTAGGACTATGTGGGAGGGTTTTTGGGATAATTGGTGTGGCAGTAAAGATCCCAGGGCTTCCTCTGTCAAATCCCCCCCAGGGAACATCCCCCTCTGCAGGACTAAGCACTGCTCTCTGCAAAAAACAGCTGTCTGATTCCTTCCATTGGAAGACCCTCAAAGTGATGAAATACACCACAGAAATGGCTGCTAAAGAGGCTGGCTCTCATATGTGGTCTCAGTGCTCAAAATGTAGACATGTATACGTGTGTGTGTATAGGAAGAATTTTGTAATGTGCAGATAGATGGATGACTATTAATGTTATTTCACGAATATATCTATCTCCTTCAGTGATAATTAAATACATTGTGCATGGTGGCTTATAGACCTGTGTGTGCGTGTGCGTGTGTGTGTGTGTGTATGACTGTGTATTTGTGGTCATGTGATTGTGCAAGAGTTCATTATTTCATATTTTCATAGCATTGCTTCCATTAAACTTTATGCACACCTGTTATTGCACAGAGAGCTTTAATTCATGCCCAGCATTGTGGTCTTGTGTTGAAAGGGCATTTACTGTTATGAAGTAGGTGCTTTGTGGAACATTGGAGGGAATTCTGGAGCGTGTTCCAGCCCTCACATCTTCCCCCTCCAAACTTGTGCCTTTCCATATTTTTGCGCAGGGCACGACTGGGGGAGTGAGGCAAGGGTAGAACTGTAAAATCAGGCTGGAATCTTGTTTATGGGCTCAGAACGCAGCTGCCGTTGGCTTCAACTGACCAGCCCGCAGAAGGCAGCGCGGGGATGGGCAAAGTGGCACAGACAGATGTTAAAGTAGTCACACACGGGAGCGGCCGTGTAATTGCATTTGGACTGTACCGCCGGCGAGCAGCCCCGCCGTGGCACGCAATGCGCTGCAAACTCCCCAAACCACTCATAGGCGGAGGAGGGCCCCTGATTTTTTATATACATTGCAGGCGAGGCTCTCCTCCCCTCACTTTCTAATGTTCACTCTAATGAGGTTACATGGATCACAGTTTCTGCCTCCCTCTCCAAACCTATGAGCAAGGAGCGCAGTCAGGCCTAAGCCCAGCCCGTAGCCTCCGCCCTCAGCCCCTGTTTTTCCCAGGAACTTCAGCAGATATTCCAGGACCTGCCAGCTACGATTGTCTGTCATATCGGTGCATTTCAATTAATGAATTCAATGCACAGGCATTCAGATAAGATTACATACTTTGCAAGACAGTGATGGCAAAATGTTTTTGTGAGGAACGAAAGAATGCAATTGTCCCCACAACTCAATGGCAGGGTGCAGGCCTCCTCATTCTTTTTGCTGAAGTATTCAACACGTCAGTCTTTACCATGCAAATATAATTCTACATCGGTGTTAAAAGCTGGTAAAGTCTCAAAACACAGGAAATGTGTGAAATTGCTTCAATTTTATATTGGCCTTTGCACTGTCAAGGACTTTCAGCAAATTGTGTTAATGGATGTAATGGTTGCAGCCAAATACTAGATACCCCTCAGAGCAGTAAAGGGCCTACTTACTGCGGTATTTGCTCCCTACATAATGACAGTTAAATGAGAGTTGGTATTTGAAACTGACATATCATGTGCGTTGTTACTTTCTGTTAAAAAATGTATGGTATGGTTTGAGCTATATAGTATTTCACTATGTTTAAAAAGAACACTGTGTAACGGATATATCTCAGCTGAGATGTTGCAATGTAATTCGCTCAACAGATACGTATGTAGATGACATCATTATCTGCCATCTGCTTGCTCTTTGAACATGCTTTTGGTTGGGAAGATGCTCTTTGGCCAAAGCAAGTGTTGTCTCTCCAGTCCCAAAACCTTCTGCTCTTGCTGTTGTCTTGTATTAGGGAATGATGCTATAGCCAATATCATAGCCTGCTTCCTGTCCTGCTTTGTTTATGGGTTTTCATCTGAGCTGGGGATTCACCCTGTTATAAAACAATGCCTTTTACAGTAAAAAAAAAAAAAAACTTAATGGGAGATGTTATGTATTATAGAGGAGCTGTGGACCTTTTAAAGGTTGATTGTACTTGCTCTGTGATAGGCAATAGTGTTCAATTGTTCCCACTTCTTTATTGAAAATATGAACTGTTCAGCTGAGACATGTTGTTTTTTTTTGGCCTCTTGTTCCTAGGATGAGGCAATTCCTCTCACTCAGTTCTTCTGGGAAACAAAGGGATACGGAAGGGGGGAGGGTTTTTGTCCTTGACAATGAACAGAGATATTATATATACCACTGCATAATGAGACGCTTTTTGTTTTATTTCTTCTGAGTGTGCACAGCTGAAAGGAATGAAATGAAAATGTCACGAACGGTGATGATATATGAATGTTATGAAGGTGTTTTACTGGTATTTCCTTGAGATTTCCACTTAATGTTTTTTTTTTCAACAGCAGAGCACATTTTTACAGCCCTCAACAGGTTGGGGACTTTGATTTCTAGAGCAAGTGGCCTGTGAAGGGCACATATTTCAGCTTTGCATTGAGAGGATTGTCTTAAAGTGTGCATTAAGAAAAAAAGAACTGAAGCATATCTCTTCCACAGGAGTCACAGAAAGAAGAGAACTCCAATATGTGGTGCTGGGCTGGTTTTTGCAGTGGTGTCATAGTTACAGGCAACAGACCATTTGCCAATATTCACAGGAACTCCACTTATTTTAAGAGCCCCTAAACCCCCCAAAACGTTGTCCTTGAAACATGTGGTGGCCTCTGAGATGCCTCATGTGAAAACAATTTGGCTCTTTTAAAGAAAGTCAGCAATAATCTTTAAAACAAACAGTCCTGGAACAATTAAAATTGTTCAGGGCACAAATTTCCCTGGGAGATATATTTACTTTTTAAAGAGGGAGAAAATCCAGGCAGATAATAGTGTCCAATTAATCATTATTCATATTGTGGTTTCCCCCTCCCCTTCCATTGTTATTTGAACTGAGGAGGTGCCAGGTTTAAGATCTTTTTCTCCATTTAAAGGATTTTTCACTATAACTAAGTGGAACCCATACATACCCTTCCTGGGATATGCAGGCAATCAAATTATGGCTACACCCCTCATTATATTCCATATTTCTGAATGCAACATAATTTGCTGAGCACTGCTGTGTTACAGTCACACAGATGATTTCAGCAAATACGCATATGGTTTAATTACATATTATTATTCTGTCTATGCTTGTTAATGTCTGCATCCTTTTATTGAATTTCTTTAATAGAATAAGTCAAATAATTGCATTATCCTTTTCATCAAAATATTATGTGAATTTAATCGGTTGATCAATTGATCAGACTGACTGATTGACTGAAGAGGACAGGATTGTTTTCAATGTACCACACTGCACATATACCTTTTGATATTCATAAAACTAAAAACGAGTTTACTTTAGTTGGTGTCCTGCTCCCTTTTCAGCTCATGAACTCAGTGCCCTCACGTTGCCCTGACAGAACATGGATCCTCTCATTTCTGGACAGTTTTCACTGTGCCTCAGAGGTCGGTCTTGGTAAGAGCTTTAACGTCCCCACTCACTGTGCGCACTCTGTGTTCATTGTGCTCAGTGCGCCCACTGTGTTCCCTGTGTCCACTGAGGCTGGGGGCATTGTTCCACCTAAAGCCCTCTGACAGAGCCAACACAGGCAGGTCTGTTTTCACATCTCACACGCCTCAGTCTGAAACCTTGGCAAGGTGCTACATCCCACAAACAAAACCAGATGCATGGCGCAGGTCAGGGGGGGTCATGGCTTTATTAAAAAGGGTTTATTAAAATGGGGAGGGGGGGATCAATCTCCATTTTTCTTTTCATATTTTTTTTTTGGCAGCCACGAAGCCCTTAGCAGGTGCTGACACAATCTCTCTCTTTTTCTGCCTTTCTTTCTTTCGCCCTCTCTCCCTCTCTCTCTCTCCTCTTACTCTTCCCCCCTTTTTTTGCATTTTCTCTTTTATTTTTTAATTGGAGATATAAAAAATGGGGCTGACTGTTTTCCTTTGATGGGAGCAGAGGATTCTTTGCATCATTGAGATGTCTGCGCTGCTTTGCAGAAACCCTATGCCGCATCAAAGCATTTTGGTGGGAAAAGAAAGCATTCTGAACCAGGGGGCCGTGGGACACCTGCAGCTACCAGTGCACAGTGATTAAAGATGACTGCTGGACCCGACTCAACACTCCCATTCACTTGTTCTCTCTCTCCTTCTCTTTTCCCAGCCTGCACTCAACATCTGTCTGCCCGTTGTCCGTTTCAGGTCCGACTCCAGCTGTACCCCCACCGGCACACGTGTCAATCTGTTATCCCCTTCTGTCCATCGTGCTGTAATGCAACTCTGAACCAAACACCCGGTGTACCAGCTTTAGTCATTATCTTACTAAAGGCTAGCGCTCCACCATACATATTGCAATCACCTGCAGCACTCGCAGTGGTACCATCGACAATGGTCCCCGTTATAGCCGAGCATGACACTGAAGAGCTAAAGGAAAACATATAAATGACAAACTGAGCATATTGATAATGCTTGCAAAGCTAAATATGGAGAGTATTATCATGATGCATGCCTGTTATTATTACGACAGTGATTATGTAATTATAATCACGTTTCCATGTTATTACGCATGAATTGAAATATAAATGTGTTATCTCCTCCCTCTCAAAGGTGTCAGTTCTAAAGATAGAGGGTTCATTAGTGCTGTGAAAAATCTTTGTATTACACAAACAGCTTTCAAATGGTTTGGTCACACTCCTGTACTCAGACAGTGAAAGTCACTAGTTTAAATTTATATGCTTGCACTGCCAGCGTTGGCATCACTAAACCCATCCATGCAGTCCTGTTGTCTCCATCCAGAATTATTTGTCTTAATTTTAGCTATCACCTTTTCTTGCCATTTACTAATACAATTAGGGGCAATGTGCAATGTGTGTGATATGCTTTCCTCTGAAGTTAATTGCAATGTCTAGATATGCACACTTATATCAACGTGACCTGACTCTGAATATGATGTGTATTTGACAGTGGTTTGATATTTTGAGTGGGCTCATTTAACATTTGGTCTCATATTGAACATTTAAAATATTCAAAAACAACAGTAGTAAAGTAAATGTTAATGGTGTGATAAGGTTCTGATTGTGGTGAGCAGCTTTTACTTGGCCTTTAAATAGGTGGCTATTCATAACGCGCATTCAGCCTCAGCTCTGCCATTACTCAGCTGTGTGAGTACGAGCACTGGCAGCGACAGGAATGATCTATGATGGCTTGAATTACAGCGTAGTCTCTCTTGGAGTACTAGCTTTAGCTCAAAGCTGGAGAAATGAGTGGGACTGGGGGAGCCTTGGAGTGGAGTGTGTGGAGTTGTCTTGACAGGTGTGGACGAGCGCTGAGAAGCTGGGGTGTGCCGATGGGAGTCTGTGCTCTGCAACGGTTCAGGTGGACAGCAGAGGAGAGCGGCCTGCCTCCCTGGCTCCGCTCCTCCAAAAAGTCGGTCGGATGCTGTAAATCCTGCAGCGCTTCCTCCCAGGCAGAATAAAACAAAGCAATACTGCCTCTGACCCATCAAACTACAAGCGAAATGCGTGTCAGATGTGGAACGAGGGGAAAGAGACTCAACATGCACAGCGGACACCAGTCAAAGCCAGAGCTTGTGATCATCTGGCTGGACTGACCCCAGGGAGCGCAAGCTCGGGACTGGCAGAACTGGGGGGGTTTGGGGGTGGAGGCTTTTCTGAGGTATGAGAAAATAGACACATTCAGGCAAGGTGTGAGGGGGTGATGGACAGGGAGGCATGCTGAGAGCCCGTGTGGTGTCGGGTGGGGGGGGGGAGTGTTGTGGGGGCGGGCCGGGCGGGGGCAGAGGTGGCGCGGGGCGGAATTTGTATTGAATTCAGGGCTCCAAATTGTTTCCAGCCCATGGCCATCAAAACCTTGTCAGATCCCCCACTCTTTCCTTTGCACGCCACTTTATGTCTCCCCTTGAACAAACACACAGAGGAAGGAGGGATTGGTTGACGCTGCCTGACTCCTGAGAGCCCTCACGTTCTCGCAGGCTGGGCCTCGCTCGCCCCCCGATCTGGAGAGCGATCCAGAAAACACTCGCACAGGCACGTAAAAAAAAAGCCTCCCGATTTCACGGATGTTTTCCAATCTAATCAGCCACTTTGAAGTCGGCAAACAGCGGCGTTTCTCATCTGAAAAGTAAAGAAACTGGAGATGTTTTTTTCCCCCATTTATACTTAGGAATTATAATAATTGACTCAGCGTGGTATGAGCTTGGACCGTTAATTGTAAAAACTTACATTCAGTTCAGCTGTGCTTTGAGTTTTTCCAAAGCTTCCGATTCAGTATTATTCGCCTCATTTACTGTAACCTTTTTTAATACATATTACCTGCATTAAAAAAGGAAATCTAATCTCCACTTCTCTCTATTAGGGTGATGCATTAGAGGCTTGTAACTTTCCAAATGTGGACTGCGAAGGGAAGCTTAAAATGGAACTTCCTAAAATACCACAATTTTCCCCCCCTTTGTAATATATGATATAAAGACCCTCCCTGTAATCACTGTGGCCCTTATTTTATTTTTCATGGCACCTGAGAAATGTGCCCTTCATTGAAGCTCCCCTTGAAACGCTGGTGGAGTGGAGAGAGGAGCTGGAGCTGATCTAATGAGTGTGTGAAGAGAGCCATTAACACTGAGGCACTGCAGTCACGCCAGCTGCCCGAGCGGCACTCTGCTGCCAACTGCCTCTCTGCCACACCGCCTCCCTGCAGGAGACAGGACCAGCTCAACCTCTAACGCTCTCTGTATCATACGCACCGGCATGGCCGTGAGCGGATGCATGCACACACCCACACCCATCCACACACACACACACACCCACACAGGCATGCATGCACGCACGCACACACACACACCACACACACATGCATGCATGCGCGCACGCACATATGCACATGTACACATGCACACACACATGCACGCACACACACCCACACATGCATGCACGCACGCACACACAGACACACATCTACACACACATGCACACACACATGCGCATGCGCGCACACACATACCCACCCATGCTCACATACACACACACACACACATACACACAAAACATCCATGATCAGTCCAGTTGTGTGTACCTGTACTTTGCCTGTAGATTATTCATTGATTACACCATTGTTATGGAGATAAGTCATCAACAGTATTCATAATAGTAAAAACATAATCTGACATTTACATTATCTCAAGGCATTGGGTTTTCCATAGATTAGTTGAGAGTTATCAACACTTCATCGTTGATGAGTAAAACTTCAAGAACAATTTAATGCAGCCTGGAGAGGATGCATAAGTTCCAAATGTAAACTCCAGGCCTGACAGTGTTTTAAAAGTTTGCCTCACTTTAAAGGCAAAGCCACTCATAAGAGCTTTGTCATTTCTTTTCACTCTAATCACTGTAATCAATTTTATCCAGCCACCTGGTCATTCTAGTATACAGTAATGTAGCCCCTGCACACAGTGGGTCTCTCTGTTTCATAGTACAGAAACTGCAGGCCTGAGCTGCAGTTTTTGTCTTTTCTACCATCTTGTGGCAGACAGTGCTATTTCACATTTGTAGCCAGTGCTATGGTTTTTCTAAAAAGTCAGGCATTTAGCTCAAAAAAAAATTGTTGACAGGGGCATTCTTTTTTGTGTTACCCCATTACATTTTCCAAATGACATCTTCTCTCATACCCACTGGAGTACCTGTTTCTTATTGTGTCCCACCCATTTTCCCAGGAACACCAACAGGGTGGAGTAGAGTGCTCTTCTCCCTCTCTCTCCCCCTCATTCCCTCTGGCTCTACCTCCTGACCCATCTGAGTCACAGCTGTACGGGTTTGATGGTTGGCTGAATGCAGTCGGCAAAACACAAACGCCATCTTGCCCCTTCCCAGGGCCAGCCGAGGCGAGCAGGAGAGGGCCAAAGACGGCTGACTGAGAGGAAGTGTGCACTAACACACTGCGGGACCAGAGGAGGCCGAGCAGCATCCCTCTGCCAAACCAATCAAGTACCCCCCCAGCCCCCATCCAACCCCCACCCCCACCCCTTACTGCCCCTCCTGGAAACATTACACCAGGGCTTGAGGCTCCGTTTTGAAGTGAGATGTTGGTATCTGACGTTTATGGTCGAGCCGGTGCGTTAATAACTGCGGAAGTTGAGGTGAGCTCTGTCTGATGTAGCTGAACCGTAAGCATTTTTGCACCTCACGCCTTTTACGTTTTGAAATATCATAAAGGCTTTTAAATGACAGAGTGAAATACATTTGGATTTAATGAGGTCAAACCAAAGTTTAGGCATATATTTCCACCGTGCCAGCACTGGCGTGAGAAACCTTTCCTTTGTTAGAGGCTGCTTTGACACAGGTGCCTGTTAAAACACAATTTCATTTTTCCTCCATATTTTGTTAACATGCTCACTGGATTGCCTGTTTCAATCCAGAAAGCAGTTCTATTAATCTTAGAAATAATTGTGAATCTCTTTTTTGAACCTATAGAATGATCCAGAAACAATATCTGTGGATCCAGGTCATATGGAATTTTGGGTTGACAACTGAAACAGTTCATTGAAGGAACAGTGACTACGCTTCACTAGAGACTTTAACTCATAAAACATTGTCTCAAGAGAAAGAAAACAAAATCCCACAACTAAGGATTTCTTAATATAGATAAATAGCCTGGTTATTTAATTTAATGTGCTGCTGTGTTTTCATACAATAAGGAAAAATCTGAAAGTCATTGGAGGATAGAAGCTTAAAACTGAAAAACAAAAAGGAAAATTAAAATGGATGGCCTCACAGGTTTTGCTTTATTTATTCCTTGTTTTTGTACCAAACACAAAGACTTGAATGTTGATAGTGGAAAAAAAGGGAAAGCTCTCCCAGATAAAACTTAATTAATTCAGAATGACTGAGAGAACCCAGGCTACAGAGCCAGAGGCGGGAAAGAAATGTTCGATTTTCCTGCTCCTCTTCCACCCGCAAGTGGACCATCATGCAGCAGAAACCTGTAAGCCCACATGCTCTCAGTGCCAGATGCATTTCTAAATAAAGCACATACTTCAGTGTCCTGTAAAGTGTCTTGGTGTAATCAAGTGTGTGTGTGTGTGTGTGTGTGTGTGTGTGTGTGTGTGTGTGTGTGTGTGTGTGTGTGTGCGTGTGTGAGTGTGTGTGTGTGTGTGTGTGTGTGTGTGTGTGTGTGTGTGTGTGTGTGTGTGTGTGTGTGTGTGTGTAGGCAGCCCATCAGACCCTTCCCTCTCTCCAAAGCGCTTTCACCTTCTTCAGTAAGAAGGGCAGCGAGAGATTTATGCCAGCGAAGGTTAATAGTCTGTTATTCTTAGATGGGCCGGGTGTTTACTCTCCTCTGCTCTTCCCATCACTGCCCAATAAACCAAAGATGCCAGCGCTCCCCAGTGCACCGTGCTGTGCTTCCCGGCTCTGCATGGTTACTGAGATCTGCACTGATCACACAGAGTACATCCGGGGGGCATCATCAGACTGGGCAGTGCCCTGTTCTGCATTATCAAAAGGATTACAGTAAAGCACTGTAATATGTGTGTGTGTGCACACATGTGTGCACGTGTGTGTGCGTGTGTGCACATGTGTGTACGTGTGTGTGCTTTTGTGTGTGTGTGTGTGTGTGTGTGTGTGTGTGTGTGTGTGTGTGTGTGTGTGTGTGTGTGTGTGTGTGTGTGTGTGTGTGTGTGTGTGTGTGTGTGTGTGTGTGTGCGCACACGCGCGTGTGTGTATTTGTGTGTGCCCGTGGGGGGACATGCATGTGAAAGTAGGGGTTTCATATTTTGATGGATGTTTAAACCAGTACCCCAAATAATAAGATTCAATTTTTGGCATCTGATCAAATGGTAACTTATCACTTCACTCTTGATTCATGTACCATAATACTACAATTATTCATTATTATGTGGCACTGTCACCACAGGGTCTATACTTGTGACAAAAAGTTATTTTTCTGCTTACCTGAGGCAAGATGGTTGTATAACAGGCCAGCATATTGCCAGCTTCTTTTTTTTCACAGAATTCACAGGAACTGTGCAGACTGTCTCGATCGTATATGGATGTGCAAATGTAATCATCTGTGTGCATTTTTAACCCAGCCTAATGGTATAACAGATGGTCCGCGCAGCACCTGCACTGAACCGATGCTTATGAATGAGCAGACCAGCTATTTAGAAAGTTTTATGCAGAGCTGTGTCAGGAAACTGTGAGAGAAAATATGTTCAAACTTTAGAAGGAAGAAAGATAACTCTAGCTAGGGCCAAACAATTTACCACATTTGTTGTGTAAGCTCAGTAGCTGTATAGCAATGTTAATGCCTGGTAAGTATATAAGCTAAAGATATCCTCATTTTGATTATTGTATTTATTTGGGTTAATGTATCCTTATTACTGAGTGTCACCACCCAATATTATTGATTAATTAAAATTAAACTAATAATAAATTAAAGGATTTTAAATGCCTTGAAGATTTACAAGTACTTACATACAGTGAGAACAGAGAAAATTTAAAACATTTTCAATATCAGCTGACATATAAATACGCAAAATGAGAACTCTCAATTCAGCTACTCCTTAGTGAGAGGGAGATTTTCCATGCTCAACTCCAGCTCTATGGCTCACATCTTTTACAATGATTAGGTACTCAAACCATTCAGACGGTCATTCAGGGATTGATTTGCTGAGGGATCACTGAGAGCCGGAGGGCACGCAGCACTTTAAATGGAACCTAGGGGGAGGACTCTGACCCACACACTCACTCAGTGTGAGTTTTTTCTGCAATTTCTGACAGACCTCTGTGAAACACACATGGACATGAGAAGGGTTGTGTGCCTTTTAAAATATTTACAAAATATCATCATACCATCCTGTTTATCATGCTCCATTTCCTTTCTCAATACTGACCATTTGTTGTCAGGAAGGAGCCTGGCTTATTAGGATATCATTGTATGTATGAGTGGAGGGCTGGGAACCCAAACGTCACCACGGCCCAGCGTGGCGGCCTTATTTAACATAATCAGAGATTACATTCAAGTACACTCATTGCTGCTGAATTCTTCACTTGATCCTGTTGTCCTTGTCCTGAAAGAACTGTTATATTTTATAACGTAATATATGTTTTTGCTGAAGTTGTATTTGGCCTGTTTGAGGGATTTGATTTTCGGTGAGAGAGGAGGCCTGGAATTTTGACTCCCTCTGCAACGAAACACATGTCAGAGGGTAGTCAACAAAATGTTATTTTCAGGCTTTCATGTATTATATGGCACAATTTTATGTGGATGCTTGGGAGCTGAAGCAAGAGCTAACTGCAGTAAAAAGATAAACATGCCATCATCACAGCAGAGGGCACTGGAGTCCAGGGCCAGATTCCTATTTATATCAGTGTGAAAACCCAGTCAAACACATCAAGTTATGTTTTTGGTTCAGTATAGAAACCTGGTCAAAACACACTCGTGTGTGTGTGTGTGATTGTGTGTATGTGTGTGTGTCAGTAGCTAATTTCTCACTCAGCACATGTAATGTTGTCATATTAACTTTTCCAGCAATGGCTTCTCTTTTTCATGCTCATTCTTTAATTCTTGTTCAAGACAATCCATTAAACTTTCCTATACAGTGTGTTCACACATGACAGATAGAGAAATGCAAAGCCGGATGATGCCTTTAAGATTTGTGGCCACCAATACCACTTTGTTGCGATTAATTTTGAGAAATGCGAGGAGCTTCTGCGATCCATCATCCTAATTTTTATTAATATTTGCCATATTTTCCAGACAAATTATTTTGTTGCGTAACATATTTGACTCCAAAAACACATTCCAGGCGTATAAAAACTTGGATGGATGAAGGATGAAAACAGTTTCCAGCTCTCATTCACAAAGACCCTAAAATGGAAATGCTCCATAACATTTCAGAGGGAGGCTGCGTGTGCGAAAGGGGCTGGCGTGTTCAAACACACTCAGGTACACATCAGTGTGTTGACACCCTTTTTAAACACATCCAGGTACACTTCAGGGTGTTGAAACCCTTTTCAAACACATTCAGGAGCATTTGTGTGTCTGTGTGGAGACATTCAGGTACATTTGTTTGATCAGAAGAAGAGGATAGGGTCTGGTGCATGATGTCTGAAGTCTGATGTGGTCCAGATGCTCCTGGAGGTGGGAGAAGCAGAAAATTCGCCCCAAGCTGTGAGATGTCTTCCCCCTTGGTGGGATGATGAACCCACAGAGAAACCCCTCTCCACAGAGGGGTCCTTTATGGCCTCCCCGGTTAATTGATACCATGATGCTTGGAGACAGAGCCACGGTTTATGAGCCAAGTAGAGTCCCCCACAGCCTGGGCCTGGGTTACAGCCTAATCCCCACTCTCTACCAGCACAGATCCATGAACACACAGCCCTGTCCATAGACCTGGAGAGGGAGACCAACCTGTTTCTGTTATTGATGGAACTCTGGTTGCAATAAAACATTTAAGAGTGTATTGTTGAATGAGTGAGGGAGGTGGAATGAGGTTGTTAATGTAAAAGTTAATCTGGGTGTTCATAACGCAAAGACTGGATGTCTGCAGTGAGTAAATCAGCAAAGAGGCCATGTGCAATATCCCCTCGATTCCACATGAAGGTTAAACTGTGCAGATGTGCAGAACGGTGCGATGTGTCAGGAACATTAAGGCTTTTACTGTGTGATTTTTTCATGAGCAGACGAGAACGATGAGGTCTGTCCAAAAGCTAGTCAGTTCGGTTTGATTTACTGTATGGCTCGCCTGTTTGTGGGTTCATTGCATCTACGCTGAATTCTATTTGTGGCATTACTCAAAACAGGACAGCATGAACCATGGGTGTAATTGCACTGTAAAATCTTATTTTTGCTGCGATGCCAAGTAAAGATGGTGGGATTACAAAAGGATGTAGCCTGCTCCTAAATGGGAAGCATCTGCAGTGCTTCCCTAATGGACAGTTTAAGGCTTCCCTTTTAAAAACGTCAAGAAACACACCCATTAAAAATGCATTGATGGTGCAACAAAAATCACACCATGACCTTCAAAACCCCGTTATGAAACGTGCAGAAAGTTCCAGCACAGCTCTGCTCATCGGTTACCAGCTCCAGCATGGGGGCCTGGGCCGAGAGGAGTTCCCTGAATCAGACTGTCTATAAAGACATCTCAATCTTACAAATACTTTTTTATCGTACATCTGGGATGGGGGGGAGGAGGAAAAGGGCTGTCTGATGAGAGATGTGTCTGAGCTTCTTCTGCAAAGAAAGTTTCTCCTCTCTTCCCCGTCGTTTGATTTATTTTCCCCAGCGAGCAACATCTCCCGAAGCCAGAGAGATTCACTGCAGGTTACGCTAAAACTGACAAAGCACAGTTTAATTCAGGAGCGAAGGGAGCATTTCCAGCTAATTTCCCAATCTCGTTAAGAGGAGAATTAATTAAGGGAGGGGGTCAGAGGCAAACCGGATCAACGAACATCACCATTTTTTATTTATTAGCGTGAGGTGTGGGGGGGGGGGAAATGTGGATGGAGCTCCTGTAGTTGGCTGTGGTTCAGGTGCATTTGTTTGCCATATGGGCGCAGGTATGGCTGGAGTGAGACAATAGCCCCATAAATCCGGTGCTCCCACACAATGCTGATGGGAGTGCTGACAGATGGAGACTGTCCAGAGAGCCTTTGGGACCAGCCCAAACCCAGAGGGCCATCACAGAGCCAGAGAATACAGAGTTACAAGCTTATTGAGGAACTCAGAGCCCTCCTTACACAAAAAGGCCCAGAAACATGGGAACTCAACCAAGCAACCAATGTCAATTGTCAACTAACTCAAAAAAAGAGAGAGAGAGGGAGAGAGAGACCAGCACAGAATGAGTGTCTTAACAGGATTGTAAGTCAATGTAGTACGCCCACACACAAGAGTTCAAGAGTTCTATTTACACTGCTTTCATTTTTTCCATACCACTATTTAAGAGTTTCTGTTCTCCTGTCTGCACTTTAAAGAAACAAGTCGTAACTGAGGTGACGATTAGTTTGAACACTCATAGGAAAACGAGTGGGTGTAAATTACCTGTCTGTGAATTTATTAGTTATCACGTTCAACTCAAATAAATGGTTGGATTTCATGACAGCTGCAGGGATGGACATGCATGTCATCAGAGAATTTTGTAAATAAACAGAACGTTGCGCCCCTGAGTGGTGGCTAAGCACTGCTGGTGTAGATGGAAGGGCTATCCACTGGTCTTCCCAAAGATATCAGTCCCATCTCATCTTGGCTGTGGGGCAGAAGCAGAATGGTCAGAAAGCTTTAAAGACCTCCTGCTGGGCTACCTTGTCTGCATGGGACTCACAGAACCCAAGACACAGACGTCATCGCTCTGGACACCATGCCCTGATCCTGGGCCATCAGCTGCCTGTGATCCCTATCCTGATCTTTTATTCCTCTTACATTTTCTGCATGTCTGCAGGCCACGGCTCTTTCATCTCAATCCACTCTGAGGGAGAAAAAAAAGCAACGTCAACCTGTGTCCCTGACATCAAACAAAGAACCGGACATTTACTTGGCATCGCGTTCACGCCTCCAGAAAAAAGCAGGGAGGGAGGAGGGGGGCAAACAATAGTGGAAACAAAGCGGTAATCCAGGATTGACAGCACATGCGTTTGTTTTACTGATTTACAAAGCACTTAAGAAACACCAGGGCAGGAGGGAGAGGAGGGCCGATGGGGAGCGAGAGGTCCGGGGAGAGCGGGATTGAAACCACATGTGTCCGCCTGAGGTGAGGAAGCGCCGGAATCGCACACACGCAAGGAATGAATTCCGTCACCCGCTCGCCAGGGCTGCTCGCTCTTTTTGTTTCATTTCTTATTTATTTATTTATTTCCAAACACATCACAGCTCGCAAAATTTTATGTGTGATCTCCGCTGAGCTTTCCTCTCATGGTACTGTTAGCATCTTTTTGTTTTCGCTTTGAATTTGTTCCCGCTTTCCTGTCACGGAATAAAGCTTGGGAACCACTGCTATTAGGATGAGGTTTGACTTCCCTCCCACTTCCACCACCATCTAGGCCCCCCCACCACCACCACCAGCACCCCCACCCCTCAGCTGCCAAGGTAGTAAGTGAAGTCAAGGGCAGAGCTGAGGGAAATTAGGATCTCCAGCAGACACTCTTGACTCTGCAGGACCAGAGTTTTCCAGCATGTGGTCTATGTTTTAGGAAAGTGATTAGAGAAAGGTGGAGAAGTGGTTTCAGCCGTTCCACTGGAGAGATTTGGTTGTGGCTTTTGTAGCACTGAATGACCTTAAAACTGTCTCATTTTAAAATACTTTCTCCTCCTTATAATGATTAGAAATAAAGCTTGCCATTTAAGCTATGGATCCTGGTTCTCATAATTCAAAAGGGTAACTGATGTCAGTCAATGCTGCAACTACATGTTTCTGATTTTACCCATCTTTCAAAAATGTGAAGACCATTTTACGTAATCTTTTTGGAAAAAAATATGAAATGTGCCCTTGTTGTCCCTACATAGTTGGTCTATACTGTGTTTTTCACAAGCATGTGAAATCAATATGGAAACGAAATAAAGTGACTGCTGTCTTTTTCCAGATGCAAGTAATCTTGTATTTTTAGACTTGTGTAAATACATTGATTGTGATGTGACATGCAGAAACAAACTGGAGGGCCAGCTGATTATGATATATAAATGGCTATGCATAAGGTGAAAAATACGATGGAAAAGAAATGGTATGCCATCATAGCATCAACATTAGCTTATGTATAAAAGCGGGTGGTTCACCGAACTCCAAATGGAATTCTGTCACTTTTTCCGCTCTCTAGATTCTAGGAATGACCCCGATGATGAGATTACGGATCTGAGGTGCTCGTGGCATTTGAGCCGCCCTGTGATCTCATGGAGCCCCACTTGCAGCACCCAAACAACGCATTAACCATGAACACGGCCTGCAAAAGGACGAGCTTGTTCAATCAGGCCCTGCAGTATGGCCCATGAAAGGGGAGCTGTCTCCCAACATACTGATTGCATGCAGCCGAAGGAGAGACTGTAAAAAAAGACCATGCCCTTCTTGTTTCTGAAGGATGAACTTTGAGACGACTTTTTCTTTTTCTTCCATCCATCTTTGATGGATGCCATCTCCTTGGTTACGGCAAGCAAAGCTCCTCTCTTCTGCCTAAGTCGCCATTTTTCAGCCCTTTCCCACCTCAGGGTGACGTCCTGGCCCGGCAGAATTACGTATCCCTGTCTCTGCAGGGCTGAAGTGAGTAGGCCTTTTTGGCAAATCCTCTTGGCTAAAGTTTCTTGGGTATCTTTCCGAAGCATTTATGCTGGAGTGGTAACAGGCCTCTCACATTCGATCCTGGCCCATTCATCTCCTGCGACTGGGTCACTCATGTGCCCCTGTCAAGTGTTTTCAACTCCATGGAAACCTGACAGTAAAATACAGGATCAATCTCAGATACTTTCAGTCAGGGAGTTCTCCTGCCCAGTATTTATTTTCTCCTGCATGCACCATCTGCCTTGGGGGACCATTTCGCACAGAGCTTGATCAGCTTTCCATTTTTTTCTTTTGCCACATGTTATTTTCCACAAGTGGCTTTTGATTTCAAACCCATTTCGAAATGGCAAAAAATAATTAATATGCTGACTTGCAGTTAGTTCATTTGGCTTTTATATTCATTTGCAGGGTTTTTTGCTATATTTGTCTTGCTAACTCATTTTTCCTCAAACCGTGCCCTTGTGGGTGAATTTAGTATACGCAGTGACCCAGCGAATGAAGTAACTCAGCCAGGACGGTGACAGCAGATTTGAGGGACTCTGATGCATCCCAGCGGATCAAAGTGAACCAGAACGCAAATATTTAAGCCTGGCAGCCCACAATCTGAAGAGTTTTCAACGAGTTCGGAAAAATCAGCAGTGACTCCTTGTTTTGTTTCCATGGCATTTCGAGAAATACCTACTGAGAGGAGGCAGGGGGAGAGAGTGAGGGGAAGGTGAGAGAGAGAGGGGGCCAGGGGGAGCGAGCGAGAGGGCGAGACGGCCACGCTATGGGAAAGCGTTCTGGTTTCGGGGAGGACTAATTAGAGAGAAAAAGCCCGGGCACAAAGGCCTTTCAGCAGGGCAGACAGTTCCCTTGAATTGTGCCTTAAAAGAGATGCCGCCGCCGATGCCAAAAAAAGCGGGAGAAAGGGGAACGGAGGGAGGGAGAGAGATGGAGCGAAAGTGAGAGAGAAGAAGTGCGCAACCGGTAGAAGACAAAACCCAAGAGAGGAGGAGAGAGAGCGGAAGAGAGTGGTTGACCGCATGATGGATGGTGATGAATGTGTTCTAAAAGACGAGAGGAAAACAAAAAAGAGAGGGTTGAATATAGAAGAGAAAGAGGCATAGAGGCTGCTTCTAAAGAGGAAAAGAGGAATGGGGAGAGAGCTCGGGGTGGGGGTTGGGGGTGGCAGCAGCATTTGTAAGGGGTGTTGCCACAAATGCAAATTCGAGCTGAGCAGTGATCTCCTCCTCTTTACAAATCCATCATTCCATGGAATTCCTTCATCCTTGTGATTAATATGTAATTATGGGGCCAAGAGAGTCGCACCAGTGTAATCTGATGTCACCCACAGATTGCAGTTCTTCATTTGCCAGTTGCTGCATATGCACAGAGCTTTTCTCAAAATCATATACTTACCGACCCCTTTCAAAGCGACTGCAGGTCATTTTTCATATGTTCCCTGTGCTCTACAATTATGGCTCTGATTGTGACTTCTGGATTTTGAGAGCAGGAGTACAGTAATCCCACCAGTGCAGGACCTTTTTTGAGTATTTCTGTGTTCTCCTCCCCTGTCTCCTCACACAAGTTCTTTGGCATGCCCCATAAAAAGAGGACGGGCCTGCAATCTTTTGACAGTTTCACACATCAGCATCAGACAAGAAAGCTGTTCAAAATCAAAGAGGAAATGCCTGAGCAGGATCATCCTGAGTTTACACACTTGATAAATAACCAGTCTACGGATCACAAAGTGTGGGGCGTGCCGTGAAAACTGCGCAGGATAAAGAACTTTTTTCGTTGTTGTTTCGCTTTTCTTCACAGAGGCAAAACAACATGATTAAAGCAAGCTTTTATATTTTTGGGCTTTTATACCATCCTCCTACACCTACCCCCTTTTACCCCAACCCCCAACCATTGTGAACCCTCCAGCCTCCCCCACCGCCCGACTCTTTGCCCCCTTCTACCCCCAGCTCTGTATGACTCCAGCATGAAATCAATTTTTGGCTTCCCGTTCGCGCCCATTTTGGCTCTCTGGGAAAAGAGATGCATGTGCTAGTTGCAAGTCTCATAAGACCACCCCTCCCGAAATCCTTTGGCTGGGGTGCTTTGCAACAGGAACATACACCCTTTGCTTAAGATGCCTCTCTCTCCTGCCTACTTTTTCCCTGTCTGTCTCAGTTTTCTGTGTTTATAAGAACAAAATTCTTATAAACAGTAATCAATAAATCCATAAATAAATTTAAATACAATTCTAGTTTACCTTTCCCCAATGATTCATAGTGATATATATATCTATCTATATACATATATATAGAGTCAATATATAAATATTACTATTATTCTTTAAAGGGTCACGCTACCCCACACCCACTTGGCCCACACATGGTGGTAGTGACCAGAAAAGTCGTGCTGTGATTATTAGAAAAAGGCATTTTGACTCCATACTGCCCCTAGTGGTTGATCCAATAACAATGACATACCAAAAGGTTCAATGCAAAGACAAAAGCACAAAACCCACTAACCACAGGTCTTTAAGAGGCAGGCTCTTATTTTCACACAAAAACATTGAATAACTCATCGTTTATTACTTCACTTCCTCGATTTACAGCCACTGTGAGATAAGTTTAGAGTTTGGCTTTATCAGCAAGATATAATTCCTTTGCCTAGAGAGTTGTGATCATGCGTTTCTGTCTTTTTGTATGGTTTATTAAATTGTAAGTGATCAAATATAGATAAACTAAGATTTCTTGTCATATCAGACAGTTCTTTTGAGTAAACATCCATAGAGGTTTTTTGGAGGGACTTACTTTTTTGTGTTTGTTTATTTGGCCATGTCTTTATTTTAATAATCTAAATTTCCCTTTGATTTGAGCCCAGGTTCAGTTGGAGAGCAGAGAGAGAAGTGCTGAAGTGTGGGAAGGGAGTGAAGGATGCTCAGATGTGAATAAATTAGCCAGAGAGGGAAATAAATGGAGCAGTGAAAAGAGAGAGAGAGAGAGAGAGAGAGAGAGAGACAGAGGTGCCAGTCCCCAATGAGCAGCTACTGTTTAATCCAGATTGACAGGATTTTCATCATCCATGGGCCACCTCCCTCTTCCCCACACTGCACCCCCCATTCCCCCCACTCCATTTCAGATCAGCCGGTCACCAAGGGTCCTTTGTGAGTGTTATCACACGGTGACGAGTGACGACGGCCCTGCCTCCTGCTCTAATTAAAGAGGTGAGAGGGGTGAACCGGCTGGGGAGGCAGAGATGGAGCAGGGGGACGGGATGGAATGTTTTCAGCAAGGAGAGAGAGAGAGAGAGGGAGCGAGGGAAGGAGAGAGAGAGGGGGGGCTGGTGGGGGTTACATCCAGCTCTGCTGTATCCTCACAGGTGTGTAGAAGCGAGAGATTGCTTTAGTGGGATGATTCAATAAAATTCAAAATCAGTGATGATGAAACATTTTGTTTTGGAGGGGTACACCAGGTAAGGCAAGCACATACAGCCTCATGACCTTGTCATGTGATTCTCCATGGAGGTGATGATGAAATCAGATGTCGCAGAGCAGAATCTTGGACAAACGCCATGCCCACACTCACGGTGCTCATTCTTTACGTTCATCTAAAAGTGAAAGGAATTTTGAGGCACAGCTTGGTCTTACCGGTCGTTTGCGTTGGCTCTCCCACGCTAGCCTGACAGATCGGCAGATCGGGATGACTGTCACTCCCATCTCTCCTCGCACCCGAGTCCCCTCGCTGACTCATCTCTCATTCCTGCCCCTCAACTGCCCGCGCACCTGGACCCGGAGCCGTCAGCGCCGTGGCAACTGGGACCCAGCTGGGCCCGCGGCTATCGTCCGGCCCATCTGCCCCTGTACAGGTGGGGGAGGCGGCCGCAGCCTGGGAGGACAGCAGCTCTGCTTTCAGGCAGGTAGACAGGGGGCGGAGGGACCAGAGAAGCGATTAAGCATCAAGTATCTCTCCTTGAAAACGACTCAATCAGGAATGGATGAAACAGGGCTAAGGATTTTAATCTCCACGATACCGTATTATGTTCGTAAGGAAATTCAATATCACCATGTTTCAATAATATGTAACCATACCCTGCTCCCAAGGTTAGGATTAAGGGTGCTTTAAATAGGGTTGCTAGGACTGGGGGGGCAGAGTTTTCGGTCAAATCTTGGGTTTTAATTACAGGCAAGGTTTGAGAGAGGATGGGAGTTTGTAACTTGACCCGGTCTTGACGGTACGGTTGCAAATTAAATTTTACAAATGTATCACTTACCTAATACTTACTCACCGAGTGTTGTGCTGACCTTAACCTACTGTAATCCAATCAGAACATCTGTCATGCTTAATCAATTCATTGTAAGTGCAGTCAAAAGAAATTAGATTTATTAAATAACCACACATCTATGATGGCCTGACTTTGAAGGAAACTTCAAATGAAAAGGTTAGCCAGGAATTCTAGTAGCATGAGAGTAAACTGAGATTTTGACGAGCAAGGGAAGAGGCGTGGAGCTTATTTTGAACATTGGGGTGGAGCAAGACCACATGCCTTCACTCTCAAATCATCACCCTAACTTCTGAAGACATGATTTTCATCAGCAAGATGGTTTCAAGTTTGTGCGCTGTTATAAATTTACAAGAAAAATAAACATCCGCGAAAAGTGAAAAGGTGAAAGGTTCTTTTGGATGCAGATTAATATGAATAAGGTAGAAAAGTGAATGACCATTTCAACAGACGTGTTGCTATAATCTTCAAACTACCTCCATTAAAATAAAAGAAAGCAATACATTCCAAACTTTGAATAAAATGTATGTGCTTCGTAAGTCTTATGGTCCTGGAGAAGTTAGCAGTAACCGAGAGGTAATAAGGCATTCCACAAAACCAGTGCAGAAAAACAGTGTGCAAGCATACCCAGTGTATGGGTGATCACCTTTCTTTTCGTTATTAAAGGGGGGGCATCAAAAGGCAAATGATTTTCTGCCTTGGTCCCCCATAAATCCTCAAAAAGGAGCAATTTATGGGACAATAAGAAGGGATTTATGGGGCACAGAAAATGAAGGCAATTCTGAAGTGTTGGATGAAAGATGACAAGGGCTCTCTTAGACCAGCTTAGCCAAGGCTTTTTCCTTTTCTCTCTCTCTCTCTCTCTCTCTCTCTCGCTCTCTCTCTTGCTCTCTGTCTCTTTTTCTCCCTTTTATATGATATTGGGTTAGACTCAGAGCAGTAAAAAAAAAGGAACACACAATGGACCTACTCAAAGCACAAGTCACTAGATCGAATTGAAGACACGCAAGAGCTTCCCTAACATGTATCATATAGAATATACAGAACTGAAGCACAGATGGCTTCCTTAGCACATCCACCAGTCTACATATATGAAATAATTAGGGTTTACCGCAAGGTTAGAATTAGGCCGACTATTTGCCTGTTGGATATTTTCTCAAAAAGAACCAATTTGAAATACATAATTCATTCCTGTTTATACCAAAGGACATGAAGCAAAATGACTTTAGCTCTGAAGCGCTGAACAAAATGAAAAACCTTGCGTGTAAATGAGTAATAACCAACAAAATCTTCAGCTGTAAATGAAACAGTTGATTGAGTATGGCTCACCCCCTGGTTAATGTATGAGGTGTGCGAATTCAGCAGAGGCCTACCGAAAATGTTTAAAGTACATATAGACTTTCACAAGAGAAATGAGCTGAATCCTCTCAGCCTCACAGTCAGTCAGGTGTTACCGTGACGATCCACAACCCCAGCATATTTAAATGAGAGATGGCATGCAACCTTGGTGAATCAACATACATAAAACCTCTCTCTGGCATCAGCCTGACCTTGCACTGCAAATAAACGAAGAATGGGGCTAAGACACAAATGCCCCATGTATACGGAATATAAAAACAGCAGTGGTGATCCTTACACAGTTGCTTCAAATGTCTGATACATATTAATCTGATGTTTTGAATATCAAAAAATAATAATTCTGAAATCTAATTTGAGACTGATCTAATCTGTAAAGCCACAGGTGAAGCAGCCGGGCCTAGAATGAACCTATTTCTATGTGGTGTTTCCAAAATACTGTCATTAATCAAGGAGTATATTAAGGACGCTGTGGACTTACGAGCAGAGCAATCTTTGGAAGAGAAGTGAGTGCTGAAATCACATGAATGCTTTTAGAGTCCATCCCCCCTCCTTCCTGAAATTTTCTTGCAAGGACCCCAGCCAAAGAGTCGATTACAGAAAATAAATGTCAAAATAAAAACGGCTTTAAATCCACCCTCAGTGAAGCTAAATGTTTGACCTTTAAAAGAAGAATGAAACTTCCCCTTCATATTCAAGCGGTGTTAGAAAACTTTTCTGTCAGCTGTAAAGGACGTTGGTTGTTTGACATCTTATTTGTGGTTGTAAAAGGTTGTTTAGATATAGTGTGATTATTTGAAAGGATACTGTCCCAGTGCATACATGCTTCACCCCCCAGGCTGGACAGTCACCCCTGGTGCAGCAGGTCAGTGGAACAACAATAACGGGGAATTACACTGGAATTATTTTCACATGTGTTTTCTAAAACAAGTGTAAGTTGATTCTGAGTCTGTTCTGTTGTTAAATATTGACCGGAGGGACACCTGGGACCTGTGTCTCTTCCTTAGGGGGTGCTCCTTTTTCATACTCATGTCTCTGCTCCACCATCTCTGCAGTCATCTCTTTGGTCACATCTTTCCATTTCGGTTGGAATGGTTAATGTTGCCGTTGGCTTCCCAAACGTTTTGATTTGGTTCAATTACAAAAATTTCCATCTCCATTTTAGTGAACATGTGTCTGTCTCTCTTCGGTCTGTTGCCCTACATTTAAATAATATTAACCGTTTTTTTCCTTCTTGTTGTCTGCACCGAAACACAGCGGTCATGCAAGGGTATTTTGAGGCATGTCAGAATCCTTGCAGATTGAGTTGAATCATGAAATCATTTTCGGGAAACTTGAAGTTTGGGGCTCAGTGCCTGGTTTCCATAAACTGGTGGATTAAATTAGAAGATTAAATTATGTTTCTGTAAATATCCTTTTCTAAATTACCATATATCTGTTGATTCCTACTTGAAGCAAGATTAAATTGTCTGACTCCATCTGATAAACAACCAGAGCTACAAGGGACCTGCAGTGTAACCATGCACTTTTAAGATTGAACTTTCATGAGGAAAACTGAGACTTTAAAGGAGTAGGAGATACATGCGGGGATACGATCAAATTTTTAATTCTGAATGGAGAGGTCATTGGTATCAGAGAGCACTCCTGTTCACTCACTCAGGGAAGCAGACAGAGAGACAGAGCAGAAGGACACTGTGAAGGTCCCCACCACCCTCTCTCAGGCTGGGAGAGCGACAGTAAGGAAGGATGACCGTCCCCTCTCCTCGCCGTGTCCCAGCGCTGGAGCAGAAGGCCGCGTGCCTGTGATTTATCGGTGCTGCAGCTCCAGTACTCTTCTGCTGCAGCTGCGCCATTTTTCATGCACTGCCTGGCGGGACACAATCCACCCTACACCAGCTCTCCTCAACGCCCAGGAACAATTGCTCTGCGATTCACATCACACCATACACCATTACAGCATGTTCAAGAGTGGACGTGCCTGAGCTTCCTCATTACAGTCATCGCTGATTACATGAGGCCACTTTACTCTTAGTGACACAGAGGATACTGCTCAGCAATGTCTTCAAATCTAACAGAATATGCAAATTAATCACAGGGAGAACAATTGATTGTTTTTACCATTAACACTGAGTAACAAAATATCATTAACTCAAGCCCTGTGGCTTTCTACAGTTTCAAGGAAACCAACTGTTTGTTGTTTTCTTTTTTTGGTGGAGCAGAGATTGTTTAGTGTAATCTTGGCATGCCAATAACAGGTTTCAATAAAAGCAGCTGCTTTGTTGTTGTTGTAAAGCTTTTTTTCCCTTCCCTTTTTAAATGTGAAGAATAAGCTGAAAGCACAAAGCTGTAAGAGCCTACATATGGCCCAACTGTTTCTGTCCTGAAGCAGGTGGCACAGATTTTCACTGGAATGTTGAGTATTCTCGAGCGCCAGACGCAGAGGCAGAGTCCGCCAAATCAGCGCTACCACACTGCCCTCTATTGGTACATTCTGCATGGTGCAGGATTCAAGATGCCAAAGAGAATGAGAGAGTGAACAAGAACAAGCAAAGAACGCCCATCCCCCCCAACCCCCAACCCCCCACCCCACCCCACCCCACCCACCCAATTGAACACTTTGACTGGGTGCCACTTGCGGGAAATGCTTCAGGTTAGGTGTCCAAAATAAGCACTTCATCTGACTGAACATATGAATCTAAACACCATAATAAAATGCACACGGGGCCCCGGGGGGCGCCCATGAAGCCAGCCTCAAATCATGATCCTGAGAGGTGATTTAAAAACAGGAAAGAACCAAGTCAGACTTTGCTGCGTGTTTGTGGTCCAAGCGTTAACAGCAAACCTTTCTCATTATTTTCCTATTACAGCCACCTCAAATACACAATGGTATCACTATTAAAAAAAATCAGACTTTTTTATGTATCATTGCCTGTGCGTTTTATTTTCTATTACCATGAGCCGGTGTCGTGCTATCAACATTACAGCAAGCTGTCCCACATCCCGACCCTCGTACTGGCAGAGCACCACCTCTCCAATGGCTGGAAAGAGTCCCATGAGTTTAGAGTGTAAGATGTGTATGGAGAATGGGAGAGGACACAAAGGGCGTCACTCATTTGTCTCACAACAGGAAACTCACCCCCTCCAGGTCCTAAATCCCAGCGCTCTGAATGTGAAGTTATTGGGGGTTAGGTTAGGCAAATCATTTTCTACAACGCCCTTCTGCACCGGTCCCAAATCCACCCCACTCCACCCCCCAAGTGTCCACATCAGTCTCTCGGAGGAGAAAAGGCACGTATTAAAAACCGCTTGGATAAACAGCAGGGCCTTACTGGACCATGAACATTCCAAGCCGTCTGGGTAAACTGGACAGTTTGTGTTTCCTTTATTCATTACCCGCAATTTTTCCTCGTCGCTCTCAACCTTTAATCACCGTGTAATAACAGCCCGAGCCACCCCAGATGTGCTGAAGTACACACAACTTTCTCCTGCAGGATGGCATACTGTTTGACATTCTGTGGCTTTAAAACAGTCGCCATTATTCGAGCCCACGCTGTCAAGGCCCGGCTCTGCCAAGGGCAAAGCCCAAATTGTCGCGTGTGAATTTTGGACATTTACAAGTTGAAAAAAATAATAACTGTGGATATAAAAGTAACTCAAGCTCGATATTTGCCGTCCATTTTCATTTTTATATTTTTGCAGCACGGTTCCCACCAGATTCATTACCGCTGGGTATTTGAGCAGCACACTGAAGGCCTTTCATGGCGTGTGGCAAAGAGCATTACTGAACTGCAGAATCAAACAGCACAGAGAGTTACCACACCAGATGTGGGTGAGCCAGATTTATTATTGTACAGTTCTTTTGTAACTAAATGTTAGCTTTCCCCAAGTGCAATATCTTTGTTACAGTGCTTTGGTGATTTCAGCAAGAAGGCATTTTAAGTCAGCTCTTGGATCTTTCAATATCTGAAACTAATATTCACAAGCATGTTTGGGGGATTTGGGCAGGGGCAGCTGTGGGAGATCTGTTCATCATGCATGGCTCTGTCGGCTTTCGCGCTCCATAATCAGATGCTTTTTGGACTTCCCTGCCTCCAAAACTCACACCTCAGCTTCAGCACACACTCAGAGTCGGGGTATAGTTACAGCACCGGTCTCTGGGGCTCAGGGTCAGGGTCACCATGCAAGGCAGTTCCCGGTAATGCCCAGTGGTACAGAGAATGTTTTACATGGATTGAATGCACTGTCAGTGTATTTTAAGCAAATGAGTTGTTTGACACCATATTATTTGCTCTACTGCTGCTCCATGGTTTAATTAGCCTAATTACTTGAGTCACTGACTAAATCCCTGGAGGCGGCAAGTATTTTGTTTTGCCGGATGGTACCTTGAAGCTGAACTCAAGCGCAGCTTGAACTTTGTTACCTTTTGAAGCTTGTAAGTGTGTCAGGTCCACTCAAGGGCAGCAGGTTTGGGTGCCACTCCTAACACAGACCCATGTGTCCATCGCTCAGTGCTTATAGAACAGGCCCGGGCTGGACACGGGCTGGGCGACAGACCTGTCCGTTGGATGGCCGTTGTTGTGGCTCTGCTGAGAGGAGGGGTCAGATCCCTCAGCTTTGGCCGCTGCAGGACGCTCACTCCACTCCAAGGTGGAGAGGAAAGCAGAGGCGTATCCATGCGGGGCAGGCCAGGGAGCAGCTGCTTTGTGTTACACGCCACCCCACAGCTCTGAAAAGGCCCTAATAACAGCCTTCTCATGTTATTAATTAACATCTTTTTCGCTCTTTCGCTCTTCTCTTCTCACTCTCTTTTTATTAAGAGGAAATATGTGTTTGGGGAGGGGGGCTTGACGGGAGGGAGGGTGGTGGGGGGTGGGGGGTTCATTGCCTTCATTTTTCCACCCCTCACTTCATTTGTTTTCGCCTGTTTGTTTGCACAGTTCAGCTTTGCTCATCTCCTCCAGGGGTGATGCGCTCTTCCAAAGCCTCCTTTCCACAAAGTTCAGCTGGATCGCGCCGTATCTGTTCTAATCAAATTTGTAACAGCCTCCTTCAGAAGGTTAAAAGACGGGCCCCATGATTCACAGCCGGTAATGGGCTTCTTATATTTTACTCTTGGCAGATCCTCTGCGATGGCTTATGCAGAGCACAGCACTGGTGATTCAGGAACCATTTTCAGCGAAGTAATTTCACGCTCCAGCGAGCTCGGCACAATGGATACGCGAGGCGCAGGAAGCAGCGGGGTTCTCCAACAAGCTTACCGTCTCTGTGCTATTCACGGAGCGGGCGATACGGCGAACTTAACCGAATTGAAATTTTCGACTGATCACAGCGGGGGTTTCAAGTCCCTTAATGGGGTGTGTAGGTTAGGACATGACCAGTCGTAGTTCATCGTTTGACTGCTCACGAGCATTCTTTCGGACCGATAATCAAAACCGGCTGGTGGGGTGTAGAGACGGGGCATGAGCCCCCGTGTCCCCGACGTGATGTTCCATTAACAAACGCACGTGGCGCGATTCCACCCCACTACAGGCAGAGGGGACACAACGCTACCTGCCCGGGCTGGTAGGCTCTGCAGGGACACAGCCGGCTGTAGGAGGGATGGGCCCCAGCACAGCTGAACAGCCTCACCTCCTCCTGCAGAGAGCAGCGCCGTCCCCAGGGGTTGTAGGCTGGGAACAGGTGGTCCACTTCCCGCTCAGTGCTGGCACATATCAGCCCTAGCCTGACATGGGGATAAGCAGAGTGAAAACTGCGTGAAAACCTCTGCATAAAGCCACACCTTTCATTTCACCCAAAATCTTACATTACCTGGCTGCTGAGTGCTGGTTTCTCTAATGTCTAATGCTTTCACAGTATTCAAAGGTTCATCATTGTAAGTGTATGCAACATAATATTTAATGTATATAAAATGTATACAAATAGTATTTAACTTGGTATCTGGAGAATCAGCAGGGACACTTCTGTGTTTTAGCATTGTATGCTTACCTGGGTATGGTATCACGGCCTAAATAGAAAATGTACGGTACAACATATATATGCCCCTGTAAAAGTTTTGCCCTGTACACACACGCGCGCACGCATGTGTATAACGTTACATAGCAGGCCTGTGGGGAACATTTGGAGTTGCCTAGAACATGGATCTCAGTATGAGCTGTACTGAGAGTCTAACCTCTCACCATGTGTACTAATGGAGAACTGCTACCCCTGTTCCTTTAAACATCTGTGTTTAGTGTTTATCCCCTCTCACCTCTTGAAGGCAGCGGGGTGGTTGAGGTGGTGAAACAGGGCAGGCTCACACACCAGAGATGCCCGTCGGCACACCTCCACGCACGACTGGCCCAGAGGACCCAGCTGGGCTGACAAAGCGCCCTCTGGAGGCCAGGAGGGGAGAGAGGCACTGCAGAAATCCTGAAAGGAGAGGCAGCAGGAACATAGTGAGTGTGGAATAGATGCAGTCAGCAACCCCTCCACCCCCTCCATCCCCCACGAAAACACAGACACACACACACTCACACACAGAGCACTACAGTCCTATAGGTTCATGGAGGTTTTCTCCCTTCAGCTTGGTGAGGGCTGTAAACTGTCTCACAAATGAGCTTTAGCAGTCACTCAGATGAGGTGGAACAAAATACAACAACACTTTGTGGAAAGGAATCAAAGGAGGAATTTTGGGGTACAAAACCTATTGGCGCTTATGGGATTTTCAAGTGGTTTTAGTACAACATTGTAAAATAAGTAACAGGGATAATGGTGTGACCTGATGGGTGATGTAGGCATGGAGTCTTTCCAGCATCCCCTCACAGGTATACTCATAGGGGACGAAGGGCTTCACCTGTAACAGGGGCAGAATGAAAGGAAGAGCGTCTTATACTTTTGTGACGCTGATAATCTAACATTTATTGCATATACCGACAATCTAACACTGATTACAGTATGTTCCAAAATCCACATGACAGATTGGATAAAATCCAGTGGGTTCCAGTTCAGCACTTGTCGCATACCTCTGTTCTTTCAATAGCCCTGACTGCCTCTTGAACCTCAGTTGTATTGTCCATATCCACAGTCCACACGTAGGGTTTACCAATGAAGTTCTCAGCATAGGGGTGCTGAGAGTGGATCTGTAATATACAGATATAAACATAAACTTCATTAAGTAGCACTGAGGCCAGTAGAACTGTGTCTTCCAAAGAAAAAGAACCCCAAAAACAGCATTGGGTACAAGTGACACAGGTTTAAACAGGAGGTGAAGGCCACATACCTGTCTGGTGGTGGGCTTCCCCTGGTAGAAGTTGCTGTTTTCGGGGGAATGTGGGGGCTGGAAGCGTGGCTGGAGGAACACACAGCCCAGAGCAATGGCTTCCAGGGGTGCAGGTCCCTCATATGGAAATCCAAGGCCAACAAACAGCTGGAAAATCAATTCTGCATCACATTCCCTGGCACTACTGACTCAGAACATGGCAACTCAATGGTCCATATCATCAGGAGGGACTGCTATTTACAGCTATCATTTATTCCACATTTACGCTGTAACTAATTCCGTGTTCCCACCGACTGCATTCAAGTGCACTGGGCCAATGCTGTGTTGGTTTGGAGCGGTTCAGAACTGGTGGTTTGATTTTTAGTGTATTTCTGCAGGTGTACTTTACACTGGATCTGTTCCACTAGCATCAATTGACCAAGCGGTCAACTCATCTACTCATGCATGCTCATTTGAAACTGAGAACCACATGCAAATTTCAAAACAAAAAATATTCACGCTCATTTTGCAGGTGCCTTTGTAGAGGCTAGCATGAAACTGAGGGAAACATGAGAACTGAGACAGTTTTTGCTCAAGTGTTTATGCTGCTGCTGGCCTACATCATTTTGCGTGCCCTTCTGACAGGCATAATGTGTCTTTAGTGACTTCTGCTGCCATAGTACAATCTTGTTACTTTGGTTAGCAACAAAATTGCACATAATTTGCATTCGAGTGCAACTCAACAATAATTTCAGTTGAAATGTGTCTAAATCTGTTGGTTTTAGGAAATGGGCAGTAATGAATGAGGTTTCCCTCACCGGGTGAGAATGCGCACAGACCCCTGGGTTCAGCTGTGCTGTGTGTGTGTCTCTGGTTCGGGTCTCTGCTGTCTGCAGGCCCTGCGGCAGTCCACCCTAAGAACGTCTGCTTAAACCCGCATGACAGCTATGCAAATGAACCCGGTCACGGAGCTATGCATATTCTAACGTGGTTAGGGAAAAACCACTGAATACAATGTCTTATGGATAGTGACAGTTTTCAGATGAATTTTCTTTACCTTTCACACAATTTTGTAAGGTTGAAATAACACAATAATAATAAAGGAAATAGTTTTTGTGAGGAGAGTGCCATTAAACATTCAACCAAATTAAAAATTCACCAATAATAGTGATGAGAACCTGAGGCTTCATAAACTCCTTTATAGGTGGAGCTATTAGATTGCCTGCTACCAGTATCGAACTCACGTTGTGTGAGTCAATGAAATCATCTACCTCTGTGATTGGTCCAAAACCAATTGGTTCAGTGAGTCATTGACAGCCGAATGGCTCCATCCCTTTACTCAGTTCATGATGCCTCACTTATCCAGCATTACACAATAAACACAAATTCATGTCAGTCTATTTTTGACCACAAAAAGTGTATCATTTCATAAAATTACTCTTTGAAACAACTCGCCCAGTCCAGGCCAACAACATGACAAAAAGCCCAGCCACATTGTGGTACGGCTGAATCCTGACTGGTTTACCAAAAAAAAAAACAGCCGTATTGCGGTACAGCTAAATCCAGACAACTATAAACAAAACATAATCCCTGAAATAAAGACCTGAAAAAGCATTACTTCTTTGTGAAAGGGCCCCACACAGGGATGTTTGGTAGGATCTATGAACGGCTGTAAGTTATCCACACATTTCTGTGGATGTAAGTTAATGTCTTGCCTTTGCTCTCCTAAGCAGCTGCTGGAGCCGGTCCTGGGGCAGCAGGCCGTGGTTGGTGACAAAGTCAGGCAGCGCAGCGGGTCGGCCTGGGGTCTCATAGACCGTGCCGTGAATCTCCAGCACTCCGCTAATGGCCTCCAGGTATCCCTGCTTCCCCTCGTGAATAGATGGAGAGACAGAGATGTCCTCATGGTGAACTGGAAATACCCAGGACGACTGATAACAGCAAGACGAGTGACTAAGTACTTCATTTTAACGATTCATAAACATCAATCAATTGAATAATAAGCATACACAAGTAGGTGTTTAATACATATAATTCACATTTCAGGCGGTCGCATTCTTTTTCATCTTTGTCATCGTTTACTGTTATTCACCCAAGGAGAGATCCACAAAGATTCTTTTCCACAGATTGCGCAACCTGGAATTCCCTGCCAACTTCATCAAAAACAATTCCCAGAAAAAAAAAGACAGGAAAAAAAGAATAGAAAGGGATGGTCGGCAGCCATCATCCAGGACTGGATTTCATTTGCCTCAGTCTGAGTAATATCTTCTTATTTTGATTTACAAGAGGTACGGAATTGTGCCAAAGAGACACTCAACATAAACAGATGAGCTGAAACATGCTGGAGACACCACAGATACCAAACTGTCTTTCAAAGGCAGTGGATCAGACAGCTTTTCACATAATCTGAAGAGGATTTCTGTAGCTCTAAATACACATTTCTAAAAGGAGGAATGTATTTTTTATTTTATTTTTTTTTTTACGAATTGATAAATTCTACGGAGAATAATTTCAAAAAGAGGGGAGGGGTTCAGTTTGATACATATTATAAATGGATACAGACAAATGTCATTAGGGAACAGTAAAGTGCTCTTAACTCATGCCTGTGAAAACACAAGTGATATTGACCAACTTTGCCTTGCCTACAAACTGGGTCTCATTACTTGCCACATGTAATCCTGTTTCCCGTAGACCACAGCCATGTCGTCCTTCTTCTGTGCCTTAGTGTTCTTCTCCCACCTGTCTCCCACTGCCTCACTCACAAACCCCATAAAGGAGTTATCAGGGGTGTGGGCTAGATGACAACAGAGCAACCAGAAATTAGCATTATTCAACTGATTTATCCTGAACCCATAAATTAATCATATGTTAGAACAGTATTCATTACCACGATACCAGAACATTCAACACATACAGTAACAGATATTTTTCTGTGTAATCGTGTATAAAGCATACATAAGTAATATATATTCCCATTTAAGTTGATTCTTTACTTAGTATTGTGCTAATATAACTCAAAGTATCATAAAATTATGCCAACATGTAGTAAACAATAAGTAAACATGGATGAATGTGCATAGTACATGTACATGGGAGCTATTTTGTGGTCATTAGAACGTGAAGCTGTATTTAACAGGCAAACCACAGTGCTCTGACAAAATGACACTTATCATGAATGGGAGAAACGCGCGGGGTTAGTTTACCATATGACCTGTCCCTTTTTTTAAAAAGTCACTAAAAAGGGAAAATGAAGAAGGGAAGGAGGAGAGAAATAGCTATCTGAGAGAGAGCATAATTTGCTAAGAGGAGGAAAAGTCCTGACTGTTCAGAAACAGAACACAGAACTTTTCAACAGGCCAGGGGGAGGTGAAAGAAGGTTAAATAAATCAGTTAATAATGGAAATAAAGAGCCAAGCTGTCTT
Source organism: Albula goreensis (assembly GCA_022829145.1). Classification (NCBI taxonomy): domain Eukaryota; kingdom Metazoa; phylum Chordata; class Actinopteri; order Albuliformes; family Albulidae; genus Albula; species Albula goreensis. Next base: position 10,112,284 of record CM040748.1, read on the forward strand.
GGGGGTTTTCACACTCTGTTTGGATTATGCCTAAACCCTGCCCCCACCCACCCACCCTCTTCCCCCCATCAGCGAAATTACTCCAAACACTGCGGTGACAGCAAAGTGTGAGAGATAGGTATTTATGTAAGGAACACAGGGCAGGGTGTGATGTGTGATGGAAAGGAGGGGGAGAGAAAGAGAGGGAGAGGGGGAGAGAGAGAGAGAGAGAGAGAGAGCAAGAAAGCGGGAGAGTGAGTTGTTATTGAATTTGAGTGTTCAAAAATCCCCTGCCAATTTTTTTTTCTATTTAATAAGCAAGACCACATTTTTTGGGAATGATTAACAGAGCCATGTATCCTGACTCTCTCCTATCACAACGGTACCGACCGAAAGCTAAAGGAAGAGAAAGGGGACCGATACAATTTGATGAGGAGGAGGAGGAAGAGGAGCGTCGCGGGCACTGACTGTGACGCCTGACAGGCCCTCGCGCTCTTCAAAGCCGGTGTCATCCACACTCAGCTCAGTCTGATCCAGCCTCCCGGCTGCCGTAGCCGCAGGCCAACATCAATCTCTCTTTATGGAGCTGCACAAACAAACAGAGCGCTCCCATCTGACACAGGGGCCGGGGAGCCATCCAGCCTGTCCTCGCTCCTCCAATGAGCCGAGGCCAGTTCACGTTTACATAACCCCAGTAATAAATTTCCCCGGTCTCCAGACATCTCAGTTATTTCAGTTCATGTACGCCGGGGCTGTGGTTAGGGAGACAATCATCCCCACGGCTCCAACTTGGATCCCGCAAAAACCACACATCACCATGGCCCCTTCAATGCTCAGGCCCACCCCTGTCGACCGTGTGACACCTAGCAATCCCGGCGGTGGAAACTCTCTGACTGCCCCTTTAGAGGCCAGCCATGCCGCCATTTCTGTTCTCCTTCACAGACTTGGCCGCCCTGTCGCACTGACAGCATCCCAGGTGAAAAGAGTGGAACGGGATCAGAGGTTTACGAGGGTCAAGAACAGAATGGAGGAGTGAAAGACCATTCTTTTCCTCTCACACATTCTCACTTACATACCTCTACACACTCACACACACACACACACACACACACACACACATACACACACGAATGTACATGTACATACATATATGCACGTATGTGCACATACACACATAGTCCACACATAGAGGACAAACACACAGGTGTTCACACATATGCACACACATGCACTCACGGAACATGGTCATGTACTGAAAGGGCTGCAGATTCCAGCTGCCCCAGGCTGTGTTGTAGCCATGGCGACGTGCATATTCCCCAAAGTTAAAGGCTGGCTCTGTGCCAAAGGAATCCAAAATTCGGAAGCGACACCTGCAAAAGGACAAAAAGGAGAAAAGCACAGTATTTTAATCAGAAACAATAACTGTTCAATGACATCTATATTCATTGTGGCCACCACTTTTACTTTCATTTTGTACAACCAAGCTATAATCATGTTGTGTCAAAATATACCACAAGGATAACCACTGCCATGGACCTACTGGTAGTGCTGGAAGGAAAGCCCCATGGCTCCCTGAAGATGAGCGAGGCCATGGTAATCAGTGTAGAGGAGGTCAAAGGGCAAGGGCCTCAGAATCGGACAGCTTCCTTTGCCTGGCACAGCCCCTATCAGACTACGCAACACAACAACAGAGTTCTGTTAGAGAGACATTCACAAACAGAGAGCGGTCATTATGTTGCTATGGAGACACTTTACCTGAGCAGGTGGGTTTGGGAGACGGTGAATATGAGGTCATGTCCCAAAATGAAGAGGGACGTACTAACGTCTGCCCACTGCACCAGCTCCCCCAGAGGTCCGCCCCGTTCCACCATCTCCCCGAAACGCTGACCTGCACCCCCAGCCAGAACACCAGGGTACAGCAGCACCTGGAGAACATCAAATGTAAGGAAAGCATTCTGGAATGAACTTGCACATCTACATACATATGGATCTACAGGGGCGTTTTCACTTGGAGGCAACAGGACAGGAACGGTGAAAGACCCACCTTCAGTCGGCGTGTAGCCCTATGGGAGATTTTCAGTTTCATGTTCTCCCCAGCCTCTCTCCACCTGGCTGCCATTCTCTCTATCCTGGTGCGCATGAACCTCACAGCAGGACCCTGGCCACTATCCATCAACCTATCCATGGGCCTCAGGTCTGTCTGAATCACTGCCTGCATAAAAATATATTTAATAAGAATATCTTTGCAGTGACTTACACATTTTTTTTTTTTTTCAAGCGAGACAATTCAGTTTGACTCAACCTGTTTAAAACAAAGCTCACAGGCTAATATTCCTTGTTCAAATGCAAGCTAAGAACAAAAGTTAAGAGAAAAAGTAAAATGTTGACAGTTTACCTGAATATTTAAAGCAGAAATAAAAACATATGACAATATATTTCAGTTCATCAGTTCATCAGTACAGCTCATCTTGAGCTGAATTTCGGTATGCCACTAACAGCTCTAACAGAAATAATTCTAATCTTTTCTAAGGTTTTAAGGGGACAGTAGCTGAAATTCACCCCCTCAGACCATCAGCCTTACTATACTTAGACTTTTAGCTGTCCTTACATTCTCACATTAATGCAACTGAAAATAGGCAACTTTCCCTATGTAGTAATGCATAACAGATACCGTCAAATTGGAACACTGGCCAATTTTAACAGCTGTGGGGTCCTTAAGTCTTTTGTCGGGTCATCAAAATTCTATCTCATGTTTCAGATTTAGAGTTTGTGCTTTTTTTATGAGATTGAGACAGAAACAGATGAACAGAACAGAAACAGAACCGATGAAAACTGTTTCAATTGAAGTATTGATATAATATTCCATTGTAAGACAGTAATTTTACAGACACAAAGTTATCTTTGTATTGAGTGAGTATATAGTTTGGCCTCAGGGTGAAATGCATGATTTGAGTTGAAACTCCTTATCGCAGCATGTGGCAGGATTTTGAGATGCCCACCTGCTCTTTGGGTCCCGTGGGCTGTTGGTGCCAGTGCAGTGTGGTGCGGTTTCTGCCAGGCAGGGGAGGGCAGAAATCTTCTTTCTCACTCAGGTAGACCAGGATGGAGCAGGTGGAGCCATCCACACCATAGAAGGCATAGCAGGGATCAGAGCGCCAACTGGCCCTCAAGAACTGTGGGAGCAGGCTGAGGTAAACTCAAAACCACTCACAGGCATTCACAAACACATGCATACACAAGCACACACTCACACATGCATGCACACACACACACACACACACACACACACACACACACACACACACACACACACTTATGCAGGCACACTTCCTTAAACTGCCACAAAAGGTTTTCCCTGTTGATTAATCCCTGCTTCATAAAAATACACCAGTTAAGTTAAAGCCATCCCCATAGGTCTTCCTACTATCAAAGAGATTGTGGAATTCAGAAGGTCCTAAATTAGGATGGCGGCTCAAGCTTACCTCCACCTTCCCAGCACAAAGGGAGAAATCAGGATCATCAGGTACTTCACACACCTGAGGGAGATCTAAGGGAAAGGTAGAGGACAAACCATCAGACAAACACCATTGTTTCTGTACCCTGCATGTACTCTGTATTGTGCAAATTTATAATACCTAATTGTGTGTGCCTGAAATGGCTCGACATCAGCACCCATTCAGCCTGGGCTCTGTGGTGGCTCTGTTCAAAACTCATCAGTCTTTCTTGGCCTATAGCAATGGGCAAGCAGGAATCACCTGGAATAACCCCTATAACTCTCTTCAACTCTCTCACCTAAACACTGTGCGCTTGTTCTGCACCCAAACCCCCTGTTTCAAACCCACCAACCCAAACAGACTATTTCAGTGTACAATGTACAATAACAACATGAACCAAGAGGAAGGAAAACACACACGTGCACACACACACACAGGTGTATACACATATTTATATACACCCCTCATTAAAACAAGCTGTTAAAATCTGAAAATGTGATATGGAGCAATTAAAAAGCCAAGGCATCTGTAGCAACAGAAGTAAAGCTGGGTGGGATGGCAAAGGATGGGATGGTCTCCTGGCCAATCCAGTTGGGTTTTATGGGTATGAGGTAATGTGGGGGGTGTGGGGAGCAGGGGGTGCATGAATTACCTTAATTTAGAGATGTAAACATTCCAGGCACTCTCCCTGCAGGACCCTAAAGCCACCTGACCCTGACCCCCATGAGGGTTGTGAAGGAGACGGTAGTCCTGGCAATAAAGCTTGCTCCCAGCTGCTGTAATGCCACCTTCCTGCAAAGCCTCATTAAACTTCCCACTCCTCCCAATGACAGCTCAACCCCTCGTCGTCAGCCCCCACCTGTCGCCCTGTCAACAGCTCCCGTCCTCCACGAACCTGTCCTCAGCCCAGATATCGTGCAGACATATTGTGTCACCCTCATCCCTCATCCCTCATCCCTCCGTTCTTGCTCTTATCTCTACCATCCATGGCCTCATCACCCGTCATACCATTCATGATGAAATACCTGAGAGGCTGTCTTTTCATGCAGCTTCATTCTGAACCTCATGCTTTATGGTGGAATAACTAAAACATGGATTTTGTCCCAAACTGTTGTAGCCCAAATCGCTTTGTATATGTACACTGTTACCCTCTTATTTGTGCATTGTTTGTATTTCAGAAGGAATATCCTGAGCTGTTTCAAAACAACTGAATCCTGCATTTAAAAAAATGCAATGGAGCAAGCTAGAAGATGACAGAACTGCATGCCACTGATAGAGTAAGGTATATGACCACCATACTGCAACACTCCAAGGGTGTGTTCAGGTGCTGGTTTTTATACCTCTGTGCAAGGCATGCTCAGGGGGAACAGGGGTCCGCTGGAGGAGCTGGTCTATCTTCTGGGACATGTGCAAAAGCTCTTTCTCAACAGAGTGCAGAAGATTCCTGTGCTCCTGCTTGAGACTGAAAAACCATACAGCGCAAGATTATCATGTAACCAAAGCCCCATGGGAAACTCTGCCACCTGCCAACCGTACTGACAGAGTGGGAGTTTTTAAAACAGATTCTGCACTATAAACAGCATTGTGAATACCTCTCATTCATGTGAACTGATGGTTCATTTTTTGGTATATAAGTAAGGATACGTTTGGAATATAAGGTACTGTTCTTATACTGGGTGGTATCACAATGACACCATACTCTCTAATACCATCAAACATACCGCTTTCATATACAACCATGGCAAAAAAAATGGTGTGCACGGTAAAGAACATGTACAATATATATCACAACTGGACTCATAAAATTGGGTGTAATATCTTATCTCAAGTGGGCATTCATATCTCAGTATGTCTCACTTTTTTAGGATGTGGACAAGGTCAGGCTGTACAGGTGGTGGATCGTCTCTCTCTTTGGTCAGTTGCTGGATCTGGGAGCTTAGAGAGTCCAGGCGCAGGGTCAGTCTGCGTACACTGTGACGAGGGCCCTCTGTGGGAAATATACCACAGACACAGGTGAGCCACAAGCTAGCACATGTGAGTGATTAGCCACAAAAGGATAGTGAAACGCACATAGCACAAATACACAGGCCAGCACAGGTGGGTGGCCATTAAATGCAACATCCTGTTGGTGATCATGTCACACTGCTTTAAATATATGGTGAGTCACTAAGGTATTTACATATTTCCCCATGGACAGCTGTTACTATCGAACAACTGTCCTTTTACTTGGTAATTGGCAGCTAAAACAAACCCTACACACTAGCATTGTGCTACCACCTCTCAATCCACTCTATCTTTTCTGTGATCTCCTTTTCTCTTTTTTCAACACACTGCTGGAATCTGGCCAAATTAATTATCGCTCAGTGAGAAAAAGAAAATCTCACTACATGATTTAATTCACATTGACAGTCAGTGTATGCAGCTGAAATAAAACTCCTAATGTATTTTTTCATTCATCATAATTACACCAATTACATAATCCAAACCTGTCTGCTGTATTGTTGAACCCATGTGAACATTATAGTACACTGCAAAAATGTTAGGTTTCTAAACATAAACATGTTCTCATTTGAGGATAATCTGGAAATAAAAATGTCTTGGATTCATTTTCACAATTTCCTTACGTACTCAAAACTGCTATTGATTTCATTTGTTTTCATACTAACTAGGACAGTTAAAAATCATATTGTATTTTAAAAAGTGTTTTTATTATGATATGAAATTCATCTTAAAAAATTAATTTTACAATTCATCTCACTTACCATCATGTAGATGTTTATATGGGCACTGCTTGCCCCTGAGCTCAAACAGATGACGTCATCCTTGCCCTCAGTGTTTCACACTGCAGGTTAGATTTCCACACACGCTCACACTCACGCAGCCTTGTCATAACAACCAGCTGATGGCAGCAATACACTCTTATAGTCAGCTTGAATTTTCATTTTACATTCATTTCAATTTAACTAATTTAATGGACTGCCTGCTTCGATTTGTAACATTGTTTAAATAATCCTTAAATGTTTCCCTAGAATAGCCTCATGACGAGTACACATAAAATAGCTTATATGTTTTTGCTGTTTTTAATTTCTTGTTAATGCCCAGCACATTACTTGAACTTCTTAAATTTTCCTTTATTTGTCGCATGTAATCAGCCCCACTCACATTACAGACTTCACCAAAAGCCACATGACTCCTCCAAATCACATGCAAATCACATAGCCTTAGCAATTTTACACTGCTGATTAGATATCAATCACATAGCGCCAAAGCAACACCATCAGAGGAACACAAAGTCAGCATATGTTTAGTTCATAAACCTGCAGGCACCCTGCCAGCCAGGAGAGGGCACAAGAGAGCAATGAGACTGATGAGAATAACTGTCTTAACCCCTAATTACCATCGGCAATGCTGAGCCAATTGTTGCCTCATCAATGTGGACCTCTGGCCATAGGTGGTAACGACATGGCTCTGAAATCACACTTTCAGTCAAAGGAATGCACATATGCACCATGACAAAGTCCAGCATATACTTTTCAGCAATGACCTTTTAGTGGTGGACTACTACTGATCAACAGAAAGATAATCTTCCTTTGTGCTTAGGGTTTAAACCATTAAGAAGAGTTAGTAAACCCTGGTTCTGAGGGGCCATAGTGCCCACAATGGCTATACATTGTAACATCTTGGAATTGGAATGTGCTTTTAAAGTAAGTTACCTCAAAAATAAGGTAGGTATAGTCTGATCCTATAGTTATATCAGTAGTTAGACTTACTAAGGGATGCATTGCAATATTCAGTTCCCAGCTTTACATTTGGGAGAACTCATTACATCTCTTCATACCTTTGCCATCTAACAGCACCCTTGGGACACACATATACATTGTAACATACCACACAGACACTTGCATATGTTATTGAGGGTGCTGTGGATGCCCGGTGCTCCATGCCATAAAAAAGGTATTTGCATTTATGAGTTTGTTGGCCACCTCTGAGGAAGCCAGGAAGGGGAGGGCCAGAGACCGCTCTGTGCATCTCCACCAGGGATCATCACACACACACACACACACACACACACACACACACACACACACACACACACACACACACACACACACACACAGCAACCCTCCAGTGATCTCATCCCATCCACCCTCTATTTACCCAGCTGGAGTAGTTACGGCTGCACTGCACTCTATCGAGGCCCTGCGGGGCGACTTCCAATGAGAAAAGAGCTGGGGGGGCATCGATGAAAAAAGGCAAAAGGAAAAACAGATTTATGTTAAGCTGGGGGACAATAAGAGAATGAAAGGAGATTTTGTACCCTTCGGTGCACAGGCCAGAGCTTGGCCAAGGGGCTACATGTCAGTCAGTCACTCAGTCATTTAGGGACATTTGGTGAGTCACCTCCCATGCTTCACTCACAAGTACAGGTGCTGTAGGCTGTAGGCTGGCTGCCAAACAAGTCAGCTGAAACTCCAACCCCCAACCTACCCACAACTGCCCAGACATGTGCTATGGTACTCTCACTGCTACCCCCTGCTCCACTGAACACACAGAGGGGAGAACACACTCCCTGAGGGCCAGGCCTGTCTAGTTCTGACAGGGCTTGGGGGGTCTGGAGTGTTTTTACACTTTTCACCCTACAAGACGCCCTGGGAGAGATGTTCAATTAGGCTAAATGATGCAGGTAATTAGGTCAATTTAGCAATCGAAAGCGGAGGACTCAGCGGCCCACGAGATCTGTGCCTTTCAAAGGTCCTCCACTGCAAGCAGTTCCCACCTTCAAGGCAAAAACAGGCCCTGTGAAGCCTTGGTTGTGGTTTATTTTTTTGTTTGGCTGAGTGCTTAAACATCCTCTAACTGGCCCAAGCCTTTCATTTCACTGTAATTGTTCTTTGTTTTTATGTCTGAATCTTTTGCCAGAATGCTCCTTTAATACCATGGGCTGCAGCCTCCTGATTGGTTGGCGGTAAAGGCTGTGATGGAGGTGGGGGCTGTGCTGGCATGTCAATAGCGGAACGGCAGACGCCAGCTCTGATTTCAGTGTCAGTGGGACTCATGGCCAGGGTAGTAATTACAATCAAATCCCCAACAGGGAGGATTACAGCATGTCCCATCGGAAGCGTCAGTCTGATCCTGCTGGTCCCTTAGCACCCCTCCCAGTACCTCACCCCGAAGAGGGGTGACCGGATACTGCCGGGACAGGGAGTCTCACAAATCAGGTTTTGTTTCACTCTGCAAATGTCCTACTCACTAGTGACCACATAATTGCCAATTTGTGTTCCCGACAGTCAAACATAAATGGCTTCCTCAATACCAATTTCAGTCAGTTTTAATCTTTTTGCAAATATCGGCCATGGAGTCGGGAGGAGGAGAGGAGTCAACAGTCATGGCTTCAGTTGTATTTACCAGCTAAAACCGCTGCATTTTAATCCAATTGAAAATTGTGCCTGAATCTAATTATATGTACCAGTCTGCACACCGATGTAATTGCTGTTATTTCAGCTGACAATGCAGTATGTGAACTGGTGATAGTGTATACTGGTATATGTATGGTTGTGTGAAAGTGTGTCCATCTGATCAGCCTGCAGTTTGTGTGTGTGTCTGTGTATGTGCATAGGAAGTTTTGCTGTGCTTACAGTATGTGTCTGTGTGCATGTGTGCGCATATGAGGAAACAACAGCGTGTGTATGTTTGTGTAAACACACGTGTGTAAGCAGGTGGGACCATGCATTCCAGGGGACAATGTGTTCCTGTGTGTGTGTGTGTGTGTGTGTGTGTGTGTGTGTGTGTGTGTGTGTGTGTGTGTGTGTGTGTGTGTGTGTGTGTGTGTGTGTGTATGTGTGTGTATGGCTGTGTGTATGTGTGTGTGTGTGTGTGGTGTAACAGTGAGTGCCTCACCCTGGTCAGCAGGCCCCCTGCCCGGGGGCGTGTCTCTGGCGGCCTCTGGAGGGACCCACATGCTCTGCAGCAGCAGGGTGATCAGGGACAGGGACAGACACAGCAGCAGGCAGCCGCTGTAGGAGGAGACATGCAGCTGGTAAAGGCAAACACTGACCTTCAGTACATACACTTCACAAAGCAAAATGTGCTCCCCATTGAATGATACATAATACTTTACTTTTATTTCAATAATTAATTAATTAATCATGGGAAATCTGTAAGTATTTCTGTGACATTTTCAGTAAGTTATTGGGCGATTACTAGCTGGTTATGAGCTGATTATGTGCTGGTTATCTGCATTCTACAATCTATTCATTGGAAGGATTGCTCTGATTACTGCACCAATCCACTGGTCGGAGCTCTGACAAGTCTCCTCACAACGTGCAACTCATTTAAAGGTCTGCCTTCTCAGACATAAGGGTCCCCATGGCTGTGCTGTAGACAGCATGCTTGGCGATGTGCTGCACTGTGCATATCTCAAGTCGGAACACTGTAAAAAACAATCTAAATAACACCTGGCCGTTTTGCATTTGGCAGTCCCTGCAGGAATGTCTTAGTGTTCAGGTATAATGTGCTGCCCAAAGCATATTTTACTTTCCACAGTGCATTACACAATCAGAACTGCAACCAATCCATCATTTGATATGCAATATGGAAGCCAAACCAATAGGTGGCATAACTAATACCATTAAGTTATGTATGCAGATGCAATTTGGATATATGGGATTATCTGATAATATTGGAATATTATCTGATAAACACAGAGGGCAAGGACAAGGCAAGATGGCTTTTCCTGGGGAAAACAGCCAAAGGTGGTGTGCAGTTTGTGTGCCCATGAGCTCTGGTCTGACCCCACAAATGTCTGACACATTGGGGATTTCAGGGGACTGGCTGCTGTTGATATCACAGCTGACACTGCGTGTTTCAATGGTAGATGTGAGGCTCAGCCATCGATCCTCAGCGCACAGTTTGGCCTGAAAACACAAGTCTTAGAGTACATAATAAATGAAAGACGCAGACTAAACTGTTCCATATCTAGGGTTCAAGAAAAGCACGACGTGTCAAACAAACATTCGGCAGAGATGGGCGGCCCGCGGCGTGCGCATTTATTTCATTTGCTTTGGTCCCGTCGTGTTTTATTGGAGGAGAGAGGCAGGGGCCCCGGCCCAATCCTTGAGCCAGCCCTCAAAGTGACGGGAGTGTTCCAGGAGACGGCCTGGCCAAGGCAAACACATACCGCCACCGTGCTCCTATTCCTGTCATTACCCGCACCTCCTGGGCGCTTCCTGAATGGAGCATCTCAAACCACCAGATCCACAAACTCGCAGGAAAACACCGGTAATGCTATTACCCTGAAAATGACCGTGGTAACAGTGACTCCGAACAGAAACTTCTGCATTGCGTTTATTCGTGTAAAGAGACAGACGCACCCCTTTAAGGCAGTGATATGGTCTCTGGTTCGCAGGAATGAAAGCCAGGCAAAGTTGGAAAACTCTGGCTTCAGAAAATAAAAGTACTTCAATGTCTTTGTTAAACCTTTGCACTAAAACAGGTGATTTAACTAATCAGCTCATGTACCTGGCTGAAGAGTTGCGGTAATTAGTAGTGTATGGATGGAACAAATACATGTCAGTACTTCTATTTTCTGAAGCAGTACGGCACTCAGAACAATCTCAGAACAAGCTGCTACAGCAGGAGAGACTATAGCAGAGCAGCATTCTCCCAGGTCTGCAGTTCATTCACTCTTAATTTCCATAAGGCAGTTTATACTGCATATCACATGGCAAAACCTTAGCCAAGAAGGTTGGGTGCCATGGTGTTTCATTCGTTCCATCAATCCAGACATCTGGTCTTATTATATTTACCATTATTATTGCACCGTGCATGGACCGCACTTAGCTGTTTTTCTCTTTTTTTATGTCTGCCTCTTTTATATTTTGTTTGTGGAATGTTTACTGGCTCAGCATGGTGCATGTAAAACACACACACGCAACATGTTTTGTGCAGCTATGGGCACAGCACTAAATCTGCTGGTTATAGTCATGGTACAATCTGAATTTTCAGGTGAGAGAGAATTTATTCATAGAAATATCCCTCAAAGAAAAACCTCAAAGAGCAAGACCATCTGATGTTCTAATATGCAGATTTGCTCCTGGGGGAATGAAAGGATCTGTGATGCTTTTCTCTTTTTTTCAGTTCTGCTCCACACAGAGCATCTAACCCACAATCCAATTTACCCCTTACCTTCTGGGGCGCAGTGGGGCACGCATCATCCACTTTCTGCCCAGACAATATGGGCATCACTGAAACGCATGAGCACAAAATCATCATTAAAAAAACCAAACATATTAGTAATCTACTAAAGTATGACTCCCATTCCTTCTCCTTAGTGTCTCTATGAATAGGCATTAATCGGGACCGTTCATCAAATATTTCTTTGAGATGCAGTTTACAGAACTTTTATTATCACTCTAGTTATAAGACAGCATTCGGCACTTAATCCTAACAGAAATATTTTATACTCAGACCAAGAAAGTGGTGACTAAGGGAAAAGTAGCTCAATCCACAGGGAACCTTTCCAAGCTGGGATCAAACAAAAAGAGACTAATGAATGAAATTAACTCTGTAAAGCACTTGTTGCCTGACACACAAGAAAGCAGCTTCCCCTCTCTCCATCCCTCACCCCAGGGGTCTCTGTGTATAGGTTAAGAGATGCCAGGATGATAAAGACACTTGAGTAGCAGCTCAAACTCACCCATTCAAAGTGCAGTCTCATAGTTTCGGTTTTCTCCAAGCGTCACGTCTGCTACTCCTTTCAAAAGTCCCAACGTTAAGAGGGAACTGGTAAAAAAAAAGGCTATTTTCTCGGGCTCTCTCTCTCAGTCTTTTTCCCTAGCTCTCTGCCACCGTCTTTCTCTTTCCTGAGCCTTCTGGGTAGGCATCCTACCGTTGCCGGGGAAACCCAATAGCTCTCAAGAGAACACAATACCACAGTGGCGCTGGAGCCTTTCCCACACAATGAACTCTGTCCTATAAGGTGACAGCAGAGCTTTTCATCCTGCTGAACTGTTTCACCCTCAGCTTACAAAAGTGTACATTTGGCCTGCAGTTGAGGGCTTTTAAAATACATGAGACAAGGCTTCAAATGACCTGAAATATCAACTGTTCTATTGACAACCTCAACCTACACTACTTTATATCTGGCATTCATTTCAATATATTTTGCCAAAAATGTATATATAAAAATAGACATGGTTATGTTATTAATTAAAATACATTTCGGAACTGTATTTGAATACAGGCATTAAATAGTACAGCCATTTAAAAAAATGTAATGTTATATCCAGACAGGAAAACCAAATTCATAATATGGCCTCCACTCAGCTCTTTTCATTCTGCTCTTTCTAGCTGGTGAACTGCCCTGACCCAGGATTTTTTCATATTGAATTGATCATTAATAATAAAAATAAACTGAGGTGAGGGAGCTCCAAAGAGCCTCTGTAAGTAAGGAAACTCACAGTGAGTAAAAGTATGACTCCAAAGCTGTAAGGTCAAGCCCACTAATACTGCAAATCCCAGGGTTTTCTGAAGGGACATTAAAACATGCCTCCATTCACCTCAGGCATCAACAGAATAAATATACAGAGCCAGAGTGTCATTCATGATTGGTTACATTTGACTTAAATCAATGACCATATGTTGCCCCAATTTTAAACAATGGTAAAGGTTTGACTAATTTATTAATGTCTGCTTTTTCTAAGTGCCATGGGGACCAGCTCTCCTCCACCAACAATTGACACAAACAGTTACAGTAGCAATATTTTTCACCATGCAAATAAGGAAATGAATAAAGCCAGGTTAGAACTTGTTTAGCCAGAACACTTTGGCTCCATTTAGACAGCCAGTTTGAACAAATTCAAATCTATTCTTCTCCCGCATATCTTGTTTAGAACCTGTCTTTTTTTCCTTTATATCTACATGCAATATATTTCTTTGGCACCTGCAGCGACTCAAAACTGGCTTTACGATTATATCAAAATGCTTATCTTATGACGAGATAACATGGCTGCTCTTTACATGGTCATGGCATTGCAATTCTATATTATGCCAGCAGAGGGCAATCCGGTCTAAGTTTTGACATGTTTGGCAAATCGTTGAGGTGAAAGTAAGTAAGCACTGTACTGAGGGACTGCTGGCTGAAGGTCAGATATATATAAGAAAAAAAATCCGAATCAAAATTAAAGAAAAATAATTACACTCAATGTTATATAGCTGGCCTAGCACATTTGAGTCACGGCGCCACGAGGGGGCAAAAGGGGGCAATGTCCTTCAAATAGAATATCGTGCCGCCTTAGTTTTGTATCCATATTCTGTCACACAATCTGCCCCCTCCGTACTGCTCACCCGATTTGCTGTGTCTGAGAGCTTCATTTACGCAACTCTGTTGCACGCATCAGAGGTAGACTAAGTTGTACACATTTTACCAGCTGAAAAAAAAAAAAATTATGATTAACCTCCCAATAGAAGGTCTTGCTCAATTTGGCCGTTTAGATTTAATTTCAAAGTTATGTACTACCAAAAAAAGTTTCACTGAGCAGTTGAATCGAATATCGAGTTAACTGTTTAGCTAGCTAGCAAATTCCGTGGAGAGCGGAACAAGAAAATGCTGAGGATTCTCAACACAGTATCAAGGCGACTGCAACTCTTTTGAATCAGGGTAAAAAGAGGTAGCCTTTCTGGGCTTGTATTATTTTGTAGCTTTTTGGAAATGCGTGGGAAATGTCAGTAAATATACATTTTATTAATAATTGGCATTTCTGCCAAGAAGAGGATATGATGTTAATGTTTTTTTATATGGTAGAATAGGTACTTTGCATTACATCGATGGGGTTGGGCAGACCGTGATCAATCTGTGGCACTCATGCGGAAAAACAGCTTGGTGGCTGCGTCCAAGCTGCATTCTACCGATAACATTTTCAAGCCGGTTGTCAATTGTCTATGTTTGTAAAGTGGTCCAGTAGCCTGTATTCATGCGGCAAGACATCCGTGCGTGGCTGCAAATACATGGTGTGCAATTGTACTATAGATTATTATCCCTCCTGTGTTATCAGAAAGCGAAAAATAGTTGTGACCCCTCAGTCATTTCAGATGCCCCTTGCCTAGTTAATCCTGCCGGCCGGGCCTGGGTCACATTCACGTTTAAAAAAAACATCATTTTCTTAGGAAGAGAACATGCCTTATAAACCTTTTAATCAATCTTCAATGCACATTATTACAGAATGAGAAAAATATCAACAATGAGAGAAACAGAACTGTTTTAGCCCATCCCATAATGCTTTTTCTTAAACCTCCTTGTGCAGCGGTACGAGGGGAATGAACATTACGCTGATGTAAAATTAATCCCTTTTTAAATGCAGGGATCACGGCCAGAACTGCATTGTGCCTGTTTGTGTGAGAGAGAGAGGGAGCGTGCGAGCACATGATAAACGGCTGTGATGTCATAGCAAAGACAGGCAGGAAGGATTTGATGAGCTTAAACCTCAGAGAGCTTCAGCGTTAAGTCTAAACCCTGTTAACCCATTTGTCCCCTCCCCTTGCTGTCTCCTAGTCTTGCCATTTGCCCCTGTCCTACTAAACCAATCATCATATTCACCCTCCTCCACATGGTGTTCCGTTGCAAGACATCTCATTACCAAAGTACACGGTGTATGCCACACATTTGATCGTGCTGATAGGTCTTTTGAAGGTCCTAGGAAGGCCTTATGTTCTTGCAGACTTGTCCTTGGTTGCAGATGGGGATGATTTAGGGTGCAGAGCAGAGATTTCCAGGCCTCTGAGTCTCTCGTACACTGTACAGATGTGCACAAACCGTGAGTTCATAGTTTGATCTGAGATTGTGCAAGCCTCATTAAAGCAAGGCGACTCCTGGACAGCTATGCAAAAGGTAATGAATGGGATATCATAAATTCTGCCATCATTCGCCATGAATACGTATGGTTCTCCAGTATTAAGACACTTGGCTATTAGTGAATCGAGTCATTTCAATGTGGGGTTGGTGCTTTTCAAAGTTGTTCATTGCTGTAGCTTAGGAGCACACACATATTGTTACTACAAGGAACTCCAAATGAAGACGTGAATAAGCAGCCATTACTGAGAGAAAAATCTAAACGAAACAGCGGGAACCAGAAATAGAGTGGGTAATGATGGCTGAATTGAATTAGCTGTAATAACTGTCATGTGTTTCGCCTGCTGTTTCGGGTGGCTTTGGTGGGGGACAAAGCAGAGTGCTGTTCGGTTGCTAGGGATACTTCCTGCCTCCCGCTACCTTTGACAGTCGTCCAACGTTGTAAACAAGTCTTGATAAATCAGATGATAGATCCGACAGTAAGTCAACAGTGATTACGTATGCGTGTACTTTCCTCATGATCACAACCGTTTACTGATTTTCACATGAATTCTCTAAGTTTGTCTGGAAATAGTACACATGGTAGGATAATTACTTTATATGCATCAGCAGCAAATGTCTTGTTCACTCTTTGTTGAAACTTTTATATTTAGTACTAAAGTTGAAATACATATATTTTCATGGCTACGTCAAGTTTTTGACCATGCCACTTTCTCCAGTTCTTAAGTTAGTTCTGTCATTTTAACGACTAAGTAGCCTACTAGCGTAAATACAACGCAAGAATTAGCCTAATTCTGGCGATGGCAGGTCTGAGCTGGTAGGTTGAAGGCAACGCGCACAGTCCGTGTAGGCCCCGCCAAATCAGGAGCGCTCCAGTGCGCATGTCTGGTGCTGCCTGAGAGCGCTCTGAGACAACTGTGCAGGTAGGAGTACTTCATATAGCGATATTTACACATACATATGCAGCGAATATTATGCTTTGTAAGAAGAACTGAAAAGGAAATAACGTCATACTTCCTGGTCTGATCTGACTGTGAAAGAGATCGTTGTCTTTTTATCATGCAGAATATCCGATACTTTGCTTGGTGTCGGTAGCTAGCTAGCTGATGTTTAACGTTAGCGTACTAGAAACCGTCGTGCAGGTAACGTTAACATGATTCTTCTATGCATGGCTTGTCCACCAGTTTTCACACATTTGTATAAGCTTGAGATAAGTAGCGGTCCACATTTTAATGTAATGATGTAGTTATGGTACGTTTCATATTTGTCTTACGCTAGGCAGCAATGGTTTATGCATGGACTACCAGAGGTGTTGCTAAGTAGCTAGTAAAGATTCTTCCACTATTTTTGACGTTTTAAACTAATGTTAGCGGAGAATTGCTTCAGCTGATTTCGTTAACATTAGTTATTCGATATATTGAATAGGTTGTTACCGTTTCACGTACAATACAATAAGCGATTTAGTGAAACGGTGCATTGGTTCTAGCTTGCTTTATTTCCATATGAATTAACATTAGCTAACAGTACGACTCCGTGATTACTCTGACCACCAGACCGTATCACTTAGCAAAGTGATATTTGTAATAGGAGTGAACATATGGATCGTTGTGGGAATTTTGCTCATACATTTCTAGCTGTCACGGCCTGTTTTAATTGTGCACATGCTGGCATTCTATCTAATTCGGTGATATTAAAGTCTATGTTTGTGCAGGTAGTGCAAGGTTTAACGATGTTCACAGTATTGATGCATTCAGTTGAGAAAAAAATGTGGTACACTCCCCTCCTCTTCCTCTGGCACATGACTCGTCCTACATAACACTTGAATTGAGATCTTCTGTGTAGGACCTGAAGCAGGTGACTGCATATAAGGCTTATATATACCTAACAGTGTTTGAGTGTTCTGAAGTGTTACAGTATAGATGTCATTCCCTTAGAAATGTTTTAAAATTGGCTGCTTAATTTGATTTACATGTACTAGGAACTAGTTTCTTGTTTTAAATTTAGGTATTCAAGTATTAGGGATTCTTGTGTTCAAGCACTGAGCTGAAGGTAGCTGCTTTCAGCCAGGTCCCCATTGGCTGATTTTGTGTGATAATTGATTTGAGTTATGACTGATCAAAGGTAATTAAGTGATTCTAATGTATAAGTCAGTGTGGTGGGTCCTGCCTTGTGCTTTCAGCTCACAGAGTGTTCTAGCTCTCTTGCTAAGTTCAGCACTGTGGAACAGCTTGAACTGGCTTGCAGTTAAAGAACACAAACTGAAAGTGATGTCACACATTCCACAAATGTTAAAAAAATTGATTAATGAAATAATTTCCTTTTGGTTTTTGTTTTTCCCAAGTCTCTTAAAGACCATGGCACACGCACATGTTCTGGAGCCGCCCAGTTGTTTCCTGTCAGAAGACTGTGTTGCAAAAAAAAATCTAATTAGGATAATTAGCTAATACTGTTTGACTGTGGGGAGTTCATGGTATACACGCACGCACACACGATAGCCGAAGAGCAGGCTGGGACGGTAGTGTGGATGTGGTGGTGTAGGGTGAGACAGGGGGATGAGGATCAGAGGAGAGTGTGAAGGCCTGATTTGACTGGATTGGGTGGATTCAGGGGGCAAAAGGCCATATTATGTGAGGACACAGAAGACCATTGGTCCTGACTACAGTTGCTGAATGGTGAGCAGTGAGAGTGAAATGTATGACTCTTCAGCCCTTTTATGCTGTTTATTGGATTGTTCATGTTTTTATGTTCTGTTACTGTTTTTTTTTGGGTAAATAGTGTGTTCTGAATTAGTTTTTTTTTGGTACTGAAGGTGCCTTAGTTTCTGAGATTTGTGGTTAATATTTAGATACGTTATTCAAAGCATAGTTGTTAATCACAGTATACTGCATAGGTCTGACTTCCTGTAGTTTTACAGAGTCAAGCGCTGTCAATGAGTAACATCTGAGTGATGAGATGTGTCATCAGCAGTTGAGCAATGTTAACTGTTAACCCCGCTGTTTTCATGATTTTTATGGCCAGTCCCTACATCGCTTGTATAAAGTTATATGATTTATAATAAGTATGTCTTTGGGAGCATGTGATTTCACTGACACAAAGGTTTGCTTTCTGTTTTTTGTAAGGTGGTTAAATCCTACAAATCCCTCTGTTTTGCTTGTGACCTCCTGAGTAGCCATCATACTGTGAGTGTCTGATGTGGGAGCTCTGGGAAGAACTGGAGTTGTACTGATGACAGTCAGCTACAGCTGCAGTTAATGGGGTCATTCAAGTCAAACCTTATGCATCTGCCCAAACTGTAATAACTTATTTTTCCATGTTGTTTTCTCTCTCTCTCTCTCTCTTTCTCTCACTCTCTCACTGTTTCACAGTGAACATCATGTGCGGCTCATAACCAAACTCCAGTCATATCTGTAGTAAACAGGCAGTTTGTCCCAGACTCACTGTCCTTGTTCTAGTTTACAAGCCCAGGGCTATGGCTGAGGTAGACTATGGGCATTTTGTGGACTGGGACCAGATGGGCGATCTGGCCAAAAGCGGCGGTCCAAGCAAATTGGACTGCAAGGATCCTCGGGAGCTGAAGCAGCTGGCCAGACAGGGCTACTGGTCCAAGAACCACAAGCTGCGGGCCCAGGTGTACCAGCAGCTCATTAAGGCCATCCCCTGTCGCACTGTCACACCGGACGCCGAGGTGTACCGTGACATCGTGGACAGCGTAGCTGGCAAGAGGGCCCCTGCCAGCATCCCCTTGCCAGAGTTTGTGGATGGCAGCCCTGTGCCCAAGTACTGCCTGAAGGCAGACGGGGTGGGCGCGGCCCACAAGATAATGTCGTGTGTGGCCAGCCAGTTTCCGGACATCTCGCACTGCCCTGCGCTGCCCGCCATGACGGCTCTGCTGCTGCACTTCAGCCCTGACGAAGCCCAGTGTTTCGAGCACGTGTGTCGCTTGCTGGCCTGCAATGAGCCGGGCCGGCGCATGCTCGACCAAACCTTCCTGGCCTACGAGTCTTCCTGCATGACCTTTGGTGACCTGGCCAATAAGTACTGCCCCACGGCTCACAAGCTGATAGTGGCCACCGCCCAGGATGTGCTGGAGGTGTACTCTGACTGGATGCACTGGGTGCTGGGCGACCTGCCCTTCTCCCATGTGGCCAGGGTGCTGGATGTCTTCCTGGTGGAGGGTTACAAGGTGCTGTACCGTGTCGCACTCGCCCTTCTGAAGTTCTACCGTAAGCAGAAGGCTGGGCAGCAGCAGCCGTCCGGCCAGGACACAAGTGGAGTCCGAGGGAACATCCAGGCCTTCGTCCAGGGCATCGGCTCCTGTGTTTCCCCAGACAAGCTGCTGGAGAAGGCCTTCGCCATCCGCCTCTTCAGCCGCAAGGAGATCACGCTGCTGCAGCTCACCAACGAGAAGTCTCTTCAGCAGAAGGGCATCACCGTGAAACAGAGAAGGTACAGCCCTTGGGCTCGGCTCCAAGGGGAGCAAAAATGAGATGGTGTCAGGGAGCAAGGTTGTAAATTCCCAGAACCGAGCATTTTTTCTTTGATTCACTCTTGAAAATGTGCAGAAGAAAGAACATCTTCTTACCAGATGTCTAAGGAACGCAGTTTCATTCATCTGCATCCATGTGTTCTGTCTGTCTGAGTTTAGCGCGATGTCTGCTGGCACAGTGTCGTGTTGCTTCCTCTGTGATGTAGTTTTCTCTCACCTCTCTGTCTCTCTCTGTCCTCTGATTGATCTCCTGTGCTTTCCTCCCACCTGCTGCCACTGCCTGTTTTCTCTGTCCATTCTCCTGTGTTCACGTCTCATTTCATGCTCCACCATTTGCTTGGCATTCGCAGGAGGTATGAATCTTCTGCTCTTTTACTTATGTGCTGTTTGATTAGCAAACATTTCTTTTGTTTCATGAAACTGAAATGTAACATGGTTACATTTTATTAGCATGTATGTAAGAAACCCCATTTCAGTTACACAAATAATGAACATGAATTTGTCCTACAAACTCTGAATTCAGATTTTTTAAAACAGCATATGCAAGTCGTGTTTTTTTCATGTTCTGAAGCATCAAATAGCATCCAAACGTTGTACTGACCACAAAAACCATTACAAATTATGCAGCTAATTCATTCCGCGTGATCAGTGGTAAAATGAGTAAAAAAAATTCCATGAGTAGTAAATCTTGCACATAAGAATATACAATGCATTTTGCTTTTCCACAGGAATATTTTTATCTTGGTAATGCAAATAGAAGAAAGTGTGCAAGAAATTTGTAACAACAGAAAGATAATACAGTTTTTCCAAGTCATCTTTCATTTTACAATTTCACTTTGGCAGGTTATTTTCTATAACTGTCATACTACGTATTGGTAATGTTAGATTCAGACTGAGAAACCACAGTTTCCTCTTAGTTTGACTGGTGAGGGAACTATAATATAACAGGTTGCTCTCTAACAGGAGTCTCTATTATTAATTATACCTTGTTAACTCTTTAAATCTCAGTAACAGTGGGTTGCAGTCTGCATTTTCCTTACACCCACATTAAACCATGTTTGACCTGAATTATTTTATTTTTAAATAAAATATTTATTTGCATTGACACACTTTTGAAGGGTTCCCCTTCAGTCATGATCACTTTGGTATAATAATACACAGCTAAAATGAACACAAATGTATCAAAAGGATGTTGAGTAAAATTCTTGATATAGGCGTAATAACGTATTTATGCATTTTCCCGTTGATTTTGTCCTCGAGTCCGGTGGCAGGGAACCTTGGTCTCGTAGCGCTGCAGCAGATGTTTCTGGTTTTCCATTCCATCCAAACTCAGAATTACATAATTGGGTCAATTATCCTGTGGTGCTGCAGTCACAGTCTTTTTAGATTTTTCTAGACCTCGAGGTATGATGACATCCTGAGTGGCCTGAAGCTTGAGAATGTGGACACCTGCATTAATTTAGCTTAATAACTCAACCAGGCCTGGACTCAGAGAAAACCAGAAACATCTCTGGTATTCTGAGACCGTGCCTGCCTGGCCCTGCTCTGAGCCTTGTGGGAGTAAGCCACATGAACACAGATGACACTGAGTGGAGCCACAGTAATATATATCACCATCATCAGGTTTCACTGACCTAAATACACCATATGCGAAATGCCTGGGGTAAACACAGACAAGCCTGTGTCTTTGATGAACACCACCCTCACAACATATTCTAAGCTTATCTCAAGCTAAATGTAACATGCAAGTCCTGTTGTGAATTATTTGTCCCTCACTGGCCTTGTGTTTCAGTTTTTATCAGCTTTCATATTAACGAAGCTTAGCTTTTGGCTAGCACTGTGATGTAATGTTTGCATATTTTCCCAATTGATGAGAGTCAAATCAGTCGGTCAAGATGCAACATGAGTGCAGTATGATTGAATTTGGTCATACCACTTGGACCAGTGTAGATCTTGATTTGAAAAGACATTTGTCAGCCATTATTGCTGTTGCTTCTTTCCCACCCTCTTCCTTCCCGTGTGTCACTTCCAGGCGGAATGTGCACCTGGCAGTGAACGCAGAGAACTTCTCCTCTGAGATTGTCAGTGCAAAGGAGATGCGGGACATCTGGTCCTGGATCCCAGAGCGCTTCGCCCTGTGCCAGCCTCAGCTCCTCTTTACCACAGCCAACCACGGCTGCAGCCTCAACAGGTACCATCCGGGGCGGCAAGCCATCATTTTTACCAGTCATCCTCTGGCGTGGCGCTCTCCTCAGCAGCAGAGGCTTGCAGTTGTAGAGTACAAAGTGCATGAAAGGCCATAAAAGCAGTTTCGTGAAAACTTTCTGGGTTCAACACATTGTACATGAGGTCTGTTCAACCCCAGACCTGGGGGACCGCAATGTCTGCAAATATTTGCTCCATTCACACAGTACACCACATGCTTTTATGAATTAACTCACCAGTACTGCAGATCTGCAGTTGAATAGCCAAGTTTGGACAGGTATGACTGTTGGAAATAAAAAAAAAAAGACTGCAGAAAAACTCAAACAAGGATTCAAGTGTAGATTTTGGTGTTTTCAATAACAATGAGCCCTATAAAATAGCCCTGTTGAGTTGTTATAATGGGCTTCCTGTATAGAAGTCAGATAATGTCATCAGACAAAGCAGATATAGAACTGGCGTGGGAGACTTCATTCCAGACAGCCCTGTTGGGGAAGATGGTATTGAACACAATCCACTGTTCTGTAGAGTGAACTTTCAGTTTTGTTTGTCATGCATTTAAAGGTCTGTACATAAGGTTGCTCCTGCTATGACAAGCCAGGCCTTCCTCTAGCCTATAGACCTGCCTGTAGCGCATGCTGCGTTTTTCCATAAGTTGTTTAACAGCTGTATGTCTGTATCCTGGTGGCAGGTTCTATTCACATTGTGAAGGCCATGAGCCTACCCTGCTGATCATCAAGACCACAGATGCAGAGGTACAGTATGGGCATGCTCAAAGTCTACGCCCACTAACCATCCCACCACACACCGGCACTCTCTATGTCCTGCCCAGAGCACACCGACCCATTTCACAAACCAGCTTCGCACACATTGACCCTCTCAACAGACCTGCCCACACACACTGACCTCCTCATGAACCACCCTACAAACACTGACCACCTCACTAATCTCCTCACACACGCATTGACCTCCTCACTAACCTCCTATACAACTCACCCACTACTGCACATCTACTTGAATATTCAATTCATCCTTTCATGAGACTGACCACTGTCTTGTTTACCCATCCCCATTGTTCTGAACCTGTTATTTCAGTCCAACTCAGGTTATGTTTACCGTTATTGTATGTCGGCCCTGTTTTTATTTAGGTAGAGCTACAATTAACTTCAGTATTGTGTTTAAGAAAAATGTCTTGCATACATCTTTGAGGACCTGTTCATATCCTCTGTTGCAGTGCTTGCTGAGAGTGATCTAACACTGTCTTGTGCACAGGTGTGTGGTGCCTTCCTGTCAACCGACTGGGATGAGCGCAAGCGGGGAGGGAACAAACTTAGCTTCTTTGGAACAGGGGAGTGCTTTGTCTTCAGGGTGAGTTTGCTAAGGCCAACAGTTTGCATCAGCTTCACAAAGTGAACATACTTTCAGATGACACAGTTATAGTTATATACAGCATGTTTTGCCATATCCCATATTTTCTGATTCGATTATCATCCGATTACCAGTATTGAGGCTCCTCATACAAATATGAATACAGATACAAATATAGTGAGATGGGCACACCCCTACTTGACACTAGCAGAAGGATTGTAGGTAAAGGCTGAAGAGGGTGTACCAATGAATGAATGTTACATGAACATAGCAGTTATTGGGTACATCTCACATGACTGTTTATTTGCCTTAGATTTCCAATTCTTTGCATTTGTCCTGCAGGAAAATCTTTTGTAGTGTGTGGATGTGTTCACCAGAGGGCGCTGTTTGCTTAGGACTTTGCCTTGTATTAGTCACAGTTTGTGGGAGTGAAGTAATGAGTAGCCACTCGCACTGTTTCAGCACCCATCTGCTTTGAAAACATGTCCCAGTCCAGAAAATGTCCAAATTATGGAGTTATATATGTTTCTTTGGATGTCATTGCTTCAGTGACTTAATAAAAACCATCAAAGTTTATAACAGCTTATACTAATCATGGAATTCTTATTTTTATAAAACATTATTTGAAAATATTGCACCATGTGAGTGTGGCTGTAAAATTATGTCTGCTAAATGTTCATTGAAAGCCCGACCGGCTTCAGAAAAGCTGCAGCTGAGCTGCCTTCCATGCCCAGCATGAATCATTCAGCAGGTGACTGCTGTGCAGATGCCCTGACCATGCAGTCTGCCCACACTGCTCCAGCCACCAGCAACTAGGGCTCCTACACCTGTAATCTGAGCTCTGCCTCATGCCATTACCTGAGCTGCTGCACACCTGACACCTGACACGGGGATCCAGGGATAGGGACAGACAGTAATTTGTCCCATGCCCAGTGAACTGTCATCACTAGCTCTGTGTCTTTGTGATTTGGGAGGCAGTTAAAGTGAGAGGGAGTTTAGTGTTATAACATGATGAGCTCAGCATGCCCTCATATCCTCATGGGGTCTCAGACCTTTTCCTTTTCTATTTCCCTCTAAAGAGAAGCCCTTAGTCTGTGACTCTGCCTCTCTGCCCCTGCAGCTGAAGCCAGAGATGGAGAGGTATGAGTGGGTGGTGATCCGTCACCCAGAGCTGGCCTCCGCCATCCAGGCCAAAAACGATGAGCCCTCGGAGGAAGAGACACCCGCCCAGCCCCAAAACTCTGACACAAACACCCTCCCCGCAGCAGAGTCCCGGGCCGACCCCACCGACCGCCTGTCCCCCTTCCTGTCCGCCCGCCACTTCCACCTCAACTCTAGGAACACCTCCATGTTCATGGCTGGAAATTTTGACTCCATCATCGTAGGTGAGTGTGAGACGTGACTGTCGCAGCAGCCTCCTGCCGAAGGGCCTGTGGGCACTCTGCTCCTCTCCGGTCTTAATTACTTCATTTGAATATCAAAGGATGAGTGAACCGATCCAGGGTCTCTTCGCCTGGCTCTAATTACCACCTAGTATTGAAAACCTGGTGAAGAGTGTGAATTTCAGGTGTAACTGTTGACAGTTCTTTGCAGAATATGTACTTTTTACATTCATACCTTCAACCGTGCCCCTGTTTTCTGTCTGATCAGGCGGGGGCGACGGCAATGCCTTGTACATAGATGCGGAACTGAACCATGGTCGCACCGGGCGCTGCACCACTTTCGACAACCCCCCGCTGTGTACCGAGACCTTCCAGATCTCCCTCTTGGAGGTGTGGGGCTTCCAGGATGCCATGAGTTCTTCATAGGGGCTGAGAAGGAGCAGGAGAACTCCCAAGAGCACAGTTAAAGCCTGAGCAGACCCAGTCCATCCTCTTAGGCCTGGACAGGATCCACAGATGGCAGCATGTAGGGATAGTCCAGGACTATGATGTATCAAGTGATTTATCATCATCTTATCTATTTATTAAGAAACAAACAAGTACCATATCCATATGCATTTTCATCATACTCAGTGTAATTTTTTGACTTTTTTATGATAAAGAATTTTATTAGTCAAATCAGTATTTCAGTTATATTTTTTAATTATCTACTCCTTATTTGTTGGGAGGATGTAAACATACCATCAAAATATATTATTGATATGTAGAAATGATCATTTTAGTAATGCAATGTTCATTGAAGAAAAACTTTAACAGTACATGGTATTTTTCCTTTTATTATATGCAGTAAACACCATGATTTCGCATTTAGCTCACCAGAATGGTTTGCACAATGACAATTATTTTTACATTAGTTTCACACTGACTGCCAAAGACCCAACTTCAAGCACTAATCCAGTATGCAATGAAAAGCCATCAGGCAAGCCACTTTTGGGTCTTAGTTCTGTGTAAGTGTAGGTATATATTGTAAAGTCATGTCTGTTGTATGGAGGAAATTGTGTATATTTGTCTGTATTGTGTTATGTTTATACAGCATTCATAGAACCAGATGAAGGTTGTCCAGAAAAAAAGAGAATTTTTGCACTTTAAAGACTCCTTGGCCTGCTGAGGGAAATCTTTACATAAACTCCTCAAGCAAGGATTTTTAAGCGGAGTTCAAAATTCAGTTTTGAGTTTGAAAATGACCCCAAGCAAATGTTTTAGTCAGAATGTAGTAATCACTCTGGTAATACTGTAGTAGTACAGATAGTGTATCTAATCAAATGCTCTCCCTGCGTTGTATTTACGCATGCAGTCACTACTCACAATAGGTATATTTCAAGCACAATTTTTGTGTTTACCTCCTTTGTCCTGCATATCAGGGACTTGTGCTTATCAAATCTGCTCAACATTGTATTGTACATAGAATTTCTGTGAATTTATGCTGTGCTTTGTAACTCCAGGTTAAACTGTGTAAGTGAAACTGAAGCAACATGTACCCAGACTGAGATTTGTGTGTTAAATGTTTACTTTTCATCTAGTGTATTTTATATTTTGAAGGTTCTGGTGAAATTAAATCCATATCAGTGCATAACTCTTGACTTGCACTTACATTAAGCTTAAGACTTCCAAGTTCAGTTTGCAGCTTGTTGTAAGCTTTTATGTTTAGTGCAGTTATTGTTTACGACTGTCCTTGGTAAATGAAGTTAAATGAGATTTGAATACTGACGATTACGAACAGACTTGTGATTGTGTATCAAAAAAGTGTTGTTTGGGTAAACATGTGCCCCTGTTCAAGTGTGTAATTACAGGTCAGTGATACTTTGAAAACAAATACATATAGAATACGCAATATTGTCGTGTCATCTTTCTATTCCGTTATTTTAATGTTTTATTACATATTCATATTTTCAAGCTCAGCTTTACAAAACAGTCCATCTGTTGTGACTGAACTTGTATTTCTGTTTATGTGGGATACTGATATGTTGAATACACCAGCGCGATGATGTGTAGCAGGAAAATATTTGGTTAAATATAAAGTAACTACATCGTGCACCCACATAATTAGGATGGAAGCGTTGATATAATTGAAATCTGTATAAAATGCATTATTGTGAATTATTTATGCATTCCTCGCGTGAGCAATGTGAATTGCTTATGTAGCAAGAAAGAATATTTGGCAATCTAGCAAAAACGCTGGTGGGGATGAGAGAACATGTTTCATACATTATGGCGGTGTCCGTTGTTTCCTGTCATCGCTAAGGTCATATTGATTACATTATTTTAGTGTATAATAGCCGATTTTGAACGGAGGTTTCTATATTCAATTTTCTTTCGCATTCACAGTGAAAACAGTTATGTTTTGACCGTTATACAGTGGTTGCAGACACAGAGGATAGTGCCAAATTGTTTGTAAAATGTCCTTGAAATCGACACTGATGACTCAAGGACTTCCACACCCGCACACGTTTACGCAAGCGCATCTCTACTGTTGACGCCCAAACGGATAAACCCATTCATGTATTTGTTGCAGCTCTACATCCGCCGCGAGACCGCAAAACCATACGGCTACAATAGAAGGAGAATGGCAGTGTTATGCAGACAATCGACTGCATTCACCCTAAAAATGTCTTACCTGGTGCATTTCTCAACGACATTTTGCGCATCAAGGCACCAGTTCGGGCTGCATTCAAATATGATTTTAACGAGTTTAAAGTATGATTTTACGAGAAAACATTGCTTCTTGTTTTGTTTATCTGCCATTTGCTTTAACCGTTTATAATTAGTGTGCTTTATTTTGACACCAATAATTCCTCCCCTATCCGATTGACGGGTTGTAACGGGAAAATGATGACCCTGGTGACGTACCTTCTCCCGTCACCAGAGAGTGGTTTGTAAACAGATTGGATAGGCATCAAGCACACCCTTTTGAGGTGTATATTGAGCCTGTATGGTACATACTGTGAATGCTGCAGAAATATTGCTTCAAACTGGTTTACAGTTTTCTACTGTGTAATTTGCGGGAACATGTACTGTCAGATTAATTACTGTTTCGGCGGGATAATATTCCCATTGTAGTTTTAATTAGCTATTTGTGAGCTGCAGTGCTGCATGTAAACGCTACCTTTTATAAACTGTATTATGGGTTAATATGTGAACCAAAATAATTAGGGGTAATGAGACACACAGTGACAATCCCGGTTTAGAAGATCATAACAATAAATCTTAAAGACTGTTTACATTGAACGTACTTTGAGTGCTGACAACCGTCACTGCCACCGTTTATTTCTCCCTTCTTTCTGATTATTCCTTCATATTTAACAGCGGAGTATGGACTGAAAAAACAGTCCACCGAGAAAGAGTCCTAAATGATCCAAAAAGGTCTTTAAGAATGACACACACAATTAAAACGTATTCATAAAATTCCATATTTACAAATAAAAAGGCTTACGGCATCATGCCACAAAGTGATTTCTGAGTCTCTTATCAGTTGATATTTTAAGATAATTTTACATTTTTATGCAATCTCTTAAATGTGATCCAATGTCTCCAAGATGAATTAAAATCATAAAACATGTGAATATCCTGCATGTTAAGGGTGACACTGTAAGGGTTTCTTAAAATAATTTCTGACTTCCTACATTTTCTTAATTTTTTCCATCTCTGCTAGTCATTTTTCACATTTAAGCCTCATGCCTGCTGCTTTCTGTCTTCCGTTCATCATATGACCATAACCTCTGCTTATCAGGCCAGTCTTCTCCCTGGATAGGTATCTCAAAGTTGACTCTGACCCCTATGGTGAGGTATAAAACTTGTTCCTGTCAGCAATTCTGGTATTGCCCTCTATCTTGTAGTACTATCACAATTTTACCTTAGTTACCAAAGTCTGAACAGTTCATGTGCCAGTTGCACCTGGTACCTGATCACTAAAATCCCTTAATGAAACAAATCTGTGAAGTTCTTCTCATATATCATTGCTAAGTGGCATTATTGAAATATTTCAATCATTTTTAAATGATCGAAGGTTTAAGTTAGTTCAGAATTAAGTAAAGGTAGATTATGTAGAGGAACAGAATTTCAGAACTATGTAGAGGAATTTACCCATGTAAAGTCACGTAGTCCAGAGCTGGTTTCAACACATAACCTCACTTATCAGGCGTGTAATTATGATTTGGTTCAGGTCTGAGGACTGAAGACCAAAATTACAGTTCACAAAGCCTGCCTAGAATTTTTACACATGGTCTTATGTATGCTGGAATCTTATTTACTTAACTATTATATGGGTCAATAAACGAAATTATGGCAGTGGCTACTGCATTGTATGTACTTGTCCCTCATTTGCCCCGGTGTTAACATTTTCTTCCACTCCTTGTAGGTATGATTTTCTTAAGGATAGTTGGAAGCCATTTTATGAATGTTCAATCATTTACTGTTTTTATAGATTCCTTACTTAGACTTTGGGTATTCACTACCAGGAGATGTTTACTCATGAAGGCAGACTGACACAGTTTCTATATTTGCTGTTAGCTTCCTCTATTTCAGGGTCTACTGTGACTATAGGTGCAGTGTTTGTTCAGGGAAAAAAATGGTTGCGCAAGTAATTCTCAGAATGGTACTACATCAAGGCTTGGAGCCCCATTAGTCTTACTACAAGGTGTTGAGCATGAAATCTGTTATCTTATGGAAAGTTTTAATATGTGCAATGTTAAATCATACCTGATTGTCAGTACTTAATGTATGGTGTTAGGTTGGTTCTGGATTTATTGTGGTGTAACATGCCTTAATTGTAAAGCTGTTGGTGACATTGAGTTAGACTGAATATTACATGTTCAACTATTTCATGGCTGTAACATTTTCTTAAAAGTGTAAATGTCACACTAAAGTATTTAGATCAGTTCCACAGCCACATGCTAATGTTGCAGCTACTATGGGGACAATCATGGAGGAAAAAACTGTGACCAAGAGGGCATGACAAGCTGTCAGCTCACACTCACAAGTCACATGGTCAAAGAAAGAATCTGAGGGTAACACTTGAAGTTTTTCACATCACTTGGCTTGTCACATGACCTCAAACAAAGAAAATGAATGGAAAGAGGAGGCTCAGGGCTCCATTTTTTAGTCACTACTTTTGCACACATTTGCACAATGTTAAAGAATACTGAAGTGAAACAGCTATCACCAAGTTTCACTTCGATGTTTGCCAGCTGATTGAAGAACAAAAAAAATCCCCAGACCGCAGATTTGTCAATATGAGCTTACAGAGAAGCATAGTGTCTTGATCTGACTGGTCAGGCAGTTAGCAAAGGCCTTTTGTGCGCAGACATTTAAAGAGTTAGAAATTCTTTTGGGAAGGAGCTTTGTGTTATCTATGCCTCAAATAAAAAAAATCATATTAAATAAATAATTGCTTGTAAACACATAATTGTTACAAGAGAATTAATTAACATCATGTGAAATATATTGCTTTTCTTAGCAAATCATTTTTTATGTTGACAATCTGAATAGGAAGAAGTAAAGTCGATGATTCCACAGAATAGAGCAGGGCTCAGTTCCTACTTCTACAGCACATTCCAGTAAAAAGGATTCTACAACAGAGTTAAACTGCAGACAGATACTTTATTCTTAAATTTTATGTAACTGAGTAAATATGCACCAATAGATAAGAAAGGCTCAAATGCAAGATATAAACACAGACCTTTTAATTGCTAAGTTTTTTTTAGAACAATTGCATCATTATAAAATAATTTTGTTTTCCTGTATGTTTGAACAAAGAAATGTTGGTCATGCTCTGTGTTGTTTATTTTGTACAGCCTTTTTGGACATTTTCATCAGGGCTGGCAATCATTTCTGAGCCCACGATGTGTACATATTTTAAAAGTAGTGACCTTATCACTAAATACGCAGTGAAGCAAAACCAACCAATGGCACAGTTGCAACTCTTAATTGTACTGCAGTCTTTGTATAGATTCAAGGCTTGAAGAAAAAAAAACACTCCTGATTAGGGAAGACTCATTGGACATTGTGTTTGGGTAATAAATAGCTATCATATAATATCTAAACAAACAGAATGTGATAGCTGTGCTTCCTCAGCAGCTTGGGATTACATGTCTTAGCTTGACACTTGAAAAATGTCTCTTAAATGATAGATTTTGCTCAGACACAATTATATAGCTGTCTTTTACGAATTGTTGGTGTACCATTAAGATTGAATGTAACAACACAATAGGAAATCTATATAGATATATGACTGCTGTCTTGATAGAAGGAAACAAAGTGCAGCTAATAGTATTTTAATTACCCTTGTCTAAATGCTGTACTTGCCCAGGGTGTGTCCTGTGTTATGCAATGCTGTTACCATCCTCCTTCTGGTTTTCAAAGAGATATGGTTATGCTAACATAACTTTACAGAACTGAAGCTCACAAAGTATGTGTGTGCGCGCATGCGTGTGTGCGTGTATGTTTGCTTATGTATGCATGTAGCCTTCTCCACATCTTAATGGGGATTCCTGCTTGTTTCCAACATAATCACACGACAGAGGGAACTGCATGAATTGCTTGAGACTCTATCTATGGATATGATATCATGGGAAGGTGCATGTCAAATTTCTTGATACTGCATAGAATACTACTTTTTGTCTATTACTTCATGATTTACTGACCATGGTTGAAGCATTTGCATTTCTTGTTAAACATGATAGGGAAACACTGCTAATGAAGCAGGTATATATTTGAGATACACATTTTTCTGTGAGGACTTGCGTGTGGAAAAATATTCAAACAGCTGATTTTTGTGGCTCTAGAAATAACGGATAGGTGATTTTCTTTCCATAAATTAATGTCAAATTAATACAAAAAAAAAAAGAATATGAGATTCATGACCTTGTGTGGATTGTATCATCTATTTTTTTCTGTAAAAAGAAATACATCACTGCACATGGGCTTGAAGAGTTTTATGTCCACACAATATGGACTATGAAAATGCAAGATGTGGTATTATTTTTTGCAGAGTGAATGGCAGGGGTTTGAGGATGCTTTGGTACAGCTGCCATCTGGGTGGGGACTGAGAGGGCATGCCTGCATGGCTGTGTGGAAATGCAGGCATAAGACATGTTGGGGGAGGGGTAGGACAGTGTGACGTCTCTGACTCACTCACTCCCTCTCCTGTTGCAGTTCTCAGTATTACGCGCCTGTGCTGGATAAGAGCATTATCCTGTAGTAGGAAACCTCAACCCTCCCCCCTTCTCTTTCAAACATATGTACATACACACACAACATGCATCCATATTTCACATCCATTCTACTTCCTGGATAGACCACTTATGGCAAATCAAATATCAGTACTGTAAACCTTTATGTTGTACAAGCTGATTGAGCCAAAGCATAGAAATGCCTTGAGAGAAAAAATGCCACCAAATTTTGATGCATCATTCATTTCTTTATTGCAAGGTAATCCAACATGCAGTCTTCAGGTTAACCAAACTACAGGGTACACAATAAGGCCTGATTTGGGTCAGACTTGCCCGATTTAAATTTCATCGTCTTTGACCCTGACTGTCAGAGTGAAATTGCAAGCATACAGGTTCAATACCCACATTTTCTAAAGGAAATACCTAAAGATCTTTGGAAGGAAAGTTGTTGATGCCCAATAGTCTGGAATGGGTTACAAAGCCATTAAAGGGTCTGACAGTTAAAAAAGAAAAACAGGGCCATAGCGCAAGTCTGGACTGTAGTTAACCATCCCAAGAAAACACATCCAGCCAAAATTGCTCCAAACTTAAAGGGGAAAGGAACACAGAAAATGATATTTTTCAGACCATTTGTCTGTTCGCTGATCTGAAGATGAAGTACAGCTAGGTCTTGCAGTAAGACAAAAGTATAAAACACACAAGCAAATCTACAAAGGAACAAGAAATGTTAAAAAAAAAGAAGTTTTAAAAAAGGGCTTGTCAAAGACCAGAACTTAACTTCATTGAGATATTGTGGCAGGGCCTGAAATAACAGTTCATGCTTGATAATCCACAAATGTCATGGAATTAAATCCAATCTGCTTGCAGGAACGGGCAGTAATTTTCCCACAATGCTGTAAAACACCAATCAATAATTTTAGGAAGCATTTGGTTGCAGTCATTGCTGCTGAAGTTGGAGTTTATTGGTTATTGAATCTATGGGGGCGTTCACTTTTTTCACATGGGGACATTGGATATTGATAATTAATGAAAACAGTATCAACAATGTATTTCCTTTTTTGTAATTTTAGATTTTGGATCAAGATCTGGCAACATTAAGTGGCAAAATTTTCCAAAAATGAAGAATATTAGACAGAAAAAAAACTTTTCCTTGGAGCTATATGGATCTAAAGAGTTTGATGTGTTTCTGATTTAAAACTAAGCAGGGTTTTCAGCACTGTCTTATGACATATAATAGTCACATGAGATAAAGGTACAAAGGAAAGCAAGAAATAATGAAAAAACAAAAAAACTGAAAGCCCATATTTTTTATTTTAAATTAATTGTAGATGCTAGCTTCCTATACTCAGAGTCTCAATTATCAGACCTTTTTATGCCCGATCATTGAAAATATAGTCAATGTATAGCTACTTGAGTAGGTAATATCAGATATCATGGTAATACCATTGTTAGTATGGTAAATTAGATGTGTCAGGGTTTTTAAATATTTAACTGCAGTTCTTGTGTTCCAACTGTTCACATCCTAATGCTTTCTTAAAGGTTTTAGATTATATATTCCCATATGAATATTATCATTGGAAGTAGTAGTAGAAAATAGTTGGCCAAAATTAACATGCAGCCTAAATTAAGTGGGAATTTAAAGCGTTTTTATACAGTCTTTTGTCTTCAAACTGAATGGAAGAATTTAATGGGCGAACAGTGTGAACTTCCTGCCTTGGGGTCACAGGATACATCACGAGTTTATGAGAAGGAGCGGGTTTGTTCACGGGCTTGACAGCGGGCCTGAGAGTTCTGCAGACATCATAAATATGCCCTGAAAAAGGTTATTAATTTTCATGGAATTAAGTACCAGAGTTTATTAGGATAAAGTATAAGATCCAAGTACACTCGTATTGCCGTGATTCATTCATTGTTTCAGTGTATTATTTAGATTTTGGTTCCAGTACTGTGGATTTCTGGCGAGGCTGTTCTTTTCTCTTGGAGCATTGTAAAATGCATTTCCGTTAGGATTTAATAGTAGTAAAGTTAAACTACTGTCATTCCATGTATTATATTCACTTCGAGAACAACTCAATACAAAGATTTTGGCTGGTAGGTAACAAATTGGCTTTAAATAATGCCAACGTATGACAATAAAACCATTAAATACAACACAATTGTTTAAAACATTGCTTCCAACAGGACCTTGTGGATGTTGTTCTCCATCTACAATCAAGTATAATAAAATCCCAGCGTAACTGCTACGTTGCATTGTGGAGGGATATTTCACACTCCACAGTCATACAGCCTGCAGCGGGGCACACCATCATGTTTTTAAAATAGGGGAGTAAAAAAAGTAGTACAAATACGGTATACCAGTAAAATATTATACATTGGTCATATTTGAAATTACAATAATGTTATACTACATATTATAAATACAGCTGTTATGATGGTACAAAGATGAGCATGTAGATGTATTATTCATCCCTACAAACACATAATGAACTAGATCCTTATGGCTGGTCAGGTGATATTTTCCGCTTCGCCATTTTGTATTGCTGCGCCGGTATTTATCAGAGGAGAGGAAGATTCGTGACTTACTCGCTCCCATAGCTAGCTAGGTAGACTGGTGACACCCCTGGTTTCCTGTGTACATTTTATTAAAAATAATTAAGCCTTACGTTTCAAAGGAAACCGTCCAGAGGAAGCGACAGCCGCAGTTGTTTTGTACTCTTTTGTTTTTAGCTATTGTGTGTGAGAAAGAATGTCGTCTGAAAGCCCCGAGTATGCTCCTTTCTTCGCAGTGATGGGTGCCTCTGCGGCTATGGTCTTCAGCGGTAATTAAAATGATTTGTGTTTTTCACTGTTTAATTATTTTACTAGTTTACCTTGTATTAAACAGGATGTATTTCGGTACTGACTCTGGTTTCTTTATGGGGATATGGGGTTGGCTTGGTCAGCTACCCAACATTAGCTAATTGCGTGTGGAAGAGCAGGAGGGTGTGTGTTCGAACTGGTTGGTTAGCTAACGATGGTAGCTATACCTAGCTAGTTATTGGCAAGGTTGACTCCGCTAACCTGACGTATGATATCAGCCAGCTCTCCGGCTAACTGATTGCTCATTTGCGAGTTAGCTTGATAATGAAGCGTCTGGTTGATGAATAATAGAGCTACCACAGTCACTAACGTTACATAGCTAGCTAACTCACTGCAACGTTAACATTCTAATTTCGTTGCGACGGCCCGAAAATTTGCTATGAGTACGAGCCAGCTAACACTACTAGCTTAAAAATGATTTGACGTATGCTATGTAATAGCATGGTGGACTAGACAACTAACAGTGGGTAACTGTAACATTATCTTAAACGGAGATAGCGATAGAATGCACAGGTAGATTAGCAAACGCTTTGCTTTGAAATGATTTCGATTGAGAAATACTCCCTCCATTAACTGGTTAATGTTAGCTAGCTGTCTTGACGTGAGCTTAACGTTACTTGGACTGGCGCCTTCATGAGTATTTTGTGGATATTCGTCGTCCTATGCCTCTCAGCCAGTTTAGCCAATGCTAACTAGCTAGCTTGGTGTTGCAACACTGCGATCAGACTAGCAGTTGTTGTAGCATCAGTAAATTGGCCAGCGAAGGTGTCAGTAGATAGGTTGGGTATCTTTAAAAAAAAAAAAAAAAACCCCAACGTCAGATCTAGTTTGACGTATTTTCTAGTCATTCTAATGAAAGGAGAGTATGAGCCTAGCACTGGGAACTGTATCACTGTGTACTAGCCAACACTGATACTAAAATGGGGGGGTTTTATATGCATTGCCATCATTAGTCTCTTAATTTGTAAGGCATCCAACGTTAACTTGGCTAGATGTCCATTTCTGTGACACAGTCTTGACCCAGCTATTTTGTGTGCTGACCAGGACCTAGGTTACACTTAAGTAAATCTAGAATGTTTTGCAACGACCTTAAGACATTGAATGCAATATGCTACATTTTGTGGCAATCGAGCCACACGCCTGCTAAAAATTCAGTTTACGCACCGACTTAACGAGTGCGGGGGCGGCTTTAATGGTGTCGTTGGTTATTCACGGAACCAATCGACCCTCCCATGTTCGCTGTCAGCCTGAACTCGGTATCTACGCTCCCAACATCGGGTTATCCATGTTTTGTATTCGTAATCCGATTTCGACGAAATCTTCGACAATTTCCGTTGCTGTTTCAGGTTTCCGTAACGTTTGATCGTAGTCCCTATACTTTGTCACATGACTAGCTGAATGACTGGTTTAAACATTGCCAGGGAAGGAATACATTTTTAATACGCGGTTGTAGCTCCCTGGCGCATTGAATATGAAACCGAAGAACAACCGTGTAGAAGACTTCTATTTCTGATGGGAGATCTTCTGTGGTTTTGATCAACTGAATCCTCTCAACCTTGTAGACATTTGTCTCCTAGTTGCTCGTAACCGCTGGGATACCCTCTGTGACTGATACAGTGCCAAATTGTGTCGTTTTCTGTATAACAGTGTCACTTTACTCTCCCCTAAAGATATGTTTTAACATTGGATTGGAAGACTTGCTAGTTTGCTTCTTGAACACTGGTCAATAAACACTCTCTCAATCACA
The DNA here is from genome assembly GCA_022829145.1 of Albula goreensis. Taxonomy (NCBI): domain Eukaryota; kingdom Metazoa; phylum Chordata; class Actinopteri; order Albuliformes; family Albulidae; genus Albula; species Albula goreensis. The sequence continues at coordinate 10,148,872 of CM040748.1, forward strand.
AAACTGATGATTAATGAATTGGGGGGGATTACAGATGGAACTGGGATCTTGGTATGATGATGATTAAGTGTTTAAAGTACTGTATAGCCAGTTATGTACATGTCACTAAGAAGAATATCTTCCTAAACCTGTGTTTATTGTAAGCTGACATTGTGGTTACTGGGGCATATTTTGGCCAGGATATATTTGGTCATTTAAGGTCAGTTTTGGACAGCTGAAGTTTAAGGAGCACATGAATCATTGAGATTGTACAGTGTGGGTATGAGTGTTGTCCTAAAGTGTATGAGTAATGCAAACAGGAAGTAGAGCTTGGCAAATTGGCCATCCTCTTCAAGTTTGTCTGCTCCATCCAGATATCTCACAGCTTGGATGTAGTTTTGAGTCCTCAACAATTTCAGTTGAAAGCTATCTTGTCATACCAAAGAAACACAATAGTACTCTCATGAAAGATAAGGTCATCCGTTACTTTGTACAACATTTCTGTCTTGTCATAATATAGCCTTACACATTAAGTTAGAGGTATGTATTTTTTAATTATCATTGTGTTTTATCAGCTCTGTATATGATGTGATAATTTAAAAGTCACATTTGTCTTGTTCTTAGGTTTGTAGTGTGAGGCTTAGTTAATGCGGGGTCTTAAATGTAAATGTTTGGTTCTGGGGAAATGGTAAAGCAATTCCACTGGCTTAGCAAGTATTTGTGCCATTAGAATTTCTAATTAAAATAACCATAAATGTGCTAATATACATCTTATATGTAGACCTAATATGTATCTGCCCTTACCATGTAACACTTAATTTTTCTAGAAACATGTACACTATGAAGAATTGAAATGTTGTCGGAGAAAAAGGTTCTAATTTATTTTTTTTTTTTTTGCCAAGCCTCCTCCCAGTTTTTCATTCGGTAGCTTTGCCAAATAACTTAAGAACTTGCAGTTGATCTAGACTCTTGCAAGCAACATACAAGTTATAGCTTTTGATTGTTTCTCTCTTCCATAAAATTTAACATAAAACATGCCTAGGTTAATTTTCTGTGCCTGCCTGTGGACAGCAGTGTTGCAGTGAGTAATAAATCAGCTTTTGTCCTCCCTTAGGGGAAACAGAACTGTGCTGTTTCAATGCATATTTTGGAACTGCAAATCCATGAAGACATAATGTAGGGGATACCATCAAATTTCAGGCACACAGTCTTATGACAAGATGCAGAATGTGACACTTGCCAGATAAGAGCAGGGCCCCTAAGAATTCAGGCCCTGTCCCGCATTTATAATGTCATTCATTTTACTACTTTTTTTCCCCTCTATACTGTGCCATAAGACTTCAATTGTGGTACTGCTCAGCATTTCAACAGTAAGTGTAGTAATGATGTAGTAATCAGTAGTACTGAAGGTTTTTAGTACTGAACTGCACCTGGATATAACAGCAGTGCAAGTAACTCCTGTGATGCTTTTTGACCTTGCAGTAAATGCTCAGAGGAGGAATAGAAGCATAAGCTTACAGTTTGCTGTTTTAAGACCAATAGAACTTATGCCTTTGCAGTGATGTCTGTTCAGTTTGACCAGAGCTAACAAGTATGGCTTGTTTGGCTTATTAGCTTGAGGGCTGAATACAGCATTCAGCAGAGGCTTGAGGTGATTTGGCAAGACCAAGCAATTTCTCTCTTAGTGATGTTTTATTGGTTTTCAAGCTTTCATGAGAGAAAGGTCTTTGCTTGGTATTTTAAAAGGTATGTGTGCACAACAGAAGAAAGCTATAGTGAATATAGTTGATAAAATGTTATTTGACCTCAAATGATGTACATATTATGAACCTTTAAATATGGGTAATATATAGCGTTACCTTTTTGATAAAGGAATATTGCCTCTGTATGGGATGTATATCATCCCCTTGAATGAATGCATGATGTTTCCAGCTTTCTTGATTGATTATTATAGAAATTGCAGTAATTGTGTGATTTTGCTTGGAAAAAATCTTTCCTTGTTGTGATATGCAGAGACCAGAGGCATAGAATGTTCATAGTTCTTAGAATGTATGGCTAACTCAGAGAGAGGGAATGTTGTAAATGCATTATACACATATCACCAGGGTCTCTCTGCTGGAAGTGGGTGTGGTGGAGGTTTCTGGGCTAGTCCTTGCTTCGTGACGCACTAACGTGGAGTGGCGTAGGACTGAGGAGAAGGCCAATGGGGCTGTTTGGCTCCACCAGTGAGGATCGCACAGCGATGTCAGCTGTCTTCTCCTTTAGCAGGCCCAGTCCCTGATGGGCATGCTCGGTGAAGCGACACACTCGAGCATGTGCACTGTTTGCCTTTGATGTGTGGATGGCGTTGTATACCTCTGGCTTTTTTTTTTTTTTTTTTTTTTCCGCCCCCTTCAGTTACCAGTGGTATGCATATGGAGGCGCTGATCCAGAATCCTTGGTGGTAGAATTGTCGTCTCAAGCAGTGTGGCTGTGTTAGCTCAAAGGATGCTTTGGTTGGGTTGCACACATCCATCCTACAGATTGGTGCATGCCAAGATATTTTCAGTCTCCTTAAACTGTTTGAATTCTTAGCAGTCACAACATTAAAAAATGAGTTGGCCATACACTTTATTTCTAAAAAGGTTTTTATTTAAGAAAATATAAGTTGAATTATAACTAGAAAATTAACTATTTATCTGATATGGTCAGCTCCTGGTCTGGAGGACATGTAACCATATGTCTGACAGGAGGGTAATTTTGACTTAACTAAGTGAAAGCGACACCTTTCTGTCAGCTTTATCCCAGCTTTAGCACATGGGGTAGAATTGGTTCTGGCTTGTACTAACTGCCTAAGGAGAGGCACAAGGGAGCCGTTGCAGATGTTTGTGCTTTGTGTTTGGAAATGTTGCTCACCCCCCCACCCCCTCGATATTTTAACACATTTTACACAATAAAAATGCATGCTTTACTTTCATAACAGAATATTTCTGTTTTAGTACAGCATACTTAGATGTATTCCGCATTTACTACTTAATTCCTTGATTGCAAAAAAACATGGGTTAGCGGTTCTTAACTAGGCTGACATCTTTGAACAAAAGGCTATGTCTGCATGCCTCATGAAGTTACAGTAACAATGGAGATAATTATAAACCTATTGAAGCTCTGAGATCCCAGAAATTGCTGTTTTGTTGACTGTCATAGCTGAGGCACAGTGTAGGCTTTATGTTTTCATAAGCAGCCTAATATGTGTATGGTTGTGTACTCTTACAGTTTAAAGCCTTGTTTGTTAGGATGTGTTTTAAAGGAGTGTTGAAGATGGACAAATATAAGACAGTGTCTTCCCTCAGCTCAGTCGTGTTCACATCCTTCCTGTCCTTTCCTTCTGCAGTAGTCAGCCGAGGGACATGGTACACTGGCGCTATGTGGCATCTGAGGACACTATGATAAAATGTTTCGTCTCGAGTTCTACCTTCTCTGTTCTGCATTTCTTGGAACACTCATTTTCACTTTAGCATGAATTGCTGCGGTTAAGTATGAGGCCAACCAATGTGAAAGTTTATTTGTATTCACTGGTTCAATAATTAGAAGGAAAAAACGCAACTGGCTTCTCTTTCCACCCACCAGTCATACTGTCAGATATGAGCAGAAACGTTTGACTTCTCACTTGAAAGTACCTTTTAAACTTAGTTTATACTGTATATCGAATACTTCAATAACTGAAGACATTTTCCTGCTGTTCTGTACTACATAAAGGTTACTTGGTCTCTATGAAATTTTGTACCGTGCAAAGCATTTCCAGCAATAAAAAACATCACACAAGAATAAAACCTCCTTACCTAAGCACAGGATTAGGATTAAATCAAGGGGCTTTGATTCAGCCACCATCAAGCCACACCAATCTCCAAACCCCTTTCATCTCACACGTTTTCATTTAGCTTTACAGACTGAGGTAACCAGTGTGCTGTGCGCGTGTCTTGCCTCATCTATCTTAACTTGTTCGTAAATGACAGTAGCTTCACTTATGATCTTTTCAGGAAGTTTTACTGGTTATGTGAGGAAGGTTGAGAATGGTGCAGCAGTTTGAGGAAAAACAATACTGCAGTTCCCATTTGATTGTGTAAATACTAATTTACTGGTGAAATTGTGAATGAGGAAACATTGCCTGTCTGTAGAATCCAGTGTCTCCACATCTTGGAAAATACCAGATGTTAGCTAATGGTGCAGGCCTTGTTTACAGAACAGAAAGTGGCTATCGGTTTCTTCTGTTCTTTCTAAATAATGAATTTGAATTTAGTTAATAATGCTCCATAATTGTTCTTTTGTGGTGTAATTTACAGTTTATTTTGTGTGGAGGTTTCCTCTCCACTGTCCTTCAGCAAACGTATGTCGGTGTAAGTTAGTTCTGCAGGTCAGGGAGGTTAAGGCAAAGTGGATTAGTTCTACTATGAATTAACACCAAGGTTTGTCACAGATCTGTGTTAATTCTGGCTTCCACATTGGTGCCAAGCAGTCAAAATAACTTGTATTTGTGTTGTTTTTTTCTGTGTATTTTTTAGCCACTGTAACCGAAGTCATTTTGTGATGAAAGCTTTTATTTTCATAGTGGAATTTATTAGACTTCCCAGCACAACCGCTGAGTATGTCTTATGAAATGGATATTGTGGTGTAGCTTTTTCTGCGTACTTGGAATGTATTCAATTGAGTTAAAATTAAACACTCAGACGTGAAGGGTTTTTTTTTCCTCTTGCAGAGTGACTGTAGTGCAGTCTCGTATTGATCCTTTTGCTCTTCAAATAAATGAATTGGGAGTTGGGTGGCTGCCATCTGTACATTTAATACAGGCTGGGACTTCCTCCTGTCTGTGTAGCCATCTGTCACAAAGCTGTGGAGCTGGTTTGAGGTGCTTAATACTCCTGACTGTGGCGTGGCCTTATCGAAAGTAAGATGACCTGAAACGATGCACAGTCACGCCTCTAAAAACATTCATTAAAATGGAGAGCTTATATTTTTCTGCTTGGTCCCAGAATAAATGTGTGTGCGTTTTCTCTTGTGCAGTAAGAAATGCGTAAATGCCCAACAATAGCCAATATGCTTAAATCCGGGGCACGTCCAACACCTCGGATGCCTCAAGAGAGAGCAGCACAGCATAGCCTGACAGAAATCCCTGATCCTGTGTTGGGGGTTGGGCTCTTGGCAGGAATGTGTCCACACAGTCCTGACTTCACAATCAATTGAACCAATGAAGTGCGGCCTCTCCCGCCCCCTCAGTGATCTAAGGCTCTCTCAGCTGCCTTCTGTATTATTTAATGAGCCCTTTTTCTCCAGTGACCTTCGGAAAAACCTGAATCACAGGCTGCTTTATTCTCAGCCTTTCTTTTAGGTGGTAGTCATTTGTAGATGCATTTTGGCAAGGCTTCAAGAATATCTGATCTACGCTGATCTCACTGGGGTGTACGTCAAACTGACTGGCTGCTTTGCGTGTCTGCTGCAGCGTCGTCTCCAGCCCTTTCTGCTGTAATGCAGTTTTGCCTGACGTAAGCAGCAGCAGCAGCAGCCTTTTCCTGGATTTCCTCGTGAATCTGGTCTGAATGCAGAGAGGACGGCATGATTATTAAAATGGTGCACCCTGCCAGGTGTTAGTTTCTCTGAGTTACACACTTATCAAGATTGCACTTTTGAAAAAGATACTGAAGTGTGCAGCTGAGTGTAGCCCTTCTCGTCTTGTTTAAGTGTTGGGTTGAGTCTTGTGTGAAGGGAAGGCAGGGGGTACGGGATTTCTTTGTCCCCCGCTGTTACGCATCATTTAAAGGCATGAAGGTCAGGCAGCTTTTTGCCTGGATTCTGAATCCACTTGTACAGAATATTCCAGCACTGACACTGCCTGTGTTTCCCATCACAGTTGTGGCCTAGTTGTAGCCTGTAAAAAGGTTTCAGATCAATTTCAGTGCAGACATCCATGTAACAGGGTGAGTCCCAGCTGACTGGTGGGAACAGTGCAGCAAGGCAGGGGACCTAGTACTAGCATGTAAATACTGTTCGGTATTTTAGTTTGAGTTACGGAAGTGTAGGCTCCTCAAGAAATAGCTTGAACCGTAAAAAAGGCATTCTAGGTCTCATGTAGACTATGCAGATCACACTGTTTGGGTGGCAAAAAAATAATCAGTGGGTATAGCTGCTTGTGCTCTGAGCCTAGCAGCCACGAGTGACTGGTAGGCATTGTACCTGTTTGTTACCTACTGAATGTAGATGCCCCTGCATGTGGTGTGAGAATTTTTTTCTAAAATACTCCTCCTCCCTGTGTGCAGCCTTAGGGGCAGCATATGGCACGGCGAAGAGCGGCACAGGCATCGCCGCCATGTCGGTCATGCGGCCAGAGCTGATCATGAAGTCCATCATTCCTGTGGTCATGGCGGGTATCATAGCCATCTACGGCCTGGTGGTGGCTGTGCTGATTGCCAACAACATCTCAGACAAAGTCACTCTTTACAAGTAAGTGTCCGAGACTGAAATTGTATGTAATTGGATGATTTAAGAGGAACGTATGCTCACCTTTTCCCAAGCTGACCCCATTTTACCTGTTGTTATTCTGAGTTCCCAAAATTTTGCGCACAAAATGTATATGGTAGATTAACATGTATATGACATTAATCAGATTCAAATTAGAGTAAAAGAAACAATACCTCTTACAAGCTTTTCGTGAATAAGAACAAAGCATAACTATTTTCTGTCCTATTGGGGTATGTATGTGGAGTTTAAAATGTAACTTAGCATTTTGATTAAGAAAATTGTGATAAGAGAAGGCCCATCTTGATGCAATGCCTGAGTATATGGACCATACCCATCAGACCAGGATTCAGAGCACAACATAAACTCACACTTGCTCCCTTCTAATTTCTGGGGTTTTTCTTTGAGTATCATGGGACAAGTTTAAGAGAGAAGCATCCATGTTAGAGGCCAATGATCTTAGCCAGTTCAGTAACATCGACCTGGATGTTTTTGCCTCTGGCTGACTAGCTAGCTATATAATTTGTGTTCCAGTTATTTGATTAACAAAATAAAGTGACATTTTTTAAATGGTAATCTTATTTGATGTCATGTCATTCTGGAGATTCTGACACAGGCTCTCAGTGGTAGAAACATGCTCTATTCTGAAGCATTGCTCCTCTCTCCTCTTTCATCAGGAGCTTCCTCCACCTAGGAGCAGGCCTGAGTGTGGGGCTGAGTGGCCTGGCTGCCGGCTTTGCCATCGGCATTGTGGGAGACGCAGGCGTGCGGGGCACAGCACAGCAGCCCAGGTTATTTGTGGGAATGATCCTCATCCTCATTTTTGCTGAAGTCTTGGGGCTTTACGGCCTCATTGTGGCTCTCATTCTCTCCACAAAATAAGAGAGAATTTGTCCATTACATTGCTGCTGAATGGGAAAAAAGAAAAAAAAAACATCATGGAAAAAAGAGAAAATTAAAATAGCTCCATAAATATGGTCTTATCTCCACAATGTGTACAGTTGTCTCAATTTGGTAGTCATTCTCTTGTAAATGCGCAATGTAACTTAGTGAGTTGTCTGTCCTGTGTGTGTTTAGATATGAGATATATGAAATGGTTTTTTTGTTTGTTTTTTTTTTCTTCTTGATTTTGTTATTTTCAGGTTGGTCAAAGTGATTTGTTCTCGTCTGAGCTTTGACTAACTTTTTTTTTTTTTTTCTTTATTTTTGGACAGTTTCCAATTTCCATATTGATGTTGAGGAACTATCTGTAAAATATATATATATGGAATAGCCTTGTTTTTGTTTTTCCACTTTATTTATAAAGATTTTGAAATGTTCATAACACTGTTTAAATGGAGCAAAGTCTTTACTGAATTCCCCATGATAAATATATATATATATTATAAATATATCTATGTATAGGTAGATTTATTGCACTGTGGGTAATTGTTATAAGTGCTTGGAATTCCTCTGGATGTAATAATAGGTTAAAATGGAGATTGCCTTTACTGTCCAGACATTGGAGTGAGAGTTTTGTGTGTTTTAATTATGCCGACATTCTTGACACACTTGTAAAATGTTTTCCTGTAGTACAACTGTTTGATTGCATTAAAGGTGTGTGTGCCCTCTGTGGGGTTTCACAAGTCGAATTTCCAAATAAATTTCCTCAACTTACTCTGGCCTCCAAACTTGCATTATTCTGACCCCAAAATTTATTTGGACAAACTTTATTAAAGGGTACTCCTTTGCCTGAATGAAGACTTATATGCTATATGTTTATCTGATAGTTAAATTGCTAAGAAAGTAGCATAAGCTTAGGTCAAAGAAGAGGCAGTCATGACTGCAGCACTGTATTCATTAAAACATTAAGTAGCACAGTTTTGCAGAGCACTCTCAATTCATGCATTGATGGATTTGATCCGTGGAGAGAAGCTGTAGCGGTCGGAGGGGGACGTGATCATTAAAATCAATGGCTCCAGCAGCAGCAGCACTGGAGGACGCACGCATGTCAAAGGCATGCTGAATGCAAGGAAACGGTTCACACACACACACATGGCCTCTACTGGAGGTAAATTCGTAATTGCATAAGGAAGTACTGCGTTATCCAGATCCAAACTACATGTTATGGGACATGGCTTTAATAAATGGGTTCAGAATTTTTCCATTTGCTTTTCAAAGACAAACGTAAAGGTTTGGATTTATAAGGCCTGGGTTCTGCCTGTGGGGCAGTTGGGACATTCCCTTGTGCTGGGCCAGAAACTCCATACTCCTTGAGTATACAGGTACTTAATAGGTTTCCATCAATTACACTGGCTTAACTAGCTAACTAAATTGCACACCAGTGCTGGGTCACCACTGGCTTTTTATTCGTATATGGGGAGTTGTCTAGATTTTACCAATGAGTTCAAGAAATGTAGGTAAGAAGGTAATATAAATGAGTTGGTGTATTACATAGTTCAGTACAGTCAGACATGGAAATCCAGAAACCGATACACCCCTACCCAAATGTATCCAAAAACAAGCGTGACAGAGGGCTATTCACTGTGGCGATAAAACCTAGATTCCACTGAAATTGTGAAAATTGTCAGCCAGAGCCTTATAGTTACTGCTAAACAGTCCTTGAGGCCATAGTTAAACTTTAGAAGAGTAAGCTCACCTAAAGAAACAGCAATAACTTTGACACCCCAAGATGGCAAATATGTACAAATACTATATACAGATCCACTGAATTATGACACAAAGCATGTCTTACTTTTGATTTCTTTATGATCAAAATGTGCAACTTTAACTCAAGTTCTAGACAGATATTTCAAAATGTATTTATAGATACTGGTTGCAACACTGGTCTGCTTGGTCATGCCCAACTTTCAATACTAAGGATCTTGGTGCTGTGACAGTCACCCACCAATAAGAGTCCAACACAGGTAAAGAACAAACAGTTGGTCACGCTCACACTCACACACACACACACACAATTTGGCAAACCCAATTCACCTAACCTCCTTGTCTTTGGGCCATGGGAGGAACCTGGAGAACCCGAACATGAAAACTCCTGACAGAAAAGGCCTTGCCATGGCATCAAACCAGGGTCTGTCTTGCCGAGAGGGCCATGACCATCCAATGAATACCAAATTTATATTTACTGAGGAAAACGTGCTTGGAGAGGGTGAGGACAGATATGGGGGGTTAAACGTAGGGTAAAAACAATGCAAGAGTACTTAATGATTCTGGAGATGGCCCACCTTTGCCTTCAGAACAGCTTCAATCCTTCTTAGAAAGGCTTTATGCAGGCCTTATGTGGGCCATTGCTCCAGAAATGTAAAATTTCCAGAAACAGGATGTGGAAGTCTACTGAAGTATACTGGAAACAAGTATTGATATTAATATAAAACAATGTTTTAATTGTGATTTAAGTACTTCAAAATGTGAGTTCTCTTTCATGTGTCCATTTTTGGTCTATCTTGGTGTTTATTCAATCAGGCATTCTCTATGCTGGTCAAGACAGCTTGTGCAATGTTGCTGATGGCACTGAAGGTGGCGCTCTCTGGGAATGCTTTAATGAAGTCTTCACCTTGCTCCACACTGGTGCTAAGCTGAGGGTCCAGGGGCACACAGCCTACCACAGAGGACAAACACACAGACTCATCCTCAGTACAGTACATCGCTGATGTAAAAAGCACATCTTCTCAAAACACTCTTCCTCACACAGTCATCCGTCTAATAAGGGACTTAGTAAAATTCCTCTCCAGCAGAGAGGAAAGTATTGCGCTTTTCAAGTGCAATACTCTGCACCGTTACCAATTTCACTAGTCAACAGCAGATGGCACTGTTAATCAACCAAAGCTGCATCTTGACTGGAATGGGCAACAAAGTTATCAGATGGGCACAAATGAAAACATTGTCTACCGTTGACGTGTTATATTTTTAAGAGGACTGTCAATGTAGAAAATGCTCCAGTTCAATAATCCCCATCTTCACCATCAGTTTGATTGTTACCTAAGAATGGTGAACCCGTCAGCTTCGCCAGTTCCTCTCCTCCTCCTTTTGAGAATATATTGCTGCATTCCTGCAAGAACAAAACACACAATGCACCTTGGTCTCCACATCAGACAGGTCAACTGGCAAAGAGTGTTTCAACAGCTGCATGGCAACCTCGAAGATCTAAGAATAATGAATGTCTACAGTGAGAGGTGCTTGTGTGTGTATGCACAAGTGTGAATTCACTCACCGAGCAGTGCGGACACACGAACCCACTCATGTTTTCCACAATCCCTAGGATGCGCAGGCCTATCTTCTTGCAGAACGTGATCTCTCGCCTCACATCGCCCGTGGACACAGCCTGTAAGACCTTAGTATTACATCACCCTGCCAGATGCAACGCACACTCTAATTTTGTTCAAACATATTAGTTTAAACAAATATACTAGTCTGAAAAAAGAAGCATACTTGAGGTGGGGCTGGGCAATATATCAATATACTCGTAATTTTTTTTTTTTTTTTACACAAGATACAAGAAGTTTCCATATCGTAACATCGAATTAAGGTTCGTTCGCATTCTTATTTTAAAAGTAACTACAGCCATCAATCAAAATTGTTGTGTCAGGTGTGCTGATAATTCAAAATGTGAGAGAACCGCAAAGAGCAAGCTGAGGAAGGCCTAATTCCAAAACAGTCACGTGTCTGTTGTATGAAAGTCGTTTGGATTCAGGAGGGAAGGCTAAATGCCTATAATGTAATGTAATGTAATGTAAATTATGTGAAAAAAGACAGCAATAAAAGGCAGCAGTACCACAAATTTATTGCACCACCTCAAACCACACCATCCAGCAAGAGCACAGCTAGAAATTCTGGGCCCTGTACACAGGCAGGCTCTGAGGGCCACTTAACTCTTTATTTAAAAAAAAAAAAAAAAAAAAAAATCCCAGACTTTCATGGGCCCCTTCAAACCCTTGGGCCGTGTTTACTAAGAACCCTTTTCCCCCAGGAGCGATACCACTGCCACCCAGTGCAGAACGACGAATCCGTCAAACAGAGAGGTTGGCTCTGCTAACAATCTGTTACCGTTATAGAGATATGCTGTGAGTGCAATTATATTGTTTGAACATTTACATTTATTTGAACTTTATATAAACTATTATAAGATATGCTGTGTGCAGTTGTTGTGTTTAAATAAATAAAGACTGTCATTTAACATTATACTTGGTTTTGTCTTCAACTCAGTGTTTTAGATCACTCAGAACACAAATAATAAAAAGGACAGTGTATCCTTCATGTTACATGAAAATCAGAAACTTTCATGAAGAAGATGGTGGCGAAAGTATTCATTTTGTGTTTAAGTTTTCTCCAAACAAGTAATTTTACAGAATTAATTCCCAGGAAAGGAGCAGTATTCTCAGTAGCTCGCCACATGATGAGTACATGTTGTTTGAAGAAAAGTTTACCAGAATAGCTGCAGTACCACAGTGGGTGTCTAAACTTCCTGTCTTTGCAGCTTTGAAACTCTGAATTTCAAGAAATGGATTTTTAAAATTAACATTCACATAATTATCCAAAAATAGTACATTATGAATACCTTAACATAATTTTGTTATTTGGTGATTTGCTAATGTTTGCTACATTATATAGTTCACTCTGCAGTTTAACAAATATTATTTTGGGAACAAACAATGCTGTTCAAAATAATGAAGCTAATTATACCATACAACTTAGCTGTACACTGTACACAGAGTTTTTTCATATTTAAAAGTAATTAAAGGTTTCAGTGCAACAGAAGTGCAAATGTGAAAAAAAATCACATTTTACAATGAAAGATCATTATTTTTAAGAGATGAATATTGTAGTAATTGTACATACAGCCTCCAGGATGACACATTTTTGCAAATAATGGCTTTATGTTTTATTGTCTTTTTAAAGTCCTTCAGCTTAAGTACTTAAGAAACTAAGTATCTCATTTGCCAAGATTAATGAGAATCTAAGTCCAGAACGGTAATTTTTAAACATACTGCTAGAACTGATCACTTTCCAAAACAAATTAAGTTAAAGGTTGTGTTTTACTAATTCTATAGGCCCCTTTGCGTTCAAGATATAGAGCCCCATTTTCACCTGACACACACCTGTGGAGTCGTGACCAGAATGGCACCATCCACCTTGTGTTTGCGCAGATTCTCCACAACAGCCAGGTGCTCGTCCGAAGTTCCTGGGGGTGTGTCCACCAGGAGGTAGTCAAGTTCACCCCATGCAACGTCTGATACAAACTGACCAATTAGGGCTGTTCCAGTCACCAAGGAAAATGCCATTTAGCAAGAGAAGAAAACAGAATGAGAGGGAGATTGTTTTACATACAGATTCAGTGATTTGCAAAATTCAGCTGTCAAAATAACTGCAGTACACAGTAATATACATTTGTTTCTGAAATTTCAAAATCTGGAAAAAATAAATAAATAAGCACCACTGATCACAAGTGGATAAAATACCTAATTAACTGTCTCTTATTTCATCATTCATAAGAGAAAATTTTCACAGTAATTGTGTTATCAAGATGCTTGTCTTAAGTCAGTTATACCAGCCCTGTTCTGAGGTGGAAAAAAAATCAATGGGAGATACAGCATAGCTTCAATCTGCACCCTGAGGCGATCTTATCAAGGAAAAGAATACAGGAATGTAAATATTTAATCAGTATATTTACCTCACACATCTCAGATAAAAACATATGTTGCATGTGTTTCTTATAAAATGAGTCCCCGTGAATATAAGAGTCTTCTGCTTATTCTGTTTTCCAGTTTGCAGTAGTTACCTGTCTTTTTGGGGCCCCTCCACACCACAGCATCATCAGGGTTCTCCAACAGGAACCCAATGGACATGAGGGCCAGGCTCTTGCTGGCATCTGTGTAGACGGGGACCCAACCAGAGTCACACTGGTGCACCTCTGGTCGGCCCACACTCAGCATGCGGGGTATGCTGGGGCCACACAGGTCCACGTCCAGTATACCCACCTAACAGAGAGACACAGGTACTGACCACATACTGAATACACACAGAGTATACCTGCCTGACACAGAGACACAGATGCTGAGCACACCTGTATACCTGACTGACCTAGAAACATAAGTACTGAGAACACATGTAGTACACCCACCTGACAGACACAGGTACTGATCAGTCACTGAGTTACACTTTACAAAACAATGTAGATGTGCACATGCACTCATACTCTCACTCACTAAGCACATTTGCATTAACAATCAGAATGAACAGTGTAATTAATTTCTTTATGATAACAGATTGGTTATGTCTATCTCTAAGCAATTGCATACAATAAGACAGTCATACAAAATGTCTTCAGTCTCAGTAGAGTTTATCTGAGAGAAAAAGGAGATTTATAATAAGCCTCACCTTCTTCCCTGCATGTAGAAGTGCTAAAGCTAGCTCTGTGGTCATGGTGCTCTTCCCCACCCCTCCTTTCCCTGACAGCACCAATACAACATGCTGGACCTGAGCCAGGCCCCCTCCATCTGCAGGAAGACACAGGAAAGAGGTCAGAGAAATTCCAGAGCCATTGTGGCCAAACTGGTAACACCAGGACAATAGAACCTGAGGATTTACAAAAAGACAAGTGTCCATATGATTAAGCTTTCCAACAGGGTGGAGAAAATACATTCATAAGGGTTTGTAAAATATTGTAGTGCATAAAGTATTGTTTCTGACAATTATAATTTCATATATGATTGTTATATGTAAGAGCTTGAAAAGTAAGAAAATGTGTATAGGTAGCTAAATTGCTATCATGCATACAATAAAGGCATGGACATTGGTGATTACGTTTGTAGTTCTTTGTAGTTCACTACCACCATTATGAAGCAGTAGGTGGCAGCCTGACCAAAGAATTCTAAGAACTCCACAAGTGGCAATGCTCTTCCTTTATGTAGGCCAGGGTCATAACTGTATTTTGTTTAACCTAGCATTGCAACAATGCGTGTGCAACACTGGGGCGATCCTTAGATTAACCATATGTGTCACACACAAGTAGGTTGCTGATATGGCACAGAGCTGGTCAACCCTGATACTACAACATGTGGTGTCTGCATGATTTCTCTCCAGCCAAGCATGCACTATTTAACATGTGCTACATTCCCCTCTCCATGTCTTTCCATGACTGTTAGCGATTTTATGACACCTGGAAAACCTTCAGGGATGCAAACATTCAGGCCCAGATTTGGGTATCTCTGATTCCAGAGGAGCCAAGAGTAAAAATTAGGTATGTCACGGTTCGGATATTATTTTATATAAATTAGCACTGTTTAAATTATTATTCGCAACATATGCTAAGAAGAAAATCAAATGGCTGCCAATAGACATTGGCTATAGGAGTTTCCTTTCCTGAAGCCCATTGTTGGCCAATTAATAGTAATAGGCGAGGTATAAATTCATCATATAATTTAAGAAGTTAAGCACGTCTTCTGTCAGATTAGTGACGCTGTGACAGCTCTTGTACCGGTCTGTGTTGAGTAACTTCTAATGCCTTTTATGCAATAAATATGTACCTTAAACAAAACGGATAGTCTGTGTTTATAAATTGACATTGTATTTAAGTTTAATAACTTACATATTAACATGTATTGAAAATGCTGAATTGTACTTAAATCGAACAGCCCTCGTGATGTTTCATAGGATATAGAATGATGACAAGAGCTCAGAACACGTTTTGTCAGCATGACTCGGTAGTATTTTGCTGTGTATAAAAGAGCAGCCAAATATTTTAACTACCAAACTCATAATGAAAAATATATATGAATTAAAACAGTAGAAACCCTTTATGTTGGTCAATTCCTGCTTTCATTTTAACATGGTAGAATGTAACAAAAGTCTCCCTATTTCGAACGCCACAAGTATCGACATAATATTAGATAACCTCACGTTACCCTGCATGCTAGCTAACATGGGAGACATGTGGGTTTGAAAGTACTAATTAGCCGTATTATGTCACAACAACTCTTACCAACATGTAATACAACTTTAACTTTATTTCACAAAGTTAGCTACGTACCATCATTTAGATCCATTCAAGCAAGTTAATCATAGATAGACAGCTAATGCAGCAATAGTCGTTTAAACCGGGTTCCGTACAAGCTTCAGCGTACAATAACATGGGCACAAATTGCCCAATCAAATCAGCAGAAATAACGTTCATCTCCACCCACTCCCTTAAAGACCAATCATTCGCCAGTCCTACAAGACTTACCGACATTCGCGCGTGCGCTGTCTAATTTCGAACGATTATCTCGGTGAATGACGACAGCCTGTCCCAATGGAGAGATGGCCCAGGTTTTTCTGCATGACGCTGTAAATGTAATTTTTATTCTATAGCGTAGAGAAGGCGTGTTTCTAGCTTCAGCTCTGGGTGTGTATCATTAAGTGAACCAAAGATCCTATACAAACTCAAATGCATACGTGAACACCGTATGCGTATTTTTCATACGCATAAAGGGTGTTTATAAATCTCCTTAGTGTGAGGCAGGCCAGGCAATAACTATATGATTAATCACAGCATGACAACAATCAATTAGCTTATCAAAAATCAAAGGACATCCTAATATTGGAAAAAGGCTTGTTTTATGCAGCCAACATTTTCGCATTCCATTGATCTGAAACTAAACGCACTAAAGTTATTGTTCTGCATAGCCTTCAAGAGCTTTTGCATCAGTCCCTTTACAGGCCAGAGCCATCGTGTTTGTAGATTTACACAAACGGCAGGACCAATATGTCCGACTAGATGCAGTTTCAGTGCTTTTCCTAATGCAATTTACCATTTCCAAAGCCAAAACTAGCTTGTTGCTTGAGAGACGACCACACGGCCCAATCAGTGGAAAGAGTCCTACACGAACTCCACCCTTGCAGCTTATTACCCAATCATTGGCAGGTTTAAGGCGGATCGGTGAAATTTATTGTTTACGTCTGTACTGGAAGTAGGTCACAGAGTGAGTGGTTGTTCACATAGGAAGAGTTGAGACAGCGTTATGCCAAATGAATAATTAAAAGGAGAATCCAGTGAGGACACACTGAGTCGGAATATTGGACAATATAACTCATTGCACACGGCGAGACGTAGAACACGAGCAAGCTGGTGTTATTCAGGTATGGGGGTGTGTTTGTTACCCGCGACACATACCGAGCTTCAAGCTAAGGGGTTAGCTTTTTGATAGGCAGGGAGTAAACCTAGCTAGTTGGTGAGATTTTTCTATTTATTTTTGTGATGCTGTCGATGTCTACATTTGTAGTTATATCAGGGACAGCTCAGCTTTTTTCATCAAAGACTATTGGCTTACTTGATAGCTGCAGTGATAGGCTCTTTTTGGGTGCCTATGGACCAGGTTTTCATTTCACTCAGGAGTATATCAGGAGAAACAGTATCCAGCAGATAGACATCCAACAGATTACACTGTTCAATCACAGACTTGTTCAAAGAGAGATACAAGAGGGACTTAGTCAAATATTGATTGTGTCAGGCAGCAGAGCAATAGTGACAAATATTGCCACATTGATAATCGAGCTGTTATATCTGCCATGGCCCAATGACAGAATATTGCGTTAAAATATATAGTAGTGCTTCAAAAAGTAACAAAAAGACAGTAAATCAATTTAAAATTACGTTGAAATTGAATATATAACTCGAATGGGTAAGTATTTTAACATGAATATGAATAATTGTATCTTCTCTGTTTGCTTAAACATTTAACGTATATCATGCTTAAGGAATTGAGATTCATTGATGAGAGTTCCAGACCGTCTGTAGAACTACATAGGCCACAGCCGGATTACATTAATGTAACGTTAATTTTAGTAGACCGATTTCTTGGTTTGGTGACTGTAACTTTTAAGTTATTTAAGTTATTTGTGTTGAGTTCTGGCTAGTCCATCAACTAAAACTTTCTAATTCAGAAACTGTTTTCTCTTGGGCATGCTCCTCAGCCAGCAGTAGTATGTGGATGTATGACTCGACTGCTATGACAGTTATACATCAGGCTGATACCTTAAAGGTAGAATTGCTTTTAAAATGCAAACATTGATCATTCATGCTGACCATCCCATTTTTATTTATTTTATTGTGATATGTGGTATTCTAATTCAAATTGTATGTTAATTAACTAGAAGAATTAAGCTTTTAACTGTTTTTTATTTCTGTTATCTTTGAAAACTGCAATATTGGTTTTATTTTTATTGTACATTTTATATAGTATGTGAAAGAGGATATTATGGTCCACTGGGTGCCCATGCTTTTAGTGCTAGTTTTTGTAGATATTTGTCTAGAACATAGTCTTGTTATTTGTTTTTAAAAAGAACATGTGCTTGTTAATATAATTGAAAAGGCACAATGACAACAAAGGCAGTGACGCACTGTGTCACTTCGTCTTCCCAGGAAACTTCCTATGGAATGTAGGTTAAGCCATCTTGTGACAGCAGGGCTGTGAACTTGAAATCGTCCCATGCACCTGCACACAGATTAATTCCTTGCTGTGTGATGTCACGTTTTAGACATGAAGACATAGGATGTTATACATTAACTGTTTTCCTGAATGTTTATACATTCATACTCAAAGTAATCACCTATTGAAATGAAATCAGTTTGTAAGAAATTAATTTGTGGTAGGATTGCATCCTGGTATTTATTAGGCTATATTAGTTTATTCTGGGACTGTTGTGTATTAGTGTATGGAAACAGAAAATTGATAATGTATAGTGTTTATATTTAGGATGAGGGCAGGTGTGCCCTCGCTCATACTAATATGGTGTGGCACAGACAGACACTGCTGTTAAAAAGGTCATGAAAACTTTGAATGCAAAGGTTGACATTTATCTGAACATTCATGATGGTACTGTACAGTGCAAATGTAGATGAAGTGTTATTCTGTTTGTATAAAGATCTATGACTTGCTGCCATGCCTAGCTAGTGGTTAAAAAGGATGGTAGTTAACAAGGTGCAGTGAATCCACCTCCCGATTGTGCTGCATTGTGCCATATCTGTGAAACCAGTTGGACTGGGCTTTTCAGAGGTGGTAAAAGGCAGGTATAATTTACTCCACCTATGACAAACATGATTGCCAAGCAACAGAAGGCAGATGGCCTCAGGGCTCAAACTTTGCACAGCATCAATTGTAGACCCAGGCAGAATGTGGGACATATGGAGTGAGCCTTGACTAGCCATTTAAGTAGGCCCCAATTCCACAGCTCAGTTTGTGTGTCAGTGTAAATATAGTGTAGGGAAGCTGGCGTTTAAGAGCCACTTGAACATGTGTTTCATGGTGCTGAGAAGAGAGCCAAGCACAACGTTTGTGTGTGACTTTGCATTTTCCTCAAGTGTAGCCAGCTTCATGTTTTCTCCTATCACCACAGACATGGGTAGCAAATAACCAAGCACTGTTTTTATACATTATAGGTGGTTTTGAAACAGAAGAGACATTCAATGGAGGCTGACTTTCTTATAAACTGGCTAACTATGTTCCATCATGCCCTCCTTCATTTCCCTCTCATGACTATTTACAGTAGGGGTGCTCGGGGTCTGGAACCTTTCAACCCACGCAGGGGATAGGTCACATGTTGCTCTGTAGATTCCCAATAAAATGATTTATATATTGCACATCAAAGAGCTCCCTTTATGTATTGTACCATGCATTCCACAAACACTGCACCACAAACCTGGACTATTGTTGTGTTGTATTGAATGGGTGATGTTTGGGGACAGTCTGACTTGGGCTCAGGTGTGGTCCTGATTTTGGCCTCATACGCTCCCCCTGTATGCTGTGGCAGGTCCTCGGCTCTACCTGCCATGTCAAGGCGGAACAGAAACAGCCGTGCATGGCGCTATGTGTGGAGCGGGATCCGGCGGGACGCAGACGCCAGGACCTTGATGCTGCCCTCTGAGAGTGAAGAGTGGGGATATGAGCGACTGCAGGTGAGGCATGAGTTGATTGCAGCCCTTATATGGCGATCTTATATTCAAGCATAGATGAATGCATGTACATATGTAAAACCCATATACATATGGTTCTGCTGCTTGAAATTGTAGTTAGATAAACTATTTAGATTTCTAATATTTGTGTGGCTCACATTGCTGTCACGGACAGTGATAATGGGTGCTCTTGTGCTCAAGAGTCAGGGGAGGTGAATGCCATTTAATGGGATTGTCTGTAGGTCTTTGAGGTACGTTTACAGCTTCAGGCAACCTCAGCCATGATCCAGCACAGCAGCTAATGCTGTTAAACAAGACTTACACGTCTGGAGGATTATGCATACCACCTGCTTAGTTTTGAGTGTGCGTCGTTACTTTGGAGGCAGAGCTGAGGTTAGAGCACAGCCAGGGTGGAATGGGAGCAGTGGGTGACAGAAGGTCAGGGTGTTTACAGACCTTGAGTACAGATTGAGATGGAGGCCTGCACTTGGATGGGGCCTGTGACAGCATCTACAGAACCAAACTTTGTAGACTCTTCCAGGCTCCATGTCAGTAGATTTTCCAGCTGACCCAAAAGACATCTGTGGTTCAGCTTTTTTTTTAAAGTGTTTGTCCTGAAACAGCTGAGAGTCTGTGAGTGTGGTGAGGCACGGGGTGAAGTGGAGCGTGAGTGTGTTGAGTGTGTTGTTTGTTTGGCTCTGTCTCGCAGGCCCTGAGGGTAAAACCAAGGACAGGGCTCCTTTAGTTTATCCCGCTGTATCTCTTGCATCTCAGAGCAGTGTGCTCCTGAATGAGACTTAGTGATCATGCTGGCTCCACACTGCTGCTCTTGCACTGCTCCGGGTGCCGCTGAGCTGTTACTCGATCCGCCTGTGCCAAGCTGTATATTTGGCTGCATGCTGTTTTTAGCTGGCCCTCCTCATTCACTGCCGTTGTCTCACCAATGGACGATGTTGAGAGTGTTTTCCAAGGTGCGGGCATTGGACAGCCAAGCCTGGAGAAACCAGAGACCCCCTTTTTGGGTGACGTGTCACCTCACGTGGGCTCAGAGAATTCTGATATGGTCCTTGAGTCAGGAATCTGACCAGCCAGAGCAAGAGCATTTGTTCTGGAAAAAGGCTACTCCGGGTGAACATTAGCCCATTTAGTCAGCTTGCTGGATTGTATGTAAAAGGTAGAATAATACAAAACAGAACAGCATTGTTTGAGTATTGTTTTAATAGTTATAGAAAGGAAGAAAGAAGTATTGTGGTTTGAAATGCAAGGAGTGGTACTCCTCTGTACCTCCCCTGACACCTGCTGAAACAAGGTGGCTGCCACTGTCATGCCGGCGTCGGCGTCTCTGAGACGTGATGCATGTCCTGTTTGTGTCAACCAGTACAGCGACTCGGACTCTGAGCCCGAGTTCTCCACCATCACCCCGGCAGTGCCCAGTGCCGTGCCCGTGACGGGGGAGTCGTACTGTGGTTGTGACTCCCTGGCTGAGCCCAGCTACAACTCCCGTCTGCGGGGCTTCCACCGCATCAAGGACTGCCACTGTGGAGAGGATGACCAAGGTGAGTACTCATGCCACAGAGCACATCATGACATCAGCATCCATGCTGTCGTCACTGTCCACTTTGGACAATGGCCTCAGTGTCAAACTGCCTGCCTAGGTCTTGCTGAAGTTGGTCAACTAACAAAAACTGTATAGTGAGGACAAAGCCAATGTTTTGTGTTAAACCCTATACCAGTTCTCTGTTAGATATCTATAAGTTTTTATTGCTCCACACTCTTTTTGGGTGCAGTGTTTTTTATTCTGTGATTGTCATGTGCACCATGGCTCAGATGAAGTGTGTACATTCTAATATAAATTGATCCAAGACACGTTCTTTATTTTAATTTCACTTCACATCTTGGGCTCAAGCCAAAGCACGTACCAAAATCTAGCAGAGACTTGTGAAGGCTGTTTGATGGTTGGGGTTTCTGAAAGATAGGAGGAGGGAGAGAGAGCTATTTTTGTGGCCCAATTCACATAGTGGGGATGCTATTATGTTTCCAGTGACCTTTCACCAGCCAATAGTGCTCTACTCTGAGGCTGGTCCATTTTTTGTAAAGCATTTCTGTCAGTTTTGATAGACAGTTGACCCAAATCTAGGTCAATTTGTTGTTTTCTTGTTGTGACTTGTGTGTGGTCAAATGTATTAGGTGTGGGAATGGTCACTAACTGGTATGAATTTCGGTTTGGATTTGGATTTATTTTTATACTTACTGTATCCAGCCAGCCCTGTAACCATCAAAACACCCTCTAAAGTTGCTGGGAGCACAGTCTGGAACTACCATGAAATAAACAAGTGGTCCTTGTGAGATTTTATTATTCAGAATAAAATCGACATTGATCATGAGAGTGATTTTTTTTCCACCATAGTGCACAGCCCTCTAGCGTGTTCCCTCAACCCTCTAGTATGCTCTGTAGTATGCAGAGAGTGTGTAGCTAGCTTGTTGTGGTGCATCTCTCTTCACGGAGCTTTCCGTGCACTGCAGGAAATGACAATGTGTGTTCCCTGACTGCTGGCTCCATAGACGTGAAGGTGTTGCTCTGTTTCTGCCCAGACTTTGACTGGGTGTGGGATGACAGTAGCAAGTCCACTGCCACCCTACTCAGCTGTGACAACCGCAAGGTTAACTTCCACATGGAGTATAGCTGCGGAACAGCCGCCATCCGCGGCACCAAGGAGCTGGCCGATGGCCAGCACTTCTGGGAGATCAAGATGACCTCACCGGTGTACGGCACCGACATGGTGGGTACCACGCGAGTCCTGGTGGGATTGGGCTTGGTCTTGGGACACAGAACATGTATAATCAGACTGCTTTTTTTGTTGTTGTTGTAGATGGTGGGCATAGGGACATCAGACGTGAACCTAGACAAGTACAGGCACACCTTCTGCAGCCTGCTGGGAAAGGATGAGGACAGCTGGGGACTGTCCTACACAGGTGAGATCTGACCCACAATGCACCACAAGATCAGCCCATCTTTCATATGTTGAAATGCATTTATTGGAGTATACATCCCCAAAGAAATTCAAATTCATTTCTTTGTCACCATTTCCATTGTTCATTACTCAAAGTGAAAACCTGGTCACCTTTTTAAAGTGATTTGGACATGTTGAGATGGGTAGATAAATAAATTAAGCTTGTGTTGTCGTGCTAATATTTTGAGCGCATTACATCTGTGTGAAGTAAGTGTTTGCATTCACAGGACTGCTCCACCATAAAGGTGACAAGATCAACTTCTCATCACGCTTTGGCCAAGGGTCTATCATTGGGGTGCACCTGGACACCTGGCATGGCACCCTTACCTTCTTCAAGAACCGCAAATGCATAGGTGAGTAATATCAGTCCATAGGAGAGGTGGTGGTTTGCCCCCTGCTGTCCTGGGACAGACTGAAGGATGGAGGTGTAAGCTGCACATTCATATACTTTGTTTAACTAGGTTTTTTTAAACTAGTTTTACTAGTTTGTGTCAGGTATGGTTTGCTTGTGACCTGAAATAATTATTTCCCACTTGCCTTTGTTCCAGGTGTGGCTGCCACCAAACTCCAGAATAAGAAGTTCTACCCAATGGTGTGCTCGACGGCCGCCAAGAGCAGCATGAAGGTGATCCGGTCATGCTTCGCCCCCACCTCTCTGCAGTACATGTGCTGCGCCCGGCTACGGCAGCTGCTGCCGGACTGCGCGGACACTCTGAACGTGCTGCCCCTGCCCCCCGGCCTCAGGCACCTGCTGCACAACAAGCTGGGCTGGGTGCTCAGCCTAAACAATGGGGCCGTGGATGGGCCCGAGCAGCCCTGCGACTCCCCCAGCCCCTCCAGCTCCTGCGCCTCGTCCCCTGTGCCGTCCTCTGGGAGTGACTCTGAGGGCTGCTCCTCCGACCCCGAAGCCTGCCAGCGGAAACGCTGCCGCTGGACATGACTCCTCCCCCAGCCGTGTGACATCCACTCCCTGAACCCTTTTTACCTCCTTCTCCTGACCGATTGCCATAGTGGAAGACTGGTGAACTTATAAAGGCCAGTCAAAACCATGCTGGAGGAATGGCCTAGAAAAGGGCCAGCATATATTCTGTCACTTTCTTTTTTAAGCATTCAGCTTTTTTTTTTTTTTTTTTTTTTGAGAACAAACACATTGTGCACAAACCGGTGCTTGAAACTCATACTGTAGTTCCAAAGAAATTTTTGTGAAGGCGCCGGATCATGTTCTGAGTTGCCATCGCTGGGCTGTGGCCAGTGGCCAGCTCTACTGTTCCTCTGCCCTGGGGTCAGACTCCACCTGCAGTGGGAGTTAAAGCTGGCCCTGTGGAGTGCTCATGCATCATGTTAAAGTGGCCAAACTATCTATGCATCATTTTCTAGTGTGTTCATCTCTATCAGACACAGGGCTACTGCATATAATTTGATCATTAAAAGAACAGCGCTTTAGTGCTTTATTCTGTTTTAAAATTAGCCTCTCTTACTGTAAATAGGCAGCATTGCTGCTGTGGTCGTTTTTTTGTGACTCAAACAATGATGCATGTACTTGCATGTACTGCAACTAGATTGCAGCTCAATAACTATGAGTAAGTATAAAAGATGCAGACATACAACAGAGCCCAGTAGTTACGTGTTTCAAGCAAATTTGGCTAAATGCTTACCAGAAAAATCTAGCAAAACATTAGCTTTAGTTCAAAGCAAAAGAACATATTTAAGATGTAACATATAGTCTTTATTAGAGGGCTACAGGTGTCTGTATTTTGCACGAAGATGAGTTTCTCTGCCAAATGGGAGCTGTCTGTGACCATCAGGAGAAAAGAGACAGAATGGGAGATCTTTGCTTTGTTGTGAGAATAGTTGCGTATGGGCACCTCCCTCGTCTCGGCTTTAACTCCCCCATCACCAACCCTTTTTTCCTCTGTCACTGGTGTCAACCCCAGTTTGGTAGAACAAAATAAGTCCTGTTCGAGTCTCACTTTACATCACCTATCTGTTCTGAGATGAGCAAAGTACAATGTCAACATACTGTTAGCCTGAAGGGCAAAAGTATACCATTATCATATTCACAGAAGTGCATAAAAAAATATTGGAACCAGTAGGGTTTTGTTTTACTCATTATTTGAATGTGTATTTTATACAGGTAGATATTTCAACATTTTATCAAGAACTTACAATTTCTGCTAAAGTAGTTATTTTGTACATTTTCTTACATCAATGTTGATTACCGTAGGCCTCGTAACACTATGCATCCAGTTCAGTCACCCTGAATAAACTACAGAATGATAGCTTTGTTGAATTGTGTTGATGTGGAGCAGCCTGATGTAGTTTTAAGTGAATGGGAACAACTGCTGTCACTTCTGCAGGGTGGAAAAGATTCAGTAAGGCATGCTTTCTGTCATAACAGTCACCGAAACATGTTTGCTACATTTTCTATGACATGTTACAGGCTCCAAAATGGACCATAATGGATCTCCCAATTATGTTCTCAGATTTCTATCAGAATAGAAAGAGCAAAAATATAACATGCACTGTAACACTTATGTACCACTCCATAGCTATAGCTAAAAGAGAGGTCTGATTTTCAGATTAGTTTACCTAAACAAATGACTGTCATCATCATCCATTATAATGTAATGATTATCCCTGTTTTTGTAATGATGTGTCATTACTAGTACTGTTGTTATCATTGTGTTTTTTTACAGGTTCTGTACGTTTTTCCCTTTCATGTTCAGTCCTAGGTCACTAGGACAGGCCATTCCTGCTTCTGATAATACCCAGTGCTTGTGGTCACCTTGAAAATATCTTGTGTTCGCCTGACTCAATCACTGCGAGGTCATTAGTTGAGTAGTTCAGATCTCACCATCCAGGACAGCTGACCTACAGTACAGGGGGTGACGTCAGTATCACATTCAGCTGAATGAGCTGATGAATCTATAAAATACAACTTGTTTTCACATACATATTCTCAGTGAATCTGAATGTTAATTTGGCCACCTATTAGTAACGGTTGAAATGATTTCCCGTTCTCTGCAGCACTTTCATTTGGTTTCAGGTGATAATGCTTTTTAATATGTAACAGTTGCTTGTTTTTTTGTTACTGAGTGTTACTTGAACATTTAAACAAGAATGGGTCACATCCTTGTGTGCAAAGAATTTCACCTACCTACAAGCAAGAAAATGCTTGACCAGACTTACAAATTAATTTTAAGTGGTAGTTCATATAAATGCCATTTTAAAAATGAGATATTTATCATATAATTATGTTTTGCACATTAGTGTCAAATACAGTATTTACAGGATACATAGGTCATGCATAAAATGGAAATATTGGCACCTTTGAATTCTGAGACCAATAGCTGCAGTAGGTTTGGAAAAAGTGATTTAAAATGACGTTCAGTCATTTGAAGCCCAATTTCAGAGCAAGAACAAATCTTAAGCCAAAGACCTCAAGACTGTGGCCTGGGAACACAATTACATCATAATTACATCATCATGTGGTAAGATTTTGAGTTACTGAAGCACGTGGAAGGTGAAATTTGCCCTTTTAACCTGCAAGTTTTGCCATTTGTACAAAGTACATAATATGGATTGTCCTTAAATAGCGTCATGTCTCTGGACCACTTTTCTGTTGACCTTTACTCAGCTAGAAGGGAGTGGGTTTTATGAAAGAGGGGTGTAAAATCATACAAAAGTAGATATTGTTTTAAAATTAAAACTATTTGTTTTGCAGAAAAGCACTTTTGCTTAATGTACATAATGTATGTCACCATTTTCTATTCTACTTGCCATTATGTGTAACGCATGACATTTTATTTGCAAATGAGAAAAAATAAGCCAGATGTACAAAAATGTAATGGCTATAACAGCTCATTTTTCTAAATAAATGGTCTCAGAGGCTAATACTGTCTTGACAGCCTTTCCCTATAATTTCATTGTAAATGACAACCTCAGTTTCTTAAGAATGATGAAAATAGGACCCTAAAACACATTGAATGCATCTTTATTTTTTACTTGGCTCCATTTCAGGTATAAAATATTTGCAAATATTTAACAGTACAATCTAAAACATGTTTGTGAGAGAACTACATGAGTGCGTTGATGTGCTTTGATGCAACAGACCTACAATACAGCAGTCTTCATGTTGTGCAATGATGCAATTTCCTGAAAAATTCTGATAAACAGATTTTCTACATGGGTCATAGTTAAGATGATAGAAATCACAGCCTGAAGAAACAATGGAATCCCTTTAGTCCAGGACCAGCTGAGGATTTTGTGCAGTGAGAAATCGATATACCCTGTTGGAGATCTCTGGTCCAACACGCCTTTCCCTCTCCCCAATCTTCACCGACAAATCTGCCAACAACCCCTTCCGCTGAGCTTCAGAGTCTAAGTCCCTGTATGCCTTTAGACAAATCAGATACACAAATATTACTCTTCCACTGCCAGTTATGGTGCTATCATAGAACAAAACACTGAAAGGCAAAAAATTGTCCATATGACTACAACAGTAAGTACCTTTATAAGCAGCTGAGGAGAGGGGAAAGCAGAGCTCACTGCAGCAGCGACTGCAGGGCTCACTCGGTTCAGTTGCTGTATTTGCCTGCTCCAAACCTGGCTCAGTCCCGCCCCGTCCTTCTCCACTCGCACCCCACTGGCCCACGCGCCATCCAAGCAGAAAGGCAGGCAGTCATTTTCTGTCAGCTGCCTAGAAATTAGTGGAAATGCAGAGGAAACTCTTGATTCTCCGGCATCTACATGAGAGTAAAGGAGAAGCCAAATATTACTACACAATGCAGTGAAGATATGTCTTACTTGAAGGGTCGTTTGGACAGGGCCTTTGTAATGGCACACACGTGATCTGTGAGGCCCTGCCAGCTCTCCAGAAAGATCACAGCAGTGTTCCTATACAGCTGCAGAAATACCAGTGCCTAAAGGAGATGGAAGATAGCAAAACACCATCGGTCTTCACCCATGTATTATACATTTTAAATTGGTATATTTAAATACAAATAAATAATATTTATCTGATTTGTTTATTTACTTCCTCAATATCGATGTCTTCAATTCCCATGTGGGATCTGAGCATTTGGTCTCCACTTTGTTGTGACCACAGAGACCTGAGGAGCAATCAATACAAAGAAACTCTGTGGTCCCACAAACTATATATAAAAATGAGAACATTTGAAAAATTTTAAGATTTCATACCAGCTGTTTGGGTTTGGCCCAATCACTGCCAGTGTGACTACTTTGTCTCCATTTCTGTTAAGGTATTCAGAAAACTGTCTGAATATGAAGTTCATGGCCATTTCCTCCAAGTCTTTTTGTTGAGTCTGTATCAAAGGTAAAAATGCCACATGTCATGGAATAACTTGTGTTATCTCAGAAAAGCTTTAAAAGTTAAAAAAAAAAAAAAAAAAAAAAAAAAGCATACCTGTTTGATGGAAACCACCATGTCCAGGAAATCATTCAGAGTCAGAACCAACAGAACCTGCTCCTCCAGGACTGGGCTTGAGCTCTCTTCACCCTAGGTTTTTAAAGAACTTTGAAAACAAGGGTCTGTGTTTTGGTTATGATAGTGCAATATGTGATGCTACTAAAGTGGTTGCATGGTTATGTGATTAGATAAACATGAACCAAACACCATGACTTTTACAGACCAATTTAAGTGGAAATCTTGAATACCTCTGTGTTGAAGCAAAATTTTCATATACAAGTTAACATTTTATGTTGGTCCAGACAATGACCTTTGGCAGTTCTCTCCTCCATGTGATGCTGTGCCTTAGAAGCTGTTCTTCAATGGCAGTCTTCCAGTCCATGGAAAACAGGGTCCCCAGCAGAATATCTGACCTTTCATCTTGCAGTAAAGCTGCAAAACAAATTGGATACAAAAATCACTGAAGAGGAATACAGGGTAACAAACATTAATGGGATGGGGGTTACTCTTGGGGTCCAACTTCTGTAACATATGACGGCTTACCGGTGTCAATGCACACTGTAAAGCTTTTTATACAGTTCTCGGGTCTATAACATTTTAGGCGCTCAGCTGCTTCTTTTCTCCTTTGCTGGTCATGTCTTTTCTTCTCTTTTTCTTGAGCCTTTTCATTCCTAAGTTTCTCTCGGTCCTTTTTCTTCTGCTCAAAAATCAATTTATCCGCTTCAATCTCTTCTCTGGTTCGGCGTCGCCTCTTGCCAGGACTTGGTGTTTTAGACGCAGAAGTCGACGGATGCGGGAGAGTATCTCTGATTTCTTTGCTTTGAGTTTCGGAATCTTGCAGTGTCAAGTGCAAGACAGTATTGTCTTTCTCCGTGCTTCCATCATTCGCTTCCACAATCAATTGTAGGCCCAATGTGGACGTTGTTTGTTCTTCAGTTTTTGAAACAGTGTCTGTTTGGCTCGTTGACCTGATTTCAGGTTCGCTTTCCCCTTCTGATTCAGAGATTTCCCACGTTGCCGCCCTCTTTAAAAGTGACATATTTTCATTATAAACTTATATACCGTCTAATTACCATAATGTTAGTCTAATGTAAAACTAGCTATATCATGATAAAACAACAATGTTGGTCCTTTGCATAATGTAATGGATAGCTCTATGGACAGCCATGAGAAATTGTTGCATTTCCACCATACATTTTTTACGGCATTACACGGCTTAAAATTAATATTTAAATGTACAGAAATGACATCTGAACTAGCTAATTAGGAATTTTTTAAGACATTAGGTTTTTATGAAAATTTGCCGGCAGTCAACATAGTATGAGCTACTGGTAATCTAGTGATTTAGCTGTAGATCGTTATAACGAAATAACTAGTTAAGATCCCCAGAAAAGGACGACCCCATTTAGCAGTTTCAAAAGACAAAACATCGATTGGTTTTATATTAAGAACGTGATAAACTTCTTTCAAGAAGATGTCATACCATCGATGTTTTTCAGGGAACGGAACTAACATTCAGATGATACAAATTTGTTCTTGGAACACGGAAGAAATAGATGCGATGAACAGGGTTGCCAGATTGAGTTGAAAGTCATCTTTACAGTTTTACTATCATGCACTAATTAATTTTTTGTTATTTACTCGAGGTGTTGGATTTAGTCGTAGTGATTTCACATTATAAGACTACTGGTGACTCGAATAAGTAGTAAACTAGCTGGGTGAAAATAGAGGACAGTGTAGAGGTGGCGGGAAGTGATTTAGCATATTTTACATTTTATTTGCATATTAAAATTCATTTGATAGGCCAGCTGTACTAGCACACTCAGTTTCTTAACAGTCTTTGCCTAACTGAAGCAGCTGCTCGGTCGATTATTCTATTTTTGATTGCTTAATCTCAGGTGGTCTAGACAAGTCTACAGATTGCAATGAGGCAAACCGTATCCACTCATTGGATTAGAATCTGCGACCTGGAAAATACAGGCTGTCGAGGACCTCGAATGTATGCCACTGGCCGTTGATTTTACGTGACGTCTGCTCCTCGTGTCTGGTTGTGTTCCTAGGGATGATTGAATTAGGCACAAACGATCATGACAGTTTATTAACTGTTCACTGCATCAGTTCATCAGGTAATTACTGGCTGTTGGGTCTCGTACACCTATGATTAATTAAAAAGTACTTGAAAAGGTATTCCAATAAATGTTCATTATTATGAGAATCACGATACACATCTGAATTCCATTTCAATTGGTGGAATACTGAACCAATATCAATAACCAATATGTAATCGGCAATTTTATATTTTCGTTTGACCTTGCGTTCCTTCTTCACTTTAAAATCCGTGTACAATTCGTACACACACAGACAATTTTTTTTAGCCGGTTTCTATTTTATTGTCCAATGACTCAGCGTTTATCTAACGGTTCTTCTGATGCTGAAAAAATCAGCCAATGTTTATCGACGTAACATAGTACCATTTGTTACATTATATCAGCAATCTGGTTCAGATGCCATCTCGTGGTTGTGCTGTGACAGTGCATGCATTTCCCCTTCTAAAATGAGTGTGTTGGGAACTTACTTGGCCCTACTTCATTGCTCCAGTTTTACATTTTAATTGTTCTAGCACAGCTGTAGCCGCAAAATCCAAAGTCAAAAATACAAAAGTTTGTCCATATATTTTGTTTTGAAACTGGGATTACGCTAAAGTATTTCCCTCGATCTCTCTTTATTTATTGATTTATTTAAGCATTCTGCATTCATGAATGCATGCAAAGGCTGGGTGCCAGCATTTTAAGAGGATTCTAGCAGCTTATTGCTTCTTTCTGAAACCATCCCAACCAGTTCTGCTGCCTGTTGTCATCCAGGTACACGGGCACCAGACCGAGTGGCAACCTGTGGGCAAAAAAAGCCTGTCACCCCCATGGAAACAACAGCAACGAGAAACAACTCCCATTGTTTTCTTGCTTGTAAAGTAATACCACTTCCCCACTACTGATCTAGTTTGACTGTCTTTGTTGCAGTAAAATCGAGCTATTTTTCCTTGAGCTTTTTGTCATATGAAGCAATACCCATCAGTCTGCTAGCATTACTGGTGTTAGCATTATTACTGATATGAGTAAAGTAGGTTCCCTCTGTTGCTTCCACGAGAGGACAAATTAAACTGGGGACATAAATATGGAAGGGACAGATGGAAATTCCACAGATCACCATAAACAACCAGAATTAGAATGTTATGTAGAATCCTTTTTGTAGAGTGGAGTTGAAACTCATCCTTCTGCTACACGGATTATGTTCCATGACATTTGTACTTGTAGGAATACATTATGATGTAATATGCTACTGCTCTGGTTACATGTATTGCAGAAAAAAACAGTTGTGCTACAGCAGGTCAGTCAGGTCTGGTTCCTAATCTTGCTTTTCTTCACAAAAAAAAAGGAGAAGTGTCCACTCGCTGATCATACAGTTTGACAAAGGTAATATAAAGCACTGAAAGCAGAACATGACATCTCATCAAAAGGCATTTGAGATTTTTCTGTTATGGGACTGGCCTCATGTTTTACAATATGCATATCTAATATCAGACATAAGGAAGATAACATTAAAGTTGACATTTTCAATGAAGTTACACATTTTCCTAAGAAGAGCAGCATTCTTCCCCTCATTCACCATGGATCATACTTTATGTGGATGATGTAAATTTGGAAGCTGACCAAATAAAATTTTGTGATTTTAGCCCTCATAATAATATGTATATCCAGTTGTATTAGGCATGTTTACTTCCAAATAAATACGTGGCTAGTCACAGAGATGTGCGTCACTCGTAACATTCTGTCCACTGAGGCGTAGCTGGGATATATTCCAATCCATTGTTTATGAGCTTAGCAAATTCTTCTATTAAGAGAAATTACATAGCATATGCAATGCAGTTCCTGTTTCTGTAGCTGAAAGTGCACAGGAGAAATTTAAATGCTTTAAATGTGCAGGCTGCATTCACTCTGCTGAGAAATAGCATGGACATGTGCTCCGCAAAGCTCTATGTGAGGCAGGAATATGATGAAGGGCAGATACAATTTAGCAGTTACATATTTTGCTGTTTATTTAGCATGACTAAGCCATGTGCTAATAAAAGAGGCGAACACAAATCCTGATGGATTGCTACTGTATTTACATTACACTCTTGCTATCTGGGATATGGTGAAATCCTGTTATTGTATAAGCAATAATGAACTGATCAGACAGGGTGTGACAGAAACTTGTCATATTTGCAGGAAGGAGTGGGAAGAGGCGCTTGATATGAAGACTGTGGAATTAAAATATGAAGTATGTGGAAATAATGTATTTGAGTAGGAGACGTGTTCACAGTATCTTAGAGAAGAAAACAGGATACAGAAAGGCAAACATGGAGGCACACTTGACTGTTGGGAGCCACATGCAGCCTGGGATAGCCTGGACCCTCTAAATAAAAGCGGCAGAGGAGCAATCATACTGAACCCTGGGTAATGTGGCAGTGATACGGATGTATACAAATGCATACATCTCTTCAGACCATTTTTTCCCTTATCACGTAAATGTAGCCTTAAACAGTTAAAAGAAACACTTGAAAGACAAAAGACCAGGTATTCATTGCACGAACAAGTTTAATACATTACAGATAAGAGATGTCTGATGAGTTAAGTACATAGCAGGGAGGGGTAGAGAGGAGAAGAAGGGGTGTTCTTACTACCTCAGTTTAAATAAGGAAATTTGGGTGAGTGAGGCGTCAGGCCACACGGTTCTGCTGCTTTACATAAAGGGAAGTTTTACATTTCAAACACAGTGAAATCTTAGTGGGGAGGTTTCATCAATCAGCTCACAGCTTACTGATGGTCACAGGGGAGGAGTAGGGCACTGACCAATCATTATGTGGACTAGTGGGTAAACAAAAGGCATTGATAGAGCTCTGTTTATGCATGAAGAATGGTTTTTCCATTTGCTGCAGTGACTGATCCACTGCATTGATTTCAGTATGTGTAGGCAGCAAGGATATGCATGTATGCATTACACTGTGTTTGTGGTTTAATTGATTGATACTGCTTGGCACATTTGAAAATCAACCAAATCTGCAGTTGTGTTGTGATTTCCCTTGTTTTTCACTGTTAAAATGTGAATATCGCTTACTTTCTCCCTGCAGTCTATTCTGTGAGGCACACTTAACAAGACAGGTCGTTTGAGGAGCAGAATCCCTTCAAAGCAGGTGTCTTGGTCCCCAAAAGGTTTGTCATTTAAAAACAACACTACATCCCGTCGTGCGTTTTTCATTATCAGAAGTCTATTTGTCAAAAAGTCAACTTGTGTCTACAAACTGGTCTCTAGTTCATATGCTTTTGATTTATTTAAATATGTATATATGTATATAAATATATATTTATTTACACAAACCTGTCATTACCAGTTCAAATATACAAACACTTTGGCTTACTGATACAGGAGCTAGCTGGATTCAGGACTGTAATGCTGGTTAGTTGGTTTTTCAGTGCAGTATTAAATAGACAGGTTAAGCTATGGGAACTATAATCATGCAATCAAGGGTAAATAAAAATACACAGCCTTTCGCTGCAGAGATTTCTGCAGCAATAATGTATATGATTACATAGTGGTCTTATGATGTGAAGGCCAAATGTGTTTTTCCTCTGAACTCTCTGTATGCACTTTCAACACCTTCTCTTGTCCTGCTCTTCCCATCACAGAAATCTCAGCTTTCAGCTTGGTATGTTGCTCATACACTCCAAATCAATTTCTGTATTATATTTTACATATTATTCCATGGATGTGGGCCAAACCAACTGGAGAGCTGAATTTTGTGAAAGCTTTTGTTATCAACATACTTGCTCGACCCTCTTTCAACTTGCTTTTGTCCTCTTGGCTTCCATCCCTGCGACAGTAATGTCCTTTCTAATGTAGGCTTTTAGCAGCTTGTCAGATCCCACCAATTTATTACCTCAACGTTTTCCCTTCAAACCTCCAAGTACATTTCTGGCTGCCCTTCTACAAATTTCACTTTCAAATTCCATTTATTGTGTCCTTTGCTTGGATCTGAGGAGGGAGGGGAGTTCTGGAAGTCACCAGTGTGGTGACTCAGCCCTGTGTGGCCAGCAGGAAGCTGTGAGCACAATGCTGGGGGGAGGGGTTCAACCAACGGGCTCTAAAGAATAGCAGGTCTGAGTAGAAAGATTGGGGTGGGGGGCAGGTAATGGGTATTAAGGGGGAGTTAGATTCTGTTTTAGATCATTACTTTTCATGTCTGTTAACAGTTGGGTTGGCAAGGTGCAGGGCAGTTTTGGCCAGTGCCTGGGGGTCTGGAACAGGGGGGAGTGGTTGGGTGGGTTTGCCAGGGGTGGCGGGGGTAATTACAGGGCAGATGCAGGAGATCTTCAGTCTCACTCTGGAACATAAGACACCTGCCACACAATGATGTGGCTCCTCTCTGCCTTTGAAAGGACTGGCTTCATTTGTGGGGCCTCAGCTGAGTTCTCCTCTGTCTCATCATCCTCTCCGTCCCCTGCGAGAGAAAAGGATAGGCTTGTGCAATCTAACACTGGCATTATAAAGAACGAAAGAATACTAACAACACGCTTATGTTAATGCACATCTTGAACATGCTGAACAGTCTCTCACCAATGCGGAAGTCTATGTAGCCCTCTCCTCCACTCAACACCAATACGTTGTGTACACTTTGTGCTTCAGACTCAGGGGGCGCTGTTGAGCCAGGGTTCTCAGTGGGGCTGTCCAACACACTGCCGTTCAGGGTGGCCAAAACATTGCCTGACAGAGATAAAAAAAAACAGTAAACTGAGCCACACACCAGATTCTCAAATGCACTGTCCTTACACAACAGGAGACCTCAGGAAACCTCACATCTACTATCCAAGACTGCTGAACAATTCTCTGCACGATTTACATTCATTTGAAACTCTCATTTTGAACACAAGCCAAATGTGGCCCCTCAGGTTCCTCAGTGGGTAATCACTGCTTCTGGTTTTGCTGTGGCAGCCAGGAGGGGCTACATGGAGTGGGCGGGACTAACCCGGCACGGAGACGAAGAACTTGACAGCATCCCGATGGCCATGGAAACAGAGCTGCGCCTGCGCCATGGAGCAGTAGGGGATGAAGCTGCCGTTGGTCTTCTCCGCACTGTCGTCAGCGTACACGTGGATCACCCCGCCCGAGGATGTCGGTGACACCTTGTTGGCTGGGAACGAGGAGCAGAACAGTGGAGAGTGAAGGAATGGCGTGTTGGTACAGCCAAGGCAGCCCCATCCCACCCCACTCCATCCTACCCCACCCCAAAACGCCTTGGCCACACAGTCCCAATCAGACTGAGGACAGATGAGATGCAGGGTCGCTCACAACCACTCCTCTCAGCACAGGTCATGTGTGGCAGCAGCCTCCAAATGTGAGATGAATTGCAAACAGAAAATGAGAAGCACCGACAACTGAAAAAAAAACACTATCATATCTGTTGATGCTGGACCGATACATTGCTGGAGGACTGAGACAGAGTGAGACCCTTTTTCCCAAATCACAACTGCGCATGCCACATGCAGATGGAGAGACTGACATCCAGACACCTCGGCAACGGAGCACTACTATGACTTTGATGGGCCAAGTTGGCAACATAAAAAAAAACACAGGAAGCCTGCATAAATAATAAAGCTCTTTCCCTTCCATTCCACAAGTTTCAAAGTGAATAGTATAAATATCTATAGACTTGACTTTACAGTATTGTTAACTTGCTCTTTTAGGTAACTGGTCCCTCTTCCAAGCAGTTGCATCAGTGTCATTTCAGAGGTGGGTGCTGTTGCTTAGAGGATGGGGAAGACTTGGCATCCAATGGCTTTATCATTCAAAGGGTCAGGAGGCCTTCCCTGCACCCACGACAAACCGCCTTGTTCCAACTGTCAGAGTGGCAGTTCCGAGCTTTAGGAGACTTTCTGATTTCTGTGTCATTTTTGGCAAATGGAAGGGCCAGCTGGCAAAGTGAGGACAATAGTGATGAAATCATAAAAGAAGGAAGTCGGTCAGAGAAGGAAGGAGGGAGAGCTCCAACTTACCCCTCAAACCCAGGAGCTGTCCCCGATGAAGGACTACAGCTACAGGAGGGAAGGAGAGCAAGGGGGAGTAGCGGAGGGATGGAGGAGAGGGAGAGGAGGTTCAGTGAGAGAGAGGCATGTTTATGAAGGGGATATAGATATAGCACAGGGAAACAGTTTGGAAAATGGGGGGAGAGAGGTATTTTGAGAGTGAAGAGTGGGGAGAGAGAGAGAGAAAGAGGACACAGGGGTAGAGAGAGTGCCAAGAAGAGGAACATAGAAGAGACAAGAATGAGATGAAAACAGACAGAAAGAGAAAGAATACGTCTATTAGGAGGGAAAATTCACATGTAAACCCACTTCGTAGCAGAGATCTGCAAGTATGGGCAGCACGCGCAGCTCATGTTTTGAGAAGAATTTTTGACCCTGTTTTACGCTGTGGGTACAGCTGGGCATTATTATTTTTTGCATATAATTGGAAATAGCATTAAATATGAATACTTCACTCTTAATTTTCTACTACATTAGCACAGAAATGATGCTTTAAAGTGAAAGCTCTAGAAATATGATGTTGCTCACATACAGTCAGTGTGCAGATTGTGCCTCAGAAGCTGAGCTGCAGGGTCAGTGTTGCCAAGTCTGCTGTTATCCTGCCCGATCGGGTGACTTTTAATATTCCGTCAAAAATTCTGGGTTTTTCTCATCCTGGAGTTGAGCTTGTATGTAATAACATATATTTAACTACACAATTTTAAATGCACAGTACATCTTTGATCTACATTACTGCAGTGTTAAACAATGTTGGAAGTATGGCGGTAGTGTGTACATTTTGTAATAACATATATTGCTGTAGAACTACAGTTAATGCGGTGCAGCTGTGGGACTGTGGGTAGCAGTAATGTTTTGGTTTTGGCAGCAGTGAATCTGCCTTCCTGGTTATTGCCTCTAGTGTAGGTTTGGGCTAGTTTTGATTGGCTACTGGGCTGTTTTCATCACAAATACCCAGCAGTCCTAATGCACCGTAGCCATACTCACTCTCGGTTAGAGGTATGGAGATGACCACTCCGTTCCCTGTCCCCACCCACAGACGATTCCCTGCGATTAGCAGTGCTGTGATTCGCACAAAGGAGAAGCCCAGCTTGCCAGTACCTACACTCAGGGAAAAAGCAGAGATGAAATCAAACATTTTATATATATCACAAATCCTTTGAGCGGTCAGTTTTGGTTTCCCCTCATTAGTGAATTCCATATTTCACATTCTAAGACATATAGGGGGACTCTCTGCTGAAGTATATGATGAAAGCGGGCAGCAGGACAGAGGGACCCACTCACAGGTGAGCAGGACAGCAGGACTTACACACAGGTGAGTGGCACAGTGGGACTCACCGAGCATCTTGCTGACATACGGCTCTATGTCCACATCCTGCAGGTGCTGGTGAGTGAGGGCGTGGAAGAGCCGCAGCGTGGAGTCCAGGCGGATCGACACCCACACGCCATCCCCAATCCATGCCAGCTGCCGCACCTGGCTCTCCCTGCGTGGGTGTGCGTCAAACGATTTCTGAGGGGGCAGGAGCAACAGAGACATGGCTCATGCATACAGCATCTCTGTCAAAATGATGAAGCATTAGAATGGCACACATACATTACACATTCCAAACGGAAAGCTCAGCAGTAACAGAGAAGTGAGCCTGTCTTGGGTTCAGCTCTCCACTTTGATGCCTTTGGTGTGACCCACCTCGATCTGCATGGTCTTGGGCTGAATCACGTGCACTTTGTTCTTGTAGCCGCACCACACCTTGTCGTGCACCACCGCCATGCAGCGGATTGAGTGGTGAGGTCTCCCAA
The DNA here is from genome assembly GCA_022829145.1 of Albula goreensis. Classification (NCBI taxonomy): domain Eukaryota; kingdom Metazoa; phylum Chordata; class Actinopteri; order Albuliformes; family Albulidae; genus Albula; species Albula goreensis. The sequence continues at coordinate 10,186,612 of CM040748.1, forward strand.
GGTCCATTAGGTGGTAGTTACTCAGGTCCCACTGGCCATCTGCACACACACACAATTTGATGTGTTCATCTATGCTTTGACACAAAATCATAATCGTCATGTAAGACCATACTGTTCTTATCAGTAGTTATACTGTCTGTAAGTACATTAGGATTCCGGGTAGACTAGAAAATAACATGACACAATTACTGACCCCAATGTCTTTTTATAGATTTATGTAAATAAAATGTATGGGTTTGAATGAGCAAGGTACAGAAATACCATAACGTGATCAGTTGGCAAAATAACTGTGTGGTTCTGATATGTATCCAAAGAGGGTTTGACTTCGATAACCATGTAATGTTATTAGATAGAGCATGTCAGAATTGGATCCGCAGCGAGAATGAGGAGTTTAAAATCTAATGTGAACCAGGGAGTGAGTTCATCTTAACTTGGGTCTGTACGGTACCTTCAGCTCTGTGGAAGATGGCGAGCGTTCCGTCTGCTAGAGCCACCAGGACTCTCCCCTTCACATGCCTGAAAGAGAGAACCACAGGAACCCTGCTGTGATACAGTGACATGGTTCTGAAGCACAGAGATTCCACTGTGCCACAGTGAGAGAGCTCTAGAGCAGAGATTCAACTGCAACATGGTGACAGAACTCTTGCTTTGCTGGTGCAACACACATGTATTAACACTGAGAAACCTCTAGAAATATCCAAAAAGAAGAGAATACACCCTAAGGTAACCAGAACCATTGAGTTCAGTTAATACTATGAACTGCTGAATACTTGTATGTCATAAATCTCTGTACCTCTACACATTACATGAAAAAAAAGATGGAGGTCTTAACGATATGGGAGTTAAAATGGCTGAATGCCCCATAGAAAGTAATACATACACAAGGCTGAGCACTGAGTCTTTCAGCTTGATAGAGTGAAGACACTTATTCCAATTGGAGACAGCTGAGTGCACATAGAGCCTGAAAGATACAGAAGTCAAATTATTTGGTTACTAGAACATTACCGGGTCCCCCCCACCAAGCTCCACAGGTGTTACTGCATAGTAATGTGTCTGCACTACCACGCACTCTTTACATCATAAAGGATCATCACCAATTACCTATTAACACAGTGGAAAGTGAAGTCTAACTCTATAAGGGGGTGAGATATGAAAGTGAATCTGAGGTGTGGTTCCAGACAGTCAGAACACTCACCAGCCATTTTGTGCTCCCAGCCACATTGTCGGGCAGCGCTGGTGCCAGCTCTCGCGTCTTCACTTCCTTCTTCTGAGTCGCGGCCTGCTGAGTTTGCCTCCCTCGACTGTCCAGCTTCCCTGTAGGTTTAGGCATGTGGGGAGTTAGAGAGGTACTGGGACATTCTATAGGAAAACCAAGGCAACATTTAGGCCCTTTTTCATCATTTAATCCCCTCTTTGAAAGCCATTAATGACCCTGGGGTTTTCAGTGGAGATTTTTTAAGGTAACAGTATTGTCAGAATGGGCCTAACTGAACACACACCTGCCCACAGGGATGTCTGTAGCAGGGGGCTGGGGGTCGGTGAACACGTGCTCTGTGAAAGGGCGGGGCGGACCCGACACCTCCTCTGCCTCGCTGGCTGCAGGTTCAGGCACCTCGGTGGCCTCTGTGGCCTCCTCAGCAGACTGGGATGGGTTCAGCTTCCCATTGAGCAGCGGTGCCACATGGCCTGGAGCGCACACACACAAAACACAGAATAACATGTAACACGTAACATTTAATAAAATGTAATACACAGTCAAACTGAGATGTGTGTCCTACATACTGAAGCTCAGACTTGCGAAACACGCATACAATGGCATAATGCCCAAGATCTGTTGCGCAAGTAATATGAAACAAAAAGCCAATTGTTTTGATTCAGTATCAGTCCACACAAAGTGTGCCATAAACCGGATGTAATTTGCTGCATCCTCGTGAGGCAGCAGTGCATACCTTGGCCCCGGTCCACCACGGGCGTGTCAGTGCGCGAGGAGCAGTTGCTGCGGACCACGCTGCAGTTAGTGGCACAGCCAACCAGGGTGATGCCAGCCAGCATGCCCTCCATTCCCCCAGCCTCCTCTGTGCCCCCCTCACCCTGCTCTGGGAATATCTCACCTGCAGGGTAGTCATTCTCACTTGCCGCTGAGAGAGACACACACAGAGGGAGAGCAGAGAAAGAGAGTGAGAAGATTTACAATCTACTATTTGAATATGACCATTATCCTGATTGTGTACAGGTTTCAATGTTGTCCTCAGGCATCTTCCACTCTCATGGGAGTACTTAAGATACATATTTATTGTACCATGTAATAATCCCATATATTTTAACTGAAAACAAAATCAACCAGGTATGTCTTTGGATTGGCATTCATGGCTGAATAGAAAGAAGATTCCTGCACAATGCAGAATAATGCTCCTTATGTGGTTCATTGCACAAGGTATTCTACAGCAGTTAGCAGGTAGTTCCTTCCTTTTGTAATATATACACCTATAACTGCCCAGCATCTGTACAAAATTTCCAGCCATGAAGTATTAAGTTATTATGAATGATCACAAAGGAACTGTCCTGCTGAATTGTTTCAAGACTAATCTTGCAGTAAGAAGTCCTTATGTGGATGTAGCGAATGAGAAAGAGGAGTTAACCTGGCACGCTGGCAATGCAAAGCACGTGGGCATTGCAGACGTTGAACTGGTCAACCAGCGAACCCGGCTGGTTGGCGTCGATGACCACCACGTTGCTGGCCGAGTGGGTGCTGGTGAGGATCCAAACTCGGCTGCTCATGGAGTCCATCTCGTGAAGCTCCTTCGTCTGGGAGGGGGCAGAGCACAGTCACAACATTGCACACTTCTGAGGAGTTTCTTAGGACTGCAGGAGATTTCCAGTGGTGGTACCTTCTTCTTTTCAGGGGAGCTGTGGTTGCTTTTGTTCTCCTCTCCGCTGCTCTCAGCTGCCAGGGGGTCACTTCCACTGGGCCGCACTTCCTGTGTGGCCACCTTCCACCCGGTCAGATCCACCCCTGCTGCACACCACAGCTACATACACGAAACCTACTGTGACTTCCGAACCATTTATAGCAACAGAGAATCAGACTACAGAACATATAAAAATGACTTAACCAAGAATTTATTTTTTATGCACACATTCCAGGGAATGTGGATCTGCTATCACTTTACCTTCCTGTTGGGGTCCTTCTCCACAAGGGGGCGACAGTACACAGGAACAGGAACATTCTTCATGCGGTTATCCTCCTTCTCATTGGGGCTGAGCTAATGGGAGGAATAAGGTTGCTATAGTCACACAGGCTGAACATCTTCATATTATATGGCCTTCTCTGAGCTGTGGAAAAGTGCATTTTGTCTAAACCCAGAGGACAAACAAGAAAAGCCAAGAGCTTTTCTTTTTGGGGAAAAAATCCATGAAATCGCTGCTTCTGAGTTTCCAGAATCTGAAAGCTTTGGTTCCACTTAGGCACTCAATGACCTGACAAAGCTAATCATTGTCTTAAGTGCACAAATGCATCTCCCCCCAGCTTCACCCAGCACAGTTCTAAGAAAGTTCATGGTTTAACAAAAACCTGAAGACATACTGAATTTCTGCTCTCCATGAACAGAAAATAAGCATCCCCGAAAAACAAATGGAATGTTCCAGCATTCCAAGAGCATTTTGCATCCACTGCAAAAGTATTAGTGAGATCACTGTTGTGCTTTTCTGATCTATCTCCGGGGCAGACTGAGACAGACAGAGATACTGAGCAACAGGAAAAGTGATTAGAAACATTGGTGAGAGGGACAGGGTACACAAGGACAATTTGCAGAACAGGTTGGGGCTAGAGATTCTGACCGACAGGCTGCACACCACATTCAACGATTGGCTTAAAACAATGAGGGGGGGGAGAGGGGCAGGGGTTACCAACAACAATGTTGTTTTCTGGGGTTACGGGGTGCCCACACCGAGCTGTGTGTGTGGAATGGGGGGAAGGGGGATGAGCAGTGGTGCATGCTGGGACTCTGTCGGTCTCACTTGCCTGGTGTTTCTTCAGGGGCCCCTCTTGTGAATGCTCCAGCAGAGGGCCTGTCTGTGGGAGATTACAGTTAGAGCGAACCGTCACACAGGACCGCCCCCCGGGGCAGTGCTGCTGCGACCCCCTCCGCCCTACACACTGTTACCCGGCAACACGTTTTGTCGAGCGGACAAAGAGGGAGCACTCATGTGCGCGCCCAGACTAGGAGAGTAGAAACAAGCCTGTCTGGTTGAAATCTCCCTAATTATAAATAATCAACCCCTGTTGAAGACATCAGACCTCCCAATACGTCCAATACGTACACCTTCACACAACAGGAAACAAGGGAAACCTAAATGATCGTTAAATTACAAGTACAAAATACATATATATTCCCTAACAACTTAGAAAAACTGAAACTGTGCTTCATTTGAGACCAGAAATAAGGAAACTATCACACAATCTTTCTATTGAACTATCAGAGTAACTGCTGGACAGGAGCTGACACCTTGTCATTCAGGCCAGCAGACTCTAAGCACGCTCAGCCCTAGTCTAAATCCTACACATTTTTGGATCTACCGGTGCTTAAAATAGCTGTGTAAAAGTATGAGATGCCCTGCACTTGCTTGTGATAAACCATGAACATATTGCGCACAGAGAGCTTAACTGAAAGGTCTGATATCAAACCTACATATTCCTTTACGCTGATACCCGGTTAGAAAAAGTGGTGAGGCAGTTTCTTGGGCCGTGTAATGGAGGACGGTTGTGGACCGGTAACAGGGCCTGCAGGGATACCTGTTTGAAGCGGGGCGGCACGCTCCAGCCACAGGCCTGCATGAGCCCGTCATCCCTGCGCATGTGCTCTCGGACCTGGCGGTACTGCTCGCGCCGCTGCTCCCGCCGTGCCGACATTGCGCCTTCGCTGAGGAGAGACGCAACACCATTACTGGCCAGTCTACAGGCAAGAAGAAAAAAGAGAGTGCGTCAGGAGAAAGAGCGGAAAGCCAGCGGTAAGCTCCACATCCAAAACTCAGCGCGGACAGTGGCCACACGAGCCAATGTACAGCCAACCTTCTCCTTCTCAGCCACAGACCTGTTTGGCTAATAGGACAGGTCTCTCATTTTAGAGTGTGCCTAAAAGGACAGACTGAGCCCAAGACCTTGAAATGTGCAGACATGTAGCCCCTTTCAATGCAGGAGAACATGAGGGCATTCACCTCATTAATACGAGCAATAGTGCCAGACCTGGCTAACATCACTGAAGCATTAAAGCAATAATAATAAAAAAGACTTGTTTTCTTCCATAATGATCGATTGCAAGACTTGCTTTGCTTGGTTGACAGCGCAGGGGTGTATATATTTATGTACTTGGTTCATGGCAAAAAATTCAGATTAAATAATCATATTGCATTTACACTAATCCTTATAAAACTGTGAGGATATAATCCTGTCAGGCTGGGTCTGAGTTCATCATTTTAGGGAGAGTTGTATGTCACTTGATTGGCCTGTGTGGACACCATACACCAAAAAGGTCGAGCATAGCAACCACGATGCGCATAACAAAGAGGAATCACCAGGGAGACATAAAACCATGGAAACAAAATGGAGAATGAAGGAAGAACGACCCCTTGTCAACCAGGTCAACAATGGCAATGCTTTGTCCTTTAACAGGGAGGCTATGAATTAGTGTTCCTATCCCAAGAAAGGGACTTATCCAACCACATCTGTACGGCACCCCACCTACTTATAATGCCTTAAGATAGATAGCATCACAGTGGACTATTATAACATAAATACTACAGCTCTTACTCTACTGTACCACAGCAGTGTAATGTAACTGTAAATGACAAAATTTCACCCATTGACTGGAGTCTTACAAGTCTAAGCACTACAACAGAGGGTTTATAACATTGCACAGCGGTGAAGTATTATAACTGCAAACAGTACAACAGGACCTTTACTCTGTGGTAACCAATGTGGAGTATTATAACTGTAAAAGCTGAAATAAGGTCTTTATTACAACTTATGGAACCACTGCTGAGAATGTAAACTACACACTAAACTACACAAATTAATGCAAGATAAATAATTTCCTAAACACTACCCTTAAAATATAAGGGACAGTTTCACATCCAAAAATTGTATGACCTCAGGTGCAAGAAGAGAATCAGAGCAAATTAAATGATTCCTACAAAGTTCTACTAACTGAAAGCTCAGTGAAATAAATTAATTATTGTGACTTTTTTGCAAGTACTTCAGGGATGCATGTATCCTTTTCTCATTACTTAACACCACCCACAGCAGTGACCAAAAGAGTGACCAAAAGTAAATTAGGGTCAGGAATAACTTCACAGACAAGGATTTAGGTTTAACACACTACCGATCATCAGAATAACATCTAAGAGGTGTTTGAGGTACGCAGACATTATTACAGCAGTATTCACTGAGGAATTCAGTGCTATCAGTAGAGGGTTCTAGCCCCTAAAACACAGCCAGGGCCTTGTCATACGTTATTGTCTTTGTATTGACTGTTCTGGGAGTCGCTTCCTGGGCATGCTGATTCATGCTGGAGAAAATGAACAGAAACACATGAGAGAGAGTTAACGTAAGAATAAACAATACAGTGAAAATAAAGGCCCCACTGCTGCAGTCTGTGGCTAACTGGATGACCGTGCAAAAACGAACTCACAGATGACTGAAGAAAAGACGGGAGACACTTTGCCCATACAGACAAACTGTACAAGTAATAATGTTGCATATATGAGAGTATTTCAGACATGTATCACTCTGACTGCACAGATATTATAGACCTTTATGTGTTTTAAGTGAATATGCATATGATTATGCTGGATTTTTAGCATTCCTAATGCGCAGAGTAAGGAACTGTAAGTGTTTTAGTCATGTTCGCATGTGGCTACTGTACATTGAATGTGTACAGATGTGAATATCATTATTGTGTTTCTTTTGTGATGGGCAAGCATGCTGGTCTGGTGAGAGCCAGGGGGTGCAGGACAGGCAGGCTGGGGCAGGGGAGAGGGGCAGGGCTACGCACTCCTCTGGGAAGAACTCCAGCGTGCGGTTGGAGGTGGATATCTGGCACATGGTGTGGCTGCGGCGCTGCGGAAAGCCTGCCGGCGAGGGCGACTTGTAGTGGATGTTGACGCTGGTGTAGGGACGCTTGGCTGGCGGGGGGCTGGCAGACGTGCTGAAGAGCCGGGCGAAGCTGAGGGAGAGAGAGAGAGAGAGAGAGACTTGCATGGCACTTTCATCTGTACCTCTTGACATCTAAATCTAATGTGGGTAGTACTGTGTGATTAAATACTGTGTACCATAACGTAATTTGTCTTGTGCTTTGTAATTATGATTCACTAGCCTTCAGACAAAATCCTCTGTGCTTGTGACAGGTGCTAGATTTGTAAAACAAGAAAGGCTTGGACACTCTGGACACTCACAATTGCCAGATGGTGGACTTCTTCTTCTCCTGTATCTGAGGATTCTCTCTGGATGCTCTGAGAGGGAAATGAACAAACCATCAGCACTGAAATTCCTCAGTACCGCAGACCGAGTGCTAGTGAGTACAGACCAACAACACTGGAATTCCTCCATGCTGCTGTCAGAATGCTGCTCAATGCACGGCAACAGCAGTGTGCACACACAGGATGTGTACTCTGGTTTCTGTGGTCAAGGGTCTATGCTGCATTGCCCGCAGTGGTAGGTGTAGCATCAGCCAATTAGAGAGGTCTGTGAAAAGGGGCAGAGGCTCACCGGATCATCTCGGTCCACCGCACGGCCTCTTGCAGCTCCATTAGCCTCTCCTTGTACTGGTTTCGCTCCATCAAGACCCGCGCCATCTCCACCCGGGTGAAGCGTCTTCTCTGGGCCATGGGCACATCGTCCTGGAGCGGGGACGAGTACTGCCGTACACATCAACACAAATACAAACTGCTGTCACAACTAATATAGTGCTGACTATTCACAATGACTATTAACACAAGCTCTGGAGTAATAATTCTGAATTGGCACTGATAAGTGAGGGGATTCTGTGCGTCTGTGAGGGTGTGGCCTGGTATGCACTTTTAAGGCTTACATCATCGCCTCCTTCGTCCTTAGAGTCCTGTCCAGCTCCCAAGGCTTCTGATTTAAGTCTGCAGGGTGAGAGGGGAAGACAAGGGTCATTAATGTATTAGGGAGCCTGCTGATGAAAGAAATGTACTGGTCATGGGGTGTGGATGTGGAAGTCATGCACTGGGTATGCTGGTCATAGGCATGACCTCTTCTTGCCCCTCACCTCTTGAGTTCCTCCTCAAGCTCTTTGACCCTAGTGTCCACCTTGGTCTTGACTGTTTCACAGTCTCCAGCTCCTCTCTCAGGACCTCCTGTTCACTGTTGAGCTCATCCACCTTGGCAATGAGGTCGTTCTTCACAATGTTCAAGGCATTCCTGTGGAGATGGAGGAACCCCCGACACCAGATTCAAGGAAGGGTAACTGTGACCCAAAAAAATGCCACCTCCCCCCACATAAGCTTTGTAAGGAGAGAGGTTCTCGCCCTCCTTTCTGCTCTTGTTTCTTACTTGGTCTCTAGGAGCTGTTTGTTCTCTGTGAGGAGGTTCTCCACTTCCTTCCCCATTCCTAAAATACAAAGGCCAACCATTATTAGCACAGACTCACACCCCTTGTATTTGTTAAAGCTTTACTGTCACATCCCACCATTCTGAACCATAACACTGGGGCTGCCTCTGAAAAACCTGCAGCCTCCACAGGATTTATTTTACCTACAAGTGCACCCTTCAGAGATACAACAGTACCACAACCCCAAAATGCATTTAAATAACTGACCCAGTGTTCAGATTATATGGACAGATTAGAATTTGCCAGTAAAGGTAAAAATTAAAAACACAAAATAATCACTAACTAATTACAACGAAATAGAGGAGCAACTACAAAAACAGAAGACACCGAGAGAACAAGGTGGAAAGAAGACCAGAATTCTGGTAGATTTGTTCCAGCGGTGGAAACATGACACAATGTCGTCTTGTTTTATATCGTGGTCTCATACCTGAAGCTGTAAAAGAAATGTAACATTCTATTTCATCATGACACAACATCCGTTTCGTGCCGCTGTAATATCATTAGGTAAAAAACAACTATATAAATAGAGACTATTATTTGCAGATTTGCAGATTACTAACTGTATTAATATAATCACCATAGCAGGTGATGGCAAATGAAACCATAATCAACCATCACTGATAGTCGTGCTTTGTGGTCACTGACTAAATAGGGGTCAATCCCCCCGCAGTGAATGTTTGTGCTTTTTTAACATAAAATGGCAAAAAGACGAGACAAAGAAGTGCTCTTTTAGGTTTTGTTGTTTACAGGATATCTTGTCAATAGCATGATTCCACAATGACAGTCCTGTTCTTTCTGTAATGCCGTAAACACTGGTGCTAATTTTGGAAAACAGTTCTTGTCATTTAAAAAAAAAAAAACAAGTCACAAGTTCATGCAAACTGTGGGGATGAACTAAAAATACCAATGGTAAAAACAAGAAAAAATTGCAGTTTTCCAGACACTAGCCTGAAGATTTTTTCATGCAATACAGCCAGAATCAGTTAATGTAACACCTCCTGTCTATCAGCCCAACTAGGCTCATTACATACATATCCTGTACTGTTTTTCTATTATGAGCACGCCAATCAGTGAAACACTCCCATTTTACGCACCTACATTATCCAATTTGAAAAGGCCGTACCCAAGAAAAGTAATGAAGTGTGGAGGCCTCCAATTATTTCCTGGTGTGAATCAAAAAGAATGATAGCTACAGATGCACTCCCAAACAGATTTGAATTTCCATCCTTCCTCTCAGTCACATTCTGCTGAAATGTGTGCTGGAGAGCCAAGCACCAACAAAAGTGAAAACAGAACCAGAGCAGCGCTGAGTGAAACCAAGGCTCCACTACGACTTTACAGGCAGCTGCTACAGCTTCAGTTACAAATCTGTTACAGTTACAGATCTGATACACCTTCATCAATGAGACGCAACAGATCATGGAACAAGAGATATCATGAAACGACAGATATCACCCAAGAACAGGAATGATGAAAAAAAGAACAAGGAATCAGACAAAATTATTTCTCAACCCAAGCTCAGCCATAACACAGAGAGAGAGAGAGAGAGAGAGAGCAGACCACACACACGTGCTTGTGAGCACATACACACGGGAAGGGAGTGTCAAAAGCAGAGGAAGCAGTGGCACTGTGCAGAAGGAAATGGATGGATGATGGACAGAGAGAGGACAAATAAGGCCATAGTGCCTTACCGAAGAAATCATCACGCACTACGTGTGAAATCCAGCAAGTGGGGTGGGCGTTGAACAGAATTTTTTAAAAAAAGGGAAACGGGATGGGGAGTGGCAAGAGATAAAGAGAGAGAGGAAAAGAGAGGCCAATAAGCATTTTACAGATTTAAGCTACTAGAAGAGAGCAGGAGAGAGCACTTATCTGTGCAAGCAGTCTTTTCACCTGTAGCATTATGGGGAGGGGGCTGAATCTGAACATGAGATATTTCTGCATGTTACTCTTGGTATCACTAGATCTAAAGACACTAAATCTTCTTGGGTGATAATGTCAACAGTCGGCATAGTTTGAGCTGGTCATGAATAGACCACCTTTGTCATTTCGACCCTCACAAATACGTCAATCTGATCAAGGGACAAAGAAAAACAACTAGAAACCGATTGGATGTAAATTAACTGACCATCAATAATTATAATAATTATTTCTACCGGTTTATGCTTGTATACTATTTTTGTACTACTTTATTTTGGTATCCTATATTTTCCAAGGAATAATTTCCTTCATCAGCATTCAGCTATTCTCCAGTCAATTGTATCAAACCTTTCAACATCTAGAGGTTCTTTTTATATCTCCTAAAGGAGTGTTCCCTGTAGGGAGGAGCATGCAAACACTGAAAAAATACATACTGAATACATTTCCAACTGAGGAGAATTACATAGACACATTTCACTGGAACTGTTCATCACCCTCCGTCAAACATCGTGACCTCTTAAGATTTTGTTATGAAATTGTTTTGGACAAAACAGGTTGGTGGCACGACACCCATCTTATCCCCTCCATTCCCTCACCCCTGTCCTGTCTACTCCTTTTAAAAACTTGACTGATGTCTTATTGTTTTAATACATTGTTAGAATTGTATAACCTCACTTTGGTTCAAAAATCCAGTACAGGAATTTCTAAAACTTACTTTTTTAAAAAAACAGAAACTTTGTATGTTTTTGTGCCCTGTGGGTGGGGGTAATAACACAGAAACTCTATATCTATGTCTGTAGATAGTTCTGCATTTTAATGGTGGGTATTGTGGATTCTACTATTGTGCCCTGCAAAATTTCCTTTGTGTTATTAAGTTGAACTGTACAACACCATCCTGTTATGATCTTAGAGAGTGTTTGTATTCTAAAGTTTGTCGCTAGGGAGGCTTGAGGATGAAAAAAAAAAGAACTGCAAAAGCTCAGCTGTGACTGGAAAAGATCTCAGGGGGGAAGAGTGTCACAAGTATACCAACGTGAGAGAGGAAATACCAACCAATCCTGCGAGCGGATACACACCTGAAAACTCCCCTATGGGCGTGTCCAGCAGACGAACATACCGGAGGGAGAAAGGAAGCATAAAGACAGGGTCAATCAGTGTCTAGCAGGGGATAAAAAAAGCCACCATCTCCAGTGAGAAATAAACAAAGCAATAAAACACAGTAATGGGCAAGGAAACCGCGATGGGGGGCCGGAGGGTGGGGGCTTTGGCATGAAGGATGGTTGAGCTCAGCTGATCGGCGCATACATTGTGCTGTGCAGGGGGACACTGCATTCAGGTTCTTCATTCAGGGTGTTTGAGCCACACAGCTCATTCACCATACTGCACACTGGGGTGAGATGGTGCAGCAAACATTAAAGGAAACAGAACAAAACAATAAAGAAACAAGCTACTTGCTGCCTTTATGAAGAGAATGCTGCACTGTATACAGCAGTTGGACTGGAGAGGATTAGGATCAAAGGAGCTTCAGAGAAGCTGACAGAGCTGGTTCCCCTATGCCCTGCCCCTCTCACACCTATATCTCCTAATGCTGCCCCTGCACATTAGAATAGTCTGTCTGTTATAAGGTGTTCAGAAACACATGAGACTAACTACAGTCGATTGACATCTTCCACACAACACAATACATACCAAGCAACTCCGCCCCAGCATCCACGTCTCCTATGATGTCAGACTTGGCATCCTTGATCTCATGGTACAAGGAGTCAGTGTTGATGCCAAAGGCCTCATTCACAATCCCTTGTGTGGGGCTGAAGGTGAGGAAATTGTCATATTTTAAAACTACCAAACATATAGTCATATTTTAAAACTACTAAGCAGATATACTGTTAACTAAGTACAAAATAAATCTTGATGCAATGAAAGGTAAAGGTGTGAGAGATTGCTTATGGAAGCTTGCAGGTGTTGTACCTGTTTCCCCCACCATAGATGCGTGGATCAACGCACATGTCCAGTTCTGGAGTGGAGTCAATGATCTCCTGGAACTCCGACCATTCATCGCTGCTTCCCATCCCTGTGAGGAGAACCCACACATCACTCACTGTAGGGGCACAACATCCATCCCCCCCACCAATGTCTTTTCAGCACACCCACAGTCTGCCCCATGTCCTCAACATTCACTGCGGTCAGTCTCCTGATTATCAAAATGAACTGCAGTCAGCAGGAAAGGGCAGACATTGAAAGAGCATATCATTTACAGCCTGTGAGCTGAGGACCATGGGCTCACTCAGGGGTGCACCCCTCACCGATGCTGACGTTCCTGGTCTCCTGGGAGACCTGAACCTCCATGTTTCTGCTGAGGCGTTTGGCACTCTTCCTCCGGCTGTTGCTGCACACCATGTCAACTCCGCCATGGACTGGAAGCATTCGTTGATGGGTGTTACCGTGGCCGAGGGCACAGAGGAGGTGGGGGTGTTGGATTTTGTGCCAGTGCTACTGGGTGTGGCTGCCACCGATGACTGCCCTGATTCAGATTCATCCTCCTGAAGATCGAAGAGGCAATTCAGGTGCCAGAGGGAGGGTAAAAGACCACACAAACATACAAGGTCATTAGCACCCCCTCCAAACCACAGAAAAACACCTTCTTTAGTGCCTGTGGGGTCTGCCGATACCTGAGTGCAAGGGCCTGCCGCTTTTTACAGTAAAACAAAGTGCTTTGCAGCAGTTCAAGTCTTTCTATTTCAATAGAATCAAAGTGCCTGAACTGCCCTCTGGTTTCCAGTATCTACTGGACTGTCACTTATGAATTTTATTCATTTACAAATCATTTTTTATCTACATATCTCTGGGAACAGAATTATCAGCAGAAATGATTTGAACATGTGATTACAGCTGTAAAAAAAAAAAATAAATACATTTCTCTCATTGTGTCCCAGTCCTTATGCCCCCTTATTTCAAATGTCTGCCTTTCTTCACACAGTAACAGTGGCAATACCTTCACTCTCTCACCCCCATACAAAATACCACACCATACCAAATACCATCGTTGGGTTATGATTCTGTTCCTTACTACAAATAATACAAATAAAACCATAACAAAAAACTTATTACAGACTGAAATACTAGTATCAATACAAAATTGTCTATGGTAATATTTAGATGTACGATTTATACACAAGACGAGAAGCACATCAATAACTGTAACAGAAAATAATGCAAATGAATGGTACGCATCAAGAAAGCAAACAATATGCCGGGAGCTAGTATGCTACAAGCAGGAAGATGGTTTATGGAGCCAGTTATTTTCTCCTCTTAATCTAAAACAAATAAAGAGTGAGGGACATGTATATACTTGCTACAGTAGCTGTTATCTGTAGTAGCTGCACTTCTGCATTGTCCTTTAGATTACATGGGCCATCAAAATTACTTCCATCCCTGAAAAGTTTGTCCTAAATACCACTACAGTTCAGCACCAATCTCCTGTGAGCAGGCTGATTGAATGTGAAGCCGCAAAAAATATTCTCAACTGGAGTATGGGAGAAAGTTCCCCTGTAAAAATCGGAGAAGCAAAGCAAATTAACAAGATTTATTATTGAATGAATGCTCAGTGCACCATGTAGTATACATTTTAGGCTGGTATTTTTGTATTAAATAATGCTCAAAGGTAACATCTGAAATTAAAATGTATAACATTGTCTGTTTGAGGGAACTTGGCTTTTTAATACCATCTGATTTTCAGCAGGAATACTGTTGATGACTGACCACCCACAAACTATAGATTGACTTCCTTATACCATCCTGCTACTTTCAAGAAAAAAATCCATATTTCCATTTTTGGTTTTGGTATGCTTGCATTGAATCCACAACCAAGAGCCTCTATAGAACATGAAATCAAAGTCAATTAAATATATAGATTTATTTCCTCGAGAGGAAAAAAAGCTCAGAACCCTGGGCACTGCAATTCAGTCCCTTACAGGCTACTGCTCAGCTTGTCTGAGTGGGGAAATGACCTATGGCAAGGGCACTATTTCAATCAATAACCTGCAAAGGGCAAGAGAGGGAATATAACACTAGGCTCCCCTGACAATCCCTATGTTAGAGCAAAGCAAGGGCAAGTAAACCAGGCAACATCAAAGGTGTCAAATACAATATAGCTGCAGTTTTTCCATCTCTCCACAAACTGTGAATACGCATGCCATCTATCGTCATGCTAGAAGTGAAAGTGCGGTCATAATACTCAGAACATGGATATGTGATACCCCAAATATTACCAAAGTAATGTATCAGGCCATATGAGACAAACAAGACTAAATTGATAGGAGAAACATATGATACGCTCCCTGCTCTGTGAGTAAAACCACATCATTCTACTCTAATAACATTAGGTAGGCTGGAATGTGCAAGGTGTTACAGAACAAAAGGCCTCAGCTGCTTTCAGTAATGTCTAGTACGCATAACATGTTTGGTGAATTGCAAAGAGTAGAATATGAGAAAATGTGATGAATTAGAATTGCAGTAGAACTGGGGCTGGTGAGCCACACAAGTCCACACATCCTTGCCTCTTGGTGGCTCCAAAAAGTTCATATTTTCATCTTCAATTTTTGAATTATCTTTCAGCGCATAGTATATTCTATTAGGGAGTGAGCTTGTAAAAAAGAGATTTGACTGTCACGTGGGACACTGTAGTTCTGCGATCACAACTTATTGTGTTTGAATTGCTTCAATAAATATATGGTTGTATGTAAAAATTGTGTATGCTCTGGATAAGAGTATTTGACAAATATGTAAAATGTGAAACCTGTGATTTCCTATAAGACAAATCCTATTTCCTAATTTGCCTGCTTCAAGGTTTCATTCCTGGCCTTCAATTCATATGGATTATGAGGCCAGGGTACAACATGTATCCTCTATTTATGCTCCTATCCATTATCATCTCATCTCAGGCTCTTAGTTCCTATTTATAGCACAAGCCTTGGAAGAACAAAGCTCATTTATTGAGCTCCATTTTATACACAACCATCCGAAAAAAATCAGCAGTGAATTCACAACTTCAGTGTGCAAGACACAACAGAAAGTGCTATGTGACTTCACCTGATAAATCGTAACAAAAAAAAAACAAAACAAACTGCTACACAGATACACCATGGACCCCAATGACTTGCTTGAGTCATTCCACATAGTCTCACAGTTGCTCGGGATCAGAAATTCATTATTACTTACTAATTTCTGTACTCTAACAGTTATCCAATCATCTATGAAAAAGAGCCAAACATCGACGTAAAATGCTTTATAATACTATATTATAGGTTTACAGGGATGTAATGAATTTATATGAATATATTTGATACACTCATCAATTTTGAGAGATTGCTTAGTGTTTTCCATTGGTGTATCCCATTAAGAACCATTAGGGTTGATTAGTGCGGTCTTTTCCCCAGGCACCAATGCAGTGGGAGTGGTGACAAGATACCCCAGCTCAGTGACGCAAGCAGGCATTACTGGGGTGTTGACACTGGCTGGATGTGGTCTGACAGGATGAGAGTGACCCTCCTCCCCCAGCCGGATAGAGGGGGCACTTCCATCAAACCTTGTAGCTGGAGACGGAGCGAGGGTGGCTGAGGTCGCTGACCTGCCAGACGTCAGACCCAGGCGTCATCTTAGCCCCCCCCTGACTCCCACGTACCATCCCCTCTGTGCTGGGGAAGAGGCTGAGAGATGGCGGCCGCTCCGTCTTGCTGCAGAGAGAGAGAAAGAGAGCGAGAGAGACAGAAAGAAATAGAGAAACAGAGTGAATGTTTCAAAAACGCTGCCAGAATGTTGGGTGCAGCAACTGTACTGCTCTTCTCAAGGAGAAGGATTCAGATTTCATTGAGTTTCATTTTAATATAACTGACTTTTTTTTAAAGAAGCTAGCGGTGAAAAATAGACACATGCACGACAAGGACATCTACTGTAACAGCAGAACTGTGAAGACAAGCACACAGTCACACAATGATCATTGCTGCGTGGGACGAACAGTATGAAAGTGGAGATGGCCAGACAGACATTTGCTGTACAATCAATAGCACCATAAAAAAGCGAAGCATGAAACAGTCTTGACAGAAAAATTGACTGAGGTAATGTACTCAGTAGTCGATAAATCCCACTGGAGAATTGATACTGGTTTACCGAGGTACAGAAGTAAACCTTGGTGAAATGTGACTATCCGATGGCGAGGGCAATGAGAGGAGCAATGTGAGCCGGGAAGGTCTCAGGAGACAGACCACCAAGCCCTGATACACTGAAGCTGCGGGATCAGTGAAGGAAACAGGGAGGAATGGGTTGGGGGGGTGAGGGTGCAGATAAAGTTCATGCGTACCTTTTCCTCCACGTGTGACGCTGACTGCAGCAACATACAAAACAGACCAGCACGTGCACAGAAAGCAAGACAAGAGAGACAGAGATTAGAGATCACTACAAGGGTACCACACTCACACACACGTACACGCGCACACAGTGCACATAGGACAAAGGGGCAAACAGGACACAGACAGCCTAAGGCTAACTCCACACCTCAGGAGAGAGCCCCTGAAGAGCTAACAGTGACCATGCAGTACAGTCCAATGTCACATGACCCTCTGAGCCATGACCATGATGAGGGACTGCATCCAGATGCCCGAACAAATCCAGCTCATTTAGTTCTACTCTCAGTTACGTCTTCTTTTTCTTACCAGATGTGAGACAATCAGCTCAAAATCTGAGAGAGGCTTTTCACTCTGCAATCAAACATCTCATTTATTCTTACATTAACTCTGTGGGTTTTTTGGAAAGATAAACCAAGTCTAGAAACATCTGCTGAAAACTATCAACATTGGGAAGAGATAAACTGATGGTTCATCACCTCGCAGGCAGCAATGTAAGGTACTGCCACTGCTTCTGCCCTGAACGAGACAGGCACAAGGCAGAAATCCATGAGAAATGCTACCCTTCACATACAGATAATGAAACTCGGCTTGGAGTTGTCAAGGTTAAGCTCCCCTGTGAGGTGATGTATGGAACCTTCACTATCGCACCAAGCAGAACCGTCTGTGACACAGCATTTCATTAACATACAGGAGGAAACTCCATTAAATCACTGGCTTTTTAAGAGTACAGAAATTATGCAGTTAATGAAGGACAAGGAAAAATAAGTAGGATCACCACAAAAAAATACATGCACCCAGGTAAGCTAGAACACAACTACCAAAAGACAAAAACAGTAAGACATTTTGCATTATGTTCACTGCACCAGAATTGATCTTATAAAAGGCATCCTCTGAGTTTTCTGCTGGAGACAAAGGCGATCTATAGAGTGAACTAAATTCAAAGCCGTTTTATAAATGAGTGAAGCACAATTGCACGCCATTGTTTGGACGTGGCCTACTTCTGCAAAGCTGCAGGGGTACATTTTGAAGAAGAGGTCTGAGAGAGGGGTACAGTAACTACAGCTTATTGGAGAGGCATTTTTCATGACTCAACAATAAGATTTTTTTTTATCGTGTATTTATCATGCTTATACTTTCTGTGAATAAGGCAGACACTCATTTGTGCTGGAATGTCACCTCAAGGTTGTTATACAGCCTTCAATATATATTCAGACTCCAGAAAATGCAAAAATTCTAACAAGGTTCTCTCTGTCTGTCTGTCTCTCTATTTTTCGATTCTCAGGCCTAAAAGACGACAAAAAAGCCTGAATGTTCAAAACCAGCAGTCCCATGAAATGAAGTCCATGAATAGCCCTTAAGATGAGATTTTTACTAGATTTAATGGATTTGCCATACCCGGCCTCCCCTTTCTTCTGCCTTGTTGTCAGCAAACTCCTTACACACTGTAGGTAATGTAATATGCTGTAGGTTCATACAGTTTCAAAATCCAAGCCAATCAGTTCCTTACGTTCTTCCACAGCCGGTGCCCTCTGATTGGCTGTTGCTCCCGACCTGCTGCATCTTGGATCTCTCAATGTGCTCCACGTACGTCTGAATCATCTGAGAGGCAGACACCCAAGAGTCAGCTTTTGTTACAGACCTGTTTATGGTATTCACACAGTATATGTAGCCATTTCTCTTTAGCTGATATTTTACATTATAGTGGTTAATATATACTCACTGAATATGGGAAATGCATCACCACATCATTACATATTTATATGTACAATCATAACATTTGAATGTCTCTTGCTTTCGCGTGTAATAGGAACATGGCTGCCAACTCTCAATACTGTTGAGTTATCCACAAAAAGCCTCCTATGCCTGTCTTATAGCACAAATGTATCAGGATAAGTAAGTAATAAATGTTCATAATACTAAAAAAACATTTTCAAGACAGTTTTTGTCCAGTTAAAACACTCCCTGGGTAGCACTTGAGTCGATTATCCACCACCCTGTGGGACAGAGCGCTATAGCTGACATGGTCAGGATTTGATAACAGACTGTGGCTTGCCTCAGTACACTAAAACCAAGTGTGTTAGCAGGAAAAGCTACAGAGAAGACCAAAAACACTGAAGCAAAGTGACACCTGAACAGTTTAATGAAGTAAATGAGTGGCCATAAGATTGGGCCTGTCTTCAGAAGGATGGATAATCTGGGCCAGTCTTCACAAAGGTGGGTAACCCAGCAGGTGTTGCTGCAAAGCTGCGTTTTTACAGAGAGGACACACAATGATCTGGCTGGAGGTGGGACATGGCAGTCGTACCTCTGTGTGCCGCTGATGAAGAGCGTTGTACTCCCTCTTCATGTCGGACTCACGCTCTTCCAACCGGGATACTGGAAGACATGGGAGCAGATTAATTACTCCCTACTCTACATGACCCCGAGACTGTCTATACCGAAAGAGCTAAATAGGCTTTCTATTGCTAAGCGTGAGAAACCTAAGCATTATAATCCCGTAGTGATTAAATGAAGGCACGCATTATCCTCCAGGTTTCCTGGGCTCGTGTGGTGGGTGCGGCATATCAATGGAGTTTCCAGACTTAAGCCTTTGGGTTGCCCTATGTAAAATGGCAGGGCAGAGGCCAGAGACAGGCTGCAGGCTGCAGGTTCCAGACCATTCCAGCATATGCCACAGCATGCTGCTCAGCTCCTGAAATGGCTCCCTCTGGTATGCTGCTGTCAGAGGGAAACCACTACGTTTTTGTTCCTGATGCCTGTTTTATATTTTTCCCTCAAGAAAGAGAGGCCAAAATTCAAGGCTTATGGGTCCTTTTAAAACATGATAAACCAGCTCACAAAGTAAGACCTCCAAGACAAATTGAAGGCCCATAAATGTGTATAACACAATTACAATACAAATGCATGTAATACACACAAAAGCTATACCTGTTTTCAATCAACATTGACCAGATAACTGACAGTGTCATTTTATGTTATTTATTTGACAGTCTGGCAACCAATATCTGTTCAATATCTATGATATTCTGCTGTAACCAAGGAGTGAGGAGTAGGGTTACAAGATGGTATCAGTGATTTGCTGATTTGAACCAATCATTGCACTTTGCAGTTGGTAGCTAAAAATGTTCAAAGTGCTCTCCCACTCACTCTGGTCTGCGTAGTTTTTGGTCTTGAGCTCCAGCTGTTTGCTCTGGAGTTCCAGGGTCTCCACCTGAGTTTGCAGGTCCTTTTTCTCTGCTTCCAGGGCATCCTCAAACTCAATAAATTTCTGCAACAAAAAAAAACACACAAGAGAATCACAGTCACTGTATAACAGGCATCTTGCAAGAACAGACTGTAGGGGATTCTATTCTGCCACATACATTAGTTGTGTTTTGACATCCAAATGTGCTCCTTCTTTTAACGATTAACCAGAAATTTTCATGGTCCTGCTTTAACCTACAGCTCCTACAATCCAAGTTTTTTTTTCTCAGTATGGAGAATATTGGAAATTACTGCAACAGGACAACTACCTGTAGGTAGATGGAGATACATGGTATTTACGTAAAATTGTGGAAAAAAGCTGTTTATGTAAAAATATGGCCTTTATTTACCGACTGATGCTACTAAAAGTGTTTACAAATAATACCACAATGTGGATCAGTCTGTACATCCTCTCATTCTATGCTTGACAGTAACTAGGAGTCTGAAGCAGTCGGACACCAGGGTAAGAAAGGGGCTTAAGTCAGCCAAGGTTCTTGGGGTTACTTCCACATCAGATATATCCTAAAATACACCACGTACCAATCACTTGCTCTGAATTAGAGATAAATCGCTCCTTCTGCACTACTGCGCGGTCTGTACTGTGAAATACTGTATATTCATTGGATCATGATAGGTGCATTGGAATGGTGCATGCACTACTGCTTCACTGGTTCTTATATATGTGCAGATGGCGCAGTGCTGACATGAATTAAACACAAATGAACTGAGAACAAAAAGAGAAAAGGTCTTTTTATACTTTTTCTAGCTTATACACTGGGGTGCTTTTCCCCTCTTGCTATAATGCAAAGTACTGTAATGCGGAAATACTCAAACTGCTGAAGTTCCTTAATCCTTTGAAAGTGCTCACTGCTGGCCAAGGTTCAGAACGACTGCAGGGATGTCTTGAAGGCAGTGTTATGCATCAATTTCTCCTCAAAATTAAGACTACTTTTACAAGAAAGTGCTCAGCAAGCAAGACCAAAAAGTTAGAAGGGACCGCAGTTGTACAGGACTCCATGTGCTGCCTACTATAGTAATTCTATTAAAAGCCTTCTGCAAATAGTGAGGCCAAACCATTGGCGTATGCAATAAATGAAATTCAATACCAACTGTAAACAATGTAAGAGAGGTTCGAGTGTTTTGAAAAGCATGCATATACATAATGCCCACAAATGCCAAAATATATGCTTTAGTATATTGTAATGTATGTACATGTTTGCATGTAAAATAATGTAATGTTTGCACATAAAAACAAGAAAAAAGAAAGATTCCTGAAAAAAATTGAACAGTTATCTTTAACCAAGTTTTGACCTTGGGAATTTGTCATTTAAAATGACAACAGAATTCTTAAGCTAAGATTAGTCGAGCAAAAAGATGAGAAATCTATTATTTTTTGCTTAACTTCAGGATAGATAGTCATTCCCATTTAAACAGGCCCAGTTGTCTTTATTGGGCATTTGTAGCAGAGAGTCTGGTTACAGTTACTGGCTCTCCTGATGCAGTATTGATTTCTCCAGACCCCTCCCCCCTGCCACATCCCATCCCCCATCACATCCTGCTCTTTTGGACCAAGTCTGTAATCTTACACATGAAACAAGGCTTGTTTTTACCAAGCCTAACACAGTTGTCTCACCCCACCTACTGTTCCTACATTTCCCCCTACACTGCCCACTCTGTTCATGAAAAGGACACATGAAAAGGACACACAAAATAGCTTCTTGCAGATTTTTGGTTATAAATAATTTGTGGGACATCATACAGTGTAATTAGGCTGATTAGACCACCAAAGTTTCTGTTTCTTCAGTGGTGAGTGAAGAGTTCTTATCACAATCTATGTAACTTGCTTTCTATGTATATTGAAAGCAAATATGCTTCTATTTGCATTCATAAGTATATGGGGCTATAACAAAGCATGAGCACATCGGGTGCTTTTGATCTATAGCCCTTTCTTAATGATGTGGATATAAATTCTGCACACAAATTCTGGAGCAAGACTGTTCTGGGCAGAAAGCATCCAATTCTAATTCAGGTTTTCCAAAAAAATACTAAATGTTTCAATCTTCAGACTATTTATACCACTACCAGAGGATCCAAGATTCCCTGAACAAACCAAAAGTAATAATTCAAAGCACTTACACTTCATACAGGAATGATCAGGTGTTTTTGTACATGGAGATCAGTGCTTTAGCAGGAGGATCCTCCTGAGGCCTGTTTAGCTGTTCACTTTAAACAAATTCAGCTTCAGGACTATGTGCTTTATCATGTAATTAATCATCTATGCAATAATAACAATAAATTCAGAATAAATCCATCAATACCAAGACATAGCTTGATGTGTTTGATGATAACTTTATATTAACTTCCTCTTCAATAACACTGCATTGCTGTCACAATTCAGAATACAATTAGAAATTTTGTTTCTGATAACGTAGATCAAATCTTTACCCTTACTAGTAAGTATAGATACAATCATATGTAACTGCATACAATTATATCACAGATCAAAATTATATCAAGTGGGAGCAATGCATGACCAATTAACATACTTCTATGTTGGGGACTACTGTTCAGTTCAGACACTATATCAAAAATATTTAGACCTCTAAATCCCTAAGTCATCTTTTAACCAATGCAAAACTAACTGACCTGTACATCACAATCAGAAATATCACAATACTATAGGCTATGAATCAAGAGCCACATTTTAATGCCCTAAATGATGTAAGCTGTAAACTGGGCTATAAAATGAAAGGTGAAAGATTTGATAAAAAGGTAGAAAGATGAAAATAAAAAGACCTTTCTGAGAACTGTCATGGTCAATTGCTCAAAACTGAGAATGGCAAAATCTTCTATTTAAAAATGTCTCCATTACATGTTTAAATGTCCATATTCAAGCAAGTTTCCTGTTCCCTGGCAACATAAGTACATGAACAAATTAATTAATGAACTCCCAAACCTGGAATTCAAAATTTGGATATCAGTTTTTTCAATTTGCAACACATTCTCTGAATGAGGATGGAATTGATACCAATAAAGAGAGATCAATGACAGAAAAAGTGATTAAATTCATTTTTTGTTGAGTTGTTAATAATGGAATCTTGGATAACTTGCATAATGTAGACATCTGGTTGTAAATCAGAATGAGTATGCTATGGTAAATATCTGCAGACTACTGAATGCCTTGGGTA
The DNA here is from genome assembly GCA_022829145.1 of Albula goreensis. Taxonomy (NCBI): domain Eukaryota; kingdom Metazoa; phylum Chordata; class Actinopteri; order Albuliformes; family Albulidae; genus Albula; species Albula goreensis. The sequence goes on from CM040748.1 coordinate 10,209,991, forward strand.
GAAAACATTGGTAAAGCAGTAAAACTTCTTTTAGAGGTGACAGGCTCGCATCATCATTATCATTATTTTGCTCACATCATTTTGAGTTCCTATATAACTGGCCACCACACTGCAGGTAAAAACTATCCTTCAATATGTAAATATTGCTTGTATGCAAATTATTAGAGCTTGTGTTCTGAAAAGAAAAATATGGTCACTTCCTGGCAAACATCTAGTACATAAACCATACAAACTGAGCATCTACCTGACATTGACGTAAACAGTGTTGAAGAAACTGGTTATGGTTTGGTATCCATGTCTTGTTTTTCTGTTAATATTCATTAAAAACAGCTGTAGCAAACAGGATGTGAAAAAGTGTGACCACAGGTGCAGCAGTCATAAATCGCATGAGCATTTCATGCAGGGCAGAAGTCATAAACCAAACTCACACAATCAGAGTGTAAGTTTTGCGTAAATAAAATTCATTTTTTGATCTTTCTGCTTTAATTGAAAGATTTCAATACTCTAAATCCTCAGGAGCATCATGGCCCCTGACCAACAGGTAAACGTGCAAAAGAAACAATCACAAAAAGCCTGTACATGGTAACAACAGAGATTGCAGTTATTTACATTTCGCCACTATGGGATCACAGTAGATCCAGTGGGGACACTGTGGTTTCCCTGTAACTGTTCAGTATCCATCAATGTCAGAGTGACTCAAGATCAGCATTACGCTGTGGCCATACGCAGCCCTGTCTCTGTGACCCGCTGTGCCTGGCACAGCCCTGTTTTACCAGACAACACTGAGGGCCCAGACTGTTTGCAAGTTGTTTACTCCTTACTGATGATTTCCAGCTACTCCTCATACTCTGATCATAAAGGTGGGCAGCAGCTTGGTCTTGATTTTATGACCATCCTTATTGCAGAAACTATTCAGTGCAAGGAAAATTCACACAAAACATTCATTAGAGACAGGAGTTAAATTACCTGGGATCTTCACAGTGTGCATCTAAAACAAGCCTATACCATAAACTATAACCAGCAAAATGCCGCTGTAAATACATATGTTTGTTATAGTATTAAATGATTACTCAGAATGCAACCTTACACTTCATGTATAAAGGCTTGTTTTTTTTCTGGTAAAACTGTATTCCAATGACTCGTGTCAAACTAAACAAGCAATGGCATCAATTCTTATTACCTACACACCAGGTTTAACTGAGCTGGTTGGTGTGAAAGGGGATGAAGCTGTTGATTTTCACAGAAAGGGGTTTGTTTTGGATTTCCCACTGCAACAAAGGAATGGAAAGGCAGAGATAGCTTCATACCACCAACATCCCAGATGCCGCAGCAATGTCATTATCGCCTTATACAGCTCTTTCCCCATTTTAAACGACATCTGGTCAGAGGGAAAGGATTACAGCTAGTTACTGATGCTTTTTGGTGCCTGATGAAGGGCATGTGTCTCCGTTTGTCTCTTTGCTGGAAGGACTGGTGACTATGAGGGCTGAGGTAAATAACCACAGCACCACTTTTTAAAGGAACAAATCTTGATGTGAACAAGCCATAGGTGTAAATCTCTGCTCTGCTCTTGCCTCTATACATATTCAAAGTCAACATGTTGATATAATTATACAATGTTGACATACAGTACAAAAACACCAGAGAAGGCCTAGTGCTTGATTTCCACATGACTTATAAATACTGATGTTTCTGGTTTCCATGCCAATGCAGGACATCAGTTGCTGATGAATTATGTAGCATTTACCTAGGTTTGAAATAATTTGGAGTAATTCGTTTGTGTCAATTTGAATCGATCACCACTGAGAAAAGATGTGAATATAAAATAGGCATTGTCGTATGTATGCATAACGCACTTCTTATTTGCTCCTACCAATCAGAATGATTGAATTTTTACCTGTAAAGAGTTTTCTATTGAGCAAATAAGACAACTGACCAACCTTTCACAGGCGATGAATTCAGTATACCTGAGACTTGCCTGTAGCCTTGCAATACAAAATGGAAACAGTGATCACAGCCCTTTAAACAAGATGGACACTAAATGAAAAGCAAAATTATTACAAAACAATAACTGAACAATGAACCCCGCACCTCTTCAGCTTGTTTGCGCAACGCCTTCTCGCGCTCGTACTGGGTGATCAGCTGCTCGTTGTCCTCCTTGAGCAGTTCGAGTTCCACCTCGTGCTCCTGGTTCTCCGTAAGCACAGAATCAAGGTTCTCCAGAACGTTCACCACTAATGGCATCAGCTCCTTCACCACCTCCTCATCGTAGCTACGGATGAGACGTTCGAATTCCCGATAAATGCTGTTGGCCAGGCCTGACACACGCTCCGACATCACAGATACGGAGCCATAATCGTCCTGGTACACCACCTCGTCAATCTGAAGCTCCATCATTTTGGCAACAGTACCTGGTTACAGCTGCTCGATGCAGCACAGCACACTGACAAGAAAAAGGCTCTCTCACAGAGGAGAAATTGGCTTTTGTTGTGTCACTGCTCCTGTATCCGATCAAGCTGTATGTAGGTATAACTTGATTTATTACTCGTCTTCCTTTTTAATAAACTGTCAGTATAGTTGCTATTAAAATTACACAAGAAGTCCAATTAAGACAGACGTCTGAATGCGCAGCCGACAACGGCTTCTCCTTTCCATTCAACCCTTAAATTCTTTCACCGATCTGCTGGGTATATTTGTTCGATATGTATCCTGAAATCATTTCGCCTTTACATTTAAATGGATGCTAAGTACAGGGACTGTACTCTCCCTTTCTCTGGCGCCGCAGCCTTGCTTCAAGCTCTCTATGCGCACCCCGTTAACGCTTTCCTCCCGATGCCAGCATCCATTTCCTGATGAAATCGGTTTGGTTTGTTTCGACCCATCTTTCAACTGTATTAAAATACCAATATAAACAAATAATGTTCTCAACAATACACCTGCCGCTCAGCAGCAGCCATGGACTCCAACCAGCGCAGGGAGAAACAGCAGAAGGAAAATAAATAAATAGAAATCGGAAACGCCGCGATGGAGCCGATTCTCCCACCGACAAACCAGTTCGCCATCTAAATCATTTTATTGAGTTTTTGGTACCAATCCTCTTCTCATGTTGTACCGGGCAAGCAACGTCGTGTCTGTGGAGCGATCAGGACCCTCCCAGGATAGATGGAGGTGCCAGCTGACCGATCAGGGGTGACGTCACGCTGTCTGCAGTGAGCAGGCTCGAGCCGTGATGTCTCACAGTGGTTCCCTGCAGCAATGACAAGCGACAAACGTTTAAATACGGACAAAAGCTTAAACGTTAACAGTGGCACATGTGCCTCTAAACTGTATGATTTTGTTTTACTCTCCTGCAGTAGGGAATCGCGATTGAAATTAAATACTTACATTTAAAATGCACAGACTGTCTAAATCGACATGAGTTGTGTCTGCACTAGCCTAGGTGCCTAACCTGTGCCTAAAACAGAAACTATACTGATTATAGCAACACAATGTAATTGTAAGTGTACGTTACTCATTAATATATCTTTCCGTATCCGTGATATAAAAGTTAATATGTTGAATATTCAGGGTAGTTTTTTTAGTTTAAGATTCAGACCAAGCTCTATAATTTTAGCTTATCCTATCAAATAGCACAAGGTTCATGCATGATTGATGACATCACGCCTTTCAACACTCATTGATGAACACCACGCCTTAAATAGTGTATCCTTCACAGGACAGGCACTGATGCCATTTCTATGATTCAAGAGAGAATGTGTCTGTGTTTCTCTATATTACTTACCATACACACTAGCTATCTCTAAGCAGATTTTTAAAATGGGTTTGTTTTTGCTTTTACTGTTATTATTCTTAGAATCCTAATGAAAGCTATACTGTAGAGTCCCTACGTGTTACCTCCTTTTCACCCAGGTGTAATAAAAAAAAAGTATTTCCCCTAAAATACAAGCTTGGGTTTACATTATCAAAGTGTTGTTTTTTTTTTTTTTTAGAGATATAGAATATGATACACTGTATTGAGTTATTTTAAATAATTAATTCATAGCAATGTTAACTCTGCCATTGTTTTGGATTACTTGCACATTTATACTGTATCTACTAGAGACCACTATATCATTGCCAGAAAGAAATATGGCCGGTCGGTCCTCCCCAGCCTGATGTGCGCTTGCGCGTTTAAAAAAGGCCAGCCTTAAATGAGATGATTCATTTGTGGATATTATCGATACGATGGAAAGCGCTAGCTGCATTTCTATCATTCGTACTCGAAATGTATACAATCATTCATTTATGACATTCGCTGACATTATTATTCACTACTCCTTCAAATAACAATTCCTGGATCAGTGTATTCCCACATTGTCAACAGTAACACCCTTCTGTTGCATGTGTACACTGATCCAGAGTCAGGACATGTGGGCGAAATTTGATTACGTTAAACATCTATAATGCCCGTTCGTGTTGCGTGTGACGTAAGTCTGTAACGTAGCTGAACACATGTCACGAGTAAGGCGGGTCCTCTGTGCAACAATAAACAGAAAAAACAAAATGTACTTTTAAATAGCTGGCTAGCAAAAGATACAGTTGGGTACCTTTCAGCATGGGGAAACCAGCGGAAAAAGGTAACGTGACATGCGTTTGATTAGATCATCAACTAAGTTCTTATACTTTTCGCTAAACTAGCTAACCTTAGCTATGTTATGCAGCTAGTGGGGTTTATTTAGTCATCGTTAGTAGGTCAGAGTTATGACGGTATATTATTGTATGTCGGCTTTATTGCATTCCTAAGCCGGCAGACTGATAAAATCACGACTCCTGTCAGCTGTTTGGTAACGAATATTTATAATGTCAATAGGCTATGTTGCAATCTTAAATTGATTGTCACCAGGTTGATAACACTAACTTCAGTTTAAGGGAGTCGGCCAATCGCACGAGGATCAATAACAACCGACAACTGATTCAGACAGACACCCTTAGTTGTTTAATAATTCGTATCGAAATGCAGTTTGTGTTGTAATTAACACATTTTTTTGCCTATACCGTAGTTTCACATGCTTTTCTCAAATAAGTGATGCACTCTAAACTTATTTTTTCGGACTGTTTGATCTATGGGATCCAAATGGGATCGTATGTTTTAATAATGTATTGTTGATGTCATCTGGTCTCCCACTCAGCATTCTATCGCTTCTTGGTGCTGTTCTTCAATTGCCTGCTCACTTTTGGCTCCTATTTCTGCTTTGACATCCCAAGTGTTCTGCAGGAGCAGTTCCAGGGGGTGAGTTGAAGGAGCCCAGTGTGGCTTCACCTTGTCATGTGTAACAGAAGTTGAAAGACAACAGAGATCTCTGAAAGTACTTTTTACATCTATAGCACACATCTAAATTTACAGTGACCACATTAAACTTTGTGGCAATGGTCTGAGGGCAGTTGTAATTTTGAAAAAGTCTGGGGTTTTGTTAGCCAGGTCAGCATGTGTGAAAATGTCTTTTTACTGAAATGAACGGTAGTTAAAAGGCTGTCTGGACAGTAGATTTAAACATTCAATTCTCTTTTGTAACTTGTTTGTGAGGAACATGATTTTAAGTAGTCTAAGACTGTTGTTAACATTGTTTTTTCACACAGAACCTTACATGTCTCAATTCAACTGTGACAAATGGGACAGTGGAATGTGAAGAGGGCCTAGGGATGACTCCACAGGAGTACAACCTACTGTATGCCATCTATGCCTGGACGTAAGTCTCAACTTTATAGATACATCTAACCCCTGACTGTGCATCCTATTACTCACTTGGGGTCCTATCTTAAAGTACCAAATGTAGCTCTGTACTACTGGAGCTCTGTATAACCCATGTGTGAGACAATACTGGCATTTTAGCAAACACATACACCCAAATAAAAGCACAAAGCACATTTGGTAATGTAATGGTGAAGATTTAGCAGAGGTATGACTGTACACTGCTCACTTAAGACTTGTCCATACTTCCTTTTTAAATGAGTGGTTGAGTGCATAATTCTTATCTTCCTGTGTTTGTAGGTCAGTGGACCTCACTTCTAGTCCTGGAGAGCCATGCCTTTATGAACCATACATACTAACCATGCTCCCTCCTTTTGCCCTTTTTGTCTCCACAGAAATGCAGTGGTGGTGATCATGGCGGGTTTCCTAATTGACAAGTTGGGAAACCGCTGTAAGTCCATGACTGAGATTTTCATTGTATATCTGTCTGCTAAATGCGGGCCCCATATTGAATCTGTAGACTTGTGAGTTGCTGTAGGCAGATCACAGGCTGTCAAAGAAGAACCAGTTTCATGCGTCATGTGTTTGCCCTGGGCTTTTGTGTGGGGGGTGAAAGGGGTGAATATGACTGCCAGGGAAGGTGTCCAAGTGTGATACTTTATCAGACCCAACCCAAAAAAAACCTTTATGAAAATAATATGTACTAATATATGTAAAGGGGCTTAGAGATTGTAGTGTTTAGCACTGTATCCACCACAGTAGGCAAGGGACCCCTGTGCAATCCCACCTACTGTGGTATTACACAGTGGCAATCTGACTACTCAGTTTTTTCAATCCTGTAAAAATATATTGCTAATCAATACCTTATAATTTGTCATTGAAATTCCTCCAGTATGGTTAGTTGATTTACAAATTGACTTACAGTGAGTGCTGACATAGGCTACGTCGCAGAAAGTGTTGTCTGTTTCTGTGCTCCTGGTGATATGAGACGCCCTCCTCTGATTTGCTCAGTGGTTTAGAGGCTCTTTAAGAAGGTTTGGCAAAACGTGGTAAAAAGGTTTGATTACTGTTTCCCAAAAAAAGTGGAAATGTGCTGTCCAGCTAATCAGCTTGAGTGGGTGGTGTCTCCCATCTCATGACAGCGAAGGTATTTTTATGTGATGTAAGCAGTTTCTACTTAACAAGATAGAAGGTATAAGATTACGCGATCAATAACATCATCAATCTTTGGAAGTATGCACTTCAAAAGACATCAGTCTGTCAGCTAATTTCCCTCTGGCATATCTGTGTTTTTTCTATATATTTGACATTCTAAGTTACCTGACATGCATAATCCTTTACCAATAATTTAACAGGAACTGAAAGACTGATGTCAGTGTTTTATAACCACGTGTACATGTTGCATGCAATGTAGATGCCATATTCAGCGGAAAGAGTGGTTTAATTTCTGCTTTGTCAGTGAAAGACACGCATCTCACCAGAGTATGAAGTTTTTGAGAATAGTATACCATTCAGCATGTTTGAATTTCACTGTTTAACATGACTAATTTTCCAAAAGGCATGTTATTTCTTTTACTGTATTAGTATAAACTCTGCTTCCTGGGTTTTATGTGTAGTTTGTTGGAGGACAATGAGTAAAATGGATGAGGCAAGGGTTTATTTGACTTAAGCAGGGTAAAGTTCTTCTAAAATGCATGTATCGCAACTTCAGATCACCAAGTATCATTATGCATTTATGAGTTATTCCTGTGCATTTGTTAATCGTGCAGGTGTTGGAATGCTGCATGTGTGAGGATTATTTATAGGTTTCTGACCTGATTTATAGGTTTCTGTGCTGCATTAACATCCCTTGTTTAAGTTTGACTCTTTGTCACCAAAACACGTTACATTTCTGAAGGCCCTTTATGTCCATACTCTCACTGTACTCTACTGTTATATTTTCTTGAAATACTTTCAAATGTCAAATTATCATAGCTTATAGTTACATGCAGGTTACTGTTATACCACTGATTGAAGATTGCTTATTAAAACAGGAACCATACCAGCTCATGTGAGTTTTATGGCCTTTCTGCTGAAGACAGTGACCTTTACTGGATGCCTCTCCTCTGTGTGAAGAGACAGGCGGTGATTCTGTGTCTGTTACCTCTGTGTCATGGTGAGCGAGAGACCTTCACTGTGCTGATTCTCCCACAGTTGGTGTCTTCCTCTTCTCCTTCCTAACGGTCCTTGGTTCTGCCATCTTTGCCCTGGGGTCCCACTTCAAGGGAACCGAATACCTGCTGCCCCTCATGCTGACGGGTCGCCTGCTCTTCGGATCTGGCAATGGCTCCCTCACCAGTAAGGCCTCTGCAAGCTCACTAACGCCCCTGCCCCTCACTGAGGCACACAAGTAGGAAATCGTTTACATTGAGGGTTGAAAATTCCTTATGTAAAAATGGAGTGAATGGGCAGTAAAAGTGAATATTCTGAATTTTTCTTTCCAGAAGAACGCACTGGTACTATTTTCATCTCTCTGCATGTAGCAATCGATAAAGCCTGATCCAATGATAAATGTATTAATACAATAATTGAAAGTTCACAGGGACAGCTAGCCTGCTAGAGAGATGGGTACCAGTGGCTCTGGTTCTGGGTAAGGAGAAAGCAGAGCTACGGTGCCAGAATATCAGATTATTAAGGTGGACAATTGAGCCCATAGTGTACTGAGCAAGTGGACAGACTCCTGGCAAAACAAGGGCTTATTAAATTATAATCATTGTTATTTAGTAGATACCACTGAAATTTGTCTCTTTATGCTAAACTATGCACTCCCCAACAGTAAATATCTAAGACTTCAGTCAATACAAGGGTTGTTGTGATTAGACTGTGGTCCAAAGGTTTGATAAAATCCCATTAGTTGGTGCCAGTTACCAAAGAACAGTGTTCAAGCAGCAAGTGCAAATTCCTTTGGAATTCACTAAGAATCAAAGCATACCATTGCTGAGCTTGCATTCAAAGCCAAAATAGTTTCGCAGTTCTGAATTTTGTTATTGTACAGATGTAGGCAGCATAAAAGAGTAAGCACAGCCATGGTCATACTCAAAGAACATATACATATTCCTATTATTATAATCTAACAAAGGCATCTAATAGGTTAGCGTAACAATAACATCAGCTTTTCTTTGAAAAGGAAATCGTTTAATTGGATCTATCCAAGTGGATGGATCAATGAGATGTATTTTTAATGGTTTATACATTGAATCTCACAATTTCTTTGGTTTGGTTTGTTTTAATCCATGAACCATTATAAATCCTCTTAAATAAAATCTCTCAGTCCATATTCACATACTGCAATTAAATTTTGCATAATAAAAGTATGCTTTTTAGTGTTTGGAAATTGCAGAGAACTCCTAACGTTTGCCATTTCTGTATGGCAACCATATCTCTAGCCCTTTCAGTGCACCCAGTCAATGTTTGCTTAGGTTTAAATAAAGATCACATTTATTAATGCTTTTTATTATATTGTGCAAATGCTTTAGCATTACCTGAAACCATGGCTACTTTACATTTTATACATGTGCCATAAAATTAGATTACACTATGATGAATTTCTTGGACGTTTCAGTCCATAGACAAACACAGTTATGTAAAGTGACATAAAGTGACCTACACATTTATTCATACCCCTGATACCATCATACACATTAACGTGGAAAAAAGTCTAACATGCAGTTATTTGCACATGCCGCTATGCAATTATATTCAGTATATAGGCTTTCTCTTAACAGCGGTTCTGGTACACTTCTGTGAGAGCTTGGGGGTTTAGATAAATTATGGCTGTGGAGTTTGCTCCCTTTACTCTGATACTCCAGTACTGAATTTGAGTGATAAAAAGCATCACACCAATACACACAGACAAAATAACAGTTAGTGCTGAAGTCCAGCAATCCCACAGTAAATCAGTTCTGTCCCCAGCCTTGTGTAGGCCTCGTCTGCACTGTTGTCTGTCCTGATCAGACAGATTCTTTGAAAAGATGTAATTTTATCGATTTATGGATCTCCTTATCCTTCATATCCTCATCCATGTAGAGTGTTCATTACATCATTGCCTAGTTTTTTTTTTTTTTTTTTTGAATTACTCTTGCAGGATGTACTTATTCTTTTGGCACTGTGGGCCCTGTGTTAAATTGTTCCATATGAATACTGTACTGTTACACCACTACTGCCCAGCATAAAGGTCACATTAAAAAAAAAAAAAGGTGAGGAAAAGAAGAGCTCAGCAGTATGTGATCCCATTTCAAAGATACTTAACAGAAAAGATACTTAAGAACCTTAACAGGTAATGGCTAAGAAATGCTCAGCTGAAAGGGTACATTGGCCGTGCTGTAAGTTTAAATATAGTGAGGAATGATTATTGTGTTGTATGTCTGCAGCACCTGTACAGCTTCATCATTTTGTCCCTCTTTTCGCAGTCGTTCAGAACCGAATCACTGCGTTCTGGTTCAAAGGCAAGGAGCTGGCCCTGGCTTTTGGCCTGACCCTGGCCTTCTCCCGCCTCGGCTCTGTCCTCAACTTCTTTTTCACCCAGAGGTTTGAGGCTCACTATGGAATACAGTGGACACTTTGGGGGGGTGAGTGTGCGCTTAAAACAGCATTTTAAATGGTGCAGTACAGTACAGTAACTGCAGTTCAGCTGAGCACCAAATGCAAGCAGTGCCCTCTATTGACACAGCAGAAAGTGGACAGCTTTGAAATACTGTACTCTGCACTGAGATATTTTTCTGTCTCTGAGTTGTTATGTGTCCATAGAAGAGAATAGAAAGTACATACACATTTATGTTGTGGAACCAGATAAAGGGATATTTCTTAAGAAATTTCTTAAGAATGCATTGTGTAACTGTATTATTATGTGTGTGTGTGTGTGTGTGTGTGTGTGTGTGTGTGTGTGTGCGTGTGTGTGCATACGCACCTGTCTTTCTGTAATTTCATGCAGGTACCCTCTTATGTGTGATGGGGTTCATGTCAGCCGTCATTGTCAGTGCCTTGGACAAGGTGGGAATGAAGCAGCTGGGCTTAGATGGAGCCATCCAGGAGGAATCACGCAAAGTGGTGAGAGAGAGAGAGAACCTAGCCTGTCACTGATGTGCCACATACACCACAGCCCCCACACCTGTGAAAATGTCTCATATACGCTTACCACTGCTTCCAATGACTTAGTGGTATTAAAAATATATGCTCCTGTCACAGCTATACTGATTTAAGTAAACGTCAGTGCGTAGCCTTGATGGTGTGTTTAAGTAAATTGTGTTTGTATGTCCACAGAGGGTACAGGACTTGCGCCAGCTCTCCCTCAGGTACTGGCTGCTGGTTCTCACCATCATGTTCTTCTACAATGGAATTTTCCCCTTTATTGCTGATGCCAGGTAGGGACATTTCTTCTCTCTGTCATGGTGTTGAAACAGTCTATTAGCCAAGTAACCATTCAGTGAATGATATTGTTAATCATTTACTTTTACTTAATCTTTATGTTTAGTGCTTTGGCATTTTTAATGCTGCTGAACCCTTCAAAAAAACTGCAGTATAAGGAAATTAACTAGAGTTAGACTAATTTTGATAACATTAAAGATATGTCCATAAATTCATTATATCATGGAGGTTTACATGGTTGAATTTGAATTTTAAAGGAAAGACAAGCCCTCATACTTGTTGAGACAGTTTTTCCAGGGTCTGTAGATATTATCAGAAAACCCCCTGGGTGGATTCCTAAACATGACACTATCTTGATTTATATTTTTTTAAATGTCATCACAACCTCTGGGCTATTGCCACCATTTTACAATCTGAATCTGTCCAATTTAGCAGTTTTGGCCTTTTTGGTAACTGTCTTCAGTGTTATCATGTGTTACAGTAATCTGTGAAATTAACTTTTTGCTGTGGACTGCTATCTCTTCTTCCTCTATTGAATACTGTGTCCCACGCATTTCCACAGCAAATTCATCCAGGACAAGTACAGCGGGTACAGCCAGAAGGAGGCCGCCTACATCGCTGGCGCTGTGTACGACAGTTCCCTGGTGCTCTCAGCCACCGTGGGCATTCTTATTGTGAGTATACCAACTACCAAGATTCGGCACCTGCAATCTCCCTCTCACCTAATGCTCATAACCAAATTACTTTGACACACCTAATGAAGTGCACATGTGCAGAGGACATGGTAGTGAAAAAGACAGGACAGAAATTCTTTAATATACTGGCAGGATGCATATATACATATATCTATCATACACACACACACACACACACACACACATGCCAGGTCTGTAATGAACAAAGGAAGAAAGAGAGCAGTGGAGATGAGCCAGGGATATGAGCAATAGGTGTGAAAACGATTCCTGGCAGCAGTTTAGCTCCATCTGGGACTGACCTGTGACTCACAGTTGTTACCATCTGGCCGTTTGTCACACTTAGGGAGTGTTTGTTATTTGGGCATTTAACAATGTGCCTTGTGTCTAAGGATTATCACACAAATGAAAATGCACACTCCAGCCACATAGATGACAAAACATGGTGCATATTTTCAGTTGAACCCCCTCTTCAGTATGCCAAGTGTGTATGTAAGTATGTGCAGTATGTGTGTTTTGTATAACTCTGTGTAAATATGTATGCGTATATAGGACATTTGCGTGGCTCATAGAGCAAAATCACATGTTTGTGGTGCAGCTGAGTGTCATGCAGTTTGGTGTTTCAGTTCCAGATGTGCAGTTAGCGGCTACAGCTCGATGTCTGTATTGGCTCAGTCTCACGGAGGGAAAAGCGGGGTTCGGTTGGTTTAACTCTCAGCCACTCTTTGCCAGCCGGGCTCCTATCGGTTCATAAACTGATCAAATGTTTGCCTTGTGTTCCTCCAATAGCAGTGGCATGTGTGATTGGTGTCGGATCTGCAGTTTGGAAAAAAAGACCAAAGGTTCATTGCCATGCCAATCAGAGGCTGCTTTTTATGAGTCTATGGGAGAGGGGGAGCTGGTGAGGCTCACTGCACGGCAAAATTCCAGTGAGAAATGCAGGGCTACAATTTTGTTTTGTTCAACGTAGAAAACACCCAAGACAAAGTAGAGCTAGTTTATTTTTTGAACATGTTCACTTAATGTCTTAAGAAAAGTATGTGTATACTGTATAAGGATGACTAAACACTGTATACACTGGGTGTGTGTTCCTGTGGTGTAACAGGCTGTTGCGTGTGTTTCAGGACTATGTGGGTCTGCGAGGTGTGTTTGCAGTTGTCTGCGCTGTCCTCACACTGCCTGTCTTCGCTCTGCTCGCCTTCACCTTTGTGCCCCCACTGGTCTCCACCATCTGGCTGGGGGTCACCTACTCCTTCGCTGCTGTAAGTTGTGCACACCTGTTCACTTCCCCCACCCCCAGCTCCTGGGTAATGCCACACACTTTACTGTGACGACCAAAATGCTGGGCTGTCAAACCAATTCAGTCGTAACATTTCAACAGGGAAAGTGCATAAATGTGGATAACAAATACTATCAGAAAATTAGCTATATATTTCTTGACAAAGCATAAGAATTCAGTCGGAGACAGAAATGAGGTCAGGGGAAGATACCCATTCTAGACAAGCATCCTCATGTGACCCTTTTGCACTGATATGAGTGCAAAGTACACAAGCTCATGTGAGGACTAGCTGCTGATAGACAAGTGTTCTATTTAGCTGGAGAAATAGAGAAACCAGTGGTAATAAGATTTAGGGCCTTCAATTTTCTGTTTGACTGCAGGGAAAGCTCATATTAGCCTCTAAGCCACTGATAGGGAACTAGATTTTCCTCTCTTACTGACTGGAACTTTGCATGGAGTGGAATGATTGGATTAAAGAAGCCTTTGGTACAATGTAATGAAAATAAATGCCATCATTTACATAGGGTGTATGTGAAAAGGGAAATAGCTATCAGGATGCTGAGTGCAAGATTGTCAAAGTCCAAGGCCTCTGTACACTGGTGACACAAGTGGGCTGTCATGATGAAATAGACAAGATTCAATTCTGTCAGTCTCTGCCAATTAGAGCACAATTACATGGCATGCTCCATCCACTAAATCTGCTGTGGCACGTCCTAGATCCACATATTCATGTGCTTAAACTGTGAGAAGACACCTGGGTGTTGCCATGACTATAATGAGGAGTACAGCTGCACCACCATTTTCAGAGACCACTGCACACATGGACTAAATACAAAACAGCAAGTATTGGGAGGTTTATTGTACCCGAGCATTCAGTCAGGTCACCAGAAGCTAAACACTGTGCCAAACACTTTACTCAGCACTGTACTAATTTGAATTTTGTCTGCCCATGTTGAATAGTGGCATTTAGAGACTCTTGTTTTCCTAATCTTATCAGAGAATTTCCATTTTAATAACTTTAACTCCTTAGGCCATCCATTCACGGCCACAGCCAGGTGTTTCAGCAAGAGCAGTGTGATACAGCACTAATATGTGTGACTGAAGGCAGAGCATAGTGTGTATCACTGAGGTAAAACGTTAGAAAAGGAATCACCATTTCCTTACATGGTGCATTGGTTGCACATGGCATGGAACCATTTCATTGTCCCACCCCCAGAAAATAAAAAAATGTTAAAACTGGGTTTTCACTTGCAATTTAGTGTTGCTGTATTCACTGGTGTGTGTCTGGGGTGGTGGATTGAGTGGAATTTCAGAGCTGTTCAGTCTTCGGTTCTCTTATCCAGTCCTGACTTGTATAGCGTCTGGCATGATAAGAGAAGGTAGCTATTTATAGTCGGAGCTAGACTGACTGGCAAAATTTCTAATCTTTGTCACACAGATGCTCACCCCAGCATACTACTGCATTCTATTGTTCATTTAAGGCAGAGTGCATTTTTGATTATCAGACTACTTAACACAGTTTTTTTTTATATCCGCACACAATTAATACATGCTTTTATTTTCCAGGCAAGTATGTGGCCTTCCATCCCGCTGGTTGTGCCTCAAGCAACTCTAGGAACAGCAATGGGTCTCGCCACCTCAGTGCAGATGATAGGCATTGGCATTTCCAACCTTATTGTTGGCCAGATTCTTGGAACCAAATCAAGGTACAGTTCTTAGACCACAGGACAATTTTGAACATTAACAAAACTGTTATTCAAGCACAGGGCTATTTGTGACTGTCTCTCAGCCCTCCGTCACCTCAGATGAGTAATGAGTAGCAGAGAGTGCTGAGGTGTGGGTGTCTTTGTGTCTGGTCCCTGGCAGTGATGCCAAGATCCCCCTGTGGCGCTGGCAGAGAATGATGATCTTCATGCTGGCCAACACCATCAGCTGCATCGTCACCTCTGTGCTGCTCAACATCGTTGACCACCGTCAGGTCAGCCCTCTTCTTCCCATTCCCACTCCTTTTTTTTTTTTTTTTTTTTAAACTTCAGTACTTGTTTTCAAAATTATATTTTTGTGACATGAGATCTGTCATGGCTGCTATGCCTCAAAAATGGCATGTGCCATTCCACTTGATTTAATCAGAGCAGATACTCTGTATTCATTAAACTGTACTGTCAAAAACCATTTTTAATAGGCCATAATGTTAGTTTACAAACTGCTGATTTGAATGTTTTTTTATTGTATTTTACTGTATTGTTGTATTTATATTATGAATTATAAGCATAGGAAATTTATTTGTGAGAAAACTCTTGCAGTGTATAATTCACAATAAAAAAAACAGCAATGTCATTACTTGGGCAGAATAAAGGTTTCATTTTTTCCCTCTACAGGGTGGGACACTCAATAAAACCACAAAGAAATCTGCAGCGGTGCAGCCACCAAGCCCCCAGGACAGAGACCCCTTGCTTGAGGGAGAGGAGGGGCAGGAGGAAGAGGGGTCTCCAAATTCCCCTTCCATCAACAGAGGCTAACTGCCCCTCAGGTAAAATGGGACATGGATGTTAAAGGGAGAAAACGGCAGCACACCCCACCGGAGTGCCTCCATGTCGTTATCTGACAGCAGGGCTGGAGAAGCCTCACAGCTTTGATTTAACGTAGTTTGTGTAATACTGACCCAGACTACACCTCTATACATTTTTATATGTTTTTGTTTTTATATTTGAACCATGCATGCAAAATGTTGTTAAAATGGCAGGGCCCATTTATGTTAACAATATAGTATTTTAAAAAATTTGGTATGGTTGTCTGAAGGAGTAAATGTGCCATTGCACCGTTGTCAGTCAGTATGCCATGCAGCACGACATTATGTACATATGGTATTGAAATGCTATTCAAGGAAGAAATAGAAGGCGTAATTTTCAGGCAATTTCAACATGCAATTTTGTGGCCAGTGACTAAGACCATTCTTTTAGATGCCAAAAGTACTTTGCACACAAAGGAAACACTGTCTTGATATTTACAGAATAATGTCCTAGTCAGTGTCGTGCCAGGCATTGATGCCTGGTTTTTTAAGTGTTTGGGGGAAAACTTCCTGTGTTCCATTTTGTTTTAAGATCATTTTATTTTTGCTATGGAAATGTTACTGCTTCATTTAATGTACTGTAACTTGCACATACTACATTTTAATTTCAGTAACTTTCCAGTGCTGGAAATGAGTGACTTTTTTTGCCACAATTTTAAATAAATCTGTCATACTGAGGCTTCCATATGAAAATAAATGGATGTTCTGAAACTAAAAGCATAAATAAGAGGGGAGAAAGGTGACCATTTGATACAACCATTTATTGCAATACACAGACCACAGGGATTCCATTTCTCCTGCTCTACACATTGCCTGTCAGGCACAGTTGCATGTAGAAAAGGCACACATGGAAAAGGCTGGCACTTAGTAAGAGTGAACACATTTAGAAACCCAACACACAGTGAGACTTCCTCCAGTGAGGAATCCTCTCATCTTGTTCATTTGTTTTTTTTTTTTTCCACCCCCACTTGTTTTTGGAGTTCACATTTGTCCTGCAGTTTTAATTTAAAACATAAAATGCCTTTCCAGAGTTATAATACCACATTCTTAAGTAGAACCAGCAATGGTAAAAACAGAAGACCAGATATGATGGTTATTTGCATTATTCTACACATAAGACAAACAATAAGAGGGAAGAGAATGAAGTACTGTTGTTTTGGGGGTGGTTACCCACTGATTGTTTTTGTTATATTTTTGGTGTTGCTATCCCTGAACTTTTTTTCACATTTCTAACAGAAGACAGAATGACTCTACACTAACATAAGACAAAAAGGAAATGCTAGCAGTCTGAGGAAAAAATACCATAGCAAAATCAGTTTCTTCATTTTGCCCTTCTGGGGAGATTATTCTATTGTGCTGGATCTGTTTAGTGAGCATTGGAAAAGGCTGAATGGCACTGTGACAGGGGCCAAAGTTGCTATTTAAGCATAAAATCCATCAGCGGGAGGTCATTTGAATGTTAATGTGAAAAGTGACCTTCATTCATATTTAAAATTAATGCAGCACCTCAATATCAGCCCACATGAAAGTCTTGCTTTTCTGTAAAGTGTTCAAGTCCTAAATGTACACATTCAAAGTTTGGAGGAGATGCTGTGTCAACACTCATGCAATCAGCATGAATGACAGGAGAGGTTTTAAATTTGGAATTAACCGTTTGAAGCCATTCTTTAGCACCATACAAAAAAAAATACATCAAGATAAGCAAAGGGGTAAGAATTATTTTGCTAAATTTTTATCTTTGCTAAATTCCTCTTTGCATAGAAAGGAGAAAGTGCAGTTAAAGAGAAAGAAATGGAGGCTGGTGGAAGCAATCAATAAAAGGCCACTGAGGACTTGCCCCCTGGGGGGTGGATGACCTTGTTGTGGGACCGAGGTCGGGGTCCCAGCCGAGGTTCATGGTTGTCCACTGTGGGCTGAGATGGTGATGGTTCTGCTTGATTTTGGGAAGCCTCCTTATTTGGTGTACTTGGTCCTGAAGCATTTCCTTTCTCACTCTCTGCTGGGCGTTCCACTTTCTTTGGCGCTGAAATGGAGCAAAAGATGAAGGAGAAACTAATTTAGGTATGAACTTTGACAATCTACACCAAATCTCTGCAATCAGGCCTGACTGAGTCAGCACATGATGATATCTATGCATTGCTAATTCATCCACGTCTGCTTCAAGCTAGTTTGAGTATGTATACAATACCTACAGAATAAGCATTTTTCAGAGCAACAAATGCATTTGATCCTGCTGCTCATTGGTGCATAAATGTCCATAAGTCAGTTATCTGGTGTACTTAACAATGGCATGTCAAAAATGTAACCTCAAGATAACTGTGAGGCAATTCAGTTACCTAGCTATGAAAACTACAGCATAAGATAGATGGCACTATGTGGTTAGTTTTGGATGTTGTTGCCAAAGTTCAAAAATCAGGGTAGATTGTATCATTTATAAAAATGTAGAGGCTTCTGTAGATTAGCCAGTGTATGCCCTCATTTTAACTTCTGTCATGAGTACTCTGAACACCTCAGTAGATTACAAATATTCCAGTACTCACCTTCAGGTTGTGGTGTAGCATTCACACCAATGTTATCCTGTGTAACAGAAACAAAGATTAAATTATATGTACATACATAATGATGGAAGTTATTCCATTCCTTGAGGGGTGGCATCATGTGACAGTTACATGAACCAATGGAAAATCTGAAATTTATGAACATTTGTACAATCACCCATTTCATTCGATATGGGCAGTAAATACTAAACCACCTCAGTCACCACCTCTCAGAGTTGTTAACTAATAGCCTGGAGAAACTACCATGCTGCATTGTCTAGGCAGAAAGCCGAGTGGTCCTGAATTGTACGAAGTGAAAAAGCTCCAAGTCTTAAAGTTTCGGGTACCTTTGGCTTGTTTGGATGGCTGCGGACAGTCGGCAGATTACTCTCGCCCTCTCCAAAAATATTGCTGCTCACTCCAGCAGGGGCAACTGGCCTCTGTTGAGAAGCAGGTGCCTCTGCCTCAGCAAAGATACCACTGCTCTTTCCTCCTGTGCTCACAAGGAGAGGGAAAACACTGTTACACATTCATGAATGCACCACTGGAATCACCAGAATGCACCTCAATTCTGTGGTAATCTTTGGGGAATGTTAAACACGGATCGTAAAACTGTGCACATCTGTGCAGATCAATTCGACACAGACTTTGCCGGAGTACCCACATCCTTCAGGTTTCCAGCATCTCCGTGTGTGATCACTGGCACAAATGCACAAAAGGAGTAGAAGAGCATGAAGTGTCATTCACTTTCAAAAGAATACAGGAGGTAGACTTGGTGATCCACAAACCAAATCAAAATTAGTTTCCCTGCCAAATTAAAGATGGTATGAAACAAGGGACGATTTGTTGGTGTGGAGGTTGGGGGTCTGACACCAGGTATTTGGTGTGTACTAAACATTACAGGAAATACCTTACAGGCTTGATGCCTGTGTCAGCTCTTCCAAACTTACATACAGCTTATGATAACACTTATAACCAGAAGAAATTATTTCAGCCTGGGTGCTGTGGCAGTCCCTTAAAGACTAAGGTGAAATAAAAGATATTGCTCACTTAAGGAAATTTCAGAGAACCTTACTTCATTTTGAAAAGTATGTTCAATTGCTGTTGGGAAAATTGAAATCATCAGGACAATTTTAGCGCAAGCCATAACTTCAAAAAGCTGCCCTCGTGACCATGTCTTTGATCACAGCCCGACAGTGTGGTGATAATTGTCATGCTTGCACTCCAAGAACCCACCAAACATGAGAACTGTCCATTTTATCCAGCAGCCCTCACCTGGAGGGTTTGTCCTCTTAGGGCCTCCCATAGGTTCTTCTGGGGGTGCAAAAATAGTGGAGGCCATCTTGTTTGATCTGCCTCCTGCAGAAGTTGCTTCATCTCCACCCCCAAACAAGTTACTAGAGCCTCCTCCGGGGGGTCTTAATACCCTGGGGGAAAAGCCCAGTGCGTCTGTCAAAACTTCAACAAGCAATATACCTGTCTGTTTTGCACTACTACTTGCATAATTAAACAAATTCTCTCATATTACATGAAAACCGTGGTCTTTATAGCTCAACAACTTTGTGATTTCCTTTATCATATTTCTGAAAAACAGCGAAACGGATAATATTCCTTACGACGACCGAATAGCATTATTCTGCTTCGAAGGCTGCTGCACATGCACTAACTAAACTTTGCCTAATCAAACTGTGCAACGACATAATCAGCTTGTTCTCCTGGAGGACAATGTTGTCTAAGCTGTTGTAGGGAGCTTGGCGAGCTACTTAGTTAACTGATCCAACGCTTGATTTAAAGCCACTTGGCAAGACCAAATTCATCCCTTGAGCGGATACATCCTCTAAATTGTGACTTCCTTTCATCTCCACTCGGGAACATGCGCAAGGACCATCGAGGGAATCATGTTAAAAGCATAGCTATGCTGTTACATTCAAATGTATTAAGACAATCGTTAGTCCCAACGAAAGCAGAATTCGGATAAAGAAACGCTGGAAACCTTTGTGGTTGAGTGATTTGTAACAAGCGACTGTGGTTACGGTAACCAGTTAGCAGGAAGTCAGCTCTAAAGATGTAACTAACGGTTGCATCATTTCAAAATCAGACGGCTCTTGTTCCAGAATGTAAGCAACGCCACGTGGGAATGTGTAAAGCTGGAAAACAACTAACCTAGTTAACATTCTTATCGCTAACTACCTGGATTGCGACACAGTTTTATGAACGTTCAAGACTGCCAGTGACGGTACGGAAGTAGACCGAGCTAGCTAAATTCCGCAAAACTGTATTTGCTAGCTTGCACGCCACCACTGGGGAAAAAAGTTACACCTAACCACAAGGAAAACAAATCTTACGTTAACTACGTTCCCAATAGATACCTATGGGTATTATTGCTAGTTTGCTATCCATTTACTCTGCAGTTGGTCGTCAAACTGTTAGCTATTAAGCGTTAGGGAAACTGGAGAATGTTACATTTACGTCTTTGCATGGAAGTAAGGAAGACCCGTTCCATGCTAGCTAGCCGGTCAGCTAACAATGTTCACAGGAAGGAAAATTTTCATCACGTTGACCAGCCAACGTTAGCAGAGAGGTTCGCCACTTCGCACTGCTGACGCACAGTTACTTATCTAATATAATATCTAAAATTTCTCTTAAACTCTTTGTAGATTTAATGTTTGAAGTTCATAGGGAGCACGTTAGTAATATAGTAACATATGTGCGATTACATTATTATAAATAGCATCTAGCTGTAACTGCATAGGTATAGTTAATTCGCCAGCTTCGTGTTAGCTACTTCTTGAAACTTCTTGCTAGCTGCTTCGCTAGCCAGCGTTAATCTTACCTCGAGCTTGGTTTGGCACCCGTGTCCATGCCCTGAAATGTGTTCGTTGAAGTCATGGTTCGGTTTGTTTTCTCTGTTACACAGTAAAGACTAAAAGAACGGCTATCAAATACCTACGGTGCAGTCACACACCACCAGTTCTATTCACAATCGCTATGATTGCGTTCGACAAAACCCAAGCGACCCCGCCTAGAATGGGTTGGTAGCTACTTACAAAAACCTTAAGGAGGCGGCGAGGTGTGAGTGGCTTATTACTCCATCAATCAGAACACTGCCTCGTTCCATTGGATTCTGTATTAAATATTAACAGTGTAGTTAATAACATTGTACTTTGACGTCTTGTTCTCAGGGTAACTAATTCGGAGAGTAACGAATCCCTTTTACAGTCTGTTGATATGTATGATAGATCAACTTTCTTTTTCAATGTAATCCTCACTGATTAACCCGATCCCCAACATGTGTTACAAGACCAATCATAGTCGAATGCGTTGAGATTGTGATAGATTAAAAAACGCCATATCATCTCAGTTCACAGGCCTATATTAATAATACAGTAATAATTCTCGTTTCTTCCACGTAACAAAATAGATAGATGAATTAAATAACACATATATAGGGCAATACCAGGTAATATATCACTTTATCTTGAAAACAGCCTTTGATTGTATTATTTTATTTCTTGTTTTTTCATTCTCATCTTTGTACGAATAGGCATGCGCAATTTTTTCGCACAGTTACAAAGAAAACCAATGGTCTTAAAACAGTTAAGCTTGATAATTAGCATTTTAATTTTAGAAACTCAAAACATAACGGCGGTTATGTGCTAAACGCCATTGTTTTTTTTTTTTTTTTAGTTATCACTGTATCAGTGCAACTGACTTGTAAAGCCGAGAACAAAACAGAACAAGGTGCTCAAAAGGTTGAGATGAGCTGTCGTCGTGGAATTTATGCCATTTAGCTGATTATATTGTTAGTGCAAAACAAACTTAAGTTACATAATTAATGTTTTTTATTTAAGGACTTGGTAATACGCTTATTTCTGTTTTAGGGAAAATAAACTATTACAACCCCAAGGTCAAAACTAAGCTGTATGAAACTTCATCACTGTAATGCTATTTTTAATAGTTTTACTTTGTATGACAGTATTTAATGTCTTAGCTTAATGTGTGTATTGCTGTCATTTCATGAAAAAATAGCATTTATCATTTTTGCTTATTGCATGTGGAAGTTTGTCCTCTACAACAAAATAGTTAAGCTAAACTAAATTTAGCTTGCTAGTTAAGGTAGGTATTGATTTGGATGACCTGGCATTGAAATGTTTGAAATACGTTACTGCGCCGCGAAGTGGAATTGACCAACTGCAGCTGAACAAGAACAGACTTTTTTCTTGATTTGTCAGGGGGCAGTGGGTGTGGCAAAGAAAACAGACCAGTAGTATCTGAAATGAATGAAATGACGTATGATCATAGAAGGGGAGGAACTTAAACTGAATGGTTGGTTGTTCCAGTTGGGGCTTTGACTCTGAGAGTATATTGGTACATTGTGCCTGGCAGTCAAACATTTTTTTGGTGCAGCTTGCTCTGAGTGGCCAATCAGACGATTTGTTTGTACATCGTAGTGGGCGTGCTAACCGCACGAGAAATTTTGACAGAAAGAAGCGGAAATTAGAGGGTGGCTGGCTGCCGTTGAAAACATCTCTAAAACTGGGACCATAATATTGTGCGGAAAATACGACTGCAAGGGTAATGATCTTTTCAATTTTCCCTTTTTGTTTCATAAATCAAAAAACAGTCGTATAAGACTTGATTGTGGCGTGTATGGTGAGGGTTGGCGAATGCAGTCTGTAGCCCATCTTTAGGTAGCTACGTATCAACGGTTCAAAACGTTACTCGAAGTTACCGTAACTACCAGAATTTGCCTTCTGTTTTATGGTACACTTACCTCCTCTAATATTTGATAGCAAGTTGGCTAGCTTGCTTAGCAAAGAGTTAATCAAATTCTGCGGTTGTAAACAGAATTAACTAGTAGCATAACAAATTTGATCTGATTATATGTGGAGCGATTTTGGCTGTGTCTATTTATCACTGAATAGAAATATATTAGAATCCCACTTGTTCGGAGAAATCTAATTTCAGCCTAATTTCAGAAGCTTAGACCATTTTCTGGCATTGATATTCACTGTCCATATACATCATCCTTTGCTTGTCAGAACATGAAACTAGGCAGCACATAGGGCTATGATGGACTCGATAACTGAAGGAGAGCTGGTATTTCTGACATTAACATTCAGCTGAATGTGTTTAAACATGATATAATGCTGTCGGTGTGGGCGTCTTGTTGGCAAATGTTTACAAGTAACTTGGATTCTGCTGTCCGTTTGTAAATAAGGACTGTGGTGTGGATGCATTGGGGATGGTTAATTGTAACTACTGTTGTTGTCACACTTCATCACTGGTAAATGCTTTAATACCAATATGAAATACGCACAGTAAGTCAATTTATGGTAAACATTTTATATGCAGAATTATGCATCTGTTTTTTGAACAGTCACTTTTTACACAGCAAATAAAACCATCACCTCAATTGTATGCTTTCAAAACGTATGGCTGAATGTTAGATGAGAAATGTGCAATGTCTAAGCAATGTTCTTTTTTAGTGTACTTTACATTATGCATGTGATTAGCATAAAGTATGGGTGTCTATATTTATGTATAAATTGAATAGATATATTCCATAATGGCTAAACCGAGGCGTACTGCATAGTTGGATATATATCTGCCTAACAACCTATGCATTTACTGTCATCCAAATAATTAATAAATAGGCGACATGTTAAATACGGCGACACACAGTTGATTAGAACAACAAAATACGTTTTCCCTGTCAAATGAAGTCCTTGCTTAAGTTGTATATAACCACAAGTATTAATTATGAGATGGTTCAGTTTGTTTATTGAATTGAGTTAGTATGCTGTTATTGTGATGGCTTCGCAAGCTTTTATTTCATCTTTGCGCAAACACGTATAAATATTGATAGGCTTTTACGGCTTATTAGCGGTTTTGAGTATCTCATATTTACATTTATTCATGTGTAAAATGTTTTATGAAGAAACAACTTTCATCAAGTGATGACGTAGCAGCAAGCGAAGTTCAGACTGAACGAGGGGAAGATCAGTTGCAGCGTAGCTTTCATTTTAGTGTAAAAGTACACTTAAACAATCGACCATATCAATTTGTATTTGTGAAGCTTACATCTTCTTTGACGTAATGGTTAATCTACACGTTGATTTATATTAGAGGAGCGTTTATTTCGAAAGTTATTAGTTAGAACAGTAGTGAGTTTGGAAAGAGCGAGTTGCTGCTTTCTACTGGAACAGCGACGAGTTTCAGCCCCGGAGAACCAGGAGCGAGACGAAGATAGTCGCTGGCAGATCCCCGATCTTGCTTTGGAATATGCTCATTTTAACCAAGTGTTATATTCCAAAAACCTCGGATCCATGGTGAGGAGAAAGAAGACACTATCTGCTCCCGAAGAACATCAAAATGGGTAACATTCTCTCTAAAGTAACCACTTTAATCAAAGGTCGACTGCAACGAAATGTTTTGCGTTGTCGAGAGATTAATGTCGTTTGGGGTTTTCGCTGGGCGCTAAACTGAAGGCGTTTGTATTTTCACTGATCTGGGGTAGAATACAAGTAAAATGTCGATAAAAGTAGATGGAAAACTAAGATAAAGAAATATGTAATTGCCTTTCGTTTGATTTTGTATATTTAGTGAAAATAATAATTACATTGAGAAAGATTTTTCGGGTTGTTTTGTCGGGACGGTGAAAGGGGATTTGAAACAAACAGCGGCGGCCATGTTGAGAGAAAAAGATTGTCGCCTTTTTAAGTTGTTTAAAAATACGTACTCTTTTAAATTCTTAACATTTGTGTTTGTTATGTTTTGGCAGGATGACAGTGAAGCAGGGGGAAGGTAGTGGGGATGAAGGGGTGAAGAAATTGAGCCGAAAGCTTGAAGGTTGCGAGGAAGAGGAGAGCGGAGAACAGGGGAGCGAAGAGAGCAATACAAAGAGAAACAGAGATGAAATTCCTAATCCATCATCTACGGGTTCGTCCAGTTTGGCACCAATACCCTCCACATCTACATCGAACCCACCGGGACCTAGCCCCAATTCACACCAACAGACGTCCACACCTGTCCCTCAAAACCAGGATCAGCACCATTTCCTAAGGTCCAGCGTACGACCTCCTAGCAAACGGCTGCGGAAGGATCCCATTGCCTCAGCTATCAATGGTCACACCAGTGTCAAGGGGAAAGGTAAGGCGAAGGGGACACGATTGGTGGACCACCCATGGACGTATACCTGGGGCACCCGCTAGACTTTTGTATGTTGCAGTTAAAGTCTCAGCAGTATTGGTGAAACAAGTGGCACTTAGATTCGTTTGGCGTGGAGTTGTTGTGTGCAGAGTTCAGTGTATAAAAACAGTAGGATGGATGTACGTGCGCGTTAGCCGCCATAAATCACAGTAGTCCGTCTCCTATTAATATTAGATATGGTAATGCGATTCTATTTCATGTTGGCATAAGCCTGAAATAACATTTTGATTTTAACACAAAGAGGTGGCGTATAATTATCTGCTGTGGTAAAATGACACAATGGTCCATTGGATGGGATCGGAGCGTAGTCTAGACTGCCCCGTTTGTTTATGCTTCGTCTAATTTCTTGTTGGGGTGACATACGTAAACCTCGGAGAGATCTCATTTCTTCGCTCATTTACGAACATTCTGAAGAAGAAAAACTTGATTTCCTTCAAAGATGGCAGTAAGTTGTCTAAACAATACATGTTTCATTTAAACGCTGAATCCAGTTTACCACAATATTTATTTTAGCTTTTTGATGCATGTCATGCATTGTTGATAACTCGATGTATCGATTTTCTCGTGTGAGGTGAGAAAATTAACAGCAAAAATATTTTCTTACATAACGTATGATTTTATTATTTTATTTTACATTTTACTAGTCTTCTCTCTAATACACGTGAAACCTATTACATTGTATTTTTATCACATTGTAGATTGAATAACACATTAACAAGGTAGGTGACAAACATGATGTGCAAACGTGTATCTGTTGTCTGGGAATGTGGTTGCATTACATGATAATGTGTGTCTTATTCCTTTTCATCATAGTCACTGTGCTTTATTGTTATCCTTTGGGAACAACTGTAGTCTCGGTCAATGCCAAAAGAGTGTCTGGTTTTGCATGGTGGTGTAAGTACCATACTCCTGGGAATGGACCAGGGGCTCCCAGCTCATTACATATGTTGTTTTTGGATTGAGTCTACGTTCCCTAGACAGAAACACCTACAAAGCCTACAGCATGAAACCTCTGATTTAATTCACCAACTGCTTTATCGAATACATTAGGAACTGAAGAAAGATTCATAGAAATAAAATTGTTCTACTGTAAGATTCCATCCCTTTGTGTCTGAGCATTTTTAGTTTAGCATTATAGGTAATTGTCATGGCTTTTATTCTGGAAATGATAAATGCTCTCTTTCGGACAAAGAAAGTAAAACTGAACTCCATTTGGAGGCTAGGTAATAGTGACTGCTTCCTGGCAGTGTCATTGCAGTTTAATTTTGCAGGTAATGGGTTTCTTGTAGCAAAAATATCTTTAGCTAATTCATTTATTCTGTAGTTTTATTATTGCTCATCTATGGCTAGTTGGATTTTTGTATTCATTTTCTGTTTCCTTGAATGCTTTTCTGGAAAATCTCTTTGGCATACTAAAAATTGAAGCTCTATCAGAAAATAGCATTGATGTAATCTTTGGGTAAATCAGTGGAATATCTGCATGTGAAAATCTAATTGTTGATTAGGACTGATTAGCTCAGGGTGTGAGATTGATCAACAATCTCCATGGTAATCGTAGGCGCCCACACACTACTGAGCCCAGACAAGATCTATAAGATATGCCTTTTCTAGTCTCCACTTGAGTATTGAAAGTGGAAAAGGTCCTGCTCTCTCTAAGTTTCAATCAAGCTCCATGGTAGTGAGATGATGTCCCTTCCAAGAAAGAGCCTAAAAGCACACCAGCACACTGTTTCATACATGTTACAGATTTGGCGGTTTTCCCGTGTGAAACCACTGCTTAGTTTACAGAGATTTAAATGTCACTCATGTTTTTGTTTTTATTGGATGAATACTGCAAGGATGATTTTTGAATTAAATGATTTGATTGAAAGCTTCTCAGAAAGCAATGGTGTAATGTTTCAGCCCTTGATTTTCTGAGACTGAGGTTAAGATGCACTGCACAGAAGTTTTAAGTCTCAATAAGCTGTATTGTGCA
Organism: Albula goreensis; assembly: GCA_022829145.1. Taxonomy (NCBI): domain Eukaryota; kingdom Metazoa; phylum Chordata; class Actinopteri; order Albuliformes; family Albulidae; genus Albula; species Albula goreensis. The sequence goes on from CM040748.1 coordinate 10,237,386, forward strand.
AATTTGTCCAATTCTTCCATCAGGTTCAAGGGCACAGTAAGATAATGTGTCATTTTCATAAGGTTGTTCTTTGGCTTTTGTTTCTGCACAGTCAGCTACTTAAATGCTGAATGATAACCTGAAATGAATTGAATCCTTGCATCACTGAAGCAGGCATCAGCTGGTAAACACAGTGGGGAAAAGGGCAGATTGTTCTAATTCATGTTCTTTGCCCACCCTACATGCTTAATTATATCTCTGTCACAGGTGCTGAGAATGGGGCCTCTGTGCCAGCAGGGTGTGGCCAGTCTGGCTCCCCAGGTGGATCAACCAGTGGGGCCGCTAAATCAGGGCCCAGGAGCCTGGGGGCTGGCGATAAGGATGAAGCAGGAAGCAGCCAGAAGAAAGTACGGAGACAGTGGGAGTCCTGGAGTACCGAGGACAAGAACACCTTCTTCCAGGGGCTTTATGAGGTAAAAGCTCAGGTTATCTCCATTCGTTCTCACTGTCCGCATGTTTTGGAACCCTGTAACATCTTGTACTGTTTAGGCCAGTCAGTCAGTGACAATTAACTCAAGACAGCTTCTGAGAGTTATTTTGTTCTTTGCATCACAGCACGGCAAGGACTTTGAAGCCATCCAAAATAACATTGCACTGAAGTATAAGAAGAAGGGGAAGCCGGCCAGCATGGTGAAGAACAAGGAGCAGGTGCGCCATTTCTACTACCGCACCTGGCACAAGATCTCCAAGTACATCGACTTCACTAATGGTAAACATCCTTCGCCTGGCAGCGACAATAACATATTTTGTGTGTCATTTTCTTTTTGTTTGTTTATGATTCGGGGGACAGCTTTCATGTTTTTTATTCAACCACCCTGCCATAGGATCCAGCACTTTTTGGGTGTAGTAACAGTTCAGTAATAGGACATATTTAATAGCTAAATATCTCAGTGCTGGATAAAACCTTAAATGCACTCAGGCATTTGGTCTGGAGATTCCACACTAGCAGCAAAATCAAACACACGATTGTATAATGCCAGCTCCTGAAACTCCTGCTGAGTGTTGCGCCCTCACCAAGTTTATCCTGCTTTCCCGCTCAGTGTACTCTCGGGTGCTGAAGAAGTCCTCCCAGGAGCTGTATGGACTGATCTGCTATGCTGAGCTCAGGAAGAAGGTTGGCGGCTGTAAGTTTGACCACCACTGTTTATGCATCTCTGCCTGAACCAGGCACAGTGTGTGACCCTCTTGTTAGCATTGGCACTGTGTACCAAGGCCCTGGAAGGCCAAAAATAATAAAACGATGCATGGCTCAAGTAGAGGGAATTCTTTTCCCTCACAAGCTGAAATTTGAAGGATAGCAGTGATTTGTAGCATGTGGTGAAGCAGCACATCAGTGATGTGAAAATGCACCAGGAGGAAACAGGAGGTGCCTGGTGACAAGGTTTGTTTGCTTTTTTCTAAGAGAGTGACAGAGCATTGAAATAGGTCACAAAGAAGTTACTTACTGTCCATATATTGTGTTTGTATCTCTCTCTTTCAGTAATGGATGACAAGAATGTTGCCAAACTCAATGAGCTCATTCAGCATGGGTAAGAGACGCACACGCCGGTTCATTACAGCACAGTGTTACAGCAAAACATGAATGCCCAAGCAAAACAAATGAAATAGTCAGTCAGACACCTACCTTTCGCTGCAAACAAACCCACATGCACTATAAGAGGCAGAGTTTTGTCCTGTGAATGATGATTATTATGGTGGTTGGCAGACCTGTTTTATAAATGTGGATATCTCATACTTTTCTCTGGGTTGTGATCTGGCAGGGCAACGACTGTGCGCTCCAAAGGCAGGAATCTGCGGATTAAAGTTCCCATGTGTCGAGCACTTAAAAAGCTGTGCGATCCTGACGGTAGGTTTTGAGCAAAGAGCCGTGTCCTGATGCTTATGTAAAAAATAATTTTGCTCTTATCAAAAATTTTTCAAAGTCTGCTTAGATCAGCATCGGTTTACACACATCCAGAAAATGAGTGTGATGTATTTCCATTATGAAGAATAATATTTGTGTACGTGAATGTTCTTGCATTATTAGTTTTTTTGTGGGTGTGCAGCTTTGCAGTCCATAATATATTCTCAGTTGCTGTGTTAATGTGTGGTGGTCTGTCTTGGGACTCCAGCTGTTCCTTTTGATGTTTGATTGAGGAAGAAAGCAGCTAAATCACCATATTTATTGGTGCATTTTGTTTAATCTCTATTGTGATTATTGTTCAGCATGAAAGCCATGGTGCTGCCATTTGTTTCCCACTGTGCTTTATTTACATCAAATTAGTATGTGGCTGAAGCTACGGCCTGTTAAATCAAACCTACGCTGGATCTAAACCGGGTTCAGTGGTGGTGTTCAGTGCATTTCAGTTTTTGGAACTGAATTCATGTCATACTGTAGTTTCAGTACCACATTTAAATGCTGTAAATTAATTCTGCTCTGTGGTATGGGGAGCTGACCTCATTGTCAAACCACCCACCTCAAGCCCCTTCACCACACACACACATGCACAAACCTGACCTGTGTGGCGAGTCAGACTTCAGAAGTTTGAGGGTGGCAAAAAGATTTTCAAGCATTAGTCATCTTCAAAGACATGATACCTTAAGGTTAGCCAAGTTATCCTGTACTAGGATATAAAGATAGGGACCTACTTATTTCATTGCTACCTGATTAGAGCGCAGCTCTAATTGGGCAGTAAATGAAGAAAATGTTGCTGAATTCACAGCAAGATTATTCTTAATTTATTCAAATTTTCAGTTCCCATTCTGTGAAATTACAATAGAAGTGTTACCTGTTTTCATCGTGGTGTATACCAGTCTGTGGTTCTTGTCATCTGAGTTAATTGTTTTTGTACATGTGACATGGGACACACAAAATTGGGTAGAAGCTAGGATATAAGTGATTGATGATGATGTCACGGAACAAGTGACAGTAAATGGATTGGTTCGCTTGCAAGAGTTCTTATCAGAACTCCAACAAACAGATGGGGTGGGAGGGTAGGATTATGAATCTGAAATGGTTTCCATGGAAATGCATTTAAAGCATTTGGAGTGTTAAGTGTGGGATGTGTGAGGCATTTTGTGGGCAGTTGCAGTTGTGTTCTTTCTCTCTCTTTTCCTTCCCCTCTTTTTGCTCCTGTCATCCCCTGTCATTTGATGTTTCTCACCTCTTGTCCTGTCCAGGTGTCAGCGATGAGGAGGACCAGAAGCCAGTGCGGCTGCCCCTTAAGGTGCCCATGGAGCTGCAGCCTCGCAGTAACCACTCCTGGGCACGGGTCCAGAGCCTGGCACACAACCCCAGACTCAGGTGAGATATTTCATCATCCACACCTACATGACTTATTGGAGTTTCCTTTCCACACTCATAATCCACGCCCTTTCTGCTCTTCACCACCCTCTCAGCCAAAGTCCAACAATAAATCTGACCTCTGTTATCATTTTTATTAATTCACATAGATTTTTCCATAGAGTTACTTCAGTACTTCCGCATAGGCAGCCTGCAAGTGTCACCTGTCTGAAGCTATATAGATCATATATGGAAACAAATAACAGTGGAAAAACTGTGCCTGAACTACTTGTCTTCTGCAGGATGATGGTGGAGCTACACAGAAAGGTGTCCAGCCTGATCGAGTTCCTTAAGCAGAAATGGGCCATCCAGGACCACCGAATTGTATCCTTCTTTCATAAATGCAGAGTTTTTTTCGTCAGCTACTCCTGACATGCTTTGCATTAAACTTGCTTCCATGAAGCTCTCGCGGTCATTCACAAAAAGTCATTTTTATTTGACTTCAGGGCAGTATGTATGATACCCAAAACAAAAGCCCATCTTTGTTGAAAAATACAAAGTATTTCATTGTTCAGCATAAAATATTGAATTTCCACATTTGTAACTATTCGTTTAGTTCAGATGGTGTCATTTTTTCATTTTGCACAACATACACATTGCTCTTTATATGTGGATGTGTTTTTTGACAAAAGGTGAGATGCATCTACTTTGCAGTGGAATGTAAATCCCACTGATGTTATGCTTATGTGCCAAAGTGAAATTTGCTTGCCACTGTGCTGTAAATGTTGATGGGATGAGTTAATGTGTGTGCTGTTCCTCCTTCGGTTATCTGCTTTAACACTGACTCCCAGTGGAAGAGCCTGGAGGAGCGGGAGGTTCTGGAAGGGCAGCAGCACTCCCCTTGGGGTCAGGAGCGGGAGGAGCTCTTCCTGTACCCAGCGGAGAGCAGCACCCTGACACCCCTGCCAGGTGTGGCCCGCGTGGTGCACTCCAAGGCCTTCTGCACCGTCCACTGGCTCGAGAGCGGGAAGTGCCGAGCGGGGGCCAGGGACCTCCCTGCAGCTCAGATCCTGGGTATTCAGGCGGCACCAAAGGGCCCCGGCAAGCAGGGCCGTGCCGGAGGAGGGGACACGCGGCGAGCAGAGGGGACGGCTGTTGCAGAGGGAGCAGACGATGCTTCCACTGGGGTAACAGAGGACAAAACGCGAGGCTCCGTAAACCAGCCGCAGAACAGCACCGCAGTCTGTTCCCCGGTCACACCAGGGCAGAAGGAGGGGAGTGCCCTGGGCTCGGTGGATGGGGTTCCCCCTCAGCCAGAAGGGACCAGCAACCCTGGAGAGGGGCCTGCCTTCAGGGACACCGGAGGCGACTCAGGAACAAAGGACTCGGAGGGGCAGGGCCTCACACCGCAGGTAAAGGAGGGACAGTGCAGTGAGGTCAGCCTGTCACCCAAGAAAGATCCGCCCAACTCTCTCAGGGACAATGGAGGAGGCATGTACTACAGAGAGGAAAGGACTGAGGGGGGGGCTGGCCTATCCCCAGAGATGTCTACTGCAGCTTCTGAGCCTCCCCCACCACTGGGAGACGTTTGCACTAAAGAAGACCAGGCCCCTGAGGAAGCCTGCTCTGACACAGGGCGGAGTGGCAGAGGGGCTGCTGGGAAGGAGGAGGCGGGCGTAGCAGGCAGCAGGCCCCCACAGCAGATCCGGGAGGAAGGCTGGTGCACGCGCAGCACAGAAAACGTCACCCTGGCCGAGCTTTACCTCATGCTGGGGAAGCCGGGGAAGCTGCAGCTGGAGTATGAGTGGCTGCCTGTGTCTCAAGAGGATAACCGGCCACACCCCAGCCCCAGACCCCGCCCCACCACCCACCGTGTGCTGCGCTGCCTGCTGCGTCTCGTTTCCTCAGAGGTCAACCCTAAACCTGTGAGTACCCCCCAGATGTGTGTTTCTGCTTCCACTGTCAACATTGCTCCTGTGCTACAGTCCCTTTTATAGTAGTCACATTACCATGGATGCTGGCAAAAATCTGCACTGATTTTTTTTTTTTTTTTTTTTTTTTAAGCCGCTGTGCTCTGGTTTTTTTTTTTTTCCCCGCAAGAGCCAAAGGGAATGTTTTTAGTTTTTTTTTTTAAACAATGCATTTGGTAACAAGACCTAGGACAGTGATAGCCTTTCCATTTAATCATTGCCCTTATTTTTCACTCTTATGATCTCTGTGCTGCTCTGTCCTGCTCCAGGCCACAGAGCTGTGCTCCACAGCCACCTCGCCCCTGAAGCCTGGTCTGGAGGATCAGTCCCTCACGCCGCCAGGGAAGGCCGCGATGCTGGGAGTTCGCAGTCCGAGCTGCGGGCGCCACCAGGGCTCCATCCGGGCCGGTAAGCTGCTGTCACTCGCTGCTAGGACTGCCCACCAGCACATGGCACCTTAAGGACCCCTGCATTTGCACTGACCTTTAGGAACTAAACACTTTGTAATTTCTGGTGCTAATTTTAGGTACTTCAGGTTGGTGACCGGTTTTAAGTCCGTTTATATAGACTATTAAATACACACAGAGAAATCGCACATACAAAAATACTGCAGCAGCTTGGCTTATGAAACCGTAAAAGCAATAGTTTCAATAAACAAAGCTATCTATTTTTATTCCCAGACCTACGGCTAAATTTGGTTGGATACAGATGACTCAAAGCTAACAGACCTGTAGGAAGTTTAAACTGTTGTCTTTGAATGACTATTCAGGCTTTCAGCTGTACCATTCAGCTGTTTCCTCTTAGTGACCTAAATAAACCTCTCTCTGCCCCACATTTATGTATCATCCATGCTTCATGCTTCCAGCATCTCTAAATGCATGTTCAGGCCAATTTGTGCAGTATGATGTATGTGGATAGTGTCTGTGATCTGCCTGCAATTTCATGAAATTTTGCCCTTTTTGTTTTTTTGTTTTTTTTTTTTAAATCTTGGCAAAGATAATGCAAAATGTAAAAAGTGTATATGTAAAGGGGGAAACATGGCCAACCATATTATATATGTCTTGTAATTAATTTTAGGCAGGAGCTCTATACTTTTTGTCAAGTGCAGGACAAGTCCAGCAAACATCATCCTCACTCTATTTTGCTTGTTTTCCTCTTACTTTGGGGTCTGACTTTCTGAACTGTGTCTGTTAGACAGCATTGAAATGAAGTAATTGTACTGATGTTGAAAAATTTCATAGCAATACCATGCTCTATCCTACGTTGGTTTATTTGGTGCCTTGTCTCTGAACTCTGTGACACTTGCTTTCTCTCTCTCTCTCTCTCTCACACACACACACACACACACAAGCACTCACACAGCTGCCTCAGGGCTTGCTACCTCTCGCGATAGTGCAGGGATCAAGGTTAACGCTGATCTCTTGTCCTTGCATGAGTTGGTAATTGGGATAGGGCTGTTGAATGTTAGTACTTAGTTGCCTTCCCATGCTCCTGCTGTAGCATTTTTCTCTCCATGCTAACTCTATATGCTGCACAGTTCTCTGGTGTCTTGACGCCTCTTTGTCCTCTCAGGTGTCCGGAACCTCCCTCGTTCTCTGCTGGTCTCGGGGGCTTCAGGCGACGCGGACAGCAGCCTCTTCGCCATCCCCACCACGCTGCCCCCCAACAGCCGCCACAGCAAGATGTTTTCCCCCAACAAGGAGGCCGAACTGGCCTTCCGCCAGCAGCTACACTCCGTCAGTGTGAGTAGCTACTTCCACTGTGCAGGACTTGCTATTGTAACATCTTGTCTGCGTTTGTCTTTTAATTGCTTTTTGCTGGTTTTACAGATTTTTACATTGGTTTTTTATTATTACTGTTTATCTCATTTCCAGATGCAGTCAGACCTTTTTCTCCCCAAACAGAGGAAGTTCAGAAGCCGTCCCCTGCGTAAGCCGGTTGTGGTGCAGGTGGGTGAAGGCTCCCCAGAGGGGCGGTTTAACGCACCATTCAAATAAACAGGTGTAGGGCAAGATGTATAGGTGTATATTAATGCACGGTCTGCTTGTTTTTGAATACTTTCCTCTGGTAACTCTCCATCATTCTCCACAGAGAACACTGCTCCCTAGGACCACCGGTGACACCACCCCGCAGCACGTCTGCTCCCTGTCCATCCTCTCCAACTCTTCGCTCTCAGGTACCCCACCCCCCACAGAGCAGTGTGTCATTTACAAAGCTAACCACCTGTCTCAAGGTCACACTTCTTTTTTTCCCTCTAATTTCCATTGCTCATATATATATGTGTGTGTGTGTGTGTGTGTGTGTGTTTTATATATATATATATATATATATATATATATATATATACACACACACACACACACATATATATATATATATATATAAATATAGCCTCATGTTCTATGGTTGGTTGCCTGTTTTGCTGCCAAAAAATGTAAAGATTAATTCAAGCCTGGCAAATGTTTATTAAATGCTCATCTCTTCAATGCAGTGAGATATTAAAGTACTGAGTCACCATTCATGTGAATGTCTCATTGTGCGGTGGGCTGTAGTGCCTTTGGTTATGTTTCTTCTCCTCCTTCCTCTCTTCCTGTCTCTCTGTAGGTACAGGTTCATTTCGACCCATCCAGCCCTCTCTGCACTCGACCTCCCGCCCCCTCATCCCTAAAGCCACTCCACAAAGTTCCACTACATCCAGCCAGCTCTCCAGTAAGGAACCATGTTGTGTTTCATTAAATGTTTTAACATGAATAAGCATGGTATCCAAAAGCGGGCATTTTAATCACGAGCCTGAATTGCTAGGCTTATTTACTTTACATCAGGTGTGTCTGCTGTGGTTCCAGGTACAATTGACTTGGCTGCCAAGTCGGCAGGCATAATTCCTGGCAGTCCTGCTCCTGTACTGGAGGGGTCTGGTACTGTCGGCCTCCTCCTGACTCCGGACACAGAGACATCAGAGCCAAAAAGGGACCTCCTCCCCCAGACCCCAGCCGCCATCGTCCCCGCCGAGGTAAGCAGATGGCAAGAGAGATGGAACTATCAGCATGTCACTGGCCCCAGTTTAACTGCCGACTGCACACTCAGTGAATTCATAGATTTAGGTTTTTTATTAATTTATTTAGGTCATGCAGTGTTCCTATCGGCTTGTAAAGGTATTCTGTATAGCAACATAATGTTGCCACATTTTTAAAATAAACACGTATAAATTACATTATTTCATAAAGCTTCATGAAAGTTGAGTTATCTACCAGAGACCATCTACCAGAGAGTGAACATAAAATCTGGTGTGGAACGTCAGATGTGGCATGAGAAATGTGCCGAGCAGTTAACTCACTCATTTTTCAGTTTTGCTCTGTTATACATGGTGGTGCTTTTTAAGGACATTGGGAACAAATCTTACAGGAACAAACTGGGTCAGAACATTTTCAGGCAATATTACATGCAGTGATTTTTTTTGGCAATTTCTTAGATTGAAAAATGAGGCAATTTTATATTGGGAGAAGACACCTAGTGGGTAATTTCAGGAATCCTCCAATCACAGAGCTGATACCAGTCATGTGATTTCTTGATCAGAAAAGTTGGAAACATGGCAGCCATTTTGTGAGGTAATGTGAGAGAAAATACAATTTGACTCTAGAATAAAGTGTCGTAGAGACTCCACTTATTTCCTGCTTCCAATGTCACACATTACATGAACAAACACAGTCCAAGCCAAAATTTGATCTTTTCAAGTGCTGAAAATACCTATCATGATGATGTTAGCTGTATTTATAAATGAGCTTGCCAACCTGTTTTTAAGAATGTGCCAGACCTATCTTGGAGTAGTATTGTAGTTGGACATGATAGATCCATGAGATCATTTTAATTTTTGTAATAATTACCATTATGTATCTGATGTAAAAAAACATTTTGTTACATTTTTAAAATATTAGAACTTCTCTAATAACAAAAGGGAACATACCAGTGAGTCACCGAAACAGCAATTTTATTGAATTTGTCAAGGGGGAGTAGTGTTACATCATGGCAGCATTCACAAAACAAGGAAAAACTACGTCTGTGAACTCTAATTTTGACATAGTGCTAAGAAGTAGTTGATCTGCTCGATATCCTTAAATGAATGTAGAATTATTTGACACATAAATGTATTTTTGTTTTAATGTCATATTTGTGGATTAATCACCTGGAATTGGTTGGAACAAAAGTGCGGATACATGGACATACTTTTTGACCTAGTTTGGAACCCCTGCAAAGAGGTAGTTGTGCCAGACCTAAATAAAGATTATGCACTGTGGTATACACGAGATTTCAGAATGTAATGATGGATGTGGCATGGTTTAAGTTATTTTTGATTGTGTTTGATATTGCTTGTAAGAGTTTACTCTATGTATTTTAGTCTGCAAAGGAACATTTATGGACACCTCTTGTTGGTGGTAGTGATCAGCGTTTGTCTGATTAGCGCTGCATTAGTGCCCCCTAACTACCCAAAAAGAGTTCACAGATTACCATATCAGGAGTGAAGTACATTGTAGTATTCTTTTTGTGTAAAATAGTCACTGAATTCTGAGACTATATTTTAAGATACTATGCTTTACCAATACTAATTATCTAAATTATTAGTAGACAAAAAACCAATATGATGGTGAAAAATTCCCCCACATACCCTTGACGTATACATCTACCTTGGTCACTGACTTACTCTTTGCATTGAAATTCTCTTTTTTTCCCCCCCTTTAGGTCACAATCAACAATGGCCTCTCTCCCCTTTCTCCAGCAGGAGACACGGACTGTCTCCTTTCCCCTCCGAGCGTGGCATCTCTGCTGGACATATCACTGCCAGGCCCCCCGGAGGAGGTGCTCTCCCAGGGGGAAGCGGCCACCCAAATCAGCGACTCCATCATCGAGCTGGCCATTAATTCTGCGCATTTCGGTTAGGCGTGTGTGTGTGTGTGTGTGTGTGTGGGGTGGGTGGTAACCCTGTGAGTGATTGACAGTGCGCGTATCTTGTGCGTGTCTTGTTGTATTTTGATGTGTGCTGACGCTGTCGATCTGTGTCCGCAGGCGATAGCTCTTCCCTGTCCCCTGCCAAGCTGAATGGCAGTGATGGGTCCAGGAGTATCCCTTCCCCGGCTGGCAGCCCTCAGAGGAACTGGATCGCCTCGCCCACTCACGACCCGCAGTGGTACCCCAACGAGTCCAGCGACTCCTCCCTGGGCTGCCTACTCTGTGAGCCACCTCTATGGTTTTTTCCCTTTTGTATAATGTTGGGCTGCTTGAAGTAAATGTTATTCTGGCCGATCAAAATCCCCTTTCCCCTCTTGCACTGTCATCTAGTGATTGACGGCTGTGCTCACTCTTCACAGCGAGCCTGATATCCCCAGACAAGGGGCGGAAGATGCTGACCCCATCGGGCCCCTCCAGCGGAACGTCACTGCTGGGCCCCAGCCTGCTGGACAGCAGCTCCCGGGACTCCTTTCATTCCCGTGGGTTGCCTGATGTTGGAGAGGTGGGCTAAGCGTTGGCACTCCACAATATCACTTTCTCTTCACAAGGCCTTACTGTTGTGCTTTCTGCTGCATAGACATACAGCTATCTTATGCCTTGCTCCCTGGCTATTTTAAATTGTGGCTTGGTTTCTTTGTGGGTTTCTGCTGACAACAAAAAAAAATCTGTACTTCTAGTCTGCCATGATTTCAAAACCCTGAAAAACTGCTGAAATTATCTCTTGTGTCTTTATGTAACTAATTAAAAAAACTCTTTGTGTGAAAAACTCTTGACAGCAGCAAGAGTCAAACATTGATCATCAACATAGGTCATTTTTTCATTGTTGTAAGCAACAGCAGAGCTGGGCCAGGTTTTATCACCACAGACCACAACAGAGAAGCGTTGAGGGTTTTTATTTATGTTTCCCCTGTATTTCATACCTCTAGCCTCCACTCTCAACACATGCCATTCAGGCAAGACTGAGAGAAATGTACAAGTTTGTTGGATTTTTGTTGAACATACCACTCATATCAATGACAATTGTATGCCAGTGTTGATTTTATCTTTGAATATTTGAAAACAATGTTAAATCATCTATGTTGCTCTGGAGAGGTAAGTACCCCATGAGTAGTGATTAAAGCCCTTAAAGACCATGTTGTGTGAACAGCACTTTAGGCTCAGGCAGGTGAATGTATATTGGTCCAGATTCTCTTGTGATTGGCCTGCTCATGGATAATCAGTTCTCCCCCCCTCTTATAGGTGGACTCCCAGCTGGCCTGCATGATGAGTGAGAGCAGTGTGGACTACATCGCCCGCTTCAATGACTTGGCGCAGGAGCTGTCCGTCAGCGAGCCACCCCTGCCGCCCCCAAGCCAGGGGGGCAGTGGCTGAGGGAGGAGCGTGAGGATAAGGACGTGAGCAGGACCGTTCACTCTCTTTCAGCACAGAACCTGAGGGGGGGGGGGGTACTGTGGCAGCACCCGCAAATCCAACAAGACCTCAGTGGAGGAACTGCGTCAGAGCTAAGCCTGAGAATGTGCAATAGAGGGAGGCCGGACATGGTAGGCCCACGCTGGGTGGGAAGGAGCCGCAGGCTGGGCCAGCCGGGAATGATGTGGGGGAGGGCATGTATTCCAGGAGCTTGTGGGCCGCCCTGCACTGATTCATCAGATCACTGAACTCCCAACTGGGCTGGATGCAAGCATTTAAAGGTGGCTGGTTCTCGGTTCTGCTTGCTTACGATATGACAAAGCCAATTGTCAGCGTGTCCTCTCCTGAAAACCCCTTTATAAATTTTGTCTGACCTGAAAATTGTTTACAAAACAGAACTTTGTTAAAATTAATGATGTCCGCGCTGTCTAACTGAGCGGCCCAAGGTGTGCTTACGGATCAAATGCCATTTTGTCACTCCTGTGAGACTCTCTTTGTCTCCTGTTTTCAATTTTTTTTCTAATAAAATTGAACAGCTTCCATCTAGAACACTGTACAAAATAAGATGTAAAGGTAAGTGGTTTGCTGTTTGAGCCAGAGAAGGATTTCAGTAGAAGTCCTTGAATACAGGCAAGAAGAGTTTTTGTGTCCAGCCCTCTAACTTGGAAGAGATTAGTGTACAACAATGCAGTCACAGCTACATTTGCCCCAAAATATGTTCACTTTGTAGAGCAAAGTTACAAAGGTAAATACAGTGCTTGTATTCTCAATCAACTTCTAGACCAGGGGTGCACAAGGAGGGCCGGTCTGTTTTGGAATTTCATGTCAGCTTCTGCCCTTAATTATTTGATGAGCCAAGTAATTTTTTTGACCTGACATTTTTGAAGTCACACGCTGCAGCTGCAGACTGAACATGTATCCATGGTGAAAATGTTTTACTGTGGTCTGTAGGGGTGAACCAGTGTTAGTATGTGCAGCTGTTTAGGAACAAAAACCAGCATACACTTCGGCCCTACAGGAATGGCGTTATGCACCCCTACTCTAGATGCTCTGTTTGTTTTAAAGCGATTATTTATGTATCAGACATTCGACAGCACTACAGCAGTTTGTGTATGTAGTCTCATGTGAATAAATGTGTTTTATTCTTGTGGATTTATGCATCAAAAACATTAACGGTTGTATATAAAAATGATTGTCAATACAGAAAAGCCATATGAGAAGAACTGGTGTAAAACTTTCTTGCTGAGTGTGTTGCTTTTATTTCTGTTTAAATTCTTCACTGAATCTTTGGAATCCTAAAATCCAGGGAGTAGAAGTGGATGTAAAAATTTCTTTTCCAAAACTTCAAGTTTTATATCTGGATTCTGGATGTTTCCTTGATTCCTAACCTAAGAGCAACTTCTAAAAATGGGTTCTATTGTTAAAGCTTGGGAGAAGCTTTAAGTAGAGATTAAACTTATAACTGATATGGCTAATAGGCTTATTTGCTAGCTTGTGCTCTCCCCGTCTCACACGTTCAAGACACAGTCAGACAGCAACAGCAGCTCAGGGTCAGAGCTGACCATGAACGTACTGGAAGTACCATTGGGCATTACTCTACCCTGCAAGACCACCAGGTTTTCAGTAGTTACTACAAAACTGATCAACTCATATGTCCCAAAAGGACAAGTTTTTCCTTTTAATTGTATAGCTCACTTTATTCTAAGGTGTGAAGGAAGTCTAGTGTTATAACCAAAATTTAAGCTGAGTCGTCCTTTGGGAAATGCACTTGATTACTTTCATACTATTTCCTAAAGCTGTATTCATAAGTATATTCAGTATCATAAGATTGACATGGCTGGGTTATGTGTGTTGGTACATGGAATCACTGTGAATGAGAGAAAATACTCATGACTCCTCATATAGTTTAGACTAATTTTTCAAGCCACAGCTACCTGAATGAATAGATATGACTGTATTAACAGAACAAAGCTTACATCCCATGGTTGTGATTTTACAAAAGTGTTAAATACAAACTACATTTAAGCTCCAGGTGGGGAAATTGACCCATACACAGGAGGGTTTGTAATGTTTCCACCATTTGCTTTTGCTTTACCATGAGATACCTAGGGTTTTTTTTCATGAAGATGAAATTGTGGATTTTGTGTGAAGGCAAGAAAGGAATTTGAGGTCTTTTGTTAGCAAAATTCCCAAATGTTCTGATCATTTGTAACATATTGTACATTATTTGGCTATTTATTGTTAACATTTGGAAAGGTTTTACAGGTTTTTAATTTAAAAAGATTGTTAAACTACAAAAAGTAGAGAAGTTCCCAGTTTGTAAAATGTTTTTATGCTTGTGCTTTTAAATACAATTTAGGAAAAAAAAGGTTTTCTGTTCTGTCATCACAATCATGGTTGAATGAGATTTTATTTTTAATTCAGCAAAATATTTACACTCCATAATAACTTGCACCACCATATTGCCTTCCAAGGAGAAGGCTTTGCATTTTTAAAGATGTTCACACAGCAGGAATGGATGAATAAAGAAATCATCTATGATATCATACCAAAATGTTTTGAAAGTTGTTATACTTTATGTTCTTAAGTTTTTTTTTTTTTTTTTTTTTTTTTTAATAAGCTCTTAATGTTTTATGATGCAATACTGTATGTATGGTCAGTCAGCACAGGTGTGCATGTTTTCTTAGCTTTATGTGAAGAACAGTCATTGTCTACTTTGTCCAATTTCAGGTTTTTTCTTTTGTTGTGCAACTTTCTTTTGTTTGCATTCTCTAGTGCTGGAGACCCCTGAAGAGATCTGTTCTGATGCCATAGGGGTACCATGCTCCTGTAATTCAGAGCTTTGCTGCACACACCATGGTTTCTTTCGCTGTCCCAGGCTACTGTTCGGGTCCTTAAATGGGCGGAGCTTTGGAAAGTGGAGGCGCCAGGTGGGGCACTTGACCTTGTTGAGGGAGGTCTTGGAGGTCACCAACCCCATTGCTTCCTTGCATGGTAGGGAGGAGGTGGAGGAGACTGGCTCTTTATCTGCATTCCCTTGTCTGCCCCCTTTTGCAGTGGGCAGGAGACCATTCCCCAATGTAGCAGGGCCTGGGGGCTTCACTTTCTTCAGGATCATTTTTAAAGTGTGGTCAGTTGGGCACTGGAAAGACTTCCACAGGGTGGAGTCGATATTCTTGGCTGCTTTGGAGTTTTTGGAGCTGCTGCAAGGAGACCGGTCATCTTTGTTTGAACAAGACAGTTTGTCTGAGAGAACAGGAGGACTAAGGTCTTTTTCAGCATAGCAGTCTTCAGATACCTGTAAAGTAGGTGTATACATCCATATCACAAATCTTAATTTAGTTTCATGGTATGTAGTTTTTAAAAATATACATCCATCAGCAGACCTTACTGAATAATTGTCATATTACACTCTTTCCTTCAACCTAGTAAAAATGTACACTGTCTTTTTTTAACAATGAAAGAACAACTTTGGGTGAACTTGCCTCCTCCATTTTTTTTGAAGATTTCTCGTGTCCACAGGGAAGAAAACACTGGATACTACTGTTGGCTTTTGTTTTGCTTTTGTTTTTTTTCTAATTTGTTGTTTGGCAACCAGACATTCTAGAACATGACATGAGTATCCTTATTGCCCTTCAAATTGTTTTGCTACTGACCAAACATTCTAGAATTTAAGTTTATATAGCTTTTTTTAATTGTTCATATAGGTTACATATATAGTATACATATATTTTATATACCAAGGACAGATTTTGCTAAAACAAATATATGGAAATGTTTCAGCAGTTCCAGGTTATTTGAAAGTTGTTCTTTGATTATCGCTGGATGTGTAAATTGATACCTCTGTTGGAAGGGATTTTGGTAGGCAGTAGCTGCACATTACTGAAGGCTGAGAAATGAGCCATAAGTGCACCAACTTATATTACAATACAGTATTGGCTAGTGGTCTGAATAAGAAACTCAACTTATATGTGCTTGCTCTATTATATAACAGCCTTTTAGGTAACAAATGAGATGATGTGTCTAACATATAAATTGTATGTAAGCCTACATTTGCCAAAAAGACAGACCTTTGTACTAAAGCAAAAAAAGGGTGCCAAATAGTAGGAGTCTTATGGTATAATACACCAGTAATGGTAAAAGCAAGAAACTTAAAAAAGGGTCAAATTTCAAAGCACAAAGGTAAAATGCAACATTGTAAGTCTGAAGCAAGGCTGGGGTAATTAACATCAGAAAAATAAACATCTTTTCAAATTGTTGCAAAGCACAAAAGTGTGAATTGTTTTAGCTACTCTGTTTTGAGTATAAATACACCACCAGCTGATGTTTCCAGAAAAAAGAATCAGGGAACTGCTTTGTTACTACGTTATTGTCTTTGCCTGAGGCCACAGAATGACGAGTGTCAGTGCGTGTGTTGTCAACATACCCATGCTGTGAACTACTCACACCGTTACCATGCACACGGATGTGAGCTTTGCTGTAATGAACGGACTTACTGGCCAGCTCGGTGATGGAGTCATTGGTGTGGGTGGCATTTTTCCACTAGGAGAGCATCTCATCCAGGAGGCCTGGCAGTGATGCTTCTGGCAGAGAGGCAACACTTGGAGGGCAGAGGATACAGGCTGTGACTCTGGATGGAGAGAGAGCATAGAGAGGCTGCTGTTCAGTGTGACAACAAAGGAACAAATTATCAATACCTAGAGTAAGAACTGTGGTTACAGGTCAGTCCATATTTATGTACAGTGGAGTCCAAAAGTCTGACACCACATTGATTTTTTTCATGTAAACCTGGAAATAATCAGAACGTTTGAGGATTTTGAAACATTTTAGAAAACTTATGACATTTAAAATGAAGAAATATTGAAGATTCTGCACAATGTCTCTGTCAAATTTCAGCAAATATGCGACACCGACCGTGTTAATCCCTTTGTAGAAAAGGTCAAACCCCATAAATCATTTATTGGGGAACTTAAAGACCATGGGATAAAATGGATCATCAGGTTTTGCACAAATGGGGGACATGTCAAAAGACATTCTGGAAATTCATGAACATTTTTTGAAAGATTCAACCTTACATTTAAATTGTCAACATAATTTGTAATTTAAAAATGTATGAAATTGTAAAAGAATGCAAAACAGAACCTCTTCCTCTAGTGGTCTCAGACTTTTGGACCCCACTGTATGTAAATAAAAATATGATCAATATGTACTTGATTTTATTGTAAATAGTTTTGTAATACTGGGAGAGGGTTAAGTGAAATTGCATGAAATTGTAACATTGCAAAGAAAATTTGCATAAAATATTGTGGGGGTGACAAATTCAGAATTCACAGAAATAATGAATTGATAAATTTGTTGGGAAAAGCTCGTTCATTTGAAATTAAAATGTTATAATACCATTTCCTAGAATACAGTTGGGCAAATTTTACAGATTTATTCCTTCACTGTAAATTATTTATTTTTTTATGCCAAATTACTGAAACTAAGTATACTTTGCCCTAATTTACACAAAGAAGATCTGTTATTTTTGAAAGTGGTGTTGATAGGGGCCATTATTCCCCCTGGACCATGTAAATGCGATGACCCACTTACCACACATTGTGTTCGCCTCGGATGAGAATTAAAACCAAGATTCATATTTTTGTCTATGACTTTATCTTGAAAATTAAACATATAACATACTCAGTCTTGATGCAAAATCAGGCTATTAATGGCCAGGTAGGACTCTGCAGTTTGTTTTAATCTCACCAAGGACCAACTTATCAATTTAAAGGAAGCAAAGGTAATGGAATCACTGTTAGAACTACAGCACAGTACTGCATTTGCAAGGGGCTAGGTATTAAACTCAGCCCCCCTGCTGGATCAGCAGTGCTCATGGATATACTGTGTGTGCAGAATGAGACTGCCACTCCATTCAGATCAGATTACAAATACGCCTACTGGTACAAGTAATTTATGTGAGAGTTTTAGGCACCGTATATGAATGCCTGTTCTCGTCATAATAGCAGATGAATGTCCTTGTGTGTATCAGGGTATGGAGTCTGTTTTCAGTTATTTTGTACAGGCACTCTCTTGTTTTTGGATTCAATGAATTTGTGAGTACATGTTTTGTCCAGTACATGTTCCTGCAAAATGGGTTTTTAATGAGCAAGTGCTGATAATCATACTTGATCAAGAGTTTCTGGCATTTTTCAGTTTAGATGCTTAGTAGCATTGTATTCTCAGGGGAATGTACTGTGCACTTTTTCTTCAGTTGGTTGTCCAGGTCTGGTAATGGACTTAAGCTCTGTGATTAGTTTGTACTGTAAAGTGTAAGCTCCTCCTCTCCCTGCCCCCAACATGCCCCACCTTGGAAGAATCTGCCCAAAGTACTTTGGCTACCCGTGGGCTGACCTGGAGCAGTTCAACATGAGCTGGTTTTCGAATGTATATGTGGTATTTGTGTGCAGCTTGGCCCAAAATATGAACAGTATGTCTTTAATGAAGGGAGACATGAGGAAAAAATGATAGTGACAATGAGGCCCACAGTATCTCTGGAGTGTCCCCTGGCCATGCTATATACAGTATCTGAAGCACTTGAAAGCTGGAGGACAAAGGGCAGAGCTTACTGCAAACTAACAGGATGTTCATTCTCACTGCTGTGTTCATTTGTTATCTTTGCTCTCAGTTTTCTCCCTGTTGTGTTCACTAATGGCTCATATCTCTGTAATCTGTGCACACACACTGTAGGCAGGGCAGTGCAGGATTGTCGGGCTGCAGTAAACAAACGTCTGGTTTTTATGTACACAAATGTAATTACAGCGGGGAGTCCTGGTCGAACTCATGACAAAATGACAGCACATGCCAACTCATCTGGCTGAAACTGTAAATACAAATAACGTACATAAGCCTGACCTGGAACAGGGGCACAAAATCATACGGAAGCCTGACTTAGAAGAGAGGCACACAAATAAAATACATAAGCCCTGGCTGGAACAGACAACAACACTGAGACCTAAAAACAGTCCATGAGCACAAGGGAAATGTAAAGCTCCAAAAAAGGACATAGCTCTTTTATTCAATATTATTCTTACTGAATTTTTAAATGTATATCTGGATATTGTCTTCACAGCAAAACATTTCTCAAAGCCTGGAATTTGAAATTGCCACATAAACCCCTTGGGAAAAATACAGGCTTTACACTTTTATTCCTATTAGGGGGAGCCCGAAGAATGGCAGCCATCGTCAGCGGCGCCGGAACAGAAAAACAATACAACAGAATACAATGTTGCTATCTGCTATGTTGCTGTGCATGTGACAATAAACTCTTTGATCCTATTAAGTTATTCAGAAACTCAAGAGTTTACTTTCAGCTGTTCAAAAATATCCTTTCTTTGAGATTGTAGAAGATGTGTGTAAATAAATGACCTCAGGACAATGTGAGATACATATAGCACACGGATAGAACATTTCTATAGGAATCTTTCCACTTCCAGGCAACAGAGGCTCTGACACACAGTCTGTCTATAATTAGACTGAAGGTATGAGGTATGCAGACAGCATGGTCAGGAGGTACAGACAGTGCAGACTGTTAGGTGCGTTTCTCAGCATGCATACTGCGAACTGTCCCGTTTGTTTATCCCTGTCCTGGTGGAGGGCAGCAAGGTAAGCATGATGCCTTTTGCCACCGAGTAGAACATGGAGAATCCTGCTAACAGACTGCCACCCAACCTGCCTGTCAGCACCCACACCTCCACCTCAATCCTGAATCTCCTTCAAAGGCATGGCCTCCCGCATACAGGGACTGAGGTCCAAAGAGCATTGCAGTCCCCCCCTCCGTGCAAACTGCAGAAGGGAGAGAAGATTAAGCAAAAAAACATAATTCCCTCTTTCAATTTTCTCAGGACTGGCAGGCAAAATGCAGCAGCAAGCAACTGAATGGAAGAAGCCAACAACTTGCCCCCACAGCAGAAGCAGTGCTTCATGATGTGCATTTAGCTTGCCATAATAAAGGTTCTGACTAAAAGTCCGTCATCGCAGAAACTCTTGTGGCTTTACTGGTCAATTTCTACAACAATACAATTACATGCTTTTTAAAAGGTATACACTCATTCCTGTACACTGAAAAATGAACATGAAATAAACACTCCAGGTCAAGGTCAAGATAAAGGAGATTTATTAGTTGTGACACCAAAACCTCATCTTAAAGAAATACATATTTAACAAAATACTGCAGCCTTAAAATGCCCCCAAAATGTAATGACATTCTCATATGGTGTCACATTGTCTACATTAGAAAATACATGTAATCCAGTACTGAGAATCATGGGGTCCACAGGTGAAGGAGGCACCATTTCCACCTGCATTGCAAAGGGATCAATTCGGGATCACAGTCCACTGTGTTAGACCTCCAGGTGCTTGAAAGTCTGTCCTCTTTGTGGTACTCAACATATGTTTTTCCCTGAAGTGTTGAACAGCTTGCATGCCATTGTGCAGTGTTGAAATGAGATGCTATTCTATGCCCTGTTCTTCATATTAGTGCACTGTAAAATGTGCATCCAAATATGTCAAATCCTGACAGGTGAAAGCAAACTGTAAACAGAATCTTTAAGGGAGGGAACTCCTGTGCTTTAATGGAGACATTAGCAAGCAAGGCAAAAGATGTCTGCTCAGTACATTGGTACAAAGATTACCAGAAGGGGTGGTGAAAGACGCTTGTGGGGGCCAGTATTCCTTTGTGGGGAAATTAAGCGTCCCAAGCACACATTAGCTCTGCCAGAGTCTTTGCCTGTGGATTAAAAAAACAAACCCAAGACATGCCCTAACATGTCTTGTGCAACAGAAAGCGACTGCAACAAGACTAAAATCAAATAGATCCATGGGTCATCAGTTATATATATATAGATAATAAAAAGGATTATGAACTACATGTTTTATAAATATTGATGGGAAAACTCTGAGAATCACAAAATTGCACAATGAAAAATGTCCTTGTATGTATATGTCTGAAGAAACGGAGGTAAAGGGACCATGATCAAGATGTCCTGTTGACCCTTCCATGGACTTGATTCCCTGCATCCCAGAACAATTACATTTTTGGCACAGCTACGCAGTTTCACATTTTGGACCAGATCATCTGATATGGTTATTGGTCGATACATGTAATAAGATAAAATGAACTGACTCAAAAGTAATTACTTGTTGAAAAAACCAAAGTGTTTAAAGACATTTCCAAATAAAACAATAGTTTAAATGAATATTGATAGTCTGTTACAACTTCTAATACTTGCACTGTGATTTAGAATTGTGCAGTTTGTTGAAGTGTAAATAGGAGACTCATTACCAAATATTCTCCAGATACGTATGTCATTTGAGGACCACAGAGGTTAATTATATCAGAGCTTCCATATTGTTCCATTCCTCCATGTGTATGTACCCCACACAGCATGCAATCATTCATACATCCAAGATTCACATTCTGAAGGTTTAGTTCTAGTAATACACTTTTAGCATGCATTTATTGTGATAAAGTGGGGTACAAGTAAGCTTTAAATTGGACAGTTCCAAGAGGGCAGCGATTTTGCTCTGTGTCTATTGTTGCTTTGATATCATGTTAGACTTTGATCCTTTGAGGCTGCTTTAAATGAGTTCCCTGTGAATGCAGATTTAAAGTACATTTAAAAACTTTGCAGAGCTGGAGGAAAAGCTTTACCAATAGTTGCACAAATTCAAATGATAAAGAATCATAGATATGTGACTAGAACTAATATTTTAAAAATACTGCTCCGTACTGAAAAGTTTACATCAGGTAATATAACTGTATTCCCCAATTTCTACCTCATTCATTCTCCTTGTCAGGATATTGACTTACTGTGGAAGCTGACAAAGGAACACAACCCATAATTCCTATAAACATCCGAAATGATAATATAAATGGCAAGCATGCTGTTTAGGTTGAAAACTAGTCCTTGTAATTTCCAAGATGCATTTAAGAAATACTTGCTAAAAGTCCTCATTCACAAAGTCTCCGATTCAGCTGCAAATTGTACAGGGGAAAGGGAGTACACCTCAACACGTAACTATGGCAAAGAAAAAATAACCAACTTGTTACTAGTAGATCCTGCTTCAAATTGTGGCCCATCTCGAAGAGCTTAAAATTATCAAGTAATGCATGATCTGCCTTGACCAAAAGGTAAACAAAGACATGACAAAGAAAAATTGATTTTAAGAATAAGTCTGTAAATGGGAATGTTGAAATGGTTCCTGTCCCAATGCTCCCAGCACGTGTGGCATATGTGCTGACGAATGTAGATACAGATGAATTATGCATGAAAGTACTTAACATGAGTTAAAAATAAAATACAATACAGAAAATTGAGTTTCAAATATCCTAAAGTTTAATGAAGAGGTGACTTTATGACCAGCAATATATGGTACAATAAAGCTACTAAAGAGGACAAAAATGATCAGATCATTGTTAATTCTTAAAATATGTATTTCCATTATTTTATCATACTGTCACAACTGTCAAGATAATAACTTCACCAATCCCCAATTTTAGTGTCTAGATGACTAAGAGTGTGCGCTTATACACACTGTATATCACTCTGTGCACAAAAAAATAGGACAAGGGGAAAAAATATCCTCTAATTTTAACCATATCCCTTTGGGGGCAAACAACCAAAACTCAAGTGTCAAAACAATTATAGAAGCTGAATATCATTGTCTTTCCGTGTCTTTTCCACCAGAGTTGTTTATGTTTTTTTTCCGTTTATTTTTCACTTTTTTTGTATTTTTTTCTTAAAAATGAATTCATACAATATAGAGTTCATAGATCTTCTTGACACAGTAGGCCATGGCAGCTAGTGCTATTGTGTTGTGGAGTCTCTTTCTGTGGACATCGTCCTTTCTCACCAGCACCACGGGCGTGGAAGAGGTGAGTGTGTGCAGCGGGAGGCGGGAGAGTTTGTGGCTGTCGTACTCCACCTGGTACTTGCAGCAAGGGTCAAACTGCCAGGAAATGCCGTAGAGGGCCGCGCAGGCCACGCTGAGCGCACCAGCAGGCAGGGCCACGTAGCGTGAATACTCCAGAGGCAAGGAGAGGGGGGTGAGGAGACAGGCCGCCCCCGACAGCACCGCCGTCTTGTGCAGGCAGTTACCCACTGTGACCCAGCGTGCCGTCTCATCACCGATCCGCGTGGGCTCAATCACGATGTACTTGTACTGGGCCTCCAGAGCCTGCTCTAGCTCGTACTCAAACTGGTCCTGGGCATTTTCACCATTGTAGATTTCGTGCACAATGTAGCAGTCTGTCGAGGCCATTACTCCCCTGCGCAAAAAAGGATAGGGGAAGAGGAATGTCATCAGGAAGACAGAGGGAGGAAGAGAAGGAAAAGGAAGAAAAACAGAAAATGGATCAAACCATACTGGGAAGTTACATAAATCAGCTCATTTTAGGTAACTTAACCAATTTCTCCACAACTAAAAAAAATACCACTGTGATGATTCTTACATTGGTGCAACAACATAAAAGATTCAGCAAGTAAAATAAATGTAAGTGCATAATACCTTTGAGGATATACAGTTTTAGTATCTAGAATTCATAACCAATTTCTCTGCTAAAGTACCTGTAAAGTATGGGCAGGAGTATCTTATACAACTTCTGACTCCCCTCAAACCCTTCTATCATCCTGCTGAGGTCACAGAACAGGAGGGACTTTTCTGGATGATGATATGTGTACATGACTGTGCACATGGGTGCACAGTCTAGTGGGTGCCTAGTGCTGATCTGTCCAAATATCTGGTAAACTAAGAGAAAGCTGCAGCAGTCAGATAAAAGCTGACTCTTCCTTTGGATTCAGGCCACAACACAACTTGCTAGCCTCCAAATTCTACGCCTATAGGCTTGGCAGAAAACTTATGGTCATGTAAAAGCATGTACATTATGGGAGCCATGCATAATATAACACCAAGATGTTTGTTGTTATACTACTACTAATAACTAATTAAATGAACGTCTCAACTCATACCCTCAGATCTTGACCATTCAGATGTACTACATTCGATTAGAAGCAATTCTGCTCAATAACGTCTTTCACCAATTGTAATACCTGCATCAAAAATGTAACACCACAAGAGGAGTGATAGTAAAGATTTAGTGTTACGATGAGCAGGTACTATTTTTCGATTCCTAGAATTGTGTTTTCACTTAAAGAAACCAAGCTATATTAAGAAGGTTGAGCAACCAACGAAACATATGATTTGCTAATTGCATGCATTCTGGATTCCTTTGCTGGAATGTGTCTGCTGATGGTGCTAAATTTCATGTGATTAATGAGATGTGAAAACAGCATTCTAATAACTCACATCCATAAAAAATGGGTTAAAGCGACCATAGGGTCATATAATAGTTAAAGTAGATTAAGTGTGTATTCTTATACATATTATGGTTCCAAGAGAATGATTTATGACAATATCTGCTGTTTGGCAGAAAGAAACAGGCCGGAGGATAATGTTAGCTTTTGGTACAGTCAACTCTGTGTTCGGAATCTGAACAATAAAGTGGCACATTAGGATTTTGATGTTGTTCCACAAGCCAGCCTTTAGAATCTGCTTTCTTTCGACGGGAAGGCCTGGATCCACGGAGTTTGGAATCCCCCCAAAACTAGCAAGCTACATACAAGCGTGCTAACTATTGAATAAGGTGTAACTATAATGCCTACTCACGAGACGAAAATGCGAAACACGAAGGGGACGTTTTGCATACACTAAGATATATCTAGTTAGTCAAATGTGTCCAATATTTAACGTTACCTAACGCTAGAAGCATAACCACAAATGCTACCAGCTAACGAGTTACCTCAGTAGCCATCTGAACAAGCTCGAAACAGCTACAAGAACACCTATCACTATCTTACAGATTTAATTTGTCTTTGCTGCGGCCTTCACTTGTATATCCGTTAGCTTGCTGGTGCTCTAATGTTGCATTAGCTATTCTGACTTTACCTAGTTAACGTTAGCTAGCTGAAAAAGGGATAATTCCATGTGTATCATCTGTGTGAAGAAAATAACTTGGTTGGGTAGTTAGCTCGTTATCAACCTACCGTAGAGTGTTTATCCATTGAAAACACTAGTTAACTAATTGTAGAAGAACAACTACAGACAAATAAATGACAACAAGCTAGTTAACTAATTCATGTTGAGTCGAAACAAAATAACTGACTAGCTAATAATTATCATCGCAAAGACTGTTCAAACAGCTACCCTTCATAATTTAGCTACCCTTGGAGCTCCCACACAAATACGCAAGAAAAAAAACTTATTCTACTTAACGTTAGCTAGATAGCACTACACACTGTGACAGGATGGACTTTCAGCCAGTTAATTCATGCAAATACTTAACCCAACTGTTTTACCTTGCTATTTCAAGCAATCCATTTCACTAATTAGTTTGCTGGCCAACATAACCTCTCGTTTCATAACATTTGTTTGCAAGCCATGACACTACTGTTACCTAACTAGACAGCTAGGATACACCATAATCGGAGAATACAGGTAGCAGGACAACTTCGCTACCACTACATCTATCGCTAACATGACGCTAACAACTCAATGTAGTAATCATCAGTTAGCCATGCAGCTAGCTCAACTCTCATTTTAGATGTTGAAATAAGATTGCGTCTGCGATATCACTAGCATACACTTCTATCCAAAACAACTATCGCTAGCCAGTAAGCTATACTGATAGCATTTGCAGTGGCGTGCGTGCTAGGAAGCTAATATCAAAACATTATAGTAGGAGCAGATTTAAAAATATTAACCATTGACTTTCGCGTTTTTCTCAGATAAGGCATTCTACAGAAAATACATGGTGTAAACATGGTCTTTATACTCTACCGAAGAACAAAAACTTCGTTAACAGGGGAAAAATAAAGTATCACTGACCTCTCCCTGTTGACTGGGACACCGCGCCTCCTTCCGAACGCCGCCATCTTGGAGAGTCAACACATCGCTGCGCTCACAACGTGCAGCGGTGCATTATGGATAGTGTAGTTTACTAACAAGAATAATTTTCTAAAGCTCTCAAAAGGCAACCACAACTCCCAACGTGCATTTTGAAAACCACATACATACGACCGTATTATGGGAAATGATGTTTGTCCTATCTTGGCGGCAACATGTTTTCCAACCATTTATTAAACATTCACTATTATGTCTGTTTTAAAGATAATATTACCAGACATATCAATGACTCTTCTATGACTTTTTTTAAAAATAAAGAACACGTTTATGATTATGCTTATAAAATAATAGTGACTTAATCTGTACTTTTACTCAGATTCTAACCATGTGGTGGCAACCATGTTTGCATCTGGCCACTACTTAAGATTTTCCATTGTGATCATGCTTAAACTCCACCCTTCTCAGATAATTTGATCAAGTTTAGATAGACCTTGTTAACAGGTTCTTAATGTTAAATAAAAATGTACATTTTCTTCAAATATAAAAGTAATATTCATATTTGAAGAGTGGGTTCCAAGAGATTCCAGTTCACAAAGCCCATGAGAGCACCTTGTTCCAATCCATGAGTATTTCAGTTATTATGAAAAGCTTCCCACTGGTCTGTTGGGCAGGACTAATGCAGGGCACAGGGTCAGATAGTTGGGACTGGCATATGCCCCATTTCACATACTCAGTTTCAGAACTGACAATTGTTGCTAATTGACATATAAAATATAAAATGCCCACTTGTGTCATGCTGATGTTTTTCTGCACACACCATCCTGTACTTTGAAAATGGTATGGCAAATGATCCAAGTCCAACAATCGACAAGTTAGTGTTGGCCAAAAACCTCAAATTTTGACTTCTTCCTACAAAAATGTTCCATATACCATTACATATGTTATTGCACATAATGCAGATTTGGCACAGTACTCCTGTTCATGAAGAAACAGCACACTATGGGCCTTTGCTTTTCAAACTAGTTCCATGTGATGTAGCACACTGATCTTGGTTAAAAGAGAATGGCAGTCCAACCATACATATAATTATTGTAAAACTCATAATGTACAGTTTTTAGTTTAGTTTATGGAAAGTAAATGTTGTTCATTCCTCTAATAGCTCAGGCTTATCAGGTATTGTCTGGGTGGGTACATGGAAAGGAGACTGCATTGCTGCAGAAAATGGTACTAGTAGGCCAATAGGGGGCAGTCTTCCCTCTAAACAAAATCATCCTTCAGCTGAGATGTGAAACCAGTGTCCTAAATTATAGTAGCTATAATAATAGCTATAATAATAATAATAATAATAATAATTAATAATAATAATTGTTATTACTACTACTACTACTACTATTATTATTATTATGTCAAAATGTATCTTATAATAGGTAATTTGCCAACTACCTAATAGTTTTATCTTTTGGACCTGTATTCTTTGTCACCAGAACAACAAGATTTAATATTGTAACATCATGACACCAGAATGAAACAAACAAACAAACAAAAAAACTGGTATTTTTCCTAATATAAAATTATAATACCACAATGCAGTAAGATATGTAAGACGCATTTTAAAGTTACTTTTATTTTGACTGATCACCTATTTGCTTTTGTCACACTAATAAATAAACTATTATGGAACTAAATTGTAAGAAGACATCCATTACCATGTTATTGTATTTATGCCATACCATTTCATGGATATTCATAAGGTGCATTAAATTGGAATGTTTTGGCCTTAATAACTGGAACTACATCTTGAGGCAGGCTCAGATGGATTCCACCAATATCAGATCTGAATGTTAATCTCCCAAAAAATAACCTCCCATGTGTCATTGATCCTCTACTGACAAATGAAGTTTTATAGTAAGTGTTTCTGTGTGAATTACTGTTGCAGAACATGTTGTCAGGTCAAATGGAATGCTGAGCACCATAACTTAAATAAAAAAAGAAGAGAGTGAGCAGACAACCACAAATAAACTAGCATGCTTTATACAAAAAATACAGTTTAACAGATGCATGGAATGTGAGCGTTCACATGGCCTCATGTATTTTCTAACATTCTGTTTGTTTTTCTTGTTGCCGAGACAACAGAATCATGATACTGTGACATCATAACAGCATGTTGTAATGATGTGACTACTAACATGAGGGAAACACATACATCCCAATCAGTGTTGTCTTTGCACATCATCTGTGATATCTGCATCAGCTACCCTTTTTCTGCTTTTGGTTATTCATTTCACTTGTCATCCCAATGGCAAACTGTTTTAATTTTCTAACACAGTGTGGAAAGCCTGGCAGGTAGGGTTTATTTTTATGACAATTGTCCATTGACATAATTAGTATGGCAGACCGGTCAGATATTTTCATATACATTGCCCAACTTAGATCACTTGACTAAGTAAAAAAACACCTAAAACATGAGTGTGATAAAGGTGTGCTGATCTAATTGAAAGGGCCAAAATATTTTTGAGATCAGGATTCAGTTCAGCTGAATAGCGAATGTGTCAATAACCATAATGAGCAATGCTAGCAACAAGCAGTTGTGCTGCAAACCTAAAAGTAGGGTTCAGTGTAAACCTACTGTAAACCTACTATATTTTTTATTATGTTTTAATAATATTTACATATTTAAATCTAAAGCCTGGCAATAATGAGGTAATGCACCTTAATTGTTCATCAAAGAAAAAGGACATATTCCTTTGTCTTCAAAAACACTTAGTTGCAGTATCTCATTATTGTCAGGGTTTAGATGAAATGCATGGGATGCTTTGGTTGACTATATGTTTTCTGTTTTCACATTCAGGAAAGTAACACTAGCCATTCTTGGACTTGATAATGCTGGGAAAACTGCAACTGTCAGGACCCTACAAGGAGGTAAGGCTATGGTATAGGTAAATCAAATATGCGCATTTTACAAAGCAGATTAGCATGCAGTGGCATGTACTTTTACTGTGTAGGAACCAGAAGTTTATCCCATGATTCAAACTGTTAATGATGCAAGATTTTGGGCAATGTGATCTATTACTACAAAGTAATCATATACCTATGACATGCCAAAGCATGTATATAATGATAACTGGACATAAAAATAAAACATGAATCGTTATCATTTTGATACTGCATGGCCTGTATGTTGACAATTAAACAATTTTTAAAGATTTTTTTTAAATTTATTTTGTTTTTTTTTCCTCCAGAAAATTCAGAAGACGTATCCCCCACCATGGGGTTTTCTGCAGTGACCTGAAGCAGGGGCAGTATGATGTGTCCATCTTTGATTTGGGTGGTGCACAGCGCATTCGAGACATTTGGAAGCATTACTACTCTGAGTCGCACGGTGTGATATTTGTGGTGGACTCCAGTGACACCCAGCGTATGCAGGAAACCAAGGAGACCCTGGCTCAGGTCCTGGTACACCCTCGCATCACCGGGAAACCAGTTCTTCTGTGAGTAATTTTAGTTACGCTGACGTGAACAGTTGCAAGGGTTTCTGCTTCCCAGAGGACACTTACTGAAAGAGTGACCTCTAATGGTAAAATATTGTCAGTGCAGGAACCTCTCAGTTTGAGGGTCTATCAGACAAAGACAAACACAACAGACACAGTGACACAGTACAAAACACACAAAGAAAATTATAGTTGCATGTAAAAAAAATCTCTTCAGGCAGGATTAAAATTTCTGTTAAAAATGCACTATATTAAAAAACTAACGAACTAACCAACCCAAATTCCAATAAATCAAATTCAATGAATGTTTCTTCTCCATCAGTCTGGCAAACAAACAGGACAAAGAAGCAGCTCTGCATGAGGCAGACATCATAGAGCATCTGTCACTAGAACAGCTTGTGAACGACAACAAATGTCACTGTAAAATAGTGAGTATTCCTATTGAGTCTGATGAAAATATGTTCAAATCCACGCTGTTCTGTTCTAATGTAGTTGTGTGGAAGTTGCACAATGGTAGGCAAAATGACAGTATTGTAGAATTTAGCATTTCTTGCATTATATAGCTGGTGACCAAAGGTAAAATGAACAATTTAGGTGCCATGCACTGTGGTCAAACCCTTGGGGAAAAAGGCCATTATGAGTGGACTGGAGTGGCTTCTGAGGACTGTGGCCAATGACTATGACAACATCAGGCAGCGCGTGGAAAATGATACAGCAGAGCAAAGGGAACAAGAGGAGAGGGACAAGAGAGAGCGGGCAGAGAGAGTGCGCAAGGTTCGACAGCAGAGGTGAGACGTCTCTCCTCCATAGACATTCACAAAATGATGATATGAGATTGATCAGAAGGGCAATCTCCATGTGATTCTGATAAAATCATGGTTAATCATTCTGATAAAAGCATTGAGTGGTTTTCCCACAGGGAAAAGACAGAGAGGGAGATGGCTGTACAGGAGAGTATGACAACAGAGAAGGAGGAAGAGGAAAGCACCATGGCCAACCCTTTCCTACCAATACAGGACATCATCTCAAAGGTAAGACTGTAGCTGACAGAGATTAGATAAGAAGAGGGAACATTACTCAGATTAATTCACATGCACTATGATCTAAAGAAGACTCACTGTAGCTAGAACTTCAGTATTCATGTTTTCATGCATTTGTGTTTGTATTTGGGATTGCATGATACAGACAGAGGAGAAGAAGGATAGTGTGGAGCAGACTGGAGAGAAAACTGACCAGGGTAACTGTCCGTCATCAAACCCAATATGCCTCACACACACACACACACACACACACACACACACACACACACACACACACACACACACACACACA
Organism: Albula goreensis; assembly: GCA_022829145.1. Classification (NCBI taxonomy): domain Eukaryota; kingdom Metazoa; phylum Chordata; class Actinopteri; order Albuliformes; family Albulidae; genus Albula; species Albula goreensis. The sequence continues at coordinate 10,267,829 of CM040748.1, forward strand.
CACACACACACACACACACACACACACACACATTGACTAGTGCACATACATAAAGACAAGATATTGAAAGTTGTGGTCCTTTTTTTTTTTTTTCGAACGCTATACTAGTTTAGAACTGATTCTAGGGAGATTTTGAACTATTCTTCATAAAGGAATGTCTCCACTTCTTTGAGAGATGAAAAAGTTAAATGATGTTTGGATGTGGTGATTGGGGACGCCATGGAAACCACTCTTGATTCAATTTCAAAAACTGTTAGATTTCTTATATTGCTTTACAAACTCCTTTAATACAGCAGGAACATATTGGTAATCAATATTGTCATTAAAGTGAAAAGGCTCTTTTTAAATTTTGATTAGCTTACTTATGATTTAGTTACAAAATATGATCATTTGTTGTTTCCATTATTTTGCTTATATATTTTCTTAAATACTCTCAACAAAAATACCCCCACTGTTTCACTACAATTTGGTCCTCTGAAAACAGGTAGGAAACGTTTATATAAAATACAAATGTGCATGGACTTTGATCAAGAACAGTAGAGAGTGAGGACCAGCAGTGACCCTGTCTGTATTCCCTCAGCTCCAGCAGAGCACAGTCCAGAGAGGAAGAGGAAGCTGTGGCTATGGAGGAAGAACAAAGTGGAGCCTCTAACACCAGACAGCTCCGCTAAAACACAGCACTCAAGTTTCAAGTCGTGGTTTGGTTGGCTCAGGTGCAATATTGTGACATCACTTTGAGGGCCTTGGAGAGGACCTGGCTACTCAAGCAAACTGCTGGCAAAAGACAAGGCTAAGGGAGCATCTTCCATTGGCTATGCCCCGATCCTCTCTCTCCTCCACGTTTTCCCTCATTATGTCACATGTAATGCATGGCCGGGCCATACCCTCTCAGTTAAAGCAGAACACATTCAGAGAGCAATAATAATGCAGCAAAGCTCATATGGAAGCACTCAAGCCCTGTATGAAAGGTGATGAAAGGCTGCTATATATTTATATGCTTATAATACTTTAAGTACTCTGCATTATGTAGCTTTTATCAGGGATTTTAATGTATGCAAATCAGAACTGATTTATAAAAATAATGGGGGGAGGACTGGGACGGATCATGCCAAACATGGAATTGCTCCTTTCAGCAAACACAGTAGCATTTTGAGAGCTCTGAGTTTACCGCCCCACATTACTCAAGGAGCCATATCCTGCCGATGAAAGGAAACTGGAAAAATAGCGATATCTCTTTTTTTCTTTATATTTCCACATTTTATAAATGACAGATTTTCCAATGTAATAATCTTTGTCTTTTTTTGGTGGCTTTGATGTCCTACAAACTACAGATGGCATAATCTTATGACATTATGACTTTAACTGAAGGAGCCTTTTGAGAACTGTTCATAAGCCAGCTAAGTAACTTAGCCATATTTAGGCAGTTGTTGATTTAGGAAAGCTGTTCTTAAATGTATACTCTGGTTATTTACTTACTTACCACAGCCTCTGGTTGCCCACGAAAAATGACAGTGAACCAAATGGGGCAATTTAGCATTGGTAAAATGGATGAAAATTTTCATTTTAAAGCTACAAGTACAGCGATGCTATGCCTCTGCCAAAGCTGTCAATTTGTGTTTCAATGGCTTTTTCCACGCTATTCCAGGCATAAATATCATTATGGACTTCCTGCTGTGACTCATGTCTATATCAGATCCCCATGACACACAGACATATCCTGCCTCCTGCCACCTGGCTAGCAGTGTTGACGTAATATGCCTTGCCCAGTGCTGCCCAGCACATGTTAACGAGTGCAGATCATTACAGCTAATGTGTAACACTTCAATGTGCAGTTCCAATTTAGAAAAAAAAAAAAATTACTCTCTAATTATTATCCTGTAAAAAACCTGTTCAACCTCCAAAACACACAGAGCTGCATAAATATGGCATAAACTTAAAATATTGAAGACCACAGTTTAAGACAAATGACAATATATTCTAGATTCTGTCAAAGAATATGAGGACATTTCCTAAGGATTTCTTATTACACAATGATGGCAATGTGTTTTATGGCAATTTGAACACCTACATCAAGCAAGTGCAATAGCTTCTATCTGGTCAAGAAACATATTATTATACTCATCATTATATCGAATATCCATAGAAAGGCAGATGAGATGAGAATGGGAGACGGGAACACTGCTGCCATCTACGGTAGATTGATGGCACATTTAGCAGCCAGTATTTTTGGTTTGGTGGACTGCAAATGTATGGTTGACTCATGCTATCATACAGTAAACTCAAAGTTGATCAAGAATTTCAATGTACAGACCTGAAGTCACATATAGGTAACTCCCAACCTCTCCCCAAAACAGAATGCAATAAATACCACTTTGATAAAATAAAGGCTGTAGTGTACCTGTTTTATGAAGAGCTTTTTCCATAGTCACTGCATATAATATCTTTGTTTAAAAGATTTTAGATTCTGTCTTAGCGAAACCAAGTACAAACAAAACCCCTGTGGCAGAAATCTATGTTTAACTTATTCATGGTTAACCTTACTGTGTTTTTGGGGTGTTACAACACAATGTTTCAAAAAGGTGTATAGAATTTCTGTATGAACATTTTGTCTGTAAAGCAGATCCCATTATAAACATTTGCAGAGAAAAAGCAACTTCTCCTCGCTGCCGAGAGCATTTTTTTAAAATTACAATTCAATAACCATAAAAGCTTTGTCATTATAGTTTAACCTCCCATCACCATAAACAGGAAGCTACTTTTCCACCTGGAAACAACATAAAAGGTTTGTGACGTACAATTGAGTCAGTCGATTACGCGCCACCTGTGACTGGCTGCACATTGCGTACTACCATTTCTGGTACATGGCTGGAACATGCTTTGTACTCAATACAAATGAAATGTCACTGTCTTTTTTCATATTTTTAAACTCTTTGATGTTTATGACAACAGATAGCAACTTTAACCACTATATGTAATCTATAGGTATATAGTGTTGGAATTACTCATGTGGACTCTGCTTTCTGTGAAACATGCTACAAATGAACACTGAAGGTGCCATGTAAATAAATTGTATTAATTGTTGTTAAAATGTTGTGTTCTTCATCTACTGTGCAAAATACAGCTTTTCTAACATTTGCCACTGAAGTACTGCAATTCATTAGGCTCAGGGGACCCTTGCCATGTGGGTAGATGACACAACAGCGCTAGGACTTGTAGTGCTGTTGTGGTGATAAAAGCTCTCTTTGTATGTACAGCCACAGAGAGGGTAACCTATAGACCAGGCTTGGACCATGTGGTTGAGGCTTCTGTTATTTCATTTTTATACAGTGAAAAAAATACTTCAAAAAAATTCCAACTTCATATCAAAACACCAATACGAAAAGCAGGATTCGATAAAGATTTATTAAATTTTAAAAAAAGAAATTAGGTTGTCAAAAAGCTTTCAGGCTTGAGGAAACGTAGGCAGTTTCATTGATGTCTGAAGTGCAGGTATACTGGTTCTTAAGTCAGTGCAGCACTAAAGACAAACCCTGCATGATTGGGGGAGAAGAGGGGGCTCAACTTGGAGATCAGCTGACCTGTCAGATATCTGATATCTTCCACCCAATCACATTCCAGAACAAAAACAAAGACATGACCCAGCACTGACTGACGAGACAACTTCAACTGATCATTACAGAGCATAAGTCAAACTTTAGCCAGACAGAGGCAGACAGTATTTGATTTGTTTAGATCTGGCATTGATCATCATCTTTTGTCTTCTGGTATCTCATGTTACAGGATGCTGTAGGGGTCATGTTCATTAGGCCTGGTCATATATATCAAGCAGGAACTCTCCACTGCCTCACGTCTGCTCAAAAGAGCCATGACTGCTGCATGCTGAATTCAACCCTGCCAACAAAGAAATGTAACAGACATGAGTTTATGGGAATAAGTGTAAGAAAGTCCTGAATTCTATACTCCCCAGCTGTGAGCCAGACAAGAGTCCTGAAAGAAAAAGAGTAGGTTTCTGGAATCCGTACAGCCTGCTATTGTCAGATCAGATTGCTACAGCCTGCTGATCGTTTGTACAACTTGATTAGCTTCCAGCTGACAGAAAAAAAGGTCTTCTTGCCTCTGCAGTCACGGCTAGGCATCTCCTAGTGTGCAAAGAGAAAACAGGCCTTCCTGGGACCTGGGTGACACTGTAGGCCACTGCCTGAAGTTACACAGGACCTGCTGCTGTCAAGACAGGAGACAGCCCACTCTGTTCTGGAGAAAGTGGGCAGACAGAGCACTGATTCCACTGCAGCTTAATCTTGGGTAACACCAGCCTGACTGAGGTTTCTTTGACGTGCATTCACCTCAGCATTAAGGCTGGCTCTGACATCACTGCTCAGTGGAGGAGGAGACCTCGGCATTCTGGAGTCGAGTCATTTAGCCCTTGGGGAAAGAAATGTGTCTCTTTAGTTTCCCGTGACTCTGAAGGAGGATGTCAACAGGCATACAAACCGCTTTCACCTCTGCCCCTTTCACCATGTTGGTGTAAAACGATGACAGACTAATATAAGGCAGACAGCTACTCTTGGTTCGGCTTCCCTCTCCAGTGTGTTTGAGTAGCTCGGGCAGTGACATAAATAAGGTCCGGGGATGTCCTGTGCATGAGTGCAGCTGCTCCCCTTTTCAAAACATAGCACCCCATCCCACCCCTCACTAGTGACCACCCTTGCCCGCCCGCCCTCCCACCCAAAACCCACTCAAATCTGCATGTCCAAGCCCAAAGAAACGGGCTATTCTCCCCTTCTTTGTCTCTCTCTCTCTCTCTCTCTCTCCGTCTTATGGCATCAGTGCAGAACACGTTCCAGGTACTGCGGCTGAGGGTTCTCCTTTACATATTTCTGGATGTACCAACATGTAAGGTGGGCCTTCAAGTCCTCTTCCACCACAAAGTCCATGGCAGCCTGAAACACAGAAGCAGTGGCGTTCAGATGATGGGAGCCAGAAACAGCTGTGTATGTTTGTGCCCTGCTGTAGCAGAGATCAGCTCTCTCACAGTGCATCTCCCATGGGAGACAATCAACAGAGCCTGCATTAACAAGGCATAAAGCTTTGTGGGAGAACAGTGAGGACACAGTTTCTCTTAATAAACAACCAAAAATACAAAATATGCAGCAGAAATTATATTCAGCTGTGATCACGTTGGCATAAAAAGTTAAGATCAAACTATCATGATTACAATTCAACCTTGAAATTCTAATAGTGTGTTTACTATTCATTTCATGGCTAAAGAGAACGTGCTGCATATAGCCAAAATAACTAACATTACCTTCAGATGTATTATGTGTAGATTTATGTATAATGCATGAGATTTCAAGCTGCATTCTCTGTCTGAAACCATACTGTAGGCCAGGGATGTGCCAGTCCATGCCAGTCTTGCAGGTTACAGACCTGTCCTGTAGGCTGCATTCCCACATGAGCTATGACTATTATGGAATACTTAAGGGAAAAGCACTGCTCCGATTTTAACAAAAACGGCATTCATTTAACTGTATTTAATCTGGTATTGCCAGATTTAGAGAAAATAAATTGTGGGAATTTGAACGGAACAGGGTTAACACCTCTGCTCTTTCAATAAATGCCCCTGGATCTTTAACGGCAACACTAAGTCAGAACCTCAGTTTAACATCTAACCCAAAAGACAGACACACACATAAGGGCACTCCAACTAAAATTGTCAAGCAAAAATGTCAAACCAGACAGAAAACAGGAGCTCAGTCCTCACAGGCTGGTGTGTTTGGACCAGCTCCTGAAACAATACTACTTTGTTTGTCTAACACTGTCCCTGATACTTCCTTACTACATTTTCACTGCCGTGTAATTTAAAGGAATTGTATTTACCACGAACCAACCTTGCATGTTTGTGTCAGTTGCAGAAAATTATACCATTAGAGATGGTCTCATTGATGGCACTTACACTACCACTGTGTATTAAACAACTCTTAACACTGAAACTCCATTTTGTAACTCTTGATGTTGAAAGCAACATCAAAATACAATTTGAAGACTCTGAATCCATTGTGGATTGAGATTTTCATTACTTGTCACTTTATTTTTTACGCAGGTTAATGTTATTTTGTGGCTAAAAACAATAAAAAACAGCAGGAGGATGTTAACGGCACACATTTTAAGTGCATATGTCTACGGGCAAGTGTCTACAACAAAAAATGCTTGACGTATTTCAGAAAAATTAAAATTGCCAAAGGAAATAACATACGTGTGAATACTTCAAACCATAAAGTGTTTCACAGAGAAAAACTCTAACAAGGTTTTTAAGGGAAAGCAGCAGTTGACCAATGAACATGTGGCCTCTGATGCATCAGACAATGCATCTCATGTTTCATTGTAGCCTGCATGACTAGGCACCATTGTTGTACCTGTGACATGCTTTACAAAATGTTGTTCAGTGGAAACCCAAGCATGCAAATGATAGAAGGTGAGGTATATTTAGAAGTTTATCATAAATTCAAAATATGTATTATTTCTTATTCAAAATTTTTACTTTTAGAGATTTTGGAATTTGGCAGCCTGAACTGGTGACCAGTGATAAAATTGCTCTAGCTTCACTTTAATCCCCATCCATTTATGTATCCGATGTTTTAATTTTGTTGTTTTTGTTCTGAAATGCATCTGGCATGCTCAAGATAATGTAAAGGTGTACAAATTTGGCATCGTGGTACTCTCAGGCTGATTTTTTTTAAAGGATGAACTGTATTCATGTTGTTTTGATTAAAAATCAAAGGTAGCTCGTCATTTCAACTGAGCATATGTCAGAAAACTCAAGAGTAGCTAATTTTAGATGCTACCCCAATCATGTTTGCGCCCTTCAACATGGAAGCTATCAGGCTAGTTATTTATCTGACATAGCATAGATAAGATGAATACATAAACCTTGTTACAAATACTGTTAGCCATCTATGCAAATGATAGGTAACAACAGCTGGTAGGAACCAAGTGAGAGCAGTTTATGTCAGTACTGCAATCAGATAAATATAATAAGCATAAATAATTGAAATCTTCCAATTCAGGCAGTCTCTCCATTAAGTGAATGCATCAACCTTGTTTTGGTGGAGCTCTATCTCCATGCGTTGGTCTAAGGGTTGTATATTTGCCTTTTCCATCTGCCTTCTTATTGAGATGAAGCAACATTTCCTCTGCTGTGCCACTATTTCAAAGCATCACCAGAAAGAACAAGCTCCAACTTGACACACACACCACAGAAAACAGCGCATGCAGTCTACCATAAGATGACTTCAGCAGGACGAAGGTGGTGAAAAAGGACACATTTTTTTCAGGAATCACAAAGCACTGTTGTGATTGACTTAACAGTGATGTATTAATTAAAAAAAATGACAGATAACCACTTTAATGCTTTCTTTTAAATCCTCCTTCATAATAATATTCCAATCAGTATTATTGGGCCCTCTAACAGTGCTATTTAGATTTTATTATCAACGGAAAGTGTCACAGTCTTTCAGCTTAACTGTTTACATATGATATGTCTCATTGGAGGATCAGTTCATGAGTTTCTACTTTTGTACTGTATCTTTTATTTCTTAATCTACCAGCATGTTGCTCTGCCTTCCTTGGATGCCTTTAGGAGATTTTTCCAGCAGATGTCACTTCGGTGAAGTCAATTTTCCATTTCCAACTGTCTCAGACTGCCCCATGACTGTTCATTAATTAATCTTGAAAGTTATTACAGGGAATGACAGTGAGCAAAACTGAAATTAAAAACATATCTCAGAACATTCTGAGAGTATATCTTAGGTATGGTTGTTAATCTGTTTTGAACTTTTACATAATGTTTGTTCAGAATTAGCTTCAGCCAACAGGAATCAACTTTGATTCATTTTCTAATGTCACTTTGGGTGGATAGAGTGTTTAATATTGAAATGCTAATAATTAAAATTCCTGTGCTCAAAATAACACTTTAAATTGGAGTGTTTCTATGGAGACCCTGTCCCCCAGCTGAAATCCTTTGGCCTGTCTCTTTTTAAATCATTCTACTCCATATTACCATGACCGTCCCTCTCTACAATATTAATGCAGATTAAGCATCAATAATTTAAATACATTCATCTCAAATGGTGAAATAAAAAGCTTGAATTTTTCTCCAACTGTTCTGGGCTAAAAATAGTTTAATTAGAGCAAGTGATGCTGCATAGATCTGAATTTGCTGCTAGCATTTTTTAGTGGACTGGGTACAATTAATTGCTGAAGGCAGGCATACACATTCACTAAAGGTATGCAGTTAATGTTTGAGTTAAAATGAGGATAAAAGATATGTTCAGGCAGACCACATAAATCAGTGAAATGTTGATGTGTGCCCAAACTGAAAAACCAACATCTCTGATAGAGTGACAGCATATAGGCTATTGAAGTTTAAATATTAGTATGCTGACCTATGATCTTACTATTTAGTTAACAACATGGAGTTTCAAAATCACTGTTTTAATATTGCGTATTCGCTCTGTAGAAAAGGAAACCAAAGTCAAAACCTGGGACTGTGGGCCAAGATACAGCCCAATAGCACCAGTCCATCTGGTAGCAGTATATATAACACGCTGTCAACAGAGCGACCTGCATCAATATTTGCACAGAGAGAAAAGAAGAAAGGCATTCTCAGGCTTCCAAGGACTAGAGGAATCTGAGGACACACTGCCTCTTAATTGCACAGTTTATGTTAAAGCTGACCTCGGCATGCAGTCCAACTTGATTCCGTTTCACAGAAGTTATTCTGGAGTCAGAGCCAGAACACTCTCTCAGCTCTGGGCCAGCATGCTAGGCTCATACCGACCAGCCACCCAGGAGATAGACTTAAAATACTAGCCTGTAATGTGTCACCATACCGAAAATACTTTTTAAAATAGATCCATTTTATTTCTAGATTCGAACTCACAGCCAAGATTATGTTATTTCTGCGATGTAAGCAAATCGTGTAACAACATGTCTAACTGTTAGGTATGATACATTTTAAACCCAGAGAAGAAATTAAATATCTTTTAAAATATCCAGGGATGACTCTGGACAGTGCATTAGGTTTTCCTGATATAAACTCTTCCTCAGTATCAGTAATCCTGGAAACAACACCCTCACCCGCAAAAAGTAGATGATAAAAGCTGAAGAGGGAGAGCCTGAGCACCAAAGCTGTGATTAGAGGCGCAGAGGGATATTCTCTTCTCCCTTATGAGATACAGTCATCCCATGCATCACACAGACAGTGTGCATATGATGCACTTCCATTTATTCCACACATACATTCTGACTACAATACACAATATGTTCAATAAAAAAAGACCTCATGGACATTGCTTTTTTCTGTAACACAATAAATAAAACTCATTAAACAGTTCCAAACTGTCTGTAAATGGTGTCTGCCTGGTGCCTTTCAAAACCCTGAAGGATTAATCCATAAAGAGCTCAATTTCCAAGAGCTCCCTTTCACAAGCAGTATTGAACTGGAGAACACACACTAACCCTTTTTGGTTCATGTCATCCACGATTAGGATAGGCATAGTGTACGAGTGAGAAATTATTAATTTGTCTGATTTTCCTTGACAGAACAAAATACGTTTCTACATCACAGGACACTAATGGTCTTAGTAGTATAATATTTATTTTCTCTTTGCCCCTCCTGAAGTTAGGATGCTTGTTAAAGGCCGACCACGTTATCTAAAACATACATGGTGTACCTTGTTTCCTTAGGAACACTTTTTCCATTGGTCATGCACTAGTCGCTCTTAGATGCTTGCAAAATATGACTGTAAACAAAGTAGATGATTGATAAAAAGCAAATAAACAAACAAAACAATATCCTCTGGAAAAATCATACCCTATATGATTTGGAATCACCTGGTTCACAGTGCTAAGATGACTGTCAAGGTATCGGCAAGCATTAGTTTCCAGTAGTGAGAAAACAGACCGTGTAAAGTACAGTACAGTGCCATACAGTGTAGTGACATAGGGACAAAAACCATACTACCAATTCATAGCAAGATGACTCTCCAGACCGCAGTGACTAAACAAAGCTTCCTACTGCTCCAAAAACAACAGGCAGGAGGCAACTGTGATCTCTAAGATCTGTAAACTGGAGAGAATAGAATCTGTTTTTAACAGCATCTTGTGCAACTATTCAAGTTATCAGCAGAACAAAATCTCTTACAAAGGGTCACACCTGGAACATGCAAATTAATAATATAGAGGAACTATGATAAGTGTGACTTTACTGACCTTGGAAAACCTGAAAAATAGATCCTTGGGAAAGTTTGGATCTCTGGTTGCAAATAATTTGTGATTGATAACATCTATGCTGTATATGTTGTCTTCAGCAAAAAAAAATATTTAACCAACATTTTATATAAAAATGCTGGTTAAACAACAAACAGAAAAATCTTGGAATTAGGAAATGAAAAAAAAAACAACAAAATAACATACAGTGGTTCAAGGCTTCCTTTCTTGATGCGACCCAGAAACAGCTTTAATTTATAACACAACAAAGAAAGAATGCCTCTCTGTAAGATGTTCCTGTTGAGCTAGAGTCTGAGTGTACCTTTGCCAGGTGCTTAGCAATTCCTCTCCCTCTGTAGGCATCTGGCACCTCTGTATGCTGCAGGTCCACAGTTCTCTTCCCCACGTACTCATACAACAGTACAGCACGGTCATGAGAGCCTGAAGGGGAGACGGGAGGTAACGTAACATCCATTTCAATTTACAGGAACTTCTGAGAAAAACAAGTTGAGACGAGCCTCTACCACCCCAGCACACCTGTGGTTGCCATCTAAAACTGGGTAAGGGACAACTAGCTGTAACATTCAAGGACATTGTATTTTAATACTTATACATATCTATATTGTACATATTAGAGAATGCATGTTGCAGACATGATGCGTGTGTAGGTTTTGACTTTGGGTGCTTCATTCATTAAATACACAGTAGCAACACAAGCTAGGAACATACTTTCTCATCATACATTTTGTATGCACGTGGGATTTGCATAACTGATTTAACTAAAATAGCAACCTAGGATGACTACAACACAGCCTTAATGTTAGCTAGAGTAGGGTATAATAGCACATGTAAAACATGGGCTGTATACACATTTGGAGCACGTTCACCTAATTTTAGCCACCAGTGGCTTAACCAATGATAGCCAAGAGGGCAAGAGTGTGTGTGTTGGGGGCAGGGGGGTGACTCCGGACCTCGTCATGTGTTTCGTCTCACGGCATGAGAAAATTGTAGAGACACATCAATTAATCACGTAATCTCTGGTAGATTAATCTAAAGAGGGGAGGCCTGAAATAATAAACTGAGTGTTAGTCAATATTCAACTTAACTGGGCTAAATTGTCACCAAACCTGCATGCCAAATTGTCCTCATGCGGTATGTCCCATCACACGTACACACAAACAACCAGCTGCTAACGTTATCGATAGCTAGTTAACTACCTGTCAGTATTTAGAGACTGATTTTGAAACATCAGAAACTTTTTACCAAACATAAGACATCCACAAATAGTCGAATTAATAAATATTACAACAACTACTATCAAGCTAATAATGTCATTATGTTCACGTTTCCTTCATGCCATAGTCGATCTGGGGGCTATCACCAGTACACAACAGAACAAAACACTTGTCCTGAGAGCTTTCAACGCCAACTATTAGCAGTTCGACAGAACCTAGCTATAATCAAGGGCCACTCGCTCATCGTTTTCTTTGAATTCTTTGCAGTAGTTATTCAAAGCCTTTCGTATAAAAACTCGACTTCGGGAACACGCAAAGTAATGCAGAGTCTGTCTAGTTAACCATCAAGCCTTCAAACGAAGTAAGTTAATTTGTTTAGATAGCGGATACAGCTAACTAGCTAACTTTAGCAATCTAAACCCGGTTCAAACGAAATAAGTCTCGTTAGGTGACGTTAGCTATCACGACACCTAGCCTAAAACATTCAATTGTCCAACAGACAATTTGACCTCTCGTTAAAATCCATAACAATACTAGCATTAACTTACCAAAAGCCAGGGGACAATATATCTGCATACGAGATACTAGCCATAGCTACAAAAACCTTGCTAACTAGCTTGCTAGTTAGCTAACTAAGCCACCTAGCATATTTCTTTTCATAGTTAGCTCGATGGCTAGCTGTCGCTAGCTAATTAGGCGGAAGCAAAATGAACAAAACTGCCAAAATGTGAACAATTTCATTCGTGACAAGATTCCTTTTCGAATACAACGGGATATACTGTTGCATCGCTGCGAGAGACCTCGATAACTAGCAAACTAATGTTTAAAATATAATGATCAATGGCATGTGAATAAAACTAACCGCTTCGCTTACTTGGTAGCAAGCTAACTCGTCAGCAGCCTTCTCGCTAGCTCTAGATAGCTCACGTAGCGACAGTGTTTGTGCAGATTCGGAAAGAAAGGTGGGGGAGCTGGGGGGCTGAAAAAAGTACATTTAAACCTCGTTCTCCGTACTTTACCGTTTAGTCTAACAGTGAACTGTCGGCGTTTTCGATCGTGCTCCACTCTGATCGGCGTGTTGAGTTCGAGGACATTAATCTGCGCTGCTTGTGCCATATTTCTCTTTTTCAGTGTTGACAAAATTTGCGGCGTGATAATCAGTGAGCAATGGTGAAGGTAGGCGAAACACAGCGGAGAGAATTCATGGTATACACTGCAAATTGACAGGGTGGACTGAACCACACACAGTTCAACCCTAGAAAATCAGCTGTAGGATCACATGGCGTAGAGAAACCAATGAACACTCAGCTAGAATGTTTTGATACGCTGCATTTTCGCGTTAAAGGGATAGTGCACAAGACTTGCGAATTATTGTCCTTGTTTTGCCTTACCTTTGTGTACTTTACATTAAATTATTGCAGGCTATTACTGATAGATATTCTGAAATTGTGGATAACTCGTTATATCATTTTGTTATCGGTTTAATAACACCATACTTAACACAATCAGGTGAGGGAAACAGCTGGTGATGAATGAATTTGAAGTTATATTAATAATGAAATCAAGTTAAACCTCAGACATATTTTTTTTCCCCAGAACCCTTAGGTTCCATTTTTTGTGGCCTGCTTTATTGACCTTCTAAATATTACAGACTACAATGTCCTCCTCTGACGCTAGGCCTTTAATAATTACGCCTACAGCTGAGAAATAAGAATGACAAGTGCGGTGACAAATCATGGCTTACCGTACATATTGCACATTACGCCAGAGCGTTAATATCATGTCTACTCATGCAGTAAGCTGTTGTTTTCTCTAGATAAGACTGCTTCCCAATGCAAGTGAAGAGGACAAACTAAGAGTGAGAGGGGAGATTCAGCCTTTGTTTTACCCGTGTCTCACTAGTTCATGCTTTAAGAGCGGAAAGAAATTAAGAACAGGATATCATCCGTTGTCATCAGCCTGGCGCAGCTCTCGTCCAGTTTATCTAAGAAACAAAGCCAATTTTTGCATTGTATATCAAATCTTTAGTTTTGGAGCACAAGACCAGCATACCCCAGGGTCTAATTTGGGAACCCATGTTCTAAAGAGTTTTACTGAAATCTCAAGTACATGTTGTCTTTACGCACCTCCACTGTTTGGAAGCTGTGTGGGAGGTGAATATGCAGTTTAATTTTCCAGGTGACTTTTGTAAGAGGGTGATGATTTTCAGTGTCTTATCACCATATAACTAAAGGTGAAGGAAGTGAAAAATATTATTTTCTGTGTTAATTGTGGTAAAGGGTCTAGTATATAAAGAAAGGTGCATGTATTTGGGGCTTTATGAAATCAATTTTGTGTCATTGCTCAGTTACAGCTGCAAGAACAGTATTTATTTTCACTATTACATGGAGGATATGCAATTGTATCTTTTTTTTTACCTCTAATTCCCCACTTTTTATTCCCTAACCCAAATGTAACCAAACTTGTTGATTTCCCCCAAGCAACCCTTTCCCACTGACCTCAGGAGGAAAGAGCCAACTCCTCATGAGATGGGTAAACTTGCTGCTAGCCCCACTGTAGATAGACCATCAATTAAATGCTGTCCATGTCATTGGAGGACTACAGGGTCAGCATGCGCTCAGTTCATGCATCCGCAGGTACATGTAGGTATGACTGACAGTGGCAGCTAGAAAGCGATGAGACCAACAGAATTATCTGGTTTACCCCTTGTCATTCCCTGGTGAGGCCAGGCCAATTGTTTCCTTGCTGATGCAGTCCTCCATCTGTGGCCAACAGTGACACAGCTGGGACTTCAGCACCCAGTCACAGGGTTCATGCTTGTTTTCACAATGAGTGCCCTTATACTGCATGAGCCACTCAGAGGCCCTTCCACTTGGAGGCCGTCTGTCTGTTAACCCAGATAAAATCCATATCAGGTATCTGTGATGCATGACTGTTAAATTCTGGATGCCCAAAATACAACATTCTTTTTATTATATTAAGAATCAAGGACTAAAATATTGAACCACAGTGACCTAAAGTGTACATAACCATCATTGTCTGAAATGATAATTAATTTATCTTGCCACTGTAATATAAAATATAAATTCTGGCTCATTTTACCCTGTTGCTCACAGGGTTCACAGTTATTATGTACCATTTCAGAAACACTATGATGGAGCAAATCAGTCAGCTAAAATCAAAAATGAAAATATGTGTCTTCAAAATATTATTCTCTAACTTGCTGACCAATCTAGTTTAGGAGGGATTAGGGCACAAGATATTTTCACGGAGCTGTTTGACATGAAATTGATATTTGCACATACAGCAACATAACATACCCTGTCAACTTTAAATCATTTGTGTACTCAAAATACCATCCTATCCTGTATCAAAGTGGATGAAAATTCAAAATGTTACATTTTTACACATGACCTTTACAGAACACCCATGCAGTGCAGGTTATATTTGACCACACTATGTTAAAGTACAGTACTTAAACTACATGTTTTATTAGTACATATGAAAAAACATTGTAGTGATGACAGTCTTTTTAGTTAAAATCGCAGTGGTTATAGCAAAACAAGGCAGATCTGTAGAAACATCATTAACATTAAAAGTAAAATATTAAAATAAGTAAGCTCATGTGATACTTTTAAAAGACCGTTAAGGTTTAATGGTCATTGACACAAATTACTTGTGGTTTAACAATGCTGACAGTAGCTATTAGCTTGTCAATGTGAAGAAAAACAGCTCTGAATTGTTTGTCTCGTTGTCTCTGTAAAGCATTATATCGTTGAGTACAACCATATTTCTGAAACTGGAAAAAAAGGTTTTAGTCACCAAAGGCATTGGAGTCATCTTTACAGTGTTCAAATGACTGTAAAACACTCAGATCCCAGATGTCACTGATAGATACATTAGCCATGTCTGTCTCTGAATAGGATAATATAGAATGTTCCACACATTCTGATTGAGATTGCTGATTGGCTCAGGGACAAGTTAGAAATAATTCAATTTTAGTGCTGGCTGTACAGTAGTTAACAGTCACTGAGGATGCATTCCTCTCAGTGCATTGTTGTCAGTTAGGGCTATAATCACTGTTTCAATCGAAAAAACACACAGTGGCGGGGAAATTACCTACACGAGCACAAAAAGGTCTGAGTTGTACTCTGGTTAGGCAAGCACAAGCAGGCAACCCCACTACAAGACACATGAGTCATGAGCAACAATATGTTGATGACTGAAGAACAGTAAACTATTTTACATCCATTAACAAAAAATATGGAAATTATTTCAACTGTCTCCCAGAAGACATGAAGCAAACATTTAATTATAGTTGATTATTTCAGTCTATATGTTGCAGTCTAGCACTGCAGTCAGACAGTCAACAAAAGTAAGAGACAGCAAATACTTTACATGCAAACCGAAGGCTGAGTTATCCATTAAGGAAATAACATCCCAATATGTGTAGAACCATGTATAAAATTGCTGAACAGCCATGCAATTGTGGCTAACCTGGCCGCAAAAGGAGGCCATGTTGACATTGAAAGATTGTTGAAGCTTGTTTTGTGGTAGTTGTAGTGACAGAGACAGCTGAAATTGCTGATGTGTCATGAGCAACAGTGTAAGGTGATGTCAGCGTGGAAAGGAAAGATGTCATCAGCAAAGGGCAACACTGGGTATAAGTGAATGTTCTAGGAGTGTGATGTCCATGCGTTAATTTTAAGCACAAGGCAAAACAGGTGAGCAACAGCAGATCAGCTAATTGCAAATATAAACCCACTGTGAAAGCATCCAGTTTCATAAAAAAGTGGTGATTACCCAAAACCATTTTAAGGTAGTACATTGGTATATACATATTTTTTCATTATATTTATGTGTGCACATACCAAATATACATACAATCATAGCCATGAAAAAAAAGATTAAACCCTTTGAATGTTTAGTTTTCAGTGTTATACTGGTTAAGAAGCTGGGTTGCCATCTCAGGGATGGGGAGTTTGAAATGTAAACGGAATATGTCCTTATGGAGAAGAGGGTCTGTAAATATATATATAAGTTAATTGTACTAAAATATTGTAAGTATTTGTACGTTGTTCAATGAATACATCGATAATAATAATCACAGCACATCATTATGGCCATGAAGCGACAGAGCATATCATCCAAGCACACACATACAAACTTCATGCGTTTCTGTACACATATAAAAACACATGAAGTCTGTGAACTTGCCAAATACGCAAATTTCACCAGCAGGCGGATATTGTGAGGACGGGCAGTGCTAGGTAGCTTTAAAACTTTGTAAGGAAAAAAACGTTCCTCTTCTCACGCAACTCCATTGGACGACTATTGTATCCTTTGCGTTCCTATTTGTCGAGCCTTACACTGCGTTAGCAGATGACGTCATTCATTAAAATCTCCAGTCACTGAGCGAGGGTGCGAACAAAGTCCTTCAGCCAGCAACCTTTTGCGACGAGGTTGTGGTTATTCATCTAAAATTGTTTGTTTTCGTACTTGCCCTTTTTCTTCCAAAAATATCAAAGCAATACGCCTCACGAATGACTTAGTAAGCTACTATCGCATAATAGCAAGCTAACTAGCTCGCTATATTACAGCCAACAGCTGCTGTTCTGCACGCAGCCCCTGCTGCAATCTGCACCGGTTGCTTGCTAACATAATATCTGCATTGTTTCCTGCTTGAAGAAATCCCTGCTACCTCAAATTCTTGCAGAAGTTGAATGATTTATTTCTGGTACATTTTTATTTCCGCGTGCCCTCGTGGGTTTCCTGGGTATTTAGTGAACACGTTTTTTTCCTTTTTACAAATTGGAAAGGAAACGGATACAGTTTTGCATAGTTAGCTGGCTAACTTAACTAGTTAGCTGCGTGCATTTCGTGTGCAACAGAAGAGTTTTTAGTGCTGTTAATATCAGAAGGCGCACTCAGGTCAATGTCCAGAGGTACCGGTAAGTAATTTATTTTTTGATAAATAGAAATGTGCACACTTTGACGGTGATTTAGCATACATAGCTTTGTGGGCTAGCTGTATCTCAAACCACATTTAACATGAACGTATATAAGAAAAATGTCCTCTTGCTAAATTGGAACATGTCTCGCAGTTTTAGCATGATTTCATTTCGACTAACGTTAGCTAGCGAATCCTCCAAATTTAGATTTCCCCCTCTCGCAACTCTAGTTACCCAAGGTGTCGCCCCTTCCACGATTTCCTGTAGACGAATTTAGCAATGCTTTTCCAGTAAGTGGACCACAGCTGGGAACATAGATATTCGTTGTTTGTTTATTCTTTGAGGCTTTTACATCGTATAACTGAAGAAATTGTAATTACTAAAAGGTTTATCATTTAGCAGCAACGCTCGAACAACGTAAATAAATCTAACTTGTTTAAGGGAGGGACAGGTGAGGCAGAGATCATGTTAGCCAAGCGAAATACCTTTCGAATCAGATGGTGTGCATGTTCTTTAGATTTAGTTTGCTAGCTTAATGTGTATTCAAGAAGGCCTTACGCGAATCCGGAACTTATTGTATGAAACTGAGAAATACTTAATGAATGGGTTTCATGTCGTGTGAATCACACACCGACCTTTTTTTGTGATTTAATCAGTTATAGGAAGTTTGGGGCTCGCTCTGTCACGTGGTAACTGGGTAGCTTCATTATTTGCCAGTATTCAACACGTTTATTTCGCTATCGATGTGCATATTTGGGCAATGTTTTGCAAGAAATGTTGATCTGCTGTATACGTCATTTAAATTCAACGATTAACTTCTTGGTGTTTTAATTTCGTCATAACTATTTTTTGACCAAATATGCGTAACCAGTCTTGACAGACCGCTCGGTAATAAATTAAAACATTCGGCCTGCTTCGTCCGTTTATTATCGACCTAATATACATAATACTTACTTAAGCAAAACTCTAAAATGAGATTCAGTATTCAAGTAGTTCACTGGTAAGGCTATTTGTCTTTATTGGCAATGTATTTGCCCATAGTCAGTCGAATCATCTTGGTGGTTCCCGTGAATTGTGATGCTGACTCATTGTAAGCTGAGCCTGTGTACAGACTCAGGAGTGAGTTTCTGCCTGTGTAGGAGGCAGGAAGAAGGAAAAGCACGTTTGAAATGAAGGGTGGGCATGGTAATAGTCTCCATTAAACGTCCTTGCTGTTCTCGTTTCCATAGAAAAGTTGACTACGTCTGCTCCTCCCCAGCTGTCCTGCAAGAACCATAGTGCCCTTTTTATTTTAATTTGAAAAAAATGTACAGGCGTTTCGCGTGATTATGTCTTGCAGGTGTTAGAATGAGGAATGCAGGGCTTATATGCACAATTGGTGTTTTATTTATTTTTTTATTTCTGCAGAATTAACAACAGAAGTCCAGGAACTCTGAATTAACCTCTCAAAAATGTGTGGATTCAGAATTCATTGTTATGTAAAAACTAACCATTAATTCTGAATCCACACATTTTTTATTTACAATTTGCATAGAAATTGGGAAATGAGTAGGGAATCAACATGCTCAGCTAATGGTGCACACTACATCCTTTCCTGCAGTATGGTCTTATTGCAGTCAGGAATTCCCTGCAGAAGGAATGAGTGTGTTAAATATAGTACCTCAGAGAATGACTGCAGGCAGTTGGCATTTGACTTGTGATAGTTTGTAGTCTGAACTGTG
This sequence comes from Albula goreensis, assembly GCA_022829145.1. NCBI lineage: Eukaryota > Metazoa > Chordata > Actinopteri > Albuliformes > Albulidae > Albula > Albula goreensis. Next base: position 10,287,002 of record CM040748.1, read on the forward strand.
GACATAAATAGGGGGAGTCAATTACCCATTGTTGGACTTTCCCATATTTAATTTCCTCTGAAGCTGTTATGTACAGATACCTTTTCTGTTAGACTCATATCTTTAGCAGTGAGTCACTGAGCAGGTGAAGGACAGGGTGGTTGGTAGGACTGTTTGACTGTTCATTTGGAAAGGAAAAGAAGAGAGCCTGTGACACAGTACAGATAAAAAAGCAGTAAGGGAAAATTGTAAAATAATGGAAAAGAACTGGGTTATGCTGACATGCTGTCAAGTCCTCATCCACAGGTGTGGTCAGCAGTGTGTTAGTCATATTTCATTTTTATTTTTTCGGTCGTATGTACAGATGGTCGGAGGTCGCATAAGTCAGGGAGAGACTATATCGCTAAACGCAGGCTTTTGTATGTGCACCTTAAGAGACATAGAAAGATCAATATGGATGTTTGAACAATATGCATTATGTGAAATTTTCCTCATTGGTAATGATGTTTTGTGGTGAAAGTCATACTATCTTCAAAAATTTTGAATGTCTTGCCCAAGTAAAGCTGATAACATAATAGTGCATTTGTACCAGTTTGGTCCTAAGGGTGTCAGCTTGGTGAAATTCAAAAGAACCCTGGAAAAAAGTGTATTTAAAAGGAAAAATGATATGATAAATGAAATGTACAACAGCAGAAACTGGTTAATGAGTCTCCTTTTGGTTTTTGTTTTGCTTTCTGGCGTGACATTTGCCTCATCGAAATACTGGTTGTGTTTGTGATCGAGATCTGACATTAATCTCTTTTGGTTCTGTGACTGGGTCATGAGTCACCTTTCTCCCACTATGGCCGTCTGTGTCATTGAACTTCATTGCTTCTGTCTCCAGAGGGGTATTTTGGCCTCATACAAGGCTCGGCCCACCAAAACAATTATGACTCTTCCCAAGTGCTCTTTTCCTCTGTTGGTCAGAGTCAGATAACCATGCCTGGTTTGAGATAATCGGCTCTGTTTCACCCTAACTGTTCTTTTTGACTTGTGCAGTATTTTTTGCCTCTTCAGAGGTTTTGGATAATTTTGAAAGTTTGGAGAGAGGCAGGGGATTAGGGATTACTGCTCTCTGAAGGCTGTGCAAGAGGGAGGCAGAGTTTCAGTTTTATGGCATTAATGCAGAAGAGAGCACGCCGTCTCCTGTCTTCTAAGCAACAGATGGCACACGCTGAGAGGAGAGGGCTGCAGAGAGAATTTTCGGTTGTAAAAGTTCATTAATGTATACAGAAGTCATAGAGCAGGGCAGGTAGTAAAAAGGCAGAAAAAAGGAAAAGGGCTCTGACCCATTGTTGAGGTCTGCTTTTTGTCTGCTGCTTGAAAAGAACACTGAGGCACAAAAGCTTTTTCTCACTGCAGGAAAAGGGAAACCTCAGATGAAGCTGGCTTTTGCTTGTGAAGTCACTTTAGAATGGCCTCTCTCAGTGTGGGTGGAAAACAGTCAATGAAGTTAAGGGTGCTCCACAGGTCAGGGAGACCAATTAGAAAACAAAGGACAGTTGCCTTTGTTACTATCCTTTTAACAGGCAACACAGTGAACTCTCGGTTCATTTACCTAGTAAAGCAGTGTAATTTATGGAAATAAAAAATTTGCCTCCATTATGCAGAGGTTGTAGTTCTATTAATTCACAGGTTCCTTAAGTAAAGAAGTGTCAACTGCAGTAATGTTGAACAGTGTCTAAAGTGAGAAACAGGCTCTGCAGTGACATGTGCAGCTCGGCACTAATAAGTTCATCCTGTCTACAGGTGTGTGCAGCACACATGTAAATGGTAGTATCTGTGTAAATCCAGGGAGCTGCTCAGTGGTGCTGCAGGCCCTTCACTCAGAGCATTACAATCACGGGTGCAGCCCTCACCATGACTCATAGCCTGAGGAGCACCAGAGACTCAGATTGCACATGGAAAGCAAACATGGGCAGGTAACTGTACTTCCTGTCAACTTTTTTTTTCATCTTTATTTCCCTGATTGGATAACAGTGTGTGGTCATAGTAACCAAATCAGAGTGCTGTAAAAGCAGGCCAAGGGATTGCGTGACTGAGCAGTTGTTTGCATGTGTGTGGGAGGTGTGATGAGTCCACGCTCCCATGTGGCAGAGGCCAGGGGTGTACGTAGTACTGAAGAAATGTGCTTCACCAAAGAGGGACATGCTAGACATATTGACAAGGGTGTCTTGTCTAAACTGTTTATTTTAAGAAACTAAATGGATGCAGCATGTGCACTTTAGGATTTAATCCTCTGTTTTTTTTTTTTTTGTGGCCAAAGGAATAGAGGTTAAAATGGAAATAGCAGTTGGTTCAGTAATAATCGCCCCCCTGTGTGAGGGTAGCTCTGCCTTCTGTGAAGCAGCCCTGTGGCATCTGCCTCCTCTCAGCGATGATGTCTCAACATGTGACCCACCTCCTCTCACTGAGCTCTCTGCAGCTTTCCCCCCCAGCTCACATGTGTGCACCTCGAAACTGGGCCGAGACGCAGCCTGCTCATCCTGTTGTTCTCTCGCTCTCACTTCCCTGGAGAGGGGCGAGGGTACAGAGAGGGGGACAGCTCAAACTGTGCAGCTTTTTGTTCAGGTGGTTTACAGCTGGGTAGTTATTATTGGCTCAGTTTTTCATTTCTCAGGCTTTGGATGGGATGTTGCATTATAGGATGGCTTTATCTTATTATCAGTAATGAAAGGAGGTGGTGGGGGCGGCATCACTTTCATCTCATTTCTTTTATGATTTGCAAAAATGTGGAACCGCTAACAGCCTGTTACTTAAAGTCAAGTCAAGACTAGAATTGGTTCTTGTAATTTGTAAGGTATGATACCATCAGCAGCTAAATTCTTTTATCCCCAATTTTTCCCCCTTTGCTGCCCAACCCAAACTCAGCTGAGTCTGTTTATATCCTGCTAGCAAACCTTTCCTGCCGAATTCAGGAGGAGGATGCACCACCAATTTCATATGGCCCACGGTGTCAGACAGTCACAAGGTCAGCATGTACTCTGTTTCTGCATCCTCTGCCACCCGGCCTGATCAGTGGAGGCCATTAGAAAGCAATGAGGCTGCTTGCTTGCATAAATGTCTTGGGCTGCACAAAATAATTTAAATGGCTTTTATCTTATGCACCAGCAAAAAGTTCTGGAAAGTGTAGTCCTTTGCTGCTATCCAGTTGCTTCATACCTTGGTTAGTGTGTGACTGCAAAACATTCTTGGGAATTACCATCAGAACTCTGTTAGGCCTTCATTGCACATACTTTCTGCTGATTCTGGCTATGACTTCACATATTAATCAGACATGTAATGTTTCAGTGATCACAGTTTGTTAGATGCAAGGTTAAGAAACGCAGAGCTAAATTACATAAACAAATGGTGGAAATGTAGGGTAGCTTTCGAATGTACTGTCTGAGAAACTTATGTGTCATAACAAAAGTGCTTGTCATCATTGTGATGATAATTTGAATTGCTGACCCATTTTAGCAAAAGTGTACTTAGATGTGTAGGATATTTTTTGTATGTGAGTAACTTGGCTTTCATTAACAGTGAATACCTCAAAGACACTGAGCTGGAGGCTTGATAGCATCTTCTGTTTTTAGTTGAAATGTTTTTAACTGAAGCCAGAGCGCCATCCTTGTTGTGGTAAATCATTTTTGGTATGTGCAGCAGTCACTGCATGGTCCCCTCTCATAAGACACCCAGTTTCCTGTACTGAGATCACAGCCCTATCCCACCCACTCTCACTGAAAGTCTAAACAGATACGAGAGAGTCTGTCAAGCAGGAGTTAATGTTGACGTGCCACAAGAGCAACGCTGGAAACTGGCAGTAGCTGGGAAGAGGAGCAATGAAGGGAGAAACACTATTTTTTGTGTCAACCTTATTTGTGTGAATGGAATAACTTTCAGTCAGTGAAGAGGAAACAAATAAATGTTTTCAGGTGTTTTACCACAAGACCTTTGTCAATGGCAAGCTATTCACACTTCCTTTTAGAAGAAGCATTTTTTTTTCTTATCACTTTCCTGGACCATGTGTATGTGAGGCAGTGTTTGAGATCGACTGGGTTGCTGCTTATTGCCTGTGTTTCTCTCGGCTCCCATGATTATTGATTTTTACTGTTTTTTTTTTTGTTTTTAATTTGCTCATGTGAGCTGCTTTTCTTCCATGGTTCTAATACAACGATTGCTAGAAGAAATTAATTCTGCCACATGACAAATCAATGACAGATAATAAGTGCAGTGGTGCATATCTTCTCTCTTTTAACAATGGTAGGAACACTGATAGTGAGATCAGTCAATAATGGTCTATTGGATTGAAGCTAGTAGGTTCCCCTTTGGCTGTGTATGAGTTAACTGAGCACTCTCATGAAGTACTCTTGCAGCATTTTTAAGTACCCCATTCCTTTGCATGCACATTACTCGCATGCATATATGTAGTGATATTGATTGCAGAGAGCGTAGTCCTGGAAGTACACATTTTACCATATTTATGGGCCAGAGAGACTGACAGGGCCACAGAAAATATCCAGACTGCTACTGATATTGGCATTCATCTTGCATAAAATTGACAATGTGTGCCACCCAGAATGATTTAAAAGTTGTAATCATGTGGCAGATGTAATGGCATACAGCCTTATGGTCAGTATGTCATGCTACTGGGCAGCAGGGCAGGGGGAGTTTGTAGTGGCCTTTGTGGGCTTGTCCAGTCCCTGTGTCTCATATCCAGTCATTGTGATGCTGTGTGCATGTGACCATGGAAAGGAACGGCCAGGTGCCTTGGCTCACACACACAGCCTTGCTTGAGGCCGGCTGTGTTGGGCACCAGCCGCGCACGGCGAGTGCCGTGCTGCTCCCTGTGTGACAGCAGAGGCGGGCTGTCCTCGTGACGGTGCCCTGGATGAGGTCAGCGTGACTCAGTGTGGGTGATACACGGCTCAGAGAAGATGTTTGGCAGTCTGTGGCCGCCAGCATGTGAAAGGCACCGGGCCAGACACTCAGACACGGGGCAGGTGGGTGGCGGCACTCACGCACGTAATCCTCAACAGCACTGGTGACTGTGAAGATGTGAAGAGACAAGATTCATTCATTCATTTTCTTGAGGTTTTTACTTGTTTGTTTGTATCTAATTACTCATATGTTTGTAACTCTGTCCTTGGCTGGCCACCCCATCTCTCAACATGTGGAATTTAATCTGTGAACCAATGTATCTTTCCCTTGCAGAGCTTTTAAAAAATGTTTTTTGCTCTTTAATTGAAGGACAGGCATGTTGCTTCTTGCCCTCCTTTGACTCTCTGCCTGTAGATTGGCTGTAGGAGGTAAAACAGAATGCCTGTTTCTAGTGAATGTAAACCTTCACTCCGATAGGTGGTTGTAAATCAGTGATCTACTGTTTTAGGGTACTATTTAAGAGTGTTGAATATGTGCAAAAGAAATCTGTAGTTCATATCAAGACAGTCTCTACATATTCCCAGCATCACACTCCCAGCAACCTGGCAAGCTCCTTCGACTTTCCTCAATGGTTTAAGTTGTAGTTTTTTTTCTTTTCCAGGAAGGCGACCTCATCGCCTTCGCTTCACCCAGATTCCACACTTGGTGGAAATATCTAAGGAATGCTAGTGAACTGCAGGCATTCAACAATTGAAAAGGAAACATTTTTCATCTGTGCCAAAAAAAAAACCTTCAAAAGTTGTCTTATTTTTTCCTCTTTGCTGATTGTCTTTCTTGACTTCTACTCACCCACACACAAACATGCACATGCACAACTCTCCTTCCCCCTTAACACTTGGCTTGTACAAGTTGTTACAGGAAATATGTCTCATTGCTCCTATCTAACAGGAAGAAACGTCTGTGCAGATTTGAATACTGAAGATTTCCAAAAAAAAATCTCACATGGTTTGCAAACTTTTCAGTTTGATCTGCGATTTGACTGGAGGTTTAATTTTGAACATTAAAACTGAATATTCCTGAACACATTCTACTGGAACCGGCACTCTAAATCGAGTATTAAAGACACCTGAGTTGCACCAACATGTGAGCTGTTTTAACGTGTAGCCCGACGAGAAGATTGCATACTTTCACTTCCTCAGGGAAAACATGGGTGTTGCTTGCCATTTCGTAGCTTTTTAGTGCTGCTGTGCACCAGGTTTCAAGGTCTAAAACTTTCCTGCAGGCCCCAGAGCAATAGCAGTGCTTTGTGCAGATCTACCAGGGTCTCAACAGTGCTGCTGGGGCCGTCGAAGCATTCTGTTCCCCATGCAGCCCACATTTGTGGCCAGCTTTCATGCACATCCTGCCCAGACGTCATGTGCTGTATATCACGTGCCCGAATGCGTCATTGGTCATTTTGTGTGAAATCCATCAAAATGACTGTTCTGGGCTTTTCTCATTTTGATATTTAACAAGAAATACATGACAAACGGTTGTCATGAGAAATTTGGAACCTCTGTTACTGACTGTAAGTGACATGGAGGTCAGGGATTTCCCTTTTGTTATATTCAATTGCACTTCCACTGTTTAATAAAACATTTTTTCAAGCCCTCAATCCATTTTAGAGCAGGTTTTTCATATTTTATAAAAGTTCCAGACTTTTTGAGGCATCATCTCCAAATTTCATGTCTGGGTTGCTATGTACTGAGGCCTACAGCAACTGTATTGAATGAATATCGTATAAATTGAATGGATATTGGGCATGCCTGTCTGCCTCACTGGTTTACCTGCACAAAAAAGAAGCCCTTGGTTTTGTGTCGATTCACAAATTGCATTCCGACACTATTGATATTGAGTACTGAAATTACTCCAACTATAAATATTGTCAAATAATCATAATCATTCAAATGTTCTGTACATGTGTAGAAAAAAGACACATTGAAGGTAAAACTATTTGTTAATCCCATCAATGTACATTAATTGGGAAACAGTTAGAATGTTATATATTTCATGACTTTGAAAACACAGCATAAAATATGTAACCAATGTAGTGTAAGTTAATCCAATTTTTTTTAAACACATTTTTGTGTGTCATAACGCAAAGCTGGAACGTTTTGAAACTAAGCCCACTGTATCATATTTCTCACAAAAGCCACTTACCTTTTTATTGAGTTACTGATCTGCTGTAACAAAAAACATCCATATCAAGTGAGCTTCAATTTTCTTTAAATATAGAGATCTTGCTGGATGCTGTTTTTCTTATTTTGTTAGTACTAAGTTGAATGTATGTTTTAGCAACATAGGTGGATGAGTCAGTCTAGCAAGTGATTGTTTTACAAAATCCAGCGATCCATTGTTTCATTCATGGCTAGCTTGCCATCAGTACTCAATGAGTACAGCAGTCACCATAATGGCGTTAAAAATATTCCCAGTAGTTCACTGCTCCCTTTACTTCTTATTTTTTGGTGAACTGTACTCTTGGCACTTCATCACTGGAACCTTAGAATAGGGTGAACTGACAACATTTGGATCTCTAATCGTGGTAATTAAGCATTTATATTTTTGGTTACAGACACTACATTTATATTTATTTAGTCTGTTTATATGTTAAAGTGCAAAGCTCTTCTCCCTTTCAAGGGGCCTGTGGAGAATAACTTTCAAAAAGCCCAGTTTTGAATCATTAAATATCAGTCAGAGCTGCCTGCTTAATTAATGTGCCTGGTGAACAGAATATTCAGCCAATGCGCATTTCTTATTTTTGAGAAATATATTTTCCTGTTCTGCAAAAGGCGTTTGCTTTTTAAGAATGAACTTTTTACAGCTCATTTCCACCCTCAAAAAGATGAAGTTGAACATGTGTGGCCGCCTTCAATCTCTGAAACATGCACAGTGATTTACAGTTGAATCTGCAATCCTTTAAATGTAAAGATTTGTTTAAAGTGCTCCTGTGGTTGTTGTTTGTTAAAGTACTGAATAAATGGATGCCTGGGAGACACAAGGATGATGGGCATGAAAGACTCTAGTGGGTAAAACGAGAGCGTTGGCAAGCATGTATCCACCTTGCATGTACTCAGGATCAGGAAATGTCAAAAAAGATCATAATCAACAACACTGTTAATTCAACGTTGTTTAATGTCCTTGTCATTCTCGCTCCCTGTCAAATTCTTATTCATGGACATGAAAGCACATTCACCCAGCTTTGTCTCTCTGTGTGGGACAAATACTGGGCTGTGTCAAAATTAGAGCCGGGTTTCTCAATCAACCACGTGCTGCCTGGGCTAGGCTGCAGTGACTCATAGGGTCAGTGGAAGAGGGCGGCTCAGCCGGACTGGGGACAAGAGAGAGGTGGGACTTTTGCCTGCTGAGCCATTCATAAGTGGAGTGTGTTGCCGGGGCTCTGTGCTTAAATATAGAAGCAACGGGTGAACACATTTGGTGGAAAATACTAGCCGGACTGAGCGTCACTTCCCCTGTCTGTGCTGTTTCTCCTCTTTGTTTGGGGAGGGGGGTAAACAGAGGTCGCTGGTTGCTGAGGGAATCTCATTTAGTAGGTGGTACAATGCTTGCAGTCCTCTCTATCATTTCAGATGTTTTGCAACCACAGTGTCTTGTTCCCAGTCTGCATCGATCGGGTGAACAATGTCTGCCCTCACCCTGACCCCTGACATTAGTCATAACCAGACAGGTGCAGCAAGCAAACAATTAAACTTGACGGCTTCGTAATAAACAGCGAACATCCATTTTCTCTGTGAAGCCACATAGACCAGCGTTACCACTCTTTATTGTGGTGGATTCAACCCAACTACTTGCCAAGCTGTTGAATCCAGGCCACCTGGACATGAATGAGTAGCAATTGTACCAAAGTTTTTAACAATTTGCTCTGATAGAATGAAAGAAAATTGAAGTGTAGCTCCTTCAGAGTACAAGCTTGAGAGGTTTAACATGGCCCTAGCAGCTGCTGAGGTATTAATACCCAGTGACAGTAAAATCTGGCTCAGGCCTTGTCAGTCCCAGTGGAAAGAGGAGAGGAGGTTACTAAAGGAAGAAAAGACAGCCACTCATTTTACGGGGGGCATGCTTTTGAATTCAATTTGTGCCCTTTCTGGCTATGACATGCCCCCTCTGCCCCTGGCCATGGTCTGAAAACCTTGACTGGGGTTTTGCATTGAATGATTTGTCAAAATGTAATTTACTGTGTGTAAAGATGTTTGTCTTCAGTGCAGAGATGGTAAAGTCACATTTTTTTTTAGATCTAGCTTACAGTTACAAATAATTATTATGAATAAAACTGCAAATAAAATGATAATTATGTAAGCGTACTGTTTCTCAGAGCCCAGAAAAGTTATTTGGCTTCATTTTTATGTCTTCAGCTTCTTTGACAGTAGGAATCTGCATGTGTCCCTTTGATATCAAACAAGGTGTATGCTTTTCTCGATCAAAGTAGAATTTCACTGAAAGATGAAAGGTAGGACTTCAGGGCGTGGCAGACCTCACCTAGAACTGGGCTCTTTAACCTCACACTGTCGTCTTTGGAACAGCTTGATAGAAAAGCATTTTTTCTCATGTTGGTAGCAGAGTCTGTCAACACCAGTACAAGTTCCTCTGATGCATCACCCCTGTGCTATTCTTTTACCCCCAGCATACAGGGAAGAACATTCACATTTTGAATGACTCAGAGCATGCTTAAATCACTGGCCTTTTTTGCCTCTTCACTCTCATCATAATGGCATTTAAGATTATAATCAGCTCTGAAACATGTTCAGTGTTCTTCGCTCAAGCCTCCTGTTCCTGTTGGCTTGTTTTAGTCCTATTTGCTCTTTCTCTTTTTTTATTTGTAATTTGAACACTTGATGTTGATCAGAGCTGATTTTAACTGGGACTGCTGTTAAGTGCAGATAGGAGATTATTCAAATGGCATTTTTGGTTTATGTTGTATTGGAGAGGTTCATTCATATGTAACCAGTCTGCCTTTATTTTCTCAGGAAAGAAGAAAAAGCCTGGATTGAAGATCCCAGATGAGGTCTTCAAACAGAAAGAGCCCAACCCTGTGTGAGTATTTCTGCTGAGGCTTCAGTGGCGCACTGGAGATCAGGGCAACATCAGTGTTATGCTGGGCAGCAGTCACTTTGATTTTTGTGCAGTCTCTTTCCAGTTTGGATTCATTGTACAGGAATATGTTACTGATTTGCATGATTGGTAGGCTTCGAGTCCCTCTAAATTGCTGTGTTCTTTCTTCCACAGCCCCCCCCGAAATTTGGATTCAAGGACCTTCATTACCATAGGAGACAAGGTGGGTCAAAAGGAAAAGAGGGGATAAAGGGAACGGACAACAGCTGCATGTGCCCTGGGTCTTTGGGTGACAGAAACTGCAGAGCTGAATTCTGTGCTGACTGGGGAGACTGGGGGCTAAATGAGGTCACATGGCAGCATTGCTCTGAGCCAAGCACACAGACCGAGGCACCCGTCTCCACATCCCTCCGCCCCGCTCTCTGTCAACACTGACATCACCAGAACCGCTAACTGAATATCTGCGCTACTGAGTTACTGCTTTATTTATACCTACAGATCTCAGCACTGACAACAACAGCATGGAAAAAGTCAGTGGGGGAGGGGGGGTGTGTGTGTGTGTGTGTGTGTGTGTGTGTGTGTGTGTGTGTGTGTGTGTGTGAGAGAGAGACAGGTAGGGAACAGAGTGATTCTGAGGTCAGAAAGCACTATGTTGCTCTGGTGGTGGTTTTCAGATGCACATAGACTGTAGGTAAACAGTTTCTTATGCATCTAAAGCAGTACTGCAGGCCATATAAGACTGTCAGAGTTGAACTCCTTTTGTTGTTTGAATCACTGAACTGCTTCATAATGTGGCAATATTCAAGCTCATTTACTGAGGAGGTAGTTTGCTGTAGTTGTAGGTTAGTGTCGTGGTAGTTAGGAGTCAGTGGAGCACTTGTGGCTCTCGTCCAGCATTCCTGTCGGATGTGTAAAGGGTGGGTGGGGGGGGGGGTTGAGAGCAAAGCGAGGAGTAGAGCGCGCTGATCTTGGAGGCGTGGGGTCGGGATGAGCTGCATCATGCCTGCTGGCTGAGGTCATGCCGTCCCAAAGAGAGAAAGAGGGAGAGAGACAGGTGCCAGAACGCTGAAATAGCGCATAGTCTGCTTTGAAAAGGATGATTACCTGAAACATCCCCTGAAACGCTATTTATTTTTAAGAACAAGAACTTGCATTTCCGGGCATTAGCCTAGAAGTGTGCATCTAAAAAATGTGGAGTTCTTTACTCTGTTGGAGTATATGCTCCATTTCAGATTAATATTAGCATACTTTGAAAATTTTATCACATGATGTTTCTGTGTCACTAATGCTTAGTAACCTTAGTCAGTTGTCAGCAACTTTGATTTTTTTTTTTTTCTCACTCCAGCCAAACCTACTTCCTGATTTTTACTCTTAGAAATACTGGACATTGAAGCTGAGAGTTTGTGAAACCAAAAGTAACCCCTCTCATGTGCATGATAACTGAAAAGATGAGATACACTACATCTGCAATATATATATATATATATATAAGTTTTTATGTCACTGTATATGGGACATGCATTTAGGAGGAAGCTGTAATATTGACTATTAAGGCTGGAAAATCTCACACCTTCACTAACAGATTAATTCTCAAATTTGGACCATTTCAAATATAGGATGTGATTTATACCTGAAATGTCAGTTTAAATGAGTCTGGCATCAAGGAAAAAGTTGTATATCCCTGTTCTATAATTTTCTAGCTATTTTCCAAATTTTTTATAATTGCATTTTTGAGGAACTGCATCAATTCAGGGGCTTTAAATTCAGCCTGATATGGAATTATTTGATTTGAATGTTGCAGCTTGATGATTAATTTGTTTATTCTGAAATTTTTTGATAAAGGTAATTGTAACATGCTAGCTAGCCACGTAGCTTGGCTTTTATTTTGTTTTCTATGCAGAAATTGATACCAGTAAAGACAATGGCCATACTCTGTCTATGTCTAACTAGCTAAGGTTAGGTCCAGCTAGTTTCTGTGAAGAAGTAGCTGATTGCTGGTTTGTGGAAACTTAATATTAGCTAGACTCACTTTTTAACATTATTGCTAATGAAGCTAACAAGGAACTTGCTAGCTACTTGTGCTAAAATTCACATTTAGCTTTTTTACCATATGTTGTCAGTTGGAAATGTTCTCTTTTTTAACGTTGATGTAACTGTGACTGTTGTAGCAGTCATTTCATGGTTTTTTATTTTACTAGCAAGGTAATATTAACTATAAGATAATTATAACACTTTATTGCTTTCAAAAAAAAAAAATCAGTAACAAAAAAATTACCTCATGTGTAAACAGGTCTGCATTAACAGCGTCTTTAGCATTCCAGGTGTGCTGCTTGTGTCTGAGCTAAAAAAAAAAAAAAAAACTATCCAATGTCAACCAATGGGAAATATAAAAGCAACTTGGAATGTTAAGGATGAAATGAATGATTTTACCACTTGTTTTTATGGGGTTTGCAAGACTACTCAAATCTCCAGAACTGCATTTGGCAGCTTTAAGTTTTTATTTTTGTCTTCAGTATCATTTTCTTACATAGCACTTTCATGTCAGTCATCAAGATATGCATTGCAGTGTATTTTTCAGTTGAATTCGTGTTAGTATTTTTTCCTTTTTTTTTCTTGAAGTGCCTCTGCGTGGGTTCTACTGAATCCCTTATCTGTGTTTGTGAAACAAACAGATCACACACACGTGTTTAGTTATGGACCCAGCCTGTCGACAGCACTGAAATATACAGCATGTATTTACGCATGCTGTGCTGTTTTGGAGGAATAGGAATTTCTCTGGAGGCCAGAGTCAACAGTGGCACAGGTGTGGCTTTTGTCAGTGCACACTGCAGCCTCGGTAATTTTGTTTATGTTTGACCAAAACAATACGAGGAAAGTGGTCAACTATCTGGAAAAAGACAGGAATGCTAACATCGTGTTCTTTTTTTAATGCTGGCTTTCTGCCTTTTTATGGCTCCATATTTAATTTTCAGAGTAGCCATGACAATAGAGGCTTGTGTTGCGTCTTCATGTCGTGCTTGCCTGGCCTGTTTGATTCTCGCTGCCGGATATAAGCTGGAGGATATCGTATTACTGGAGACTCAGAGTGTGCCTCAGAACCAGGCAGTTGAATCCTGGTCCAACCGGAACTTGGCAGCAGTGCATCTTGGGAAGGTGGCCAGTATCTCTGGCAGTAGGATCATGCAGTGGAAACAGTTGGACCAGTGCAGGATTGGTTGTGTGGTTTTCAGTACTCTCATTCTACAGGGTGGTGACCCAGGTGATGTATCCTTTTGCGTTCCTCTCTAATCTTGTTTTTCCTTAACTGCTCCAAGTGCAAGTCTGCCTCTCTCTCTTACCCCTCGTAAACAGAAACATTGTGTGATGCCCTGGAAAGGTCTCAGACTTAAGATAATGAAAACTCTTAACAAATAACTGTGCGCAGGTCTGTAATCTGTGTGTCTGTGCAGAGCAGGGAAAGTGATTATCAGGGGCTGCTGGCTGAGCCGGCTGACGTCAAGTAAGCCCAAACAAGGACAGTTCAGGGAGGCATGTCAGTCCAGAAAAACTGCACACAATCAAATAGATTAAACTTCATTAACCACCAAGGAGAAAATGTATTGTGAGCAGCAGAACGGACACGACAGGACTGCATTAAAATTGATGCAGAATGACATTTCGAATGTAAAAATTAGCCAATAAATCTGCATTGCCATCCACCATAGTGTATGGTGTTTTATGCTGCATATCTGTGATTGCCACACACTCTTCCTTCCAGAATAACCAAAATACTCTGACATTATAACGCCTTATTGCTGCAGGCAGTGAAGAGTGCCTTAATGATTTGCTGGAGTGGCCAATGAAAACATTCAAAACATACAAAATCAATGTGCATTGTTGGTGAAGAGGGGAGAGAGATTGTTCGGTCTGCATAATTGTGTGAGATCTGTGTGCCATTTGTTGTTTAACGGCCATCTCACAGGAATCTGGAGCCCCACGAGAGGCTCATTGTGGAGCCAGCCTTCTCAGTTTACTTCTTGGTTTTGTTAGCGGCTTCCTCTGTCTCATTTCCTCCCTGGCACATGAGGCATGGGGCCAAATGCTAGCCGTAATATTTTTAGTAGAACCTGTTCTGTGTCTTACAAAAAAAAATGTAAAAAAAAAAAAGTCTTTAAACTTTCTGCTAAGCAACATCCATCTTTCCCAGCACAGTCCACTGAAGGATCTGTGGAAGCACCTGAAGCATTCCACTCCGTCAAAGGGAAACTAGGGAACAGTGACTCAGGATTGATCTTTTACTGAAACCTTGGATGAGATTATTGTCTTGTCATCAGAAGCAGTCAGGTCTCAGGTTTAAGGATACCGTAGAGAGCCTGAGGTCAGCAGGCTATGGTGCAGAGTGTGCTCTACTGCAGAAGATCTCTCTGATCTCTCTGGCCTGGCAGTGATGCATGCTGACTATTGCACTATGATGACAAAACCAAATGTATTGAGTTTTGAAACAGTTTTTAACTCATGTCGTCTACGTAGTGTTCAAAGTAGACTGCATAGCCTACAAGTATCAATGTTTTGTCGCAGAAAAATAGGATACCTTTGTTAGACATAGGAGCTTGTAATTATTGAATATCTGTTTACCGCAAGTTCCAGAGTGTGTTGCACTGTGCAGCACCTCCCAGCAAACACATAGGCATTTCATAACAAGGATGTGTGTGGCAATGAGCTGCTATAAAACTAAGCAACCAACTTTCTACACATATAGTTCTAAGCAGCAGCCTACATTTAACAAGCTATTGTTATGTCAGCTGGGTTTGCAAATATTAGCTAACGTTACAGTAGCATAGCTAACAGTATGCCGATGATTGATCTTAGCTGGTGCTAAAAATATTCTTGCTCACTTTTCATCTGTCCTCTTCTTTCCGCTGGGTCCAGGTTGTTTTTTCTAGTTTGCTGTTTTTTCATTGCTGTTGTCTCATTATGCTGTTATGTTCTCATGAAGCTTGTTAATGTGACTACTGCAACTGCCATGTTCTTAGCCTTACAACAATGATGTGTCCTTTTGACTAGAGATGCATTATTGTAATATTGATGCAACATCCCACTTGTTGTGTCTTCATCACCATTTACTTGACTTGCCAGCTTCAAGACATCTAAAGCATGATATAGTAGTAAAATCAGGAACAAATGGGCTTCATCAAGCTCGCATTGCTTACAGTAGCACGTTGAACTCATGTACAGTGTAGTAGGTAACAGTTGTTTTTCAAAAACAATCTTGCCTTCGTAGGTAGGTGAGAGCTGGAAAGCACCTTCCTGATCATATTTTGTCATTTTCAGCTGCACAATTCCTCTCAAATACATCAGAGACAGTACATTTTCCTCCTCTGGGAATACAGTATGGATTGAAAAGTGGTTTTCATACATGAGCTCCACTGTCTTCTGATAACCAGTTTTTTTAACCTTAATTTCATTCTTTAAGTGCCACTTTCAAAAATAGACATTTAAAACAGCCTTACATTCCAAAAATCTTTGTGTATTATCTTGAATTTTGGATGAGATATCTTGGAACAGGTCCCTGGTAAAAATCTGCCAACATAATTACATAGAGGTTGAATTAAATAATTGGGCTAGTGAGAATAGAATGCTGGAGGAGGTGGATCTGCTTGGTCATGACTGTCATCATGTAGGTGTTGGATATGTCAATCAACACCCACGTAATGAATTTAAATTCTTGTAGCCCTACATCACACACATCCAGCCTCTGCTGTTGCATCGTTTACAGGAAATAACAACCTGTGTCAGTAGTTCCAGCGTGCAGCAGCATATGGAAAAGCAGCAAAGATATAGCTGAATGAGTGACAGCAGTTTCACCATGTCAAGTTCTGACATGGTGGATTTTTCACCTACACCACCTGCAACACTTGACAGGGTAAAACAGTGGGGGAGGGCACAATAGCCGCATGCGTGTGAGCCAGCATGGAGGTTGAATATAGGGCTTAAGAAATATGCACACCCAAACCCCTGGAGAGGAATCCCTTTCTGCTGAAGCTGTAGCTCCTCACACAAACACTGGAATGTGACTGTTCCATGTGACCGTTCCTGGCAGCCTCTCACAGCACAAGCTCCACTTATTGTTCATAGAGTCAACAGATTGTTTTGTGTAAGTGAGACTACTGGAAGCAGCAAGGCCACTATGAAAAATAATGCATTCCCATTACCTTAGGAAAAAAATGGCTTTGTTCCATGTGAGAGAAACTAACCTCTCTTCGCAGTTAAAAGTTAGTTTACATTTTTTCCAGTTGCATCACTATTAAAATGTTTTTTGTATAAACCAAGATAGAGATTGTAGTCTAAATATGGAACATTTTTAGCATGCTATCACATATTTCGGTTTAACCAGAAAAAAAACCCATCAGTGTGTTTTCTATTGTCTTGTTAATGAAGGGCATGGAGAACAGTCACTTTGATACTGGTACTTTTATATTGTACAGGGTTATATTGTACCCTGGCAGTTTTCCCACAGATGGTCCCCACTGCATTATCGCACAGGATTCCTGTTCTCTACTACTTAATATCTCAAAGAGTTGTCAAATGTTAATTTAATTTAAAATGCATTATGGTGGCAGTGTTTGTAATGGTTTTTTGATGTGACATGCAGTCATATCAGTTTTGTATAAATTGCACACAACATTGGCCCTTCATGCTTCACTCTCTCTTTGCTGTGCAGAATTTCGAGGTGCAGGCAGATGACCTTGTTTCGCTGTCGGAACTGGGCCGGGGGGCGTACGGTGTGGTCGAAAGGGTACGGCATGCACAGAGTGGAACCATCATGGCTGTCAAGGTGAGAGAAGCTTCTCTCTTGCCAAGATACTTATTCGGAGAAGAAAAACTTGAGCATCTCAGCCCAGCTGTTCCTGCTACAAAGAGGAGAAAGTGCTTTAATGCTGCTCACTGCTGTAGTGTTACCAAAAAGGGGTTTTGACACTGACTGGAACTGGAATCTAACATTTAACAAGATTTTATCAACTGTGGAAGGGATTCTAATGCTTGTACATTGACCAGCTAGCCCAGTGGTTCCTGATTCCTGAAGTGGTATGCCCATGTGTGTTTTGTCCTCAGAGGATAAGAGCAACGGTCAACAGTCAGGAGCAGAAGAGGTTACTGATGGACCTGGACATCTCCATGAGGACAGTGGACTGTCCATACACAGTTACCTTCTATGGAGCTCTGTTCAGAGAGGTGGGTGCAAGAACATACAGCTTATTAGTTGTCCCAGGTGGGCATGCACCTGGAAATGCCATGATTAGATAATCACCTGATCACTATTACTTACGTTGACCACCATCATTTCTCACAGTAGTTTGATTCCACAATCATGTTTCCATCCATTCATTCATACATTCAAATGTCTAGAAATGTTGCAACAAATAGAGTGCGAATTTGATGTTACCATCAGTTGTGTTGTGGTAGATAAACTGACTACCTGAACACAAGGTTCCAGAGTCAGGAAAGAAAGAGCTTGGCTTTCAAGACCTTGCTGCTATGGGCCAGGTTCTTTTGTGTCTGTCTTTGAGACCATATTTTTTGCTTTCCAAAGCAAGATGATAACAGAGAGTTGCCAACAGGCTAAAATTTAAAATTGCTGTGCAATGCAGTTGGACCAAACAACCAATCTGCAATGTAATGTTTGCTACAAAGTTATTTTACAAATGCTTTTGCATCACCTTTTTGTTGCATAACGTCTTTATTGACAAAACGAAGAAAACACCTCAAGTGTATGAAACCCTTTTCAGAAATATTTTGGAAATGTTGTTGAATTTTGTTACAGCTATCTGTCAGACAAGTGAGAGAACATCCTTTGTGGTGATTAGTAACTGTTTTATGTGTATGTATGTTTGTGTCTGTCCTCTTCAGGGTGATGTGTGGATTTGCATGGAGCTGATGGATACCTCGCTAGACAAGTTCTACAAAAAAGTGATTGAAAAAGGGAAGAAGATTCCTGAGGACATCCTAGGGAAGATGGCAGTGTCTGTGAGTGTCTGGCTTTTATCAAGTATGATGTAATGGCTGTAACTAATGCAGGGAGATTGCACATTTGACTGATTCTGCAAGTCTGATGTCTGCCCTCATGTTTTGTCTGCAATGAGACTGTAGCCTGTACTGTTGTATGTCCTAAAATGTTTTTTAAAGAAAATACTTAATGCAATGTGCTTCTAAAAATAAACAGAAAAATAACCATCAATTATTCTCTTTTTGCAACCCAGATTGTCAAAGCTTTAGAACATCTGCACAGTAAGCTGTCTGTGATTCATAGAGGTAAGTAGCGCCCTCTGGTGAAACATTAGGATTGCAGTTTTATTTGTTCTAAGCCAGCAGTGTGTTGCACAATATGTTTTGCAATGTTATGCTGTAAATGTGAAGTTAACTTTGTATGTTGTGGAGATTTCATCAGGATAGGCACATAAATTTCAATAGTCATTTTCTTGCAAGTATATATTAAAATGTTTGTGCTTTGTGGAAACTTTCTCTCTCTTCCCCAAGATGTGAAACCTTCAAATGTGCTCATTAACAAGGAGGGCCATGTGAAGATGTGTGACTTTGGCATCAGTGGGTATCTGGTGGACTCTGTGGCTAAGACGCTGGACGCTGGCTGCAAGCCTTACATGGCTGTGAGTGAGGCGTGCCGGCACCTTTCCCCATTGGCAGTCATACTGCTCCTCACACAGCCATGGCTGAGTTTGATCTCTGCAGTGCTATTAAAAAAAAAAAAAAACAATCTGTAAACACAGCATTGAAATGCACAGTCCCTGTCCCACACATCCCACACATTGCAAGTGAACTATGGATTTTGCAATATGTACTGCTCCTTTGCATACCTATAGGCTACCTTCCTCCGTGCCCTTAAACCCCCTCTGCCACTCTGTATCTAGTTTTTTGATTTTTTAACTCTATCATCCCCAGTTTCTCTGTTATTACTGCCCACCTCCCATCTGCCTTTCTCAGTGAATATAACTGTTTTTCAAGTCTCCAGTTTTTTCAACTGTCTGTTTCCAACAATGAGAAGTGAAAACTGCCCTTATTTCCCTGTCATAACTCTCGGTGTGATTGACCATGTCTTCCCATTTTTGTGTCTGCAGCCTGAGAGAATTAACCCTGAGCTGAGCCAGAAGGGCTACAACGTCAAGTCCGATGTGTGGAGTCTGGGAATCACACTGGTCAGTGCTCTCTATACTCTACACACCAAACAACATGCATTGGTCGACCTGCAGTGTTCATGCAGCAGCCTGCCGTCAGCCAACAAACCCAGTTACCAGGCACATCTCACTACCAAAGTTTGCCTGTTTTTAGTTTTTCTTTGTCAGCTTGTTGAATAGGACGTATTTCCAGAACACTCAATTATATCGCAATGGGAAGAAATTACAGAATGTGTTTCAGGAGCACAGCAGACTGCCCAAGACTGCTTTATTTTTAATGAAAAGAAATTCATATATTTTAGTGTTGTCCTGTTTACAGACAAATAATAGTACAGACAGAAGGATACAGCAGTGCTATTATTATCTGAGGTTGTATTGGGTTCTTCTAAAGTTAGGTCCTACGTTATAGTTATCGTTCGTGTGCTGGGAATACAGAACTAAACATATCAGAGGAGACAACAGGTGGGTTGTGGAAAGTCTACATACTGGAATTGTCTCTTTCACATGTGCCTTACCAAGAATTTCAGTCTGTTTCCCTCAGCCGCAAAGTTATTTATTGAATAATAGCTTGTCACAGTTTGAATTATGATTTTGAATTTAAATATGCATATGCACAAATGCATACACACATGCATAAGCTGGCTATGCTGCCACAAGCAGGCAGAATCTGCCTGTAAATACTTTCATTCCATTATACCTCTCCTAGTACAATGGACCGAGCATTGTTTGTCCTTGTCAGGGTCGTACATTTATTTGCTCATCTCCCCCAGCTGTGGATTGATAGCAGCTTGTATCCCTCCATTAAACACAATCAAGTTTAAATTCATAACTTCGCTGAAGGGCTTTGCACTGTGTTGAGGTTTCACTGTCTTCATGTTTGCGTGGACCCTTCCTCCTTGTGGTGTTCTGATGGTAACATGCCCTCTCCTGTCAAAGATTGAAATGGCCATCCTTCGCTTTCCGTCCGAGTCGTGGGGCACACCTTTCCAGCAGCTGAAGCAGGTGGTGGAAGAGCCCTCCCCGCAGCTCCCAGCTGACCGCTTCTCCAAGGACTTTGTTGACTTCACTGCACACTGGTGAGGCAAAGCTACTTCAACCTGGATTTTACTTAACTTTCAAAATGTAAACGTAATGTGTGCCAGGTGTCAGTTCTTATGGAATAGTAAATTGAATGGTAAGGATTGGACACACTTTCCTAATGTGTGGTGCCTTGTTGCAGTCATAATTGTTTTTCGTACACATTTTTAGTTTGAAAAAGAATCCAGCCGAGAGACTGAACTACCTTGAGCTCATGGTAAGTTGAACCTGAGATTTACTGCAGTTACAGCAATATCAAATAAAGGCACAGATGTCATGTGACACTCAGTCAGCATGCAGCTCATGAGTGCTGTCCTTTTCCCTGTGCAGGAGCACCCATTCTTCAAGACGCACGACTCCAAGGAAACAGACGTAGCTTCTTTCGTGAAGGAAATTCTTGGTGATGGTCACAACTGACCCCCTGCCCCTCTTTTCTGTTGTCTTTTTTTTTTTTTTTTGTTTGTACCATAAAAGTGTAAATTAGCCTCCCTAGATTTTCAATGGAGAAGGGTGACTCCTTATTTGCAAAGATAACAATTTAGAAGCATGGTGGATTCACTCCCATTATTTACAGTATTTGCTAGTTGTTTTATAAGATAGTTAAAATATTTACCTACTGTTTGGTATCCAGAGACCATGGAAATGCCTCTGATTGTTAATGCCAGACAACACATAGGTATAATTTTGTTATTGTTTTTCTTGAGAGAAGTACAGTGTTGAAATTTAGGATTTGGAAAAAAAAAGAAAAACCTCCTTTTTGGTCACGAAAGAGATGCAACTCTTAAGACGGAAGCTATGCCACTGGCCCGCTCACACACATGCAGTGCATGCGTCGGTTATGTCGATGCAGTCACAGGCCGACCTGTGTACTCCACACCACCATAAGCTTCTAAGGGGCTGCTTTACTGTTCTGTCTGTATTGTGTATATATGGCAGTGAATATCTTGCTGAATGTATTCAAAATGGGTGTGTGGGAAAAGGTTTTCAGAGTCAGTTTAAAAAAAAAAAAAAAAAAAACTTGCGTTTATTTATTTGAACCTGTTTTGTGGTTGGGAAAAAGCACTATCTTGCATCTAACTTGATATGGCTATTCATAAAGACATAGAAATGTGAAATTGTTAAGTAAGCAAAACCATCAGTTTTTCAACATTTACTTTTGACCTACCCGACTTAGTCTGTTCGATAAGCCTGTCGGTGGCTGTCGTAAACCATGCCTAACTGGAATTGATTTGGAAACCTACAATGATCAGAGCCCTTTATAGTTATTATACAAAGAATTATTGGAAATGAAAACGGTCAATGCAAAATGTAACAGGAAATTTAAAGGAAAATTAATCTTCTATACTCAAGTGCCTCGACATTTTGAATGGTAAAGAGTCTTTAGATGCCAGTGCCAAACCCTTAAGAAGTAGATATGCCGGAGTGAGGCCGATTCTGTCTTACAGTCAATACTCTCTCACTGTCATTGCAGGTCTCACTGTCTTATACTTTACCATAGTAAGGCAGACATAATGGTGAGATTAGCATTAGGAACTTCTAGAATTTCTCTACAAAAACAATATTTTGGAGACTTTCTCTCAGATACCCTCTTCTCTGCCGGATCAAGCCAACCAGAGGTACACTAGTTGTGCAAGTCGGTACTCCCTCTCCCAACTACTGTGGGATTGTTCATCTGTTTTCCTGAGTGTGTTAGATTTATTTGTTAATTTTATTTGGTTGCGTGACATTTCTTTCCTGGCAGGATGTGGTCTCCCCCAGTCGCACTATGAATCTTTTTCTCAGAGTTGCAGTGTCAAGAGAACATGATGTTCTTCTGCCATAGTCCAAGGGCGTGTCCCACACAGGTGATTCACCAGTTGGGCTCTGAACCATGTTGCCAAAAACAGCTCATTATTCAGCTCTGATTGTCAGAGACTTGCTCGATAAGTATGGTAGTCCCCCTAACCCCCAATTTTACCTGCAGTGCCCTGCACCGTGCCTTAAGATGGCCACAGGGGTGGAGCTGCAGTTGTATTTAGATTGTATGTAGGCCTGCAGGAGGGGGATGGAATGAACATATAGGCTGATGTGCCCTTAGTTGCAGTGCATTGTGGATCCCCAGGACCTCTGCTACAGCGAGGAGCAAGCCATGCCCTCAGCAGAGTCACTGTTACTGTGAGATAATGTGATTTGCATTGGACAAAGGGGTAGGGTGTTTTTGGGGGGAGTGGGGAGGGGAGGGTACTGTGTGCCTATTTAGTGGCTATTGTAAAGATTCATTTTAATTAGAGAATCTATATATATATGTACAAAATACAAATTAAATTACATAATAAAAATGTTTTGATGGATTTGTCCAAAAATGTTTTGTGTCTTTCTGTGGGCCATGGAATGCTTTCTGCTCGTCATCATAAGACATGAAGAAATGGTAAGAGACTTTAAGATGGACATTACGCCCATACGTGACAGAAGAACATAAAAACATTGTATAACCACTGAGAGGATAACATCTGTGAGCATTGTGAAGAAGTGTTTCATAAAATGTCTCCCTTTTCACATTTTATGTGCCTTCATTTTTACATGCATATTTTTGTGTGTGGACATACATACATACATACATGCATGCAGCATGCCTCTACATCCTGGTATATATATCTTTTATATCGACAGTTGAGACAAGAAACCCTCCCATAGCCAAGCGAAATAAGTCACACGTTCAGTAAGTATATTTAAATTAGAAACAATCTCTACTGGAAAAACAAATTAGTTCTGGACTATACACATGTACAGAGTGGCAACATAGGGTTACTCTTTCATAGAGGGAGAAATGATACTTTTAATAACACTAATTCAAGTCTGCTGAAGGAACATCACCCTGATAAGCACATGCTGCTCATATTTTTGTTTCATTTTGTTCACTTAAAGATACCCAGCTTCAGTATCAGAGGTTTGCAGAGGGAAAAATGCCATGCTAATATAATTTGTTAAATCTTTCATGCATTGAAACAGAAGTTGTACCATCTACTTAGCAAATGCTTGGTGCAGAGACTTTGTTGCGGTTTGTGATTGCATGAAAATGAAACCAAAAACATTGGCATCGACTGATGTGACCATGGGAAAATATGTCATTGGCGTCAGCCCAAAATTTCCATACCCCAGCTTGCTCCCTTCCAAAAGATCATTCTGTCTGAGATGTTGGCCATGAAATGTTTGCTTTAGGTCAGAGGTGAGATTAAACGAGGATGCATCTCTTTAACAAGCCTACAGTGTCATATAGTTTGTGCCTGTAGTCCCACAACTCATTGCTTAGGTGTGAGTTTCTGTGGTGCAATAGAGGGAAGGCGGAGACCCTCAAGGATCACTGAATCCTCTATGGGAGAATACATTTGGTTGGGAAAAGTGTCTTTCTCACTCCGTTTCAATTCTCTGTGGGTACCTTCCCCTTCCCACAGATCCAAAATGTGAGACTGCCAGGGTGAGCTTGTCACATTTTAGTCCTGATTATTCACTCAGCTGTGATAGCACCATTACACCACCGACACCTGTCACCAGTCCATTCCAAAAGAGGGGATTGAAACACTGCCCTGTGGGCGTTGGAAGCCAGGAGAAGACTGTGCCTTGCTATGCAACCTACATCAGGCACTTCATTCGAAAACAATCAGGATGTGGGTTTTGTTTCAGCACATACCGTTCTTTATTTCTCAAGAAATTTCGTTTTCACAGAAGTAGCCCTTGGTTTCTTTGCTGCAGCAACCACAGACCAGCATAGACAGGAACGCACTAAACTTAGGGTGAATTTTGTGAATTTTCATTGCAGAGATGTAAGTTGTCATTGACATTGACTGCAGTGTGAGGTATATCCGATGAGGCTACTGTGGTTACTAGTAAGCCAAGTGCGTCTATGGCTTTCACCACCTGTCTCTTAGCATGTCTTTATTAATAGTTTATCTTCTAATGGTACCTAAGCCAATTTTGAAGTGTATTGAATGCTGGCAATGAGTTTCTGTCTTTCAGAGGACATGTAAAATGTGTGACCAGAGGTTGATCCCTTACAGGGCATGAAAATTTCATGTTCAACAAAGAACAAATGACTGAGTCCTATCTGTTTTAGCTTCATACATAACGGGCCTGCGGTCTTCACTTCCTAATAAAATCCATAAGCATTACAATATGTGTGAAGTATATGTACCCTTTTACATTCAGTTTTGTAGCCA
Source organism: Albula goreensis (assembly GCA_022829145.1). NCBI lineage: Eukaryota > Metazoa > Chordata > Actinopteri > Albuliformes > Albulidae > Albula > Albula goreensis. Next base: position 10,311,423 of record CM040748.1, read on the forward strand.
ATAGTTTGAATAGTTTGGTGGGATTTTTACATTTCTGAACATGTTCAGCAGCAGTCTAGGTTTCATGGCTAGGTTTTACTAAGCTTTTTGCAAGTTCAGTGCCGCACTTGTTTAAACATTATATTTTAGCTGTAGTTACATATTCTTTCCACAAGAGGGTACTGCATAACAACCTACTTCTGAACTGTTTTCAGACAGGCTAAAAAATTTTGCTTCATGCCCTAGCTTTTTATGAATCAGATAACACATGCATACATTTTCCACAGAAGTCAGAGAGAAACTGGGGTAACTTAATTTTGGTGAAATTATTTATGTACTAATTGTAATCTGATTTACCTTCATATATAATTTAACACCACACCCCCATACCCATGTATTTCTCTCAGAATGATATCCTATCTCAGCCCAAGCCTCCAACCTCCCCTAAAACCAACATCCTTCCCCATCCCCCCAGTTTGAATGTGTTTGAATTAATACATTCAAACTCTCATTGAATCAGAGACAGACAAATATGAATGAAATACAGAAAATGAGTACCATGCCCTTCACAAAATATGAAGCTCAGTTTCCATATGCTCAAGAAAATTGTCAGTGAAATCATTATTGATCTTTTAAATACAAGTATTATAACACCACCTGTACGTTAACCCTTATTCCTTTCTCCACCCTAAGCCCCCACCGTCTCTCCCACACAAGCATCTCCCCACATTTCTCCTGTCCCCACCTGACACCCCCCATTCACAGAAAAAAATAACGGCACTTTCAAATGTGCTGCATCCACACATACATGTAGTGTATGACAGAGAATGCTCTAAAATCATGTAATATTTTTGACTTTATGGGTATAACTGGGTGTTGCTGCTGTCCATTTCACCAACAGTATGTGATGGGTCATCAGCCAGGCAAAGGCTAGAGTCCAGCTGTAGCTTAGATAAGTGCAAACCTACTGGGGCACTTCCAAAAAGTGCTAAGAGCAAAGTGAGCTCAACAGAGCATTTCATCATTTGTGAAAGAGTTCTAAAGACTGCACTCCAGAATTCTGCTAATCCAAGGCACGAACAAAACAAGTGGAAAAAGAGGGGCCAGGGAAGTTCTGTCTCAGTAACTTTCAGGATCCAAACCTGGGTGCAATTTACTGGTTTTATTTCAGAGATATACAGGTCTCGCTCACGTGCTGTTCTCCCAGACATGGATGGGAAATTCACATTATAATGCCTGTATATCACATGCAGTGATAAGAAATTCACCAGCGGGGATCAATGGGAAATAACTGAGCAATTTACAATATTTAATAAGTGCGGAATCAATCTCTGTTATTTATCTGCCTGTAAAACTCCTCTACCTTTCTGGGGCTGAGAACATCAGCGTTCCCAAACAGTAGAGACTTCACAGTCTGGCATTAGATGGAGTACACTGAGCCCAGATGAACTCAAGGGGTGATAAGTCACTGTCCTTAAATTCAACAAGGAAATTTGAGGAAAAGTTATCCCATGTTTTGCCTTAACTTTCGTCATTTTAATGAATTTAAAAGTCAATTTGTCTTTTTAATGTTGGGATCAAATCTAATTTACAAACAAATTTATGGAAACTAGTGGTACACGTTGACTCCATCACCATAGAGAAACCTATGCTCCCTTACATTTTTAGGATTACATCTCTTTTTTTGCTTTTAGTCTGTTTTTTTGTGCTCTTGTTTGTAAGACTTTTTTTTACATTCCTGAAGCTGACCAATTAAAATCCAATTAAAACTGAATTGGTGGAAACATATTGAACTACGGCATATGCAATTCACTCAAAACCTTGCCTTAGTACATAATTTGTTTGGTGTGATGTATTTCATTAGAGATGAGCTGTAATTTTTTGAAATGTGTTTTTTTTATTTTAAAATGGAATACCATGTGCCCATAAAGAGACTTGCATCCATTTTATTTGAACTGTATGAATATAGCCCATTATATCTTAATCACAAATTAATGTATGGGAGCATGGTCAAGCACATACATAATCAAAAACTATATATGTCAACTGCTTGGGGGGAGTGAAAAAGTACATCTTCACATCTGAATAAGAAGCTTAAATTCTGATATATGAAAAAACTACTGCTATCCTGAACACAACACTCAGCCTGTAAGCTTGCCTACAAAATTTTCATGGTCATCAGATTCCCCATAACAGAGAACCTGTGGCTTTTTACTTCTGGCTACAATACACGTCCAGCAGAGCCATGTTTCCTACCACACAGAGTGCGTATCAGGAACGGGTTATGTAAAAGACCTCAGAGCAAGGTTAACTGAACCCAGCTGAGATAACAGCACAATTTGTAGAAAAGAATGAAAGAATGAGTAAACAAATGAATCCAGATTTGGACCTTTGGCCTTGGAGAAAAGCTCCTGCAGTTCTCAGTCTTATCTGGACCAAGCCACAGCCACATCTTCATCCTCCATCTGTCTTCTGCACACTGCTCAGCCCATCCCCCACCCCCGTCCCCCCCAGCCTTTCTCTGGGCATCATGGTACTGCTTGTCCCCTTCACACTGTAGGGGACACAATGTGAGACCCCCTTATAAATTTAGCAAAACACAAAGGTGTTTGCCTACAAACTTTGAGTAGAGGAGCCAGTCACGAAAACTGGCTCTTGTTTACCAGCATTGCACATTTGAGAATATCACATATGGTGCTGTACATATTCATATACATATTATTTTGTCCACCCCCTTATCCGCCCAGGGACAGTCAGAAATGATCACTAGTCAAAAATAAATAATAAATGTCTCCCAAAAAACAAATCTATGAAAGCACCTCATTTACAGCTTTGGGTGGCTCATGGAGAGTAAAGCCACATAGTCCTGGTGCTGCTGTATGTCCCAGAGCTGGGGGTCTGAGTCCCGGTCGTGTTATCATGTGCTATGGCCAGAGGTCCATCTCAACTGCCTCAGCCTCGTTTGGGGAAAAATATGGGGTAAGTCAGTAAATCTTACCTGTCTCATTACTGTTTGCTGACCTTTCCAGGTCAGCCAGGCAGGCACCTGAAGGTTCATGAACTGAACATATGTTGATTTACTGTTCCTTCAACAGCAAAAGTAACATATGACTGGTGACATATCTGCAATGTGAAAAATAGTGAAGACTGGTTGCCATTCCAGTCTGAAGAGTCATATGTTTGGCTGCTGCCACCTGTGTCTATGGGGACAGGTTGTGGTGGGTGAAACTGTTAACATAGGTCAATTCAGGCGAGTAAAAAGGGATAGAAAAGCACCTGGAGGTGCAACACAGGTAGTATCATATTCTTGCAAATGTTGTTATGTGAGTTATCTGAGCCATTTAAAGGCTTTCCTTGTCTTAGCTGCTACCATGCACCATTATACAGGATTCGTTACATTCTTAGAAAGGTCAGACATGTAAAACAATAATACCATCTACAAGACTACCCTCTATGAAAAGTGAGAAGAACATCTGTTGTTGGTACCAGAGGAAAAGTCATTTGTAGGAGAGGAGGGGGGTTTATGAGTGACATCTTCCCTCTTATTAGATCTGGGCGCTCTGTGAGCGAGTGAGCCAGGAGACAGCCAGCAAGACAGCAGGAGAGAGGAGAGGGGAGGCTGGGCGGTGAGTCAGAGCTTCATTTTCTTCACCTTCTCAAAACAATACACAGCTCAGGATTACGGGAGGAGGGGACAGAGCAGCTCCTAGGTGGGTCAGCTGACTGAAAGCAGCTCCAGATGGCTGGGGCAGCAGAATGCACGAACGGGCTGGAGCCAAATCAAGGTGAATGAGACAAATTAAAAGTGCGAGAAGCCATCAAAGCCCAAAATGCAAACGTATTATATCACAGCCTCAGAGGATCGATGAGGAATTCAGTTTGCTGTAGAGCTCCCACGATTGTAGTCAGGACTCCAGACGACCAGACGATCAATCTCTGATAACAGCATCTAGAAAAAATTAATTGTTTTTTTTTTTTTATTTCTTGCCATAGCCTGTCTTCAATCTGAATCATGCCCTCAGATGTCTGAGTATGCTTTTGATTGGCTAGTGCAGTAATGATTTCATGCACACACCCTTCCCATTGGCTGGTACTCTTAATAGACAGAAATACCAGGGTGGATGATAATAACCTTGTGCTTTACTCAAATGACGACTTCAGAAGATTTTTCCTGATCTTTTGTTGTATAGGTTTAATGTCCAAGTGTGTTCCTTCTCTGAAGCCACTATCATACCTTTATTTTAAAACTGTTTGCTAATTAAAAGGATATAGGAAGCTTGATCTATCAAACCAGGTCTGCCCAGTGTGCCGAATTTTGTTTTAAGGTCTGAAAATACATTAAAAATAATAACAATAATTACAGAGTCCAATGTTTTCTGAGCATTTGGTTGGCATGGCATTGGATGGAGGAAGTTCTCAGAGGCAAGTCTGATTATTGACATCGTCAGTATTACATTGTTTAGTTAAAACATGTTTCATGGCAGCCGAATAAGAACAGCCAGAAGTTGCTTGTGTGTTAGCTAGTTGCTATTTATGCCAGAAAATCCACCAGAAAATGCAAATAGCAACTTCCTGCTTATATTACATAATGAATAAATCATTTATTGATTTATTAGCAAAGCACATGCTTGAACTGTGACCCAGACAAGTGATACCACTGCACATGAAACTGACCCTGGAACCTGGACAACAGAGAAAACTGAACAAATAGCCATGATAAACTCCCTTGTTTTGTGACTTGACTTTAAAAAAGTGCTTAGCACTTTTATCTTTCCTAAACCGTAGTGTCACTCTGGTGGTGGTGTTATTATTAGTGTTAATGAAGTGGTTTTGGTTTTTTTTTGGGGGAAATAGTGAGTGCACACAAATGCTGGACAGATTCCGTAAATTTAGTTTAAAAACAATGTATAAGCAATGAGGTTTCAGATAGACTAAGTGAGTGTGTGAATTTACTGATAGTCGCAACTGATAACCGTCGTGGATGCCAGCTATCTATCCACAAATGTCACTTTGTGTATGACTTTCTCTCAAACCCATGGTGTGTACTTATTTCTTTAGTACATAATTTTCACAAATTTTGTAAATTAGATACGTGATGTAATAGATTAGATAATCTATGAAAAAAACCGAATGTTGCTTGGCCTTGGTGCTCCTCTGCTTTACTCTGACTCCTCTGAAGGTCGTCTTTGAAGACCATCCAATCTCCAGTATGTTCTGTGTTATTGAGGGACAAAGGGATGAGGCTGGAGTGGACACCTCTGAGAGGCCTCCATGCCTTTGTGCACTCCTGCTTTGAAACCCCTCAGGCCTGAAGATGGCTTGTTTGTAACATGCTGCACAGAACTATCACGTCCTGCAAGGAATTAATTCATTATTTCTGCCTGAGGGAGAGAAAAAGAGAAAACATAATATCCTCTTCCCAAAGAATACACATTGCACAGGTGTTATTTTACCACGAAAATTCCAGTCAGGAACTCAGTCCATGTTTGTCACTGCAGCTGAGTTGATTTTGGAGGAGTTCTCTTCAAGGTCTAGCAATGTGACTGAACTGACAGCCTCAGCAGAGTTCATAAAACAGCAGTGTTTTCCGGATGGCTGGGAAAAGAAATGTTACTTTGAATGATGCAGGTGTTTTGTCCTTGTTTATTGTGAATTCCTGGTGCTCCTCTCTGCATTAAGAGGAGAACCTTTTTCAACTTAAAATGAACTTTTTAGACTGTAAATGGCAAAATGTACCATTGTGAAATCTACCGTTAGCCATTGCTGTAGTCTCTTGGGCTCCTATGGTCATTTGAGGTCTCCCATTATCTGTTTTTTGGGAATACTGACAGTGTTCCAGGCTTATGAAAACCCAAGGGTAGACAACTCATTAGTGCTATTCAGCAGAACTTTCTGAGGAAGACCTAGGTCCAGAAATAAACACGACTTGATCTTATTGCTGTCTGTCAAAAACTTTACTCATGTTTTGGAGAATGATCTACCAGTTCATCCTAAACTGCTGACCATTGTAAGGGCGGGTACATGGGACAGTCCTGAGGTGAAGCATAACCCTGTCAGACAAACCACTATCACAATTACGATGCCACGACTGTAGCAGAAATACAACTACAGAAATACAGACTCCATACATTCTTTTAGACTGTCTAGGTACTAGAGCGAAAACATGACTTAACAACATTTAAATAATGCTACTCTTTTCCTGTGACCAGGCACTGTTTCATATATACTATACACAGTAATGATCTTTAGTGTGCTTGTTTTTTAATCCTGCACACACCAGTCCCATTGCATAATACTGCTGAACGAATTAGAGAGAAAATTCCTCTCTCACGATCTAACCTCCATATGTCACTCCATAAATCCATAATAACAACATTACAATTTTATTCATTACTGTAAAATGACTGTGTGGAATTATAGTTGTGTTGTAGAGGATGAGAAGCAGGTAAACAGGAAAAAAAAGTAGTGCAGAAGAAAGAGTAGAAAGAAGAAAGAACAGTATACAAAAATAGGATGGGGTACAACCAGATCCTCTAGGCTCTTAGTTCTCTCGAAGAATCAAAATCATGGTATGAACGTACTGAATCACAAGAAATCATGCTTTTTTTAGCTTCTTGATGTCTCACAAGAAATCAAACTCATATCAGGTACACAATATTTCATAATCACACTCATGCCAGTTATACAGAATTTAACAAGAAATCACATTGTGGTCAGGTCCACACTATTTCACTCACTATTTGAGCCAAGGGTTCAACAAGAAAACAGGACCAGACCCCTGCCTTATATTTTACAATCACAAATAAACTCCATTGTCAGTCAAAAAGTACTGTGTGGTAATTATGTACTTTTATACATACATATTTCGAACAAAGCTCTAAAAAAATAATGCGTTACATAAGCCCATTTTGTCCCCTGAGCATGGCTGGTATTGTTATGGACAGTGGTGGACACAAGAGGAGAGAGAGTCGCTGCTGTCCAGGATGACCAATGTTTTACCCTGCCTGCAGTTAGGGAAATCAGGTGAGAACGCTCATTTATCAAACAGCTTCTCCCATCTGACAAATTAAATAAAACTCAACGAAGGCTGTAATATACTTCAGGAATAATGCACTTATTTAGTGATTCAAGGTTTTATGCTGCAGACCACATAAGCATTATACATGATAATTGGTATGATTTTACATAGCTGATCCTTTGAGATATACTTGGCAACATTCTCTACGCCAATCCACACTAAAATAAAATAAAGGCTGGTTAGCTTCTTTGCTAATGATTTCAATGTCCAGGTTTAGTTCCCCTTGTGACACCAAAGCATGTTGCATTTTGGGTATACTTCTGAATCTTTGTTGTTATATATTTACATTATTGTCATCATTTGCTGTCATTAAATAATGTATTATTTTAACACATTTTAAAACTAAATTAGCTGTAAAAATGTTATATATAATGTATAAAACAATGAACATCTCCAGAGGACCATAAAATGTATACCATACAGAAAATCTTCAAAGGAGCACAAATACAAACACATCTCTGCAGGACGGCAAATATAAGACAAATACAAGCACATCTCCACAGGAAAGCAAATGCAGAATAAATACAAATGCATCTCCACAGGACACAAGATGTAGGATAAACACATATACATCTCCACAGGCCCCGAAATGTAAGATAAATACACATCCATTTCCACCGGACTCCAATTTATGGTATAAATAAATACGTTAAAGACCAGTCAGGCAGTATGGAGTTCAGAGCGTTCCCTGCTATGCAGTTTGTTTCATCAGCCAGCCCATGAGTGCCCTGGTACCCTGGCATGGGGCTATCACTGAGTCAGCAGCTCCGTCCACTGATTTGTGGGAATGAGTCGTGACCCACCGGTGTTTGGTACCGTGCCCCAGCCAGGTCCTGTCTCAGAGGAACAGACGTCTCCACCCAACCAAGGGCAAAAGACACGTTTCCACAGTCAGTACCCTCTGCAGTCTCATCAGCCAGACATGTTGGCCGGGACTGGAGAGCAGGGACCGAGCTGTATGGTGAGGTGAGGGTTCAGCCTGTGTTTTTGGGTTTTTGGACCGGGCAGTGGCCTCAAACGGCTGCTGAGGCTTGGGGATCTGCCACTGCAGACTCCAATTTTTCAGCCTGTCACCTAAAGCTTATGCTGACCACATTAAAAAGGCAATCCAAAAAAGAATTATGCCGCTAATAAAATATTATGTCAGGTAAAATTATCCTTAGATTTTTGTCACAAGGTGGGCAGTCAATTGTTGAAGAATATTTCCGCAAAGCATATTAAAAGAAATGGGCAATCGCTTTTGGGGGCATAAAGCAGACCGGAAAAAGGCAGACCAATAAGACAGACAGACAGAGTGGCTGATGTACCCTGTGGTGAATACTGTATAATGACTTCATGGTCTGCTGTGATACTATCCCATAGAACGAAGGAGAGATAGGATCCTGCTGCGCTGTGTTTCTCCCACTCCTGAATCTCGGAGGACCTGCTGGGTGAAGAGCTCTGCAGGGTTTCATCTCGGTGCCGGAATGGCAAAACAGTGCATCAGACATTACAGCGGCCCCACCGTTCCCCAACATCAGATAGCTGAAGGTCGCCAGAATCTTTTTTTATCACCTCAGACGCCGTCTTTGAGCTACAGGTGTGAACCACACAGACTAACACATTTAAAGAATGATCCTGGGAGAAAGACTACAACAAATCACAGTGACTGGCATGCTGGAAAAGGGTTATAACCAGGGTGAAGGATGACAGGTGGGACAGTCCCGATTCCCTCAGCCCATCTCTTACTTTATTCTGGCTTCTTTGTGACATACACAACCGATGTGCCCACAGCATATTTCCCCCAGCCTAAGAGTGCCACGGCGCCATCTATTCTCAGTGACGGGAGCAACAATAAACAGCAATAAACAGCAGGCTGCTGCCACTGTAATCAAGACAGACGGCTGATGGAAAACACCCTGGTCAAGTTCCTTCCTGGTCATCAGTCATAGGTCCTCTCCTTCCCTCCTCACCTCTCTCCCTCTTTCTCTCTCTGTCTCAAACACACACACACACACACACACACACACACACACACACACACTGATTCTCTCCCTCCCTCTCTGGCAAGAAACAGGGATCTGACACAACTCCACTGAGTTACAGTAAACTCTATTTGCACCTCAGGTGTCCAAATGCTCAACTACCAGTGAGCGTTAGCATCTGCCAAAGAAACTTAAATCTGTGGGGCTCATGCTGATTGGTGAATGAGAGAGCCTTAAAGCTAGCAAAATACAGGGCCTGTCTCTACAGTGACACAGGACTCTAGCGCTGTCTTCTGTTTGTGCTGCATTTGAAAGTGAGTGCACTTTTGTCTGTGGCAGGCTTTCTTTACGCCACCGATGGCTGCCCCAGTCCATGACCTGCAGATGGACCGTTTGCTGCTCCTGTTGATGGCACATGTTCATCCCCAGCTCTTCCAAGTGTGTTCGGGCCTGTATGTAGGTTGTATTCCAGCAGTTCCCGGAGGAAGAGTTTAGCTGCTCTTTTTGGGAAAATATCACCAAGGGGGGGGAGAACATAAATACAAGGATGCATAAGGGCTCAGGGGGCTGCTGAATTTTTGACCCAGTTCTGGGAGATTTTCAGGACATGCAGGATCTGGTCCCCAGGCCCCAGAGCCGAACCAGTGCTCTGTTTCTGATTCTGTTACCATTTTTGGTCAATTTTAATGTCACGCCCACCTCCCTCACAGCACCTAGGCTCTGACTCACTCCATCGCCTCTGAATGAGAAACGAGGAGGTCCAAAGCGTGCTCCTAAATCAGAGTAATGACCCATTTTTAAATCAAATCCAATATTAATTATGTGGCAACAATACAGTACATGACAGATTCAAAACAAAATTGAACCATATCAGTGGCTGGAGCTTGGGTGTTTGATCCTTCCCAAGAATAATACATTAAAAAACATGTATTTTTTCTGAAATGTAAAGAGGTCAGCCTTCTTTAATTCAATGATGTAATGACCTGAAAGACCATCTGAAACAATTATACGGTTTCACAGCCTGTATCCATTAAATAATAGATGATTCAAATTATCACGTCTCGCAGCACAGCTTGATTTTGATTTCGGATGTGAAAGACGGCTGTGCAGAAGGAATTGACTTGATACACTCCTGGAATGCAAACAGACTGAGATGTGGAAACAGGAAAACATGGCTGTGTGCGTTTTATAATCTCAAAGCACAGACTAGACATTCATGTGGTGATTCACGTAGAATAAACATCTGGGGACATGATTATGACCTCCCTCCAGCTGAGGGTGCTATATCCCTTCCCTAGAGGACTTCAAGTTCATGGCATTGTATGAGTATTAACATAGGTCAAGCTATATCAAATGAATATTCTAGCATGGCAGGAGTTTGTAGGGGAGTAGAGGTGCTAAAAGCTTGGCAATGCTTTAACTGGTGATTGGCGTTGCGAGGTGAAAATCGATGGCAGGGGAGAGCAGCACGTTCGGGAGGGCCTGTGTTTGGAGCTCACGAGTGAACTACCACTCAAACATTCCATTCATAAAATGTATGCCTGACATGAATTAATGTGTGATTTAAAGGAGGCCGATCTGATTTAAAAGAGGCATTGATCCTTGACCTTACTTCTGGAAATGTGCTGTCATGAACTTTGTGTTTCCTCCCTTTCTGTGTTGCAGTGACAACAATCACCAAAAAGCTCATATGAAGCACATGATAATGTAAGAACCAGCAGTGGCTACTCCACAGCTAATGCTTCCCAACTCAGCCAAATATTCTCTACCAAATCCAACACTAATATAGTGAGACTTTGAGAGGATGGTCGTGGTCCAGATTGGAGAGCCATACATTAATGCTGGTGAAAGAAGAACTGCCGTGCACACCAAATGAAGAGCCATTTGTGAAAGAGGGGAGGAGGGTGGGCAGGAGAGGGGGCCTAAACTTCTCTGCAGGTATTCTGGCTCCCTGCCTCAGAGAATGATTCTAAAGCCTGGACACACGCAGTGATTTTCCTGTTATGTAAAATGCATTAAATTGAGCCTGCTGTCTGAAAAGATACCACTGCTGCGCGTTAAGATTTGATGTGAAGAGACTTTCATGCACTGGGTCCCATGATGCATTGGCTTTATCTCTCCCCCAACCCCTTGTGGCATTGCTGGTCACTGGGGGACACTCGCACCATTCGTTTTTGCTTTCAGTCGGGTGGAGTCAACATTTCAGTGATTGTGTGAGTCATAACCTTGAAATAAATTTTGCTTGTCAATCAGAAGTGAGGGAGCACTTTTTTCAAAGCAAAAACAAAAATGAATCACTTCTTTTCATTAGTGTCAAAACATAGTCCAGGCTATATATTTTCCACATTGTGCATAGTCCCTTTGTGGTAATATCACATGAATGAAATATCACTTAAGTGGCCTGTATGACGTTTGTTCTGGTTGCCAAACAATCAAAGCTACATTTTTTTCCCCAAGGGAATAATGCAAATAACTGGTTTTACTAATGGCTATGGTGACTTTCTCCACTAACACTCACACTGAAATCGCACACAAGCACTTTGTCTGATAATGCAGGTCAGAGGTAAAGGCTGATTCACTTCCTTGAACAGCAATCACAGATGGAGCTATTTTAAAATCACCTAAATCAGCCAAAAATATTATTTCATTCCAATAAATTAAACAGCTGTGCAAAAGGACATGGACAACACCATTTAATTCTCATTAATGCTGACACAATTAAGCATTCACAGAGGAAATATGACAATCATTCCAAGAGATTGTTATACCTATGATTAGACCGTAATGACAAAATAGCAGATAAAATACTGAGATTTTTCCTCACAAAAAAATAATTACTTAATCATTACATCCAGTCAAGTCTAAAAATATCTTTTAAATGTCCTTCAACTTGTGTTGCTTCAAGTTCTGCCTGGATAGAGGTGCAAGGTCTGTTTCCAGCCAGGAGCAGTGTGATACCTGTGGCTAAATCTCCCCTGAATGCTCAATATCACCTGCAAACACTCCCACCCCAGTCTGGACTGCCTTTAAAAATTATGTTGAAGGACATATTTATTCAGTGACTCTTATTACTTGGTTTCCACTGAGCTATGTTGCTTATTTGATTCAATATTATTTATTTTCTGGCTGGTATAATACCCAGACTTAAGTATGTTTAGAGCTTGTATTGTGTCAAATGCTGTAAAAGGTGTGGTTGACCATTGCCCTGCTTTGATCTTAGCAGCAGAGGTGCTAAGTAACTGACATGTTTAGATTTCCCCATCCTTGATTGCTTTTGAAAGGATGATGCTGAAAGACCAGCTAAAAGACGTGGATTTGTGGCAAAGAAACATCATAGAATGCCTCTGAAGTACACTTATGTTGTTAAAGTTGTCAAAACTGTCAATATAAAATATAAACAAAATAATTTGACTAATTATCTGTCAGGTTCAAACAAAAGCATTTCTTACTTCTTAAAGTGATCAACACTGGCATTTCAGTGTTTACTCATTGAAAATGTCTGAAAAGTCCTGCTTTGTGTTTGCATACAATGCAACTGTGACACATCAAAATGAAACTTGAAATGATTTTGGCTTCACTGTGAATATTCATTTGTGTGGGTAAGGTGTAATTACAAGAATATGAAAAATTGTTTAATGAAGACTGACTTTATTTAGCCCTGGATGAGTCATTACAGTTCTACTGTATGAATGATTAATATCTTTAATATTATCAACCAGCATTGGAATATAGAATGGCAGAATTCAAAATCCTCTTTATATGGTAAGTGATCAGTAATATATTGTTACACTGGACACAATAATTTCTTGATTGCCCAGAAAGAGAAATAAGTTGATACTCACTCATCAAATGCTAAATGATCAATGGACTCTCCCTTTCTTACTGACTCCAGGTTGTCCACTGAGAGTCACTAAAGTGTGGTCAGTATCTTACTGAACAGAAGCTGTACCTTGTTTGTCAGTATGAACTCAGCCATGTCCAGGATGGACATGCTGTCCAGTCTGGGTCCCGGTAGCTCTGGTACACAGGCCCTGGTCTCAGCTTTACTTACAGGACAGGGAGGAGGTCCAGTAAGGTGACTGATAACTTAGCCCCAGAGAGATGGACAAAAAGAGGAACCTAAGGCCTACTGCGTGGCCACCCCCACCCAACTCATGTGGGCTCAGTGTCAGCTATCGCTGAGTTGTTGGTCATGCGGCTTGTTCTCCATTGACACCGGAGCCCAGTCGACTCCCAATGCCCTCTGCTGAGTGAGTATCAGCAGAGACACCTGGGCCAGACAGTGTCAATGGATGTCAACCCCCCTCCAAGCAGATCATCACAGTCCTGCTCCTAACAGCTGATGAAGGGGGCAGCCCTGGTTACCAATTATCCTCCACCCCAGGCTTTGCAGGGCTTTACTATAATCCACAGTCACCTCTGGTCAACGGCATCTTTGAGCTTACAGACCATATCAACACTCTGCTTTTGTTTAATATTCATTTGCCTCAACAGATATGCGGTACCCACCCAATCAAACACCCGGCAGGAGCTCATGCCTTAAAGTTATTAAAATTATGCAGAAAAAAAAATGCAGACAACAATTAGAATAAATAGAGAGGAAAGCGCAGGCATTTATCCTGACTGTAATGAATGGAGGTGTTAAGAGTTGATGGTACACTCCTCTGTCACAGTGCTCCAGTCCTTCCACTGCTGACTACAGTGCAGGCATGATAAATAACCACAAGCCTACCAAGGGACCGAGGGAATTTTGGGAAACAGAGGAAGATTTATTACAAGTGTCCTGAACCCCTTCCGACTATATGTATTATTTAAAGACCGTCAGAGATAACAAAAGAAGCAAAAAAAAAAAAACCCTAAACAGGGTCAACTCAGGCAGACGTAGAACAGAAAGATAATTTCTAAATGTAAACATCAGCTCCTTCAGTTTGAGGAGAGGAGCATCACCACCTCCCAGTATAATCTACTGTGAAAAATAAATTATTTTGAGCACAAATGTCGCAAAGACGTGTGTGTACATATACTATTGTATGTTGTAGATATTATAATATTAATGCATATTTATCGGGATTCTAAATGAATACCCTGTTTAAGCGTTACAGGTGTCCAAAAAACCAGTTGGTGACTGAAATTCAGTAGTTTTCTGTCCTCAAGAAAATGCCTATAGAAAAGCTGTTAATTTTATGCCAGATATTCTACCTACCACATTATAAATTAAATCCCCGGACTCACAGACTTGCTTAAGCCCATGACTTCTTGACCTGACTTCTCATTGACTACACATACATTAACATACTTTTCAACAAGCGGTAGGTCAGTAAAAAAGCTTGGGTATCAGTCTACTACTGATGCTACTACAATAGTATCTCCTCATCTTAAGAGTGTAGGTCTGATTACCTTGATGTAATGACTTGATGAAGCTCAGGCTGTCAACAGTGCTGACTTGATGTCACATTAATTAGAGATGGGGTTGGGTTGTTTGCAGTCTCAAAGACGTTTTCCTCCACTCTCTTTGATTGTGAAGTTAATGATTGGTAACTATTTCTGTAAAATCCCGCTCTCACCATTCACTGGTAGTATGAGACACTTTTAAGATTCAGACACAATCATTAATGATACCGACTGCAGCATGGCTTCACAAAGAAATTATTTGTCTCAGAAAACCTGAAATAATGTACTGATGCACTGTTCTTTGTCAACATGTTTATTTATGTTGTGACGAAGTTTTAATCAAGTTTTTTATTCAAAATGTCATTGTGCAGCTCCTTTTTACTGAAATGCTGCAATGAGAACATTGAAAAAAGTGCATTGGCCTCTGCTGTGGTGATTCACTGAACCCTTGTTCTGAGGAGAAGAGCACTGCAACTCGCAGCACAGCACAACAGCACGAATGCTGCACTGTCACAACGTGACATGTGATTAAGGACTTAATTGTCCTCTTTCAGCAGTTTTCAGAAGGGGCCTTCTGTTCGCTCTGTGCCCCCCCCCCACCCCTACCCCCACTTTGAGTCTGAGGATGTGACAAACGTCTGCTCCTTCGTAAAACATGGCTTCCTGCCCTATTGCACCCTCCATCAAATAGTTGCCTTGTTTCTAGCCAAGGGTTAGACCCACGACTAAGGCGACTCACTTCTCTAAATGCTTTTGGATGTTTTCCAACACTCAGCAAATAACCAAACCTGATATGGTGATAACAGACGTCATCAAACGCCAAGGGAGAGAGCGCTTGGAAGATTGAAGGGGGTTAAATTCAGCCTGTGGTGCACTTAACATCCGTTACAGGGCAGGTGACTCGACATGTGATCTGGGACCGAGGCGAAGTCCTGGGGGGGAGGCTCGGGCCAGTCCCTGCGGTGGGTCAGGTACCACTCCACCCCCCAGCACAGGGATACATGGCCCCTTGTTAATGGCCGAGGTGCCGAGTGCAGAGTGCCTCTGCAGGGGACCACCTGTGAGGTGTGAGGACCATTTGAGCTGCACAGAGGGGTAACAGAATGAACAGGGGTGAGAATCGCTGCGGACAAGGGAGCTTTATCTCCGTCATTACCCTGCGGTGATGGTGCGGGGCTCAGGTCTCTCAAGGGCTCACTGGGGCACAACTGATATTATTCCGGTCACTGGGAAGGCTGTAGCACTGATGAACACAAATAGCCCTCTTGGATATTCAAGTCTCCTGAAGAAAGAGCCCTGACAATGCACATGACTGAAATCAGCATTTACAAATAACCATAGTTAAGTAAGTTGATTCTGGTGATTGATGAATACGCCAAACTGTTTTTGGAATGCTTTAAATGGCTTTAGGAGATTACATTTTTTGTTAGCCAACCAACTAAGTTAAGGACTCATGTTAAATGAACATAGGCCACAGTGAATTGGAGGAGTTACAGAGTCATGGCATCCTCGTTCTGAGTCGGTATGAGAAGGAATCTGTGGTGGATGGAAAAGTTCAGTTTAGGATGGAAAGGGAGGGGGGAAAGATATAGGTAACTTCCTCCAGGACTGGCCATCCAAATTCATTAACTGCTTAATGTAAAAAACCCTTGATTGACTTCTAAACAACTCAGAAGAGTGCAGTCATATTTAATTCAAGTCAACGCCACACTACAATAATATGCGATACAGATTTACAATTGATTTCCTTTGAAGTGTACATTTCTGGAAAACCATATTGACTTAATTCAGAATCTTAACTTGATCAAATGGGGGAAATATTTAATTAATGTCGAGGCGCTGAGGACAAGCCAGTCTGAACCAGAAAATATCTGAAGTCAATGGAGGAACAATTCCTTAGCTGCAATCAATAGATTCTGTGCCAAGACTCCATGTCAGAAATGCCAACACTGAACTGAACTGAAACTAAAATTTCCTTCAATCAATACTAAGGGCATAATAAGCCTGGATCATTTATACTATGGATTGCACGTAGGAGTGTAATATAGAGACACCAGATAAAAATGTATTACATAGTGCTGCATGAAAAAACAGAAAAGTGACAGATCAATAGCAAAAGAGCTGCAGGATGAGAGATAAGCAGGTTCAGCTTTAGGACAGGTTATAGGAATGTATTGATGGAGTAATGGATGGAATAGCTGTCGCAAAATGCACAACACCAGAAAACAAAAAGTAAAACAGTATGAATACAAAAATATGAGATATTCAATGCCAGGAAATGTTATGCATAAAATCTTTTCAAGCAACAGCTACAGTGCATTCTTTAGCAACAATGGATCAGTCATCAATATCATGCCTCACAATCTGGGAAGGACTGAATTTCTCCTGTGTAGCTGCCAAGATTAGTGTGGGAAGGACACCTACTCCTGGACATTCAGATTAAAGACGTGAAAATTTAGGACCAGGCTCAAATGGCCCATTTCTTACCACCCACTCCACAAAGTTACATGTTCTGGCCATGGTGTTTTCCTGGTTGAACAACAGTGATACCCTCTTGGGTGTCATCACCAACCCTTTTATGGTCTTCCGCATGATCTCCCTTGCTATTCCTCCATTAATCCTCCACTAAATACAGCATATATCCAGATAAAAACCCTGCCAAACGGTCACCTTTTCCATCTTTGATGCAACAAGCATACCAATGAAAAATATTAAAACAAGTGAAAAACAATCACACCAATAAATATATATGTATTACTCAATGTTACCTAAGTTTGCTAAACTGGCTTTGTAGTTCGCTACCTAAAACGTTATACCTAAAAGTTTGATGTCCATAAGTGGCCTAACCAAATTTGTTGAGAACAGTTTTTTCTCTTTTCCATTTAAATTTTTATTTGGGTTTTTCAAAGAGAAGACCACACACACACACACACACACACACACACACACACACACACACACACACACACACACACACACACACACACACACACATGGGAAAAACAGAAAAGGAAGGTGCTGGAAGGGTAACAAGTAGATAGTACAAATTTGAAGGGATTACTGTGCTAATACTGAGCTAATTACAAAATAAAATATGTATGAGTATCCACATGCAGATGAGATCAAACTCAAAGAAAAGATACTAAAAAATACTGGAAAAAAATCTGGTTGAAAAAATAACCCAAAATGTGAATGAGTGTGTGTGTGTGTGTGTGTGTGTGTGTGTTTAGGGTGTGAGTTTGCGTGTGCGTGTGTGAGTATGTGTGTGTGTGTGTGTGTGTGTATGTCCACGTTGCTCCTCCCACAAGACTCTGCACAGGTGATTAATACCTGCTGTATGGGTCCTATGAGGCATGACCTGTGGTAAGGGTCACAGCGGCGATGGTGACTGTTCATCTGTAACCTGAACAAGCTATCAAATATTTAAGTGCCCTCCTTTTCATAATGGTGGTTTGTAAACAAGCATATTATTCACATGATTGATACATTATCTCCTTGGCACTGCCCTTGAAAGCCTATATCCATGTGATAATGAAAAGGAGGGAACAGAGGACAATTAATTGAAATTGAATTCATTTGGTGCGGGATAAAACATTACCAGGAGTCCATTGAATGAGGGCACAGAGAGGAAAGGCATGCAAACGTAATGTGATGTTTACCTTTTCTGCCATTCACAAGAATGCTTTGTGTACCTGTCTTAGAGGAGCGTATGGAAAAGTAACACTTCACATATGTATCAGTGATTAACATCTTCCTTTAAACTGGTCTAGTGAACCATGTGCTGCAGAAAAACTAATACAGACACAGTGATAGACAGTGAAATCGTACACGGCTCTTTCTAATTTTGGTCTGTCGTCATTATCCTCCTTAATGCCTGAACACAAGGCTTCTGCATTCCAGCCCTTATTAAGGGATAATTTAATGCACTTTGATTTGAACTGAAGTGAAAGAGGACGGTGGAATAAAGGTCAGAAGACACTCCTTTCTCTGCTTTGGAGGTAAGAAGTTAGTTTGTAATGCAAAGTATCAATGCTTTTCACTGTGACAGACCAGAGGAAACGCACCAGAACAGATCCATCTGCAGAGAAGCCAAAAAGGTGGCCACAAGCACATGGGTGCAGAGAATGAACTGCAGTTTGCCTCACCTTCACAGGCAAGTGAGCATGATCCAGTTTTTCTCCTTTGATAGGAGCAGAATTGAATGAAAAGGATTCTGTTTTGCATTCAGAAAAGCAAAGCAATAAAATAATCATCCTGATCCTCAGTTATAAATGCACTGACACTACATTATGTTTTCTCCAACTGTTCTGTCGAACTGTTTCCGGCCAAAAAATTTTTACTCTCGAACTCTACCCTCCCTGGTCAGACTATTTGTTATTTATTTGGCAGAGCCAGACTAATAGACTGCTTCAAACCAAATATTGAGCTGGTTTATTTTGAACATCACTGTTTGACAAAGTCCTCACTTTCTAGACTCTGGCAAACATCTACAAAGCACAGATTTTTAAATATGTCAACCTCACTCCCTGAAAAGAACTATTTAGCAAAATGTCTCATCATTTTTTGCAATTTACTTGTGTCCCCCCCCCCCATACATAAAATGTGTGAATTAGGCAGCTGCCTCCTCTCTGTCTGAATAAGGATTCTCTATAGCCCCCAGAGGGTGGACATGTATTCTGTTCCTCTCATTCACCAACATACATACAGCTCATAAAAACATGAATTCATAATTACTGAGAAAGCAACTACACTGTATGATTTTAAAACAGCGTGATGCACTTCCTGAATGCAGCGCATAATATAGAGGTCCTGGATCCCAGTGAATAGGTCTTATTGACCAAAACATCAGCAGAATGAATGTCCCTATACTGCATGCAGACCTATGGAGCAGTCTTCCTGAGCTCCAGAATCACTGCCACACTGCCTTTCACTTTCTCTCTCCACCTCACCACCCATCCCAGGCCTAGCTTTCCCACACAGTCTCCTTTATACCACTGTTCAGATGAGCACTGCCAACAAATACAAGACATACACAGCACCAGACAATAATCCTTTGACTGAGTTCCCACAGAGCTCAGATTCTTCTTTTCACCAAGACTTTTCCGGGACAAAGTAATGATTTTCCAAGAGTGTATCTGTCAAGGAGGTTAAAATATTTAGCCAGAGCACTCTTACAGGGGGACAAGATAAAACTAAGATTGTAAAACAGACCAGTGATCACTAGCCCAGATCCTGGAATCTGATCCCCTACCAAACAGACAATGATCCCATTGCTAAACAACATTCATATGCAACTGCTGTAAATCTGTTCCCTCTAGGCCTAACAAGGCAATGGCAGAAGTTACAGCACAAAATATCGACCATCCTTTTTTCACAACTGACAAAAAATCTTTTTCACTGCAAAATCTCTTTCTACATAACAGATCTACAGACCATTAATAAAATAAAAAAATATGAACAAACTAGAAATGAAATTCATCCTCAGCTCTCAAATGCTTAGAACTTGCAAGTTATAAAAGTAAACCAATTTAAAAAATGTCATCATATATTGATTAGAATCATTACTTAGCTCAGATAACTATTGCCTTAGTTTTAAGTTGGCAACTCATTTTTATGAATAATTAAATCAGTAATAAAAGCAGTGGCCGTTAGAGTGTCATGAGTACGTTCATTTACCATGTTTATCAGCTTTCATTTAGCTGCATCCTCTTTTCAGAGATCCAATATTCTGGCTTCTATTGTGATTGGTTTTATTCTGTTCTGGCCCAGCTTTGTATGAAGCACAGTTTGGTATCACTGTATCTACTAATAATGCTAGGTCATGCTGTAAGACAAACTGATAAGTTGTATTGTATTTGGATCAACTTTCTATTTTTTTAATATTCACACTTTTAATTTTTTATCAGTGGAAACTGCAATTCGATTTGGCTTAACATTGACCTTTCGCATCAGTAATAAAAGAGAGCTTGACATATTTTAAGCATATTTTGAGAACTGCTTCCATGTTCATACCATGTTTGGTTAATCAGTCTGTACATAAATCAAAGGTTCGTGTCCCTGTATCATCAAAAATTCTTCTTCTTCCATAACAGAGGGATGCAGATGGGGCCAGATCTTCAAACAGACACCAAGATGATTGAATCCCATATTAATTCACCAATATAAACGTAGACCAGTAACTACTGTACTCTTTCTTATTATTGTTCTACCATCCATTTTCATGTTTTATTTAATCTGTACTGACAGGCACACAGATTTTTACTGTTGGGGTTTAAAGGAAATATCAAAGAGCAAATTGCATAAATTTATTAAAAGCTACTAATACATTTAGCAACAAAGAAAATGATGGGTCCAATATTTGTCCAGTGTAAAATGAATATGCCTGTTCAACTTATGACAGATGTTTCACTGTCAGGTAGTATTATATATCTTAAGTTCTGTGGTAGCTAGTTATTCTACTGCAACTTTTCTAAAAAAAATTAATGCCAGAGACATGTTTTTGGAACCTTAAAATAGCATGTATAGGATATAATTGCATGACTAGCATATTGTAGCAACTGTCCAATCACCAGTCGTCTCTGTCCTGTCATATGTGTGTTCCTCATTGTATCTGCTACAGCTCGACACTCTCTCAACCCACACGGACTGAGTTATAGTTATTGAAAGCCTTCTTTTTTTATACTTTTATTATATTGTTTTTTATCAGGCAAAATATTCTGAGTAGATTTAACTAAGCCAATCCTATTAGTGGGGGAACTCTTTGTTACAATAACAATTTAACAATAGAATGGACAGCATTTTCAGATTGTGGCCATTTTTATGATTTTTCCCATGGCTTTCCAGGACAGAAACAATTTCCAGGATTGCCAAGGGCTTTGGGGACTATGATTACAAGCAAAAAAACTCATTTTATAACTGTCCTGGAATTCCTCTTAAAGTGTTTTTTTTTTTATTTCACTGAGTGACATGTCTAATGTTTAGTGGTATTTTGTGTTTTTTTTTTTCAATTCTGCAGACAGAAATATGGGTTCCAGTTTTAAGTGGCCATTCTCCCACCCGCCCCATTCCTCCCTCTCAGATTTGGCAGATGGCCCCGGCACTTGTCTAATAAACTGAATTAAGGTGAACGGACAGAATAAATATTTTCCATTAATTACGAGAGATGTAGCGCAAAGTAGATGGAAAACTCATTAAAAAGTGGTCTGAATAATTGAGGGGTTACTGGTGTAGGGGTGGATTGGTTTACATCTTCGACAGGTCCGTGCACGGGCCCGGGTCCCCAGAGAGCGCACACAAAGCCGGGCCTGAGGTGGGCTGGCCAGGTGCCAGAGGGGCAGTGAAAGTGAGGAGCGGGCGGTGCTGTCAGCGGTGCCAGTCTCATTACCCAAAGATGGAAAAAGGTCACTCCAGCCAGTACGCACTCACATACAGGCAGGGCACGGCAAATGAAAGGTGACCGTCTGTAACTCATTTCAGGAATGTGTCCTTTAAAACGGTTGGAGTCACAGATATATTAAGTGGTTAAGGACACTATAGAATTAATAATGTACACTCTGGGCTTGACAGACATACTTTACTGAAATTCACATCTTGTTATGCCTCATGTAATCTAATTATGGCATTGTACACTGCACAATTTCCTCAGGGTAGCATCTGCACTATTACTGAAAACATATTGGCTTATTGTTGTCTTACTGCACTTAGTGTGCATTTAAAATGACCAATATGGAGCTTTTGAAGAGGGACATCTGCAAAACTCTAACATCAACAGATACGGCATACAGACTGGCTGCCTCTGACTTCATTGTGTCAATGGATTGTGACAATCAAATGAAGTACAGTCAACTTAGTACTTATATGCTACTATATTTGCATAAGCAGGCACCTGAATTATTCAAATTGTGTGTGTGTTTGGGGATGTTTTTTCCCAAACTTGCATACCTGTTCCAATATTCTGCATTATATAATAAGTTCAAATATATACTCAGGGCTACAAGTAACATGGAGTGATAAAAGCCGTAGTCTTGGAAACCTAGAAATTTGATGGTATAAACAGCATAGAGACAGGGAGGACTGAGATATTGCAGGTGCCAACTAATGTCACAGCAGAGAAAATTCTCTTACTCATATGCCAAATCTTATGAGTGTACCAAGGTCAACCCAGGGTTTTTAATCAAAGGGTAGTCATGAATTGTCATGTTCAGAATTGTTATTTTTGCAGAAAATACTAATATTTTTACAGAGAACATTTGAATGTCCAGATGTAAATTTAAAGATTTGCACACACTGCACCTTTGCTGTAAAATCTTCTCAAGCTTGGCTGCCTATTTTGTCAGATGGCAAGCTATTTATCTACAACAAGCCATTTGAAAGAAAATATTAATTTGCATGAATTTACTTATCAAGCACATCAAGCATTCTTGCCAGTCCTCACCAGTGTCCATGCGTGAGGAAATAATGAAATTTGGGTCACTGTAGTGTGGTTTGCCAGAGATGTCTTTAAGTCTTCTTTAAGCAATGGTTCATCATTTCGAGGACATTTAGCTGTTGTGATACACATTCAGAGAAACAGTTAACAGTACAAAACATATATCAAAGGAAAGGAGCACATATGAGGAATAGCTTGTTCATTACAATCCTCTTTTGAATTTTTCAAAAATGTTTCCTGCCGTCCTAAAGAACACGGATGATAAATTGTAGGCCATGCTTTACGCAGAGGTGAGCTGAACCTTTGCTCAAACTTAGAAGAAAAGTTTAGAGCAGACAAAGACTTGGAGTTCTAATTAGTCCTGCACTGTGGCCCGTCATCTCTTGTCACTTTTCAAGATAAATGGCTTCCGCTCATCGCATTACTCACACCAATCGATCTACATAAGTTTTCCTGTTGGGGGAGAATAAGGGGGTGGGGAGGCTTTGAGTAGTTTTGCAGTGTTCTTTTATCACCTCACTAAATGCTCTAGGGTTCTCATTTAATTTTTCAAACTCATTGTATAAACTATTTTGCAAGTCACCAGGGATAAGAATGACTTGTAAATTAAAACATGTGAAAATACAAATGTTTTTACTGCAAGCATAGGGCAGAAATAACAGACGCTGGACCGTAGGCTAAACTGTGCTTTTGAGTCCATTACCGGCTCTGAGTTTTCACTGGGAATCATTTGAACATTTTTAGCCAAGGTGCCATTCCCTACCCATCTCACAGCACAGCGAAAGTGACAGGGAACATGAGAACAGCAGGGTTTCTCAGGTAGCTGCACTCTTTCACTCCACAGCTCTGACTCAGGGCTGGGCTGGTACCTTCATAGAGAAGGGATGTAGAAATGAACCTCCAAAATACAATAAAAATATACATTTTATCAATACATGGTGCCTCCATTAGCCCATGCAGTGAGGGCCTCCCTTCAAAGCAGGGGTGTGGTGTTTGACAGCTTATATTGTGAATGCACTGCAGAGATGAAGAGGATGGCACATTCACTCATCAGGGGTGACATCAGAATTCCTCCTCAGAGCTGGGGGGGGTTCTACCACCCGTACCTGAGAAGGCCAATTGGCTGGTGGTTACAAAGCTCCATTTGATCCCAGTGAGCGGCTTGTCACGAGTGCATTAGGCAAAGCAGCTCCAGCCGGGCAGGAGGCCAGTGACGGCGCGGGAGGTTTTCGTCCTGACACGCATGCGTCAGTGTGGGCCATTTGATCCCGGAGGGCCCGGGTGCTAGCGTATGGTTACCACTCTCCCTCACGCGATGGTGTCACCTGGAGGCCTGGCGGAACAATGCATGTCACGAGTCTCAGAGCTCAAGTCTCGTCAGATCGCTCCATCTCCCATCATGCCATTGAGGAAGACAGAGCCACCAGCAAGGCCATTTCTGAGGGCCTGGAGGTTATGTAAGAGTGGAAATGCTTTCGCCCCTTTTTTTCTCCAAATTTATTTTCAATATGAGTGACAGGCCACTGTGTTTTGGAAGGAGTGTGGTTTAAAAACACGGTTTGGGTGACCGGACAGCCAAGCCAATATCCTCTGTCTTCAGGAGTTCAAAGAAAATGTGCCTTAATTACGAATTTGTCCAAAAAGGAGGACAGCTACTTCCCTCCAGCAAAGTCAATTCAGCTATATTTTAATAAGAGCCATTGTTTCAGAATGTCAGAGTGTATAACATTGAGTCTTCTAGATGTAATATCTTTTTTCTCAATGATAAAGTAATAAAAAACAAAGATTACAATTATAACAAACTTTATCCTTACTATCGTTTGCATACCTAAACACATGGTAAGTATTTACAAAAGAGTTGGACTGAATGGCATAGTCGGAGGATCATATATTCCCAGGATTGTACAAATATAGATATACTTGCTAGTGCTGTACAAAATCTCAAGAATTTCACTCATTTCAAGAAATACACTCATCTACAAGACAGAAAGTCAGCACAGTGCCTCTACTCTCAGTCATTCACTCTCATTGCCTCTGCTCTCAGTCATTCACCCTCAGTGCCTCTGCTCTCAGTCATTCACTCTCAGTGCCTCTACTCTCAGTCATTCACTCTCAGTGCCTCTGCTCTCAGTCATTCACTGATTTCTGCCAATGAAATACATTCATTCGGCTCTGCAACCTCGAAAACAGCCCTTCCTCAACTTAAAAAGCCCCACAATGTCAGACATCCCTACTGCTGTATCATGCTGTGCATATTTATGCTGCAGAATCCAAAAAGCCATAAATAAGAAATAATTACACTTTGATAATGATTCTGAAGTGTCCCAGGGAGATGCACTCACCCTATGATATGAATTTTTAAACACTGACGTTTAGATCCAACGCTTTGATCGGCCTCTGATAAATTCAGCTAAACCTTACAGTACAGCGCTCCAACAGTAGCCTGGGTGAAAATTAAAAGTGCATTTCACGATAACACTTTAATCTAGGTATGTAAAAACAGCCTTACATCGGAATACATCATTATTAATTATTTAACAATGTGATTGAAAGCTCTGATGGGAGGAAAACACGGCTTAAACCCCATATATATTCACTGATTTACTGTCTGTTAGCCTCTCTGCTGTTTATGCTTGTACTGCTTGCTCTCCACTGTGGTGCATTGTTCTGATATTAACCATTTCAGGTGTCAGCTCTGTCTTTATTATTGATGCAGATTCCCCCCAGGGATACTTCCATGATGCCTCTTTGTGATGGATGGCCTTCAGAACCCTGGATAGTGCACATCTTCCACATGTTGCATCACCCAATCTTAAGACCAGGCTCATTAATCAATGTTCCTGTATAGTTTTCTTACATTTGTTCGGATGAGCTTTCCCATAACCTTGTTTAGACCCGGCAGCAAAGTTTTTCTTCTGCCAAAATGCAATTTTTCTGCAACTGCTTTGAACCTCTCATTCTGACCCAGCAGCACGGGCTCCTCATTTGCCACCTGTACCACTATAGTTGGGTGCCCCCACTCTTCCATTTGAAGCTATTTCAGGAAACAGCCTCTGACTGTTCAAAGCTTGACCCTCTTCCTCTCTGTGTCAATAGTGATAATGACAAAGATAATGTTTTTGCTAGCCTCAGATGTAAGTACTACTGCCAATCAATACATGAACACTGTGAGTGCAGTGCATTATCTTTGATCTGCTCTTCTAGGATAGACATCTACACACATCAATGACACACAGTATTCATAGTCATCTTGCTCTCCCAGTTTTGTTGAGCAACCCTTCCATAAATTTCTTTCATCAAGGGCACTGATGGAATTAATTCAAAACCATAAAAAATACTGAACTGCCATAAAAGATATAATTGTAAACTCAGTAATTTCAGTGAAAGTTGAACTCTTGTTAAAGTCTTTGAGGTGTGGTAATGTGTGTATCCTCACCATTAAAATAAGTATGTGGCCAGACCAAGCAGATCAAATACCTTACTGATTCAGACTAGCAAAGATTAAATTGCTAGCTAATCATAAACATTTTTTTTTCAACCTAATGTTTGAATAAAGTCTGCAAATAGACTTGATTTAGTTCTGGTTATTACTACATTTAGTCTCAATCCAATGATGGACACAGATGGAATTGAGATTGACTATTTTGGGATCAATTCTCTAGTCTTGCTTTCATCCTGCTCCCCAGTGCTGTTAGGCTGAAAGTAGAACATGGAAATCCAGAGATCTTTTAACAGGTTCCCTTTTATAGAATCATTTGTTCACACTTTAATAACATAGAACAGGTATTTGATATATCAACGACGTGAAAGCTAAAATAGACAAACTTGCCAGTCATTACACTAGCTAGTAGCCATGAGCTTTATGTCAGCTAGATGTTAGCCAATGTTAGCAAACATCTTCATATAGTTAAACAAGCAGCCTTAGTCCTTTACACAGTGAGGACTAATCTCACAATCACATGTCCTGCTCCTGAAATCTCATGCAGCTCCTAAATTGGCAGGCATGGGTGTTCCACATGGCATTTCCCCAGTCAACGTCTCATTAGAGCCTTCCCACTCAACATTATTTACCAAAACATCTCCCACCCATGCCTGAGCAATTAATTCAGAGACAACCCTTACTTCAAAAACAAACATACCCTTCCCCCCATCCCATGACCTAACACATAGAATTGAATTATTGAATCCATTTTTCCCCCAACCGTTTGGCTAAATCTGATGGATATTAAAGATTACAGATCTATGGAAATGACATGACTGTGATTATGCGCCAAGTCAGGCCCCGATCGTAGCTGGCAAGAAATTCAAACAAAACTGGTGAAAGAGCAGCTTAGAGTGGTTATAGCCCAAAGCTTTGATGGTTTAGCACTGGCTATCCTGTCATTATGGATGGCAGGGTACCACTGGGGTCAGATGCTGAGTATAACCACCATGATCAAAGCATTTCCTGTTCGGCCAAATGATGATGATAACAGTTCAAACACACAAACACACACACACACACACATGTGTGCGCGCACACACACACATACATTTACAAAGGAACATTTTTTGTGAAGAGGAAATACATTTCCCATGAACAATCTGCATGTAAATTCAATAAAGACACATGCATATCATTCCTTACAGATATAAATAAACATGGATGATTTTGAGTTGAATGCCATTAAACATCATGGAATACATGAAAACTAACAAACAACCAGAAGGTACCCTTAATCATATCAACTGTGGGGTTGGACAGCTGTACTACAGGTGAATTTATGACAGGAAATTACTAACAAATTGAATCATAGAACATTTTGTTTTTACAGCTCTTCAGCCCTCTGTGAATTTTTAAAAGCATTGAAACTGAAAGAAAAGCCTGCTCTTCATTGTTTGTGGTCTGTTATTCTTTTATAAATCCAGTGGCACAGAGACCCTAAACTGTCATCATATTGGACCTGTTCCGTCACACGCCCTTTGCAGCCGCTTGATAGAGGGATCAGGAGAGCGTCTTTATCGTTCTGTGATGGTGTTTATGTATGAGCTCTGTTGTTTCACTGTAATGGTGTTTATTTATGAGCGCTGTTGTTTTGGGCCCAAAAAGATACACAGATTTTTCATGGGGGCTCATTAGGTTCACTAATTTTCTCTTTCTCTATTTTCTTTTTTTCATTCTAAATACAAAATCTAATTAAACGGTTTTCCTGCCATCCCAGTCGCAAACAATCATGTCACACAGCTGTGGGAGACTGCATATTATCCCTTTGGAGCTCTGAGATTTAAATGTCACAGAATGGGGCTGGGAGGGGCATAGGACTGGGACTGACCTGGTGTGGGCCACAACAAGGCAGAAACCAGGTCAATGACACGAACGTCAACTGAGAGATGATTCACTGATGCACTCGGTGTGACAGAGTGCGTGATTAACTGCTGTAACGGTACACTTAATTATCAAAGAACTCCCCAGGTGACCTTATGTGTGCAGACCTAAGCAAAACTTTTATGACTTAACATTTTTCTTAGAATTTTTTATGGTTACAAACTCCAATAGGTAAAAAAAAAAAAAAAAAAAAAAAAAAACACCAACAAACAGGCAGCAGTAGTAAATTTAAAGGACAGGCAAAACTGGAAGGGAACATTCCAGAATAGTGAGAGGAATTCATAACACTAATAACTGTACCCTAGGGGCAGTGCATGCACTGTAGCAAATAGAGGAGCTGGAACAAGAGCGATGATGTGCCACTTTGTTACCAAACAATCAAATCAGAGCCTGCTGGAAGGGGAGAGGAAATGTGAAACTGGATGTGCCACTTCTCAGAGCCGAACGCACTCACGGACATTGAACATCAACTGGCACTCGCTGGCTGTAATAGAGCAAACGCTCTGATCAATGCAGCTGTTTGATCACATGCACCCCAGGTCTTCAGTGGCTCTGTACGCAAAGTTGTGGGACACCAGTTTGACTGTGTATCAGTTGGATCTTTCTGCAAAAAAAATCCAGTGAATCCAGTGTTATTATTTCTGTGTGATGTGAAGAGTGTGCAGGTACACTGATCACCTGAGTCACAAGCCCCAATCACAACAAAGGGCAGTATAACACTTCAGAGCTGAAGGCATGACTCAAGAACCACAATGTCAAATTCAAGGGCCTTTTCCACTGCCAGTGCAGAATATCTGCCATCTTAAAGCTTCATGTACACTGCACACCCACATGTCCAATTGAACCTTTGTTTTTGTCTGTGTATTCAGCTCTGCACTGTGATGAATGTAAAGACAAATCATTCCTTTTGGCAACATATGGGCACAAAAATGCAGGTAATGGGTGCTAAATTGGCAAGATTTATTTGTGTGTGTGTGTATGTGGGTGCAGGGGTCTGAAGGGAGTATACTTGAATACCTCTTATTCAGCAAGTGGAATGTCAACTTTATTAAATTCCCACCAGATGAGGTATGGCTCCACACGCTAACTAAATAATCTTGAGTTTGCTATAGTGACCTTAAAAACAAAATGCCATCCCTATACCTCCAGGAACCTGAGAAAGTGAAGGAGGGCCAAAGTAGTTTTGTGGCTACACTGCAATTTGTTTCATTTTCTGAAAGATAGATTCCATTTCTAAAACCCTTCGATGAATATGTTATTTCTTTGTGACCAAATTTTTGAAGTCTTTTTCCAAGAACGTTTTTCAAAAAAACCTCTCCTATGACCTCTCTTCTCAAACCCAGCTGTTTGCACACTCTATTAAAGTGGACGATAAACTTCTGTCATGTGGTTTCTATCAATCAATTATTTATCAAAACATCTCTATTCATGTGGAAAAAATACACAAGGCTTCAGCACCTTGAAACATACGTGGCCTTTTGATCCTATCAGCTATTCCCCTGTATGCTTTATTTGCACAGAGCAGAATAAAGTACAATGAAAACAAACAGATACGTAGAATAACAAGCTACTTCTGTGCTACACTTTGTTCCCCTTCCTTTACAGTAAAACATAGAGCACTGGGACTCTTTCTCTGGCCTGCAAATAATCTATCCTTTCACAGATGTGTTTGCTTCCTCTCCAAGACTGAAGGGCCGCTCGCCTGCTAGGGAGGAAGGATCCACTCTTCAAAAGGAAATAAACAGCTGATGAACACAAACAGAATATTGACTGCTGATTTTCAATGAAGTGCTGTAACTATGTCATTTATATAACGGCACAATGATATAGGGCAGGGAACATAAACAAATGAGTCTGTTCCAGTTTCTCTGATCTTTGTTTGTTGTAATGGTCACATGTACAGTATCATTGGCAATGTACAGGTCTTTTTATAGTGAAGACACACATACATATAAATATAAAGTGATCTGCATTGTATATTGTGAGGAAGTGTCTGGAGCAGACACACACACACACACACGTATATTACTAATTTGGCTGACTGGCATAAGTGCCTTGCTGAAAAGACACAGACCTGCCTCTGAGAGGGTAAATTGGAGCGGGGCGTCACACCTGGAGGAAATTAGAGATGATGAGCAGCGGGGCGTTTGGCATGTGACAGAGGAAAAAGTGAATTTGGAGGAATGGCCATGAACTGCATGGCACTTAAGGCCCATTGCCCAACCTGTAGTAATCAGACCTAAAGAGCTCCTGTGTGCAGTTAATGAGTTTCTGAGTCGAGATTCAGTTAATGTGAACTTGGGTTCTCAGACTGAACTGTGTCTTTTTAATTGCATGCATGCAGTGAAAAAAACTTGCTTATAACCACATCTGCCTCATGGTGAATTTAAATGGGGCCGGAGTAAATGTACAGTGCTAATCAATTGTTTGTGGAAGGATGAGTGAAAAATGTTTGTAAAATCTGCTAAACAAATAAATTTGACTTATTAAGATGACTTTTCAAATCTGAGATGAATGTCATAATGCATGCAGATTCAAAACATAATTCTTGTGTACCATTAGAATTATGACATGACTTGTGCACCATTTTGATGCTTCTGATGCCAGATATTTGACCACCAACAAAATCTTTCAGATTATCTAGTTCCCTACGCATGTTGATTGTGTTGATTTGAATTGTATAACAGAAACATATCAATAATTAGTGTTGACTTTATTCTCAAACACATTTGTAGATTCATTTTTAATTGCGATGTAGTTACTTTAAAATATCATACTTCAGATACAATCATTTATTTTTTCCTTCATTTTGTCCACCTCATCTATGTGCTACTTATCTCTCCAAAATGCACTCACAAATAGACAAGTGGAACTTTAGAAAATTCCATGATCTTATTACAACCCTGCTGGCAAACAAAGCTGTCTTTTATTGCAGTTTCACTAATTACAGAGTGACAGCAGGCGACACAAATAAGGCAGTAAATGGGAAAAGATAATATCAATGTACAGTATATGGCAATATTTACCATTGCTGGTATGGTTTGACTAATTTGAACCAGCCACCGTACCGTGAGCTGTACAATAACAATCAGACCATAAACAGGTCATGAGGACACTCTACTGGCCTAGTTGCTATAAATATCGCTTGCATGTAATTAGTGAGGTAACTGGATTACCCAGTGTGAATGGGGAGAGCTGGACAGGATCTCAAGATTTATGGGTGCTCTCTGTGGAGATACATTCTGTTCTGTTCCTCACACAGATACCTGTGCAGATTTTCTGTACATATCGCTGTGTTCCATTCAAGTAAAAATAAAAGAAGTTTATGTGGTAAAAAGTAAAAAAAACAAGCATTGTATATAAATTTCAAATCAGCGAGTTGCCAGTATCATATGAGTTGACAGATAGGTAATATCATTTATTATATAATGTTTTTGTGTTATTTTCTAAATCAAAAATATCAACTGACCATGCAACATCACCAAACTCCCATGCTAGCTCTGCTGTTTGAAACAGACAAAAACACAAAAAACACTTTTCATCCCAAAAGCTCTGACTGAAACGAGGCAAGACAATGAGGATGGTGCCCACAGTACTGTGTGGGCAGGGATGACAGGGAGTGGGCCGAGTTACTGTGGCAACTGCCGAGAGCAGCCAGCAGGGCCAGGGACTGAGCCTGAAGAGCGCGGCACAGCACCGATTCTGGAGCGCTGCTGTCATACCCACCCCTTCCCCCTCCTCCCTGCTCCCCCCAACATGGCTGGCCTCCTGCATCCTCGCCCAGCCTGCCACAGCTGTGCGGGACCGAGCATTTACGGACGCAACACCAGCATGGAGATCATGTGGCTAAACCGTACAGGTTCATCTAAAAAGTTTACCTCAGCCCGGTGAAAGCTGTGAGGTTTTTACAGCGGGGTGTCTCTCACAGCCTTTGGAAGGGAAAACTTCAAGCATCAAGGCTCATGAATGCAATTCCCAGGCGCAGCATAGCTGTCAAACCTTATAGCATTGTGCTTAACATCAATTACTCCAGTGCATATAAAGCGGTTAAAAAAACAGCTTAAGTTTTCTGAGGTAGTCACTAAGGCCTGTGGAATATCCTACCTGTTGAAGGGTACATAGGATGCTGCCAACAAATTTAACTGAAATTACACAACAGTGTGCAGTTTTGATGCCTTTGTTTTGAGACGTACAGATAAAGGCTCCATGCAAAACTGTGCAAAAGTAGAAAATGCTGTCTTAAAATGCTGCCTTCATAGGCTGCTATCTTCAGATTGGGACACAGCCATTGTGCAAGAATATGTTGTTTTTATTTATAATTTTGCAATTACATCTGATAATCACACATAATTATGCTCACATTATGTAAACTTCAGTCAAATTTAAAAAACAACCTGATATTTTATGACAGAAAATCAGAGGAAAAGGAAGGTTGACTAGATGACTGAAGGCTGAGACACAGTATCATAATTGGTTAGTTACATTAGCATTCATTTTCAAAGCCATTATGGCCAACAGGGGGTGCAATGAATAGAAGAGGGTACTCATGTATAATTAGCTTAATAGCTAGCTATGTCCATGTCAAACTTGTCAGTTCTGAGAAGAGGTCTGTTTGCTGTAGCTAGCAGTCAGATGTACATCATGCAACTTTGAGAACCAGCATCACCTTCATGAACAGTGTCTCTGTCGAATTAACTACTGGCAACTGTAGTGCAGCCATCAAAAGTGTGCACCTTTAAGGCATAATGCTCCATATAAACACACACATACACACACACACGCATACACGCATGCACGCACGCACACACACACTCTCAGAAGAAACTGTAAAAAAAAAAAAAAAAATGAAAAGCAGATTGAAGGCCATGACTCGGTTCATTCAGAGGAAAGCAGAGAACAGCATATTGCATTGCCTGGTACAGTTTGTCACCACTGTACCAAGGCCAGGTCAGACAGATCACTGAGAGCCGGATAACATTCAGAGATGGTGAAAAGAGTCTGCAGCCTCCGAATGAAAAGCAAACCCATGACACGGTGTCACTCAGTCATCCTGAAAGAGCTTTGGGCACTGCGACCGTTTAGTGTCACACGAACCTGAGGACGGCCATCAACACTGGCTGTCGTAAACGCCTGGATGGAAAGAAATCAGATAGAGGGGAAGGGCGGGCTGAACTGGGGGTGCTGTCCACCCTGAGGCCTGACTCCCTCCCCTGCAGCCTCCTGCACTCCCTGATGGAGCTGTGTGATCAGGTTTGCACCCCTCTTTAGCCTCCCGTGGGTATCGAGTCTTCTGCTGCTGAGCCCAGTTACAGCCAATGAGATGTTCTGGCTTTCATCAGCTTAAAATGCCGCTGTAATTTACATTTCCATAGTTTATAGGTAATATTTTAAATCTGCAGAGTATCACATAAAATTCTTCTTTCTAAATGCACACAATTGCTGTCCATGGTACTGACTTTTGTTTCTATTAGTTGAGCATCCATTGGTAATTGCATGAATAAAATGAAAGACCTGAAAAGGGTTTTTGACACCAAGGTTAAAAATATTTCACAGACCAAATCTGAGCATACTGTGTTCCAAAACGTCTTTTGAGATGTTCCTCTACAGCTCTATAACCAAGTATTACAAATCCTTTTCGATCTCCTTTTTGATCTGTATAATGAAATGCCTGTGGTCACTTAGTGAAGCACAGACTGTATAAACTGGTCAATCAAAAATGAGATTCTGGTACTGATTCGCCCATTTTAAAGAGACTTGGAGCGTCCAAGATATTTAGGAGACCAGCCAGTGGTGCAAAGCAGTATGTACTTTCAACAAAAACAAGATTTTATTTGGATTTTGTTCCAGTTTCATGGAGAGACTAACAGTAAGTGGAAGCATGCTGTATATAGCAGCACTCATCAGACTGTTGAATGTTCATGTCATTCTGAAGAGGATATCCAGCAACCTCGAAAGCCACTGGGCCTCTCAGTATTATTACAATTATGGAATACTTAAAAATGTAAATAAACGCTGCACTGTAAATAATGGCCCTGGTGTCAATTTTTAATCATGCAAATGGAGAGCCAAATGCTAAAAAGAGAATATATGCTTCATATTTTCTTTCACATCCATATATAAGGAAACAAAAAAAACTAAAAAGGCCATTTATTTCTCCCCTTTTTGGAGGAAAAGGGAAAAATTAAACTCACACAATGGAAAAACCAGGTTTTCAAATAAAATTAAACAGGTACACCAGCACAGCCAACATTGAACACAAAACTCACTGAAATAAGACCTCCGTACAGCCTGTAAGGGTATACTTTTATTGATAGCCTAAAGAAGACATTGGCTTACACCTGGGCTGATTACAAATCAACCTCAGGTGAGCCCGCCAGGCTGAGAACAGGAAGACTGAAAGGAGTCCAGTGAGAGAAGCAGAGAGGCATTCCCCTTCTTCCACCTCTCCCAGCACCATATATAACATATCCAAAGTCCACAGTAATTGCAGAAAAATATGATGCAACAGTGTTGCAAGAGCAACTGTTCTGCAGGGAAAGATCTACAATCCAGGTAATTTACCATCATGATTAGCTACAAATATTTAAGAATAGTAGAGATGGTGAAATGTAGATTTGCAATTGTCTGTGTGTCATTGTTATGCAAGTTATTATGATATCCAAGAGCTAATCATACTACAATTCAAACAATAATCAACCATTGGATTATATATGCAAGGATATAACTTGTGACTAAATAAACTAACTGAGCACCTGTGGTGACTTATACATATGCATGAACCAAAAACAGATTATTTAAATGATATAAATTCTCCTGCAAACCACCAAAAAGCAGATTTTAGTCTTCAACTGAGTAATTTTGTTTCTCCCAAGCCTTATTTCTTGTAAGTACTGAAAAAACATATAATCTACCACACATGCTTTGATAACAGCCTGCTTTGAATTTTTCTGTAAATATGTAAGCATTTTTTATTCATAAAACATTTTTCTGGAGGAGGGAGTGAACACTTACTTTTCATGATCAGTAACGGTTGTCTCATTGCACTGGATCTAGTCTGTTACAGACTCATTTGACCATTAAACTGTGTTTAGGACATACCTCAAGACCTCACTCTGGTGACATGAATGTGTACACTAACAATTTCATAAATTTATAAATTACATTTTATTACCCATTTTCATATTTAAATATGCATAAACATTGTCCCAAGCTGAACTTTTGTGTTAATGAGGTTCATGAAAAAAAAAAAAATCCAGGGTTTCATAAACAGCCAACAAAAGCTGAGACTGACTGATGACCTCTAAGACCTTATCTCAGATGAGGCTATTGATTGCAAATGACACTGTGATCATTCCAAGAACACAAACACCTTCACATGAACTCTAGGCTAGTTATTCAATCATGCAGAAGAGTGATCTGTCTGGTCACTGACTCCCTGTTGTTCATAGCGCCTGGATCCTGTGTTGAGTTTCTTTTGCGTGAGCTGAAAATATTACTGAATGAAGCATTCGGCAAGACCACATTACCAGCGTCAACAAGTTGCAGAGAATTAGAAAGAATTCAGTGAAAGCTGTGCAGGTCCTCTGAGGCAGACTCAGATTGCTGTTTGTTAGTGGGTTGATATCATTGAACATGACAGCTCAGTTAAAACAATAGACCTATTTTTAGGGCTGCCTTTTACAAGCTAGCACATTTTCTTTCAGAGTCTCTTTTATAAATATGTCAGAGGAATAAAATGATGATTTAAAATTTGCAACTGCATTGTGTTTGGTGCGACAGTAAAAGTCAATTTGCTCAAGTGAAATTCACTGTTCAAGAAGCAGATTTTTACAATGAGGAGTAATACTGAAGTAGCAGGCTATCAACAATGTATTTTGGTATTAATGTAGTGCAAAAATACACTTATAATATAATAAAATATAACTTATAACATTTATTACAGTAATATAATGTTTCAGGGATCAGAAAAGGTGTGCTGTACAAGCTCATGTATTGTTTAATCTGAGCACCTTTAACTTGAGCTACCACACATGCAATGCAGGGAAAAGCTATGATCTGCCCTGAGGATGTTTTAGTCTTTTCTGGTGTGTGTGTGTGTGTGTGTGTGTGTGTGTGTGTGTGTGTGTGTGTGTGTGTGTGTGTGTGTGTGTGTGTGTGTGTGTGTGTGTGTGTGCATGCATGAAATTTCCTTTCCTAGGACACTTGTTCCCTCTTTGAATACACACTTCTGCAGTTATGAGATTCATTCTCTGTCCTTTCTTGTATTAAAAACCGAATCTCTAAAGTGCTGCAGCATTAATTCCAATCGTCATGTCTGAATAGCAAGCTGGCACTTGGAACGTCCTATGCAAATGACTGTCCACATTTTTGTTTTATTTTGCCCTACAGGTAGCAGTAAAAAAACGGGCTCACTGCTTAACTTTGACTAACCGGGCTTTTGATCTGACTCCAAACCGATGATCCTGGCGCTATGCAATGGCTTCTCAACTGTCTTTAAATGGATGGCTTTCAGTGAACGATTCCAGCTTCTCTTATAATACAAATGCACACTCCCCCTTCCCCAATGCTCACCACGACAATGAGGTGGCAAGCGCAGGGACCAAACTGGTTTCATTGAGCAATTACAGACAGGCATATATGTTTCTTGTTTGCACATTCCGGGACGCCCCCGACTGTGCAAGCCCCACACTGTGAATTGAATAAAACATAGCCCCTAAACTTAACAGATTTGATGGGATTTTGTTACTGAGCACAACTCTCTGAAATAAAATAAAAACTGACATTGAATAAAAATTCAGAGCCTCAACAGAGACTTGAAAATGCTTCAGACAAACAGAAAAGAACAAAAACAGAGCATGAGTAAAAATCAATACAAAATCGTAGCCAGGGAAGGGAAATTGATTCAATTAGTGAGAGCGAGGGAGATCAGAGGTAAAATATTCTAACAAGGTATTTTCCTGGGGAAATGGTAATAAATACCAAAGCTAAACAGCAGTAAACATCACTTCCCGCCTGTGTGAGTGGCACTCGGTTGGAATGTCTGGCATTTACACACTTCTATTGCCCAGGTTGTCAGGGATGAGAATAATATCTACACTTTCTTGGGGAAAAATGTAAAATATCAAACAGCCTCAGTAACACTATGTTCTCCACTACAGAGCCACAGTTTGCTGGGAAACTAATGAACTTCAGGGAACCCCATGTTTCACTGAAGTCCAAGGAAAGATACCAGTGATAGCTGCAAAGAAAACAAAAACACCCCTGGTATATGCCAGTTAAACCTCAGCTGAAGAACATTTTTTGTGAATGAATGCTCCAAGATACTGAGATGTTACAGGCCACTGTGATTTGATGACCTGAAACCAATATACAGTACATGGCCTTTCTATCAAATATACTGCTCAATCAGTGACAGCATCACATGATCAGGGTATACTATAAAAGCTAGCAAGTAGCTACCTCTTGATTGTGTGTGCGTGTGTGCATGTGTGCACGTGTGTGTGTGTATGTGTGCGTGTGTGTGTGTGTGTGTATGTGTGCAGTTTACAGGGGAAATGGGCAAGACAAAATATTTAAGTGTTGGTCATGGGTGCTAGTGCATCAGAAACAGTGACACTGGGGCTTTCATGCACAACAGTGTTGAGAATGGTTCACCACCCAAAAAACACCCAGCAAACAGCAGTCCAGGGGTGGGAAACTGTCCTTTGATGAAAGAAGCTGATAGAGAAGGACAGACTCCTGTAGCAGACATTTTGTCGAATGACAACTGAATTTCTGTCTCTATCAGTTGGGCTGAAGGAGGCATATCAGAGTGCAGGACTCACCCTACTTCGTCATGCACAGGGTACAGCAGCAGACCACCTGAGGTCCACTTCTGTCAACCAAAAACAAGAAGCTCTCACTGCAGTGGGCTGAGGAACACAAACACAATGGAGGACCATGGAGGACTGGAAAAACATTCCCTAATCTGATGATCACAGTTCCTGCTGTTTTATGATGGACATGGCTACCAGGGCATGACAAAAACTTCATCAGTCTATGGATCCATCCTGCCAGGTGTCAATAATGCAGGCTGGTTATAAGTGGTTTCCAAAAGCCAGGCCTTCCATAAGTATCAGATCTATGAGGATCACAATGCAAAGTTTTTGTTGCAACTGGTTCATCGAGGTCTAGATATCATTTTTGAAGCTGTTTGTTTCCTGTTGTATAGCTTAAGCATCTGTCTCTCCTTGTTGTTGAGTTAAAACTTTCTGTTCTTTCATGATGCAATTTTTCCTTCTTTGATTTTACAGCACAGACAAATTGGTAGTTGGCCCTGACGTTAATGTGGAGTACATTTCCAGCCTGCTTTTCACTAGCAATATTGTAACATCGACAGCATGCAAGTTCTTTTTTTTGTTGGGCGTTTCCATCTACCACTAGTGCATATCAGTGGTGTTTGAGAGGAGACAGCGGTCATTGTTGCACAACCTGTGAGATCTCTGAAAGGAAAGGAAGGACGGGGGCCGTACAAATGTAATCCATCATCATCATCAGGACCGGGGATGAAGGTGCCCAAAGTGAGCTCACACATCTCTAGGGGCCTCCGTCTCATATTACTGTCAGAGCATACACTCGCATCATCATCACTTCTCAAAGAATTGCATTGATTGAGGGAAATTCAGGACTTCAGCCTCACTGCTCTGGAGATGAATCTCTCTGGAGGATACAGGAAAAGTCCTGCGTATCTGTCACCTCACCAGCGTACGCCCAGGGGAGACTGTCATTGGTCGAGTCATTATGCTGTTCTTCAAGGGATGTCCAAAATAATCGATGACAAACAACTTTATCTGAATTATATCAACACAGAAACACAAATGGGCTCTGTCTTGTCTGAGATTTAACTGTTAGCCCTCTGAATAATTGCCTGCTTATTTTGCTGCCATGTACAATTCCCTCAGGAAGTTATCATGATTGATTTCTATTGCTTTGACCTTTCTTCTGGTATCAAATATGGTTAAACAATCTTTCTGTAATATCTTGTTTAATTATTAATTATTCACCATTAATTATTTCACAAGCAGTAGTAATAAGAGCATATTTTAATTAGGTGCAATTGAAGGCTGGCCCACATAAAGAATAGAGTGCAAAGCTTTCCCACTTCATAATGACCTAACTTCAGTTACAATCCATTCTTGAAGTGTGAGGGCTTCACCCCTCTACAAACCTACAGAGTTCTAAAAAATCACAGCCAATTGCAGTGTACTTAGTGGAAGTTTAAACCTCAAGGTTAAACCACTAAACCACAGAAACGCTGCTCCTTATCTCACAGAGGAGGAGTAGCTGTTCTGATTCTAATACAGATCCATTGTCTGAGGCTTGAACCCAAGGTTTAATACTTTAATAATTCATATTAAACAAACTACTAATAGACCTGGAAGTTTATTCTTAGCAAATATAAATTAAATCTGGAGGATGATAGGCCTGAACACATTCATGCTGATGTTTCCATGTGACTGTGGGACACTGTTTCTGTGGGATGACTTTGTAAGAGGGGAATTTAAGAAAAATACATCAAACATTGAGTTCATCAGAGACTGGTTTGATTAATTAACTTCCATTTTCTTAGAATTAGACCATCAATGTGGAAAGTTTTGCAGTGAAAAGCAAGACTTTTAGTATATAGACACACAAAGAAAGTACACATACAAATGGTGTCTTGATAGCTATTAACAATGGTAGAAACAAACATTTCTACAAAGAAAAATAAAAGTGAAAAATCTCAGAATTGACTTTACCAGTGTCATTTCCACCCACCTATTGTGACACACATATTAAAGGTGCTGCCTCCATCACAGTCCCGCCAGTCCTGTCAAGCTCCACCCCCCCACACTTCCGTAACCATGGAAGTTGGGCGAGGGGATTATTAGGGAAGAGGCATGTTGGCAGTGAGCCACCGACTACATAAACTGAAACATAATAATTCTGTAGCAATTGTGGCCTTTGTTATGCAATAACCTCTTCTTCTCCATGGCAGACATGGAGTAACACCAGTGCTGTCAATGTCCGCCTCTACAACTTAGCCTCCATTTTTATGGATATTAAGCAGCAGCTGAAAGCTCATATTTGGGCTATTGTTGTCACATGTAGGAAAGTAACTGGGAAGTTCACCAGGACTGTCTGTGTAGACAAAGAAACCATTTTGTAAACAAGGCTTTTCATGAAGTAGACGACTTTCAATTGCCTATTGTTCGATGTGACTGAATGGGAGACCTGTCCACTGAAAAGTCCAAAATAGCTGAGCTGCAGCTGTGACAACCAATGCAGATATATCTTTTTATCTTAAAACAACCGTAAGAAACTTCTTATGTATTAAAAAAGACACATATTTCAAGGCTGGAAACGTGGACTCCATAATTGCCACTGACTGTATATCTGAAGTACATGCACAATAGTGCTGTATTGCTTACAGCCAACATTAATGCGATGTCAACCATTCAATTTTGATCAAAAGCGACATTAATACTCATAGATCACACCTACTCTCAACATTAATTCAGCATTCTCAATTCAGTAAAACATACTGACTATACTAGACAATGCTGTCTTTTGCAGGCTGAGAGGTCTCATGTAAGGAGGTTAGGAAAAGGAGCAGCGTCTGGGTTGCATAACAGTTGGAGTGGGGAGGCTAAAACTATCTAAGGCCACAAAAATGGTCATGAATGTCAAGTGCAAATCTGAACCCCTAACCCCAGGACTGCTTGAGAGGGCTGAGCAAATGGCTGGAATTCGAGCTCTGATCTCTGTATTTGTTTCGCTTGGATGGGTTTGAGGTAGAGAAAATAATTCAAAACAATGTCATTCGTAGTACAATAAATATTTGATCTGGAGAGAGCACTGACATTTGCTCAGTTTCCTCTTGCACTTTAGCTTTTTGGGAGACCCAGCAGCTGAGACCACAAAGAGCCCTGGACCCTCCGTGACACGCGCTGGCGGAGAACCGTGGAAAACCTCGGCTGCACCAACACCGTAACTGACTGACGACCACGCTGAAATGACGCCGAGGAGGCTGACTCCACCGCTTAATATCGCGTGATGTGAATTAAGTGTCAGGAAACCGGTCTGGCAAATACACGAGAACAAACATTAGTGCAGGGAACCGACTGAGGCTTGGCTGCACTTTGCAGAGCTAATCGTAAGTTCTGGTCGGAATGAGTTCACCAAGGGCACTTATTGAAGCTTTCAGAAAAGATTTCAGAGAGGCAATTCTCTGCCTTATTGTTCATATACTGAAGTATTTGAACCTCAAGAACTCCTCTCTTGTGCTAGAACACAATTAACTTTTAATTAACTTTCTCTGACAGCCATTTGTAAGTTAATGTGATATAAATGGGTTTCCTAATTATACACCTGCCTCTTTACAACATGAAGACCTACAGAAAATACATTTCTGGCCTTCATGCTCTGTGTTGAGTTGTTCAGACCGACACTCACAAGAATAAATTCACAGGCACAGTGACCAGAAGCAATAGATGAAAAGAGATAACAATAAAAACAAAGTGAAGTTTTTGAAGCACATTGATTTGACTTAACTTGGCTCCACAAAGTATGAACAGACAGCTCCTTATCCAGAACTGTTTGATCTGAAACAGTTGAATGTTCAAACTGCCTTATCCTTTGATACATTTCCATCCAAGACACCCCATTAAATTCTGAAGGCCATAAAAAGTGGAAGCATTTTAATGGTCATTCTGAGATCTATAAACAATTCATTAAAAAAAATAAGTGACACCTTCATGCCTCTACAAAGGAGAGGAAAATCAGATATCTTACACAAAGGTCATTAAAGGGTTGATGATAGTAAAACCTCTTAAGTTTTACATTATTTTCATTTAGCTGACATTTGTATCCAAAGCAACTTACAGTTGATTATGCTAACCAAGGACCAGTCCCCCCTGGGAGTGATGTGGGGGTTAGGGGCCTTGCTCAGGAGAAATGGTGTAAGTTCTGTGGCTAGACTGGGGCTTGAACCTCTAACCTCAGGGGGCTCTAAGCATGTACCTTGCCAGGTACCAGCCATTGACCTGTGCACTAGAAAATACACCGATAAATGATATTAAAAAATATGCAATCTCATTCCTGACATAGATTGTAATCTCAAATAATGACATATAACATGAAATACAGTGAGCATATACAGTAGGTATACAATACATTGTATAAGCAATAGAGCGCTTTAGAACAGTCTGACATTGTTGGATCTGAGGGGCAGTGAGGGAGTGCTCTGACAAAGGAGCACAGAACACCTGGCCTAATAAGAGGTACAAATGTGGCTTGTGTGCACATCAGGTGTACCCGGCACTAAGTGGAGCAGATGGTAGCCTCTAGGGGCAATGTGGTTCACACACATGTCCGTGACTTGCCCCTGTTGCCATGCATTCAGGCTGTGACATCAGGGTGCTCATGTGGTCTTTTACACTGCACTGGATTTTCTGACCTCAGTGCTCTCTATTATTCCTTTACACTAATGCTTCCCAATGGCGTGGATTGAGCCTCCTTGGGCAAATAAAGAATAAAATAAGCAACGTAATATTTATTTTTTATCATATATAATCAGACTAGAGCAGGCAGAGGCTCAGGTGACTTCCATGCTGACTGCAGGAAGGGCACAAGAAGAGATTCTCTTTGCCAAGTAAATCTACAGGGCACAGACTGGCACTCAATTATAACGAGTGAGAGAGACTGAGTGGAGAGTTACAGCTGCCATTTTTTAAGCCAGACAGAAAAACTCATTTCAGTTTAGCACAATTTACTTGGTTATTCAACTTCATTCAAATTTAA
The DNA here is from genome assembly GCA_022829145.1 of Albula goreensis. Taxonomy (NCBI): domain Eukaryota; kingdom Metazoa; phylum Chordata; class Actinopteri; order Albuliformes; family Albulidae; genus Albula; species Albula goreensis. The sequence goes on from CM040748.1 coordinate 10,354,448, forward strand.
GTATGAATTATAGCTTGTGTGAAATAGGAAAGATGGCTTGGTTAAGATCTCTTGATTGAATTCAGTTTATTTTGAGCTTCCTGCAGCTGGCATATTGTGTCCAGAGATGGTTCACAGAATGAGACCGCTGACTGACTACTGGCAAGAACAACACTCGGATACAGCAGAGGGCTGAGAAAGGTAGTTATGGACACATAATGAATGAATATAAAATAAGTATGCAAATATACCCATACACTTAAGTATAAGGTAGACAAGTATGTTTATGTCTCCAAATGGAGACTCTAAGAGCGCAGCAGCACAGCATGTTTTTCTGTATACCCCAAGACCTGAGATAGTGCACATGAAGTGTTGACTTTTCCCATCCTATACACTAAATCAGCTCTGACAGAAAACATTTTACTTTGATAGAGTACATTTGACACTTCTTGGACTCTATTATTAAAGTTAAATCAATACTGAATACATTGAATATTTTACTGTGTTATATTTTAAAACAACCAACCAATTTCCAAGCACCTCAATTCCATATCAGATCTGTTATCTCTTGAGAGATTAAATTATGAAACACATTTTATTACTTACATTGCAGTACCATCAGTTCATAGACCATGTTTTAATAAATCTGGTTTATTATCAATTGGCTATACTAAGTAGAAACATGTCTTAATCCTTGAAAGTGAACGATGAACTAAAAATAGAGACATTGGTGTAATGGGACTTATTGCGTCTCTGGAAAAACACCCACTTATTTCAGGCCATACACTTTTTGATATAACTGGTTCAGCTAAAAGCCGTGTGCATATATGTAGATATTTATATTTTTTTCACACGGCACTCTCGTTCCCCATGTCCCAGAGTGAATCTGAACAACTTAACAGGACTTCTGCTCCACTTTCCCCTCTATAATCAATCATGTAATGAATTAAAAACAAAAAAAAAAAAAACTGCTGATGACACTTTATGGGTGGAAAGGGACCACACACCAAGCAGAGGAGCTCCACAAAACCGAACGCTCCGTTACAATAAATAAGCAGCCTGACCTTAATAAGTGACAAATTAGACTGCGTTTGTAATTTTTTCGGCACACTGGGTTTTGCAGTCACATGAGAAGAGAAGATGTGACGGGAGGAGGCTCGGAGCACACAGCACAGGGGCTGATCTGGGGGCAGGCGTGATCCATTTCTGTCCGTGTAATTACCGCCATGCACTGCACCGCCACCCTTTCTCTTTAATTATACAGGATGTCACACAATGTCTCTGACGTCTCATGAAACGCCGCGAGCAGTGAGCTTTTATCCCTTTCTTTTAATGTACTTGATAAAAAGTGAACTGCACACCTTTTATGAAAAACATGCATGCGAGTGAGTATAAATTTTGTCATGGAGTATATGGAGAAAATGGTTCTATATGGGACAATGGATTTGGTCAAGACAGGAGAGCAATAAGTGTGCAAACAAGTAAGCATTCATTCATTGGAGTTCATGCATGCTCACTCATTCGAGGACATGGGGTTGGAAAATCCATGCCTGGAGGCTATTAGACAAGCAGGTTTCCACCAATTAACCTCATTCTGTTAGGTAATTAGCTGCATATACCAATGCGGCTCACGCATATATTACACCAGAGTAAGATGCTCAACTTGCAGAAAAGGAATACTTTCCATCCGCCATTCACCAAACAATCAAAAATGCAGAACATCCTTGCTCATTTATTACATAAGAGCAGATCTCTGCTTCACTTGAGTGAATTTCAGTATGGGATACATCCATATCCACCTCTTACCTGAACTAATATAGGAATGTTATAATATCTGATTTTTGATTGATGAAGCTCAGTAAGCTCTTATTTTGGTTCATTTGTGGTGACTGGTTAGTTGATCAGTGATGGGTTATTTTTCTGATATCTTTCCTATTCATGCAACCATAGAGAAGACTTCATGTCAACAACAGCTGATTTTCTTATCAGTTTTATTCATTACAATATAAAAGTCAGTCTGGGCCATTTTCAGTACTATAATTCATATAAAAATCATTTTAATAAATATGTTGTTGTCCCTCTCACCATAGGTATTAATAATGATCACCACACCTGGAAATACCTTCAAATTTTCAGTCAAATCTTTCTTGCATTGCTAACTTTGCTAAATTATGCATTTAAAGGTGTCCCTTCAGTGATTCAGCAATACTCAAATTCAACAAAAAGGTCACCTTCAAAGGTAAAACTCAGCCTGGACACTGACTGCATCCTGTCACAGTGTGCTTCTTCTCCAAATAGCCCAGTGCCAAGCTGCTGGCATGCCCTAGCCACTTAATGTGCTTCAACCTGTGCCTGCTAACTACGTGTGACACTCAACCTGTATGACAGCATCCAAACCACCTCTCTTTCACACACACACACACACACACACACACACACACACACACACACACACACACACACACACACACACACACACACACACACACACCAACCAAAGATACACACACACACGCACTCACACCAACCAAAAAGATACACACACACAAACACACACACACACAAATGCATGCACACACACGCACCAACCAAAGATACACAAACACACACACACACACACACACACACAGTAAAACACAATACAATATGGATGTCTTACAGATTGAAAACAACCTACTTCATGAAAAAGTGAAGAGTCTTTTTTTCATTTCATTTTTTTCCCAACACTAAACTCTGTGGTCAGCCACAATGTTTTAACCCACTCCCTCAGACACAGAAGGAAGTGGCTGCATGTATGACTCCTTCAAATCATGCGCTGATGAACCCTGGCTCACTTCCGCCCTGCAGATGAGACACCGGCCACGCATCTCCCCTTCCTCCGGGGGGACTCAGAGTCAGCATATTGCCTTTCACACAGGAGAGGTGGCAAGATTGCATGAGACTGAGAATTTTGACCGGATCAAGCCCTATTTTCCCCTGGCGAAGCTGAGGCAATTGTTGCTTCGCTGATGTGGACCTGTGAAACCACAGAGGTGCGGTTGAGACTCCCTGCCATGAATCATGAGCATGTGCTGTTACTCTGAGTTGCTAAGATATTTTTCCTTTTCCTCACAATTTGAGGTGGTTGATTGTATTTTGTAAGCACATTAATGCAACAAACTCATTTTGGGAGAGCCAAGACAAGCAGGATCTTAATCTGCCATAAAATCTTCTGTGGTAGGACACAGCTGATCTTGTACCTATTATTTAGCTTTAAATGTCACTGATTTGCTAAAGCAAGACTACCATGCTGCAGTTGCGGAATCACTTTTATGACCCAACAGTTAACCGCATTTGTGGATTATATAATATACTCCCTTTAAAAAGGGGTTCTTCAACAACACAAGCACAATGCTGTGAAGGAACCTGGTAGCAAATTGGGGCACAGCAATTGCCTTCATCTGAATGCTGGAGGGGGGGAATTATTTTAATCTTTCTGCTTTGAGCAGATCGAATACTCACTGATTCCCACTCGGGACATTTTTCCCTTATTACTATTTCATAGCCCACATGTCCCTGTGGCTGATGGACACTAATGTTGACATCTGATATTAATGGTGCTCTCTGCTGGCCCGGGCAAATCCTGTGGGGGTCTCCCACATACAATTTGGGCTGAAAAGGCTACCATGGAGATCCTTTAAAGGTGATTAACCAGACCCTCGCCACACGGGTTAGACAAGGGTGAAGCTCTTTTCTATTGATTCCGGCATCGCCAGTCGAAACCAGCAGCAATTTATGGCTTCTCCGAGTCCCTCATTTGGCCCCGGGGTCTGCCTTTATGGGCTCTTAAATCAATAATCAGCAACATGCTCTGTTTTTGTATCATCTCCGTGTTACATTAACTCATTAGGCCCTCCTCCCTCAGTCACTCTGCAGGGAAGCAGAGAGCCAATGCCCTTCTTCACAGGCACAGCCCAGATTCACAGCCAAAAATAATGAATTCATTCATTTATTCATTCAGCTGCAATAGGTAGTACTACAGGGACCCTGTGCAGCACAAAAGCCAGGATGCTGTAATTAATATTGAGGGCCATTCACTGCAAGTGTTTTCCTCACACCTTCAGAATGTCAACTAAAATGAGTTTCCTTTTCTTCTTGCTTGTGTCTCTCATTGTCTTTATGTTTTCATTACAAATTGAAATTTGCCTTTAAGCTACAGTTATGCTATCCACACCCAAAGTGACTTTTCTTGCATACCTACAATCTGTGTGACTGCTGTAGCTACTATAGGAGAGATAGCTCCTGGTAGCCTCTTCTTACCTACATGTTAAGTCTGTGGGATGCTGTTGAACATGTCATGATTCATCGAACAGATGTTTGAGGTTTGTCAGGGTTATACATCCTTGCTGAGGTGACCTGGACAAATGGCACATCTCTACCCAGAGGCCTGTGACATTTACGTCCTTTTCCTCAGTGAACAATGATGTTGATGCTCAAGTGCTCTCTCACTTCAGTGCATGATTTTCTGCAAAAAAAAAACTAAACTGTATAACTAGACAAATATTTTAAAAAACACCAATATACAAGACTAGAACAACCTAAGGGCAACTCACTTCTCATCCAGTACAAACAGAGCATGTAAAAGTGTTTTATCTGTTTGGTTTACAGCACTTCACTTGTATTTTTAGACCACAAGTCACAGCAAAAGTGAACAGTGTAGCTTCATGTCTCCTGCAGTCATATTCAGCCTCACAAAAATGTTTGATAAGAACTTTGAAATAAACTCTGGTCAAGAAAGTCTCGGTTGCTAAGTTGTTTTCCAAGAGATATTGTCAATGTAAGGTGTGTTCAGGGTTTCTCAGCAATCAGACTTTTCATAAATTACCTGTCAATAAAGGCTTACCACATACAAACATACTTTCCTTATTTTACTCTTGTTTGCTTCCCAAAACCAGGAAATAAGGATCATAAATTATTCACATGATCACTTTTCCATCGCAAACTTTAGTAATTGTTTGTAAGATAAAACCAAAACTGGTATGCCCCTACTTGTAAATATGCTATATATAATATTTATATTACAGTACTAATGCAGATCATTATTTGGCAAAGGCATCACAAAGATGCAAACTGAAAAAAAAAGATACATGGAAATTAAATATTACATAATTAGTTGTTTCATCCCAGGGAGATAGCGACACCTTGAAAGCCTCCTGATTTATTCATCCTTGCATTAGCCTAGACACACAAGCCCGAGGAAGGACAGTGGGAGGCTGGCTGCTCTCCATGAAAGGGAATCTGCTTGGGAGGACGGTCCCCCTTGATGTGCCACTGAAAGGGCTGGCAGTGATGGGGGAGACAGGCCCAGACAGACTGGTGTCCAATGCCAGGCCTCTGTCAACACAGGAGATGGGAAGTCAACGCGCGCGGGCGTGAGTGGCGATCGTACCCCATCATCCCGATTCCGCTTCTCACCCAATTAAGCTAATTAGAAACAGCTTCCCAGCTGCTGAGCGATGACCAGCTCAGCATCCTGGCTTGCCGATGATCTCCAGAGAGCATTTCCAGATTTAAATCTGGGGTCTGTAGTGGGGTAGAGCTGGCTCCCAGGTAGGGTTAAGCCACCTGCTGCCTGGGACACTGTGCAAGAGCATGGGGTTGTGCTGAGACCGTCAGGTACACTCCAACGTGCTGTGTGATGCAGGAGATGGAAGATTGCCTTAAAAGGAGTGCGAGTGGCCTGTCCTCCTTAACCCGTGCCTAGCATGACCTCACCACACAGTTCAGAATACTGATAAAAACGGAAATAGTCCAATAGGAAAAGCCATTCTCAATTCCCCTAAATTACTTTGCAGAATCCGTTACTGGAAACTTTTTTTTTCTTCTTTCTTAGAGGAGTCATAGTAAAGTCACAGTTCTGAGGTTTGCATTATGATTCACTGAGCAGAGCAGGAAGCACAAAGACCAGCAGTCACCAGAGAAAGAGTCTATTTTAAAGACGGTACCAAAAAGAGATGGGGGGAGGGTGGGGAGAGAATTAAACAGTTTGCCATGACAATACCCTGAGGTCATTGAGGAAAGTTTCATCACAATGTTGAGTACTTGGCATGCAAAGAGCGCACCTGAGCTCCTGTGTTAGAGGATGGCATCTGGTGAAGGTATGGGACCTGCAACAGGGGCTCAGCCATGTGCATCTTTCAAAATACACAGAAAATAACATGCTCAGAAACAAGGACACACTTTTCAGAGATGAATGCGCATTCATTACCAAGTCAGGCGTGGCAATCACAAGAGGAGCACCTGAATATCACATGCTCCTGGGTTTGTCCTGCTGTTGATAACATTCTGCATGCAACTCCTTATTGTCCCTCATACATGGGACACAAACTATTACAATCGAGATCTTAAGTTATAATATATCAGGTAATACTGGAACTACTACATGTTTCATGTGCAAAAAAATAAAAAATAAAAATCAGTATGATCAGTTAATAATATTTACAAACTAGTGATATCATTTACAAGATGATTCTATTGCACATTCCCTGGTATTAAAACATACATATCTATGTGATGCTAAATTAAAATGATAATTCTGTTCTACTACAGTAAAAAAATGTATTCACGGTTGAATGTTTTTAAGTATAGTCAACCGTGAGTTGATTTTGTACCCTAGAGCAATATTGTTCAAATTCACACGCGCAAGCGTGTGCGCGCACACACACATACAGAGCAAACATGTGCACCCATCCAAATGCATTAAGTGCGCTACCTATTATTTCTTTATACATATTCAATTTAGATATTACATAGGACCTATTTACAATTTAGGATTCAGATTTCTTTCTGAAATACAGAGCAAATCCTTTATGCTGCTGTGTTGTGAGAATCAGCTACAGAACGGCCCATTCTTACTCTTTCAAGAACGTACTGAAAAAAGTCTCACTGGGGCCTTTGGGTGCAGCATGGTGGTGGCCAGGAAAAAATAGGTGGTAAACCGATTAAAGTCATCAGCCTTATTGTTTGCTAGTGACTTCTCCTGGCTGGCCAGGGTCCTGCAGGCATGTGAATGGAGCTAATTTGTTTGTGGACCTCTGATGACATAGGCAATATGCAGTATGAAGAACAACAAAGGATAGTCACAACGTGAATTTAAAGAATCACATGTGTGGCCACTTTGCCTTTGGAAAAACAGGGATGTTTTTCTGTGCCTTGTCACTTTAAAATCAAGAAACACCAAACACCAGTACAATCTGAGGCAGAATGTGGGGGTACCTTCACCTTCTCTTTGCCTGTCATAGCTGATAAATCACTGGGTTTAAAAGTGCTATGACTGAGAGGCCCACAGAGACATCCATGGGTGAGGACACTTATGGTACTTTTATACTTCCACTGAAAGGTGATTTTTCTATGACCAATTACTTTATGTATGCTGTCAGTGTCATTCCTTTCCATGGCTATTTCAGAATTTTGTGTGTTTAGAGGATTTTCACAGTAATATTAAACAAGTAGGCAAATTATCAGATTCAAAATATATCTCGATTATGTATTATTTGGGCAGACAGTAAACAATAACAGACAGTCCAGATCCAAGTGTTGCATAAAATTGAAATGGAATAGCAATTCCATTTAAACTCAGTATAACTGTCTTTAAAATATGAGTGTCCCTTCCCTAGCACTCCTCATAGACAGATCTTGCAGAAGTACCCCCCCCACACACACACACACAACACTTACATAACCAGCAACTTGATTGCTTGCTGTTTTTGAGGATAACATCACATGGACTGTTTGAACAACAATGATGACCTGAGAGTCTTGCATAGTCCAGGATTCATATACACCATCTATGAATAAAACACATTTACATTTTGACTGTCTAATACAGAATCACTTATACAGGACTTTAGACAGCTGGATACTTGCTGAAGAAACTCGGGTAAAGAACTTTGCTCAAGGCTCAAACAGCAGCGCCCTACCTGGGAATTCAACCTGCCACCTCTGGGTTGGAAGCCCAGCTCCCCAACCCTTTTGCTACACTGTTGCCTTGAAGTGATTTTTACGTTTACAAGAGAACCAATTGTACCGACTCTAGAAGGCAAAGTTGTGTAACACACTCTAGAACATAACAGAAAAGGACACAAAGAAGATGAAGGGGGTTGGAATGACATGCCACATAACTCTGGCAGCGAGGCAAAGTCGAGAATCTGAAAGGTCATGAGTTGAAGAGGGTGCATTATGGGAAAATCTCCCACCTTTGATATGTATTATGCTCCCTGAGACATGGCTGCCCATGTATGGGCAAAATGCCAGCTTTCTTTTAGGTAAAAGGATGACAGCTGTCTCCTATAGCTAATGCCAATCTTTTTGCCATCATAATGTGCAAAGGTCTTGATGGAGGGCTGACCTGACGATCAGCCTTACCTGAGTGGTTCTGGTGATGCGCTCTCCTGCCAGTATCACCTGGACTCTCTCATTAGTTCTGCAGTTCACCTCATTGCCAGGGGCTTCAAGACTAAATTTCACACAGCCACAGAAAGCCACTTTCTCTTGAAGGTCAATTTTCCTGAGGAGCACAGCAATAAAAGCACATGTTGGAACTGAGCGCTGACCTGCACTCTCAGGTTAAGCAGTGACTATCTTTTCTCAGTACAAGCTATGCATTATTTAAACAGGTGTACGATATTGTTATACTCTTTCTTCAGGATAGTCCATGGTTTACACATGCAGAAATGGATACAGAATACGGTGAATTAGCAATTCTGACCTCAAAACAAATAAACAGCACAGTGTTTTCTTTTAAAGTGAGTTAGTTTTATTTGTTTTTGAGCCTTAGGATATGTCAACTTATTAAATCACATTAAAGTTGCTGGTAGACTTTCAGTGCTCTCTGCCATCTCTGCAGAATTAAGACTGATGCTCTATCTAATGTGCTGCTTACAATCTGCTAAGTGATAGCGGATAGCGCCCGCCAATGGCTCTCTCCCCTGAAGAAACCTTCCACACACTTCAGCTGCACAAACAAGAACAGCCACAAAAATTCAGTCTATATTTTTTACTGTACACTGAATAAAGACAGAACTCTCTGGTTGAAGAGCTTAGGGCAGTAATGTAAAGATGATAGAACAACTCAGTGTTGATCTGGAAGATTTTAACACTCAGGGCAGAATTATGATGCCGTCACGAGTGTCTACCTGGTGCTTCAAATGACTTTCAATACAAATGCTTACTTTGCGTAGGCTGAAGGACAAGAAGAAAAAGATGTGCACTAATAGTCTTCTCCCCTGTGTTGTTTCTCAAACAGCGAGGCAGCAGCTAAATTTACCAGCAAAATATTTCCTAGCCTTAGAATAGACCAACTAGGCACAGATTTGGCCTCTATCTTCTCTCTCTTCCTTCGCTCATGATTTTTTTAAATTACAAATTGCAAGTTATGATTGAGGCTGGGGTTAAGATAAAAGTCAACACTGTCCTTTCTCTCTCTAAAAATGACTGTACATTACAATGACTGTTGAAACTGATGAATTCCTTCAACTAAACCATAACTTAAGTGTACTGCCTTGAGACAACTCACATGCCATTTAGGTAATTTTCCCAAGGATGGCTTTCCTTTTGGTTTTCAAGCCGTCTCTTTAATAAAGATAAACTCATCAAAATGTTGTGGAACAGAACATATAATTCAGATCAAATAAATTAATCCCATATAAAGTGTGTCTTTAATCACCCATTGACCAGAATGATCTGAAAACTGTACATACAATCCCTACCAAATCAACAAAGCATCATGGGTCCTTCCTCAGTGGATCTGTTTGTCCATGATCACCCTTACCACTGTTGTTAGTAATTGTTTTGTGGTGAGCTGCTCTTCTGTGGTGAAGTGTGTTACTAAGAGTTTTAATTGGAGGTTCTGAAGTGAAGGACGTGGGAGTCTGGAGTGTGTGTGGGAGTGTGTGTGTGCATGTGCGTGTGTGTGTATATATGTGTGTGTGAGAGAGAGAAAGAGCAAGAGAGAAAGCCAGAGAGTGTTTCATAGTACATGCTGCCACTTTTCAATCTCTTGACTGCTCAGCAATGTCACAACACAGTCTCTTAAATAATGCACAGTTATGATTTCTGTTTCAGTGTGTGATCAACAATAGAATATTGTTAACTAATACTAATACAACAACTGTACAATAACTAATGATGTTTAATAATATCAAATCTTCATAGCCATATTTTACATTGAAACAAATTACTTTCTAAACAATGTTTTCTTTTGCACAAGTGAAAATGGTAGTCATGTTAGAAAAGCCATAACAAGTGAATGCTTAAAAAAGGGATCTCTTTCCATAATCAGTTTAATTCATGAAACTGATTATGAAAAACACTCATCTTAGGCTCAGATAATTTTCTTGTGAGAAAATTTTCTATCTCCATATTTTGTCTGTGTCTTTTTTCCAGCTTAATCTGATATGGCATACCTTGTCTCAGGGGAGACCTTTTGAATTTTACTCAGTACAAAATGTGCTGTGGAAGGTCTTGCCAGGATGTTATTTTGAAAAACTGTCAAAATAGAGTTCATTTGAAAACAAATACCCCAGATTCAAAGGAAATCTCCTTTTAACATGTGGGGATATTTTTATTTCTCCATTTAGCAGGCAGTATTGGGAATACCCCTTATGGAAATACATTCAGTTTCACTTTTTGTGTGCTTTCTGTTGGACACATAGGACTCACTCCTGTTCACCTCCACGGATATTTTTTGCCTCCTGCATAAGCAAGATACACCAGACAGAACAACATCAGCACTGAGCAAACACGGGACTCTTTGGACATCCTGTCACTGCTCCCCATCATTTCTTTTTCATGAATTAAAGTGTAAGTGGGGCTCATGACAAGACTGCACACCCTGCATGTCTACAGAGAAGAAATAAATACCAGGAAAATAACAGGACCACTGATTATGAAATATTAAAACGTACCACTATAAATAAATGGCTCCTCATGGGAAACTTGGGACAATTAAAAACTGGATGACCTTTCCAAAAACATTTTCCAGCTGATGGAAACAGTCCATGGCCCTGAGTACGTCCCTGGGGTCTGAAACTCTGCCCCTGCTACCCTGGGCTGACATCTTATACCCACTGAAAGCCTGAAATACAGGAAATATTTTTTCGGGGGAAGAGTTTCCAGCTGCCACTGGGATGAGTGAGTGGACAACGATGGCGACGGCGTGTTAGAGCACGCGGCTTTCAGTGATGACACACGGCTCCGCGTTACTCAGGGTGACCCACTGAGCACCCTGTGACCCACCGCTCCGCTGTACGCTGCCTGTTAGTCACACCCAAAGCTGCAGACCCTCGCCTCTGAAAGGATGCGTTCTGCGGCTCTTCACAATCCTGACAGACTGCTGAAGAGCTGCAGAATGCTGTTCCAGCAGTCTTCTCTTCTCAAATCAAAACACCCACAGAGCTCTCCAAAAAGAAAAAAGAGGAGCAGGTAAAACGATTGATTGAATGTATCAAGCAGTTTAAAAACAACTGTGCTTGTGGGCATTGCCTCAATTTATTTGAGCAAGGGTTGGCACCTGACATGGAGGCTGTGTACTGTCTTATATTGAAAAAAATTCAGATGACACCATTTCTGCAGCTCATGTGTATTCCATTCTATGCTCATGACATATGCTATTCTATTTTACAATGAAAGGAGCAAATTCAAAAGGTCATGTTTGCTTGTCTTCAGTAATTGATAGCATACACAAAGAAAATGATGTTGTAGCATAAAGCCTGCTCTCATAGAGTTGCATACGCCTTTAAAGAGATTACAAGCAACTGAAACTAGTCCAGTCAGTTTTCCTGCAAATCCTTACAATGCAATTCAGGTGGAATGTAGTGCTACAACTTGGCAAAGTTTGGGGCCTGTAGATCTAAAGCAATAAGAAGAGATGGGTTTTGCTTTTTAAAGAAAACCATAACCATAAACATGACAAAAAAATACTCCTGACTGAAAACTATGCTTTAAAAACCAATGTTCCATTGCAATGATGCGGATGATGCGAAACAGGGGGTACTTTAACACTTCTCACTCATTATGGTCAGTGAGGAACCCACCCAAAGCATATGGGTGCCCTGGGGTCCACATTCCAAATTAGTTTTGAAATTAAACACTTAAGGTTATTTTTACTGGTTATTTTAATAAATAAATAAATCCTAGCCTCTGTACACCAGCTGAGGTGAGGTGAGGTGAGGTGAGCATTGTGGTGAAAAATTGGTTCCACAAACCTCTCAGTTATATAGCACACATTGGTTTTGACTGAAGTGAATCCCCCCCTTCACAGTAAAGCATCGAGATACTTCTTGAAAGCAATATAAATACTATTCATCATAATCTTCAAATTCTAAAATGCAAAAAAACATTTTCTTCCACCTGCGTGGTCACCAAGTAATTCATAAAGCTGTGGATTTGGAGATAACTCCCATCAATCCAATTTTTTTCACCTGCAGTTGAAATGCAAATGATTTCAAAAGCCCAATACATTTTTCTCAGAAGGGCTTGGCCAGCATATTGAGCCATTCATCACTGTGAAAATGCAGAAATACTGTCTCCCATCATGGAAATGTTTTTAATTTACTGAGGCCAAAGACTGAAGTTCCCAGTGTCTTGACATCTATGAATTCCTTAATTGAAAAATCATCTACTCTGAAATTCAGAATTAGAAATCAGTTTTCGCTGATTAATTTCAATTTGTTTTCATGTTTCCTCTATCACATAAAACCTTGACTAAAGAAGTTCCATTGAGTGTCACAAACAGGAAATATTGGATAAACTTGCATTCTGTGGTTTTAAGCTTCATAAGGTTTGGTGATGTCTGTATACTATAAATGCCACAGCCTCTCGGCTGACCCCTAAAATCCAGCAACATTTTCCATGAGATCTGAGGCTCGCAGCCACACAGTGCTTTTGATACAAACAACTGAGCCCATAAACATGCTCCACTAAGACAGTGGCTTTGAAGAACAGCACTCATTATGAAAATAATTATGGTAATTTAAGGCAGCTGCTTTAGTGTATGCTTCCCCCTCTTTTTGAGGTGTATATTCAAATTTTCTTTATGTTTTCTGTGACCAATTAAAGCACACCAAACTGGGCTTTGTAATGCATTTGTATGCCTACAGCAACTAGAAATATTGTTACGATCCAATACATTTATCTAACTTCAAGTGACACTTCCGTATCTTGATCAAGGATCAAGACTGTCATGCCAGCTAATGCCAAAAGACAAGCCTGACATCACACCTGTAAGGACAGACGAAGAGAGTTGCATTATGGGAGGCATAATTTTAGTCCATCTGAAAAAAAAAAATCTAATAAAATTTTTTGCATATTATCCACTATTATCCTTATATTGCTGCACATTCAACAGAACAATTCAGGTTAAATAACTTTTGGGCTCTGCTGTTCTTGATCTGCCTGTTTAATGCTGCATCTCCATAGTACACACCAGTGCTATGCAGCTACAAATGCATCCTTCACTTGGATGCAACCCATGCCCCCCCACTTCAACCCACCCATACAGCAACCCCACCCCCAACAGAATCATCTCAGCCAATGCAGGGCTGGTGTACACTGGCTCAAAGGCAGCTGCTTATGCGGCCGTTTAGTTAATCCAGCTCTATGGGGTGATGTCACCAAGCTTTAATATCCTCATCCTGTGTCAGAACTAGCGGGCTGGAAATGGGAACAGTGATTTTCCATGGGTCTCCCCAACCTGTTGATTCAGCACAGAGTGCAACACACAGGAGAACTCTAATATCTGACAATGTAGTTCATTGACCATACTGACGATTAACATGGTGAGGAGATTTAAATCTGTGGAATGTATACTGAAGTTTTGATGGGAGTTTAGTGGCCTGTGCCTTCACAAGTACTATTTTTTCACATACAGCAGAAACAAGGCAAAATATAGGCATGTGATAATTAGTAAAATTATAAAGTATCTGTTTCACTTGATCCATTTTTTAATGCTGTAGAGATACTAAATGAGCACTTTCCCAAAAACAGAAGCATACTCAGAGACAGATGGGCTGAGTGTTAAATTAGGAAAGCAACTTGCTACTGCTTTGGAGTGAAATGAAAGTGTGACACTTGAATAAGAGGTGCCAGTCATACAGCTAGATTCATGTTAGACTTATCACCTCAAAGATAAAGATAGTAAATTTGAAGAGAAGATATTTATGTTCTCACCATGTCTTCTAGTTCATTAATGTTCACTTTACAATGTTTTATTGTACATACACATGAAAATTCAGTATTAGATCAAAATTATGATCCCATTTCCATGGAACAACAGCCGTGGCATGTTGCATTTAACTATCCTGACCATCTCATGTGCTCGGGATGAACCTGGACAAAACGTTCTTGCAGAGGGTAAATAAATGGCTATCCATATGTAGTACTGGAAATCACAAGAGTATGGTAGCATGGATTCACTGTGGAGCAATATGCCTCACTGTATAACACTGCCAATTCAACCCTTCTGCAGTTACACAGTGTTATTTATTGTGCATTTCAGATTATATTTCCATCTTATACCTTCTTTCTTGTCTGCTGATTGGACTTCTCTATAGTATTCAGAGCTAAATGAGCATTATTTCTAACAACTAACACAAATAAACAGAGAAATACAAATCATACAAAAATACAAATGACCCATAAGTTTTATAAGGCTATGCATGACTCTTAGTCATAGTACATTCTCTCCCGACAGCGATACAAAAACACAGAGGCATGTGTGAACATCAAGCGAAAAGTGCAAAGTATTTTATCTCTGCTTTTTCTATTGCTCCAGGAAAAATTACTAACAAAAGTCCACTCTCAAAACCAGGTATGCATGCCAAATACTGTACAGTACGTTAGCCACATCGGAGATATTATAAAACCTTCACGTCAAAAACATAATGCTACAATATGATAACAGAATTACTACTGCTGCCACACATGCATACATTTATATACATGTATACATATATGCTCAGACAAAGAAACAGAAATGTTCAGCATTGTCACCTTATATCACCTTATTTCACGTTTGGCTTGAATCATGTTTGCCTGCAATTTACAGACACAGACAGACCTTGGTAATAAGAGGTAATCTGGAGTAGGCTTGAATGAAATTTGTGGTAATCTTCATTCATTTTGTCTTGGACAGCAAGTGAAGTAGGAGAGGGAGACAGAGCTCCACTGGTTTCTGCCATCGCATGGATTCATGTTACGTATGTTTAAATGGATCAATTTTGCATTAACTTGTCAGAGTATTGACAATTATCTCTTGAAGTGAGCATAAGGCTATGAGTTTTAATTAAAACTAGAGGCTGCAGGCAACTTTGGAGGCAATCAAGTCCTGTTTAACAAAAATAACCTTCCTAGACCACAGGAGAAAGTATGCTGAATCACACATCTTAAAGGGATGACAAAAGGGCATGGCCACAATACTTAATGAGATATATACTATTCATTCACCATTCACCATTCAAGTAGCCAGTATAAATTATACATTTACAGTGAGTATAAATGTCATGAAAACTGTGTTGTATGATGGGGTGAAATACATTATAATGGGAAAACACTAAGATCACTCCTTGACAAATTGTAGCTAATATGGCTTTTGCAATAGCTCAGTGCTCCTGTACCTAAGGCCTGTGTACAATGCAATACCACAGCTAGCTCCATGGTGAGTGCTGTGGGAGGGTGGCAAAAATGGAACTGAGCATGCTGTAAGCAAAGTGGCAGATTTGCTTTACAGTTTAAGTAGGCCAGTATGTGTAGTCTAAGCCCTCAAGAAATCAAATCCTCACAAACTATACATAATTAGGCCACTTGTGCTTTAAACTGAGGTATGGAATACAACAATTCCACTTTGAGGTGCATATAAACACAGAGGGGAGGCAGACTTGTGCATGTCCACTTGCTCATTACTTACAAGTTTTGATTCTACACTGCCTAAGAGCAAATCTTTGAACACAACATTATCTTGAAATTCTGCCATGTGTGCCTTGGGAGACTTGTTTTCCAAAAATGGCCCTAAAAGAAGCACCAGAAAATTTTACCATCCTATACTGGGTGTGGTACAGGAGTGAGTTCCTTGTCCATGCATGCCAAGGTCAAGTGTAATTGAGCAAAGTGGAAAGATAGAAGTCTTTGACAAATAGAACCTTTTGGCAAAAATGATAACATTTCACCCATCAGGTCGGGAATTTCATAATAAACACAAACATGCTGAATAGCACAACCTTTACAGAGGGTACATCTCATTACGCTTGTTTGTGCTCAGCAGTTTTATGGTTCTTCAACGTGGAGAGAAGCAGGTTCCAGTACGGGATTGCCAAGAAAGTAATGCCTCACTTTTTTATTTCTCTGCCAAAATCTGTGGAAGACAAATCACACGTTCATGAGGCAGAATATTTCTCGGTTCTGTATGGGCAACATGACTGAGCATGAAGTTGAATTATAAAGCACTACAAGCTTGATAACTCCATTAAAATATACACACAGATAGTGAACAAAAACAGACCCTGATCTGAAGTCAGTTCATATGGTGTTGTGCCTCAAAGTATGCCCAGCGTGTCCTGTGGGCACCATGGCATATAGTCTAAAAGGTTCTGCAGTGAAATAGAAAGCACATACACCTCATTTCCATGAGAAAGTCAATCAACTCAATCAGTTCATGGGAGTGGAAAGCAATACATTAGTCATCACCAAAGAACTTTGCACTCACCAGATCTAAACCCAATCAAACATTTATGCAAAGGCCATGACATATGCTGGCAATGTGAAATGATGAAGTGGGCAAATCTTTTGGTTTGCTCCCCCAAACTCCCTGGTCAGTGGTCCCCTTTTTTTGTAATTTAAGGGTGAGCATTTCTCCCCAGGCTCACACTGGTTTGGCATGAGCACCAAACAGTCAGAGGAGTGGAAGCACTAACTGGGACCCCGTTCCCATATCCCAAGCAGCACCCTTCTTCCACGATGCATCTGCACCCCCCCCACCACTATGTGTCTGCGTACCACCTACGTACGGACATACCCACCTGACCCCCTCTGCTGACGCTGTGGTGACATTTACAGTAACATTCTCAAGGCTTTGGTCTTGAGACCCATTTCAGGCCATGAATCATTGGCAAGTTTACGGAGGCTCCAGTTTTGACAATATTTGATAGTATTTCTTTTTGGAACAGAACACATTTCTTTTTTTTTTTGAAACAGAACAAATAAAAACTGTATCTCTATCACCAAGGGAGATGCTTATGAGTTACTAATTAATTTGATTTTTCAGACAGAAAATACTGGTTTTTCTTTCCTGGAAGTTTATTTTTACCAACATAATAGGTTTTTCTTTTTTTTTGCGTCACCATTAGTATGTAATTGATATCACAGATATCAATTCATATCAATAGCACTGTAAATATATATACATATCTTTTAAATCTGTAAATTAAAATGACTGTATTTTTCCACAAATTTCGCTAGGGAGCGTTCAACCACTTCTGGAGTGAAAAGACCTTGTAAAATCGGTTGCATTTTGAAAAGAAAAAAAAGGAAGTATAGGGGATGGCATGAGGGTTACTCCAGGTCATTGGCACCCAAATCTGGGTTAGATCTCTTACAAAGATGACCTGCAAAGCACTGTGCAGCACAGCGGCTTGGTGCAAGCATTAGGGAAAAAATTGGCGCTTGCGTGTAAACACTAACACGCAGAATGAATTTGCTGAACGTCCTCCATCCTTTAAATCCCAGCGCTCTCCGGGGGACAATGGAAGAAATATTTGAACTTTGGAGCCGGTGTCTGGAGCCATTCAGCACCCCCTCTGGGATCGGATGCTGAGCATTAGCTTAAAGCCTCAGAGATAATGGGGGTGATGCAACACATCAGCTAGGACTGCAGATTCTGACGCTCTGCAGCAGAGCACACCAGCTTAACCTGGCTCCACTCTCTTGCAGCCTCTTTTTTCTTTGGGTCCTACGTTGGAGTTTTCCAACACTGCAACACACCGGTGGCTACAATGGCATCAGTACTGCACAGGGGGAGTCCTGCCAGTACATCACACAGCAAACGGTGCACAAGCACATCAAGCACCAATGCTACATCAAACTCTGATGACATCAGTGAGCATCATTCTGCATTTTCCAAGCTCCACTTCCCCAGTGATAGGCAGACACACATAGACTTCATCACATGAAACAGCACTGTTGGACATTGAAGATACTTGGAATTATCTAGTCTGTAGCAGTAAGCAGGTATGCCCTCCTACATAGCATTGTGAGTATCTATTCTTACCTATAAGCATCTTGTGTAGGCGATATGGTGCCTCCTGTACAGACTTGATGTTGAGGGTGAATGATTAAAAAAAAAACTGTTGAGCTTAATTTGGCTTAAACATCTCTCTTATTACAATGTGAAACACTGTGAGAGGTAAAACCTGCATATGCCAGCCCCACCAACAACCATGGCGCTGTCCCACAACCCAACATGTTGTGTAAACGGCCTTGGCTCGGGGATGCCTACAGGTCCCCCAAACCAGATTTTCCTTGAGTGGGAAAGGCTTCTGGCACATAACCATATGTCTGAACAAAAGAGCCATATGTCTCCCTTGTTAATTATTTCTTAAAGACAACTGCTCTTGCTGTAGTCCTTCTCACACAGTATTATGCAGTGTAAAAACCCTTGCATTGAAAATGAACGACAACCACCCTGTCATGTGGATGTGGTGAGGGCACAACCTCTGATATCTGGGCAAAGTAATAGGTTTGGAAGCCATAATTCATAAGAGATGCAGGTTTGGCATCACGCCTTGGCCATTTATTTGGGTGTTAAAGTACTCTGTTGCCAGAACAAGATTTTTTTTTACTCCTGTGTGATGTCAGAATATTTTAACCGGGCCTCAAAGGAGGAGTGAGTGGTTACTAGGGCGTGGATGGGGGTGGGGGGGTGTTGGGCTGCTTCATGGTAACAATGTAAGGTCTTTGGTCACCCAAAAGACCTATGAAAAAGAAGGTCTACTGATGATAAAATTATAGCTAGGGCAGCGCAGTGTGGAGTCGACAGATGGAAGGGGAGCTCCCTGGGAGCCTGGACCAGCCGTAAATAGCTCTCCACACACACCAGGAGCCGCAGGGATGGAAGCACGGCTCGCGCTTTGGACTTCAGGTGCGCTCAACCGGCCCCGCTAATTCCATCAGCATTGTTGCAAATGGCTCGGGAATGAGGGGCAGAGCCACCGCTGAACACGCACCCGTGCAAGCGCGCGCACACACGCGGTCCCGAACAAACGCGGCGGCGAATGGTCTGTATGGATGCACTCAACAGCACTGATCAGTGAATGTGAAGAGCGCGGAGAAAGGGGAATGGAACGAGGGGAGGGGGACGGGATTTGGGGACTAAAGTATTTCTGTCCTATGAAACAGCCTCTCTCACACAGGGACGGCTCTCTCGGTGACTGAAGTTGGGAGCTGTGAGCTCGGTGGGAGCTGTCCGATCACATTGGGGCTCAGCCCTTAAGGCTGGGGTGAGATGACTCTACCTGCCTCCCAGCGTGGACCCTCTCCCCATCAGCCTGTCACTAGCACTTTCATCCAAAAATATTCACCTTGAATGACAATGACCTGCCTCCTCCTTTTGTTGGTAAACCTAACAAAAGGAGGGGGAAATAAGATATTAGAGACGTATTACACCTTGATTAACGTCACACCTCTTACCACGTTGTCACTGTATGTAAGAATTTCTTTTTAGCTGCCTTGTCCGGTAAACTAACGGTTAATTAAAAAAAACACATAAAAATGAAATTAAGAGCGCTGTTTGTCATATGACACACATAATGATTTAGCAAGTCAGCCGGCGAATGAAATTAAACATCCACCCATCCAGTTCCAGCAGACTGAATCGCCACTAAAACACAACACTTTGGTTTTGAGGGATGAGAAAGAAAATGACAACCCAGATGTGACACATCATTTTTTTTAAATACCCACCAACACAATTCTGTGATCTAGCTATTAAACAACATTCTATTAAACATATATTAAAACCATATTTGGTCTCTAAACCCAGGTTAAAATGCAGAATCCCACACAGTATCTTAACTGTATAACTATTAAATCTAATTTCATTACATTTTCATGCAGTGTAACACTTTGTAAACTGGAAGCTCAAACATTATCATTTTAGAGTAACTACACAAAACGAAATGAAAATTGCATAGTGCCCCAAGCTTGAAGATGAATGGCTGAACATCAATGCATGCAGCTCATGTCATGGCCTACAGTCCCTTGTTGATTTAGCCGTCTTTCTGCTAAATCTGTTTGCTCTCTCTCCTTTCTGTCTTGTTCTTTCATTCTCTCTCTCTTTCTCTCGCTCTCACACGCACACACACTGACGCACGTACACACACACACACACACTTAGTCTTTGTAGGCCATTACTCAGCCCATAAATAATAATGAGCAGAGAAACACGGGCCGTAATTATAACTGGACAAAAACTGATCCCTTATCTCCCACAACCCCTCTGCAGCCCGTGTCATTACTTAATAGAATTTCCACCTGTAAATATTTCATCCACAGTTTTCTAAGGGCAAGTCCTTCCTCAGCCTCACTCCTCAGTGAGGGCATACATTTGACTCCTTGGTCAGCATGAATATTCATTAAAAATGTCATGAAATTTCAGGTGATGTGCCTTATTATGCACCTTATTAATATTCCTTATTAAATATTTTCATTAAAACACACCAAAAATGTTCTTATATATTTGTTCATCATACTTAGTCATAGGCCTAAACAATTTCTGATTCATCAAGCTTGCATGAAAACAAGTATTTGTCTAGATACTTGATGACATGTTGAGGTAGGCCACCTCTGTATTGTGAGCATGTAAATTGATCAGGATGAAGACTTGTATGTCACATATGTCCTGTCTTCATGCTAGCAGTACTGCAGACTCCTTTTTCCCAACAGGGAAACTTGTAAACAGCAATTAACACTTTCTGAGCCCTCAGGGTTTGGAAAGTTCAGCACCTATACCAGATGAAGCCTCAGGAGATCAGCTGAAGTGAAGCACATTGCATGGGATGGAGAATACAGTGATGAAGCAGGTGCTTTTGATGAAAAATTATATTACAATTTTTTAGAAATGCAGCCCCTTGGTTTAGGATGATTCCAGTCTACACTTTACTCCCTTTCCTCTCCGCAACCTCTTTTGCCAACATCTGAGGAACTGGCAGGACATCCACAGCATTTGCTTTGGGACGCGTTCTCTCATTCTACCCAGTTTAGCGTTTCCTGAAAGGACAGATTGATGAGAGATATTCAGGTTAAGCAGCAATAGATCTGAACATGATCATCTAGCTGCGATTCAATAAACAAAATCAACTAGCCAAAAATCAATTTTCATCCTTTTATGCCAATGTAAAAAAAGAGGCACGCTAGTCAACTACATAAACTGATTTCCAACTGATATCCACCAACAAGCATGTGAGTCGCACATAAGGTTGAGGAACAAAAACAATCACTAGTCCAAAATACCAATAAAACAGCCTATGTTGTTTCCCCTTGTAGATTAATGAAATATATATTTATTAAGCTATCATTTACATGATCAAACATCCACAATGTTTTTTGGCCTGGGATTGACAGGACTAATAAGGAATGAGCTTAGGTGCCTCATCAGTGGTTTTGGCTTATAATGCAAAGAGTTTTCAAGGATACATTTTTCTTCCTGCTATACTGTTTTCATTTTAATGCAACAAAAATGTTATTAGATACTTGGAGGAGCTGCCGTCTAACATAAAAGTTGCCTGCTACTGCTTCCATATTTTCGTTACTGTGACAGGCTGTTGCCCAGAACGTTGTCAAACTTTATCTGTGAAGGATCTGAGAGGCAGAACAAATGTATATGCTTCTGTGTGACACACCCCGATCCTTTTCCAGCAGAACTGCTGATCAGCAAAAAATGTGTCTGCTGGTCTGTTTTTCACCTCCAAATTACGCAAAAAAGGGGTCTCAAGTAGCATAAATATACTTTATTCGTGGTACACCATAAGTGTACCAAATTACTGAACTGAAAGCTGTCTGGTACAGCTCTGTTATAACCCTACTACACAGAATATTAAATTACCCATTTGGACTAGATTTCCCCTGACTTTATCTGTCATTTGAATGTCTTACTTTCAAAAAGTTAAGCTCAGCCTTTTTATCCAAACAATTTGAACAGCTTTCTTTTGCTTGATCTTCCTTTGTTCTTTTCCTTTTAAATATTTCAGTATTCAAATCACACCCAACTGTACTTTTGGTTCTCATGTTTTATTTATGCTTTATTTTTTAGAGTTTCACTTTATCAATCATGTTAACTTCCCCACCCACGCAAGTATGGCGCATACTGGATCTTATTTCTTTCCAGGACTTGGTATTAAGCAATATTATTAATCTTGATCACTGTATCTCAGATGAAAAGGCAATCATTGTATGAACTACGTGCTGCTACTATCTGCTTTCCAAATGAATGTGTCGTATATGATCTAATTAACTGTTATCTTATTGTTATCATATGGTGAATGTTTCCTGTAAACTAAACCAAATAAACATAGACTCAGTGTAACTATAACAGCATGGTCACTTTTCATGTCATTACTTGCCTGCAGGCTACAAGAAAATGTGCTTTTAATGTGTTGTTTGTTGCATCAGAAGCAGCCTGATCATTGGTCAACTGCTGTTTGCCTTTCTTGGTTAAATATACACACATATAATAATTCCTTCAGCCATTTCAACAAGCAGTTTTTAACCTTTACATTTTTCAGAGCAAATTTTTAAAAATGTTTTTCCTCTGGCTCCTCTGTGAACTTCAGGTATATACCAACATTAGTTAATTAGTTAAGATATCTCTCTGGGTTGATTGTTGGTAGTTACAAAATGAGATCATCCTACTTAAAATAAGGCAACCATAGGCAACAGTTATGCGAGGGTAAGAGATTATTTCAGTCGATAAAGGTGTATGTATATCTGCTGTCCTGTGGTCCGATTATAGTATGTATATAATACACATAAAATGGATGAATTCAAATTATTACCCTTTCTAACTTTCAGCAGCACATGAAGCTTATTTTTAAGACCTTCATTGTCTACCTGTGAAGTACAGGATTAACTGAAAAGTTCTGTGCCTTAAGTAAACAGGTCTCCATTGCGTTGCTCCAACCTACAGTATCCTTATATGCCCTCATGGCAGTTAAGGTTTCCGATGCTGGCCAACCGATTATCACTAAAACTGCCCACTCTTGGGGACAGAGCTTTTAGCAGTGCTATCCAAAACCGTGTAAGTGCTACATGTAACAGATGACCCCACTGGCATTTTAATATCAAAGTATTAGACTTAATTAGGTCCGTTTTTTATTTCTCTCAAAAGACTTCCTGATTAGACCCTTGGGTCACTTACAGGCACAGTCTAAATCTAAATAATTGGTAGTGATGGTATGATGCGTTAAGAGATGCCAAACTGAAATAGCTATATCCAAAAACACCAGCATTACTGGACTGTGGTTTGAGGATGAGTCCATTGAGATGGATTAACTAAACTGACCAGCAGGGAAAGCAGGGGAACTGGAAATGCAATAATCCCAAGCAGGTAGGACAGAGGTTGAAACTCACCCCTGGGAGTGGAATCTTAGGTCTGCTCTGATTGAACAACTCAATACTTAAGCCTATGTGCTCTCCATCTTTCAACATCCTACACACTGGAGAGGAACGTAATACTCTCCTATTTTCAGGAACCGACTCCCTCTGTGCCAAAATAAAAGCCCTCCCAGGGCTCAAGGAAGAACGCCTGACTACGTCTGATTAAAGTGTTTCCTTTATCCTTGAGAGCAAACACATATTTATTTATAATTTTAACCCCTTCACAATGCAGCAAGTTATTTCCACATTTGGCTCTCTATTACTGTACCTTGTCACAACACCTGTGACAAGTGATTCACTTTAATGCTTATACATGGTTTGGAATGGATAATATGTTCAAAATATTGTAAATAAATTACAAAGAAATTGCTTCTCACAAATAAATAAATAGAAATAAATGGTAATCTCCAGCAATTTAACCATCATACTTTGTCGATGCACAATTACACAGGAAACACTTAAGTGTGGGTTTACTTTCACAGTCTGCTGTGCTTTCTCTGTGTCATGTGTATATCTGTGAAACTATTGCAGCTATTAGTTGTTCTGTAGTGGATAGCAGGATTTGTCACACCTGTCACATCCTACCCATGGTTTCCTGAATCGCAGTTTGATAATGCCTAATTAGGTCACCAACTCCGAAGCAGTTCCGAAAATCTGGAATGATTACCTTACAAAGCCATGAGATGCGCCCCTGTGTGTGCATTTTTTGGCATTTAATAAAGGGGATAATTATCCACATGTGGCGTGGAGAGCAGATGATGATCACCTTATATGTGTTCAGTCCCTGTGGGTGGGACTGGAGCTCAGGGACAGGAAATGGGCTCTCAAAGGACAGACAGCTTTTCTCACCTCCACGGACCCCAGTGACACACGCTGCTTTCTGCATTAGCACAGTAAATCACCTCAAAGCCCAGTCACAGAACCCTCTAGTTCTGTTAAAGACAGACAATAATGCATTATTATTATTATTATTATTATTATTATTCGTAGTAGTAGTAGTAGTAGTAGTAATATATATATATGATATATGTATTATTATATTAATAATATACTATTACTACTATTACATTTATTATAGTAATAATAGTAATAGTAGTAGTAGCAGCAACCAGTGCTAGAGATGATTCCTGCCACTTATTTTGAATTCAGGTATTACGTAATTTACTAATGAAAAAAGATATCTTAAGCTAAGATTCTCTTATGACATGAGCAGTCTAATGAAAACTGCTATGTTTAAATGGCGTGAGGATGGTGTGGCCTGTTAAACTATTTGTGAGTGTCCACCCAGTAATCTGGGTCATCATCACTGACATCATGATTTGAACACTTTGATCCAGCAGGGGTATCCCTCTTCTTGTTTTCAAGGGTTGTGCTGATTTCTGATGTTTCCAGTGCAAAAACTCCCCCAGATTTCCCCAATATATAATGTTTTCCACTGGTAGATTGTACTTCTGACCTAAACCAATGTTAGAACACAAACTTAACAAACCTAATAAGACACTGAACATATTTCATTTCCGTCTGTCCAGCGAACATAAGGAGTGTATCTTTGTTCTTTAACTTTACATTTGAATGTGGTATGTCCAACTGATGCCATGAGGAAATTCATAGCCTCTAAAACTATGTTTCTTTGTTCCAGTACAAGGCTGTCCAGCAAGAACGTGCCATAAAAAATCTATAGAGACTGTGCCAACACATTTCAGTTTCTTGCCACCATCATCATTTTTGTGGTTTGAAAAAGAAGGTTGGTGGTAAACTTAGACAGTGTTACACAGGTCTGCAGGTGCAGTAACTACAGATTACACAGGCCTGCAGGTCAAGTATGTAAAGATTCCACAGGCTCAGCAGGTTTTGTTCATTCAATTACAGGAATTCATTCCACAATTTACAATGAAATTATCTGGTACCCAATACTGTTGACCCTGGTAAAACTGCAGAGTTGCAAATAGTTGCAATACACATAAGTTCTGACAGACAATCACAAATTGATTGATTGTGCATGGGTATGCCATACGTACTGTCCAGAAAAGGCCACAAACATGCACACAGAATCCTGAAGTTTACAGTTATACAGCCTATACATGGGATCCATTTAAAAAAAGGGATCAGGCAAATCGGAATCTATTTCTGTGGTGTTGCTCTATAAATTAATCAGGAATTGCCCATTAAATTCCTTATGCCGTGTGCCAGCATGCCCACTGTTGTGTGGGCAGCCTCAGCCGACACTGTGCTTTTTAATGAGAAGACTGGTGCACGCTCAGCTGCCTCTTCCATCTCCCGCTGTGTTCTAGAACTGTTCTCTATTTCAGGCCCACAGCCATCTATCATAACCACAAGCCTATGCGGTTTGCCCTGTCCTCTTTACAGAGCCATACTCCCCTGCCTCAACACTTTGGCCTGCCTCGCGACTGAAACGATCAGCTACGTGTCGTATTGCCCAATGAGAATAGCAGATACATGCGAAAAGAACCAGATATCGCTGATTTCTCCGAATCAGGAGTATGCCTCTGTGAATGTGTATGAATCCCTGAATGACATTTTTGAGAGGGGTGGAACATTAATTTGTGCATTAAAGACAGTTAAAAAGTGAAAGTGAAAGTCTAGGTTATGGAGAGTCTCATGCATGATGAGTGTTGATTGGGCCTGAAATGTAAACCTAACTAAGCTCATGCCCAATGACTTCATGTCCAGACCCACCCAAAGCTCATTGTGCTTTGAGATTCATCAGCCCTATTTCATACAGCTATTATTTGTGATACGAAAATAAGGATATCTTTATCCTTTAACTTCCATTTTCATTAAGCCTACTGGAAATTCAGCTGAAGTGCTTATGCTGTGAGCTAATGACGGTTAGCTGGAAATCAAAATAAATAATGCATGTGCACACGCTTACATTTTAGCTTACATTTTGGTAGTGACAAGCCCCCTGTGTTAACCGAGGACAAAATCAACAGTATGAAACTGTGAGAGATTGTGCTTCTGTCTGAAATAACTGGATGCAGGCAAGAAGCCTCAGTCCGAGACTATGACAAAGATCTGGGCCTCCACAGGCTGGATCCGACCCATCAGGTCTGTGTACCTTAAATCACACAAAATTGTGTTGTGTGAATTAATTTTGGGGCTCTCATACTTGAGGACGAGATTTAAGTTTGTAGATGATATGATTTCTCTCAGTGGAGCTGAGAGCAATAGTATAATGACTTTCTCACTTCCCAAGACATGTGGGATGTGACACAAGATAGTCACCTGCTATATAATGCTGAACAGGCTTTCACTGAGCCCAACATGTAAATCTCTGTACTGCACCACCCTTTTTCCTTGTAGTAAGAGGTACCAAGCACTGTAACCAAACAGTGGCTGGGTAGGTCATCCCCACATCCTGCTGGGAGTAAAAGTGGTGTGAGATCTCTGCCAGTGGACAGAAATCTGCCAGTGCTCTTTCTCCCACACTGTGTGTTCAGCTCAAGGCCATGGTGAGGGAGTGTTCCTCAATGCCACACAAACACATAAATAGAATAAATCCCCCAGTGTTCCTCACCAGCTCTGTCACAGCCCGAAACAGCTCTGGATCCAGAGCACTCGAATGTGTGTCACAAGACAACGGGCCACACTTTGGTAGAACTGACCTGAATTTTGGGCGCAGGAAGGCAGGTGAAGTGTGGGATGAGAGGCAGGGGAAGGGGAGGATGGAGGTGTCACTATGACGTCTTCAACCTGTCATTGCTCCACTTTGCCAAGACAACCTGTGAAATTAAAACAAATTGTGTGTTAAGTGCTAAACCACAACAGCTTCCTATCCAGATACGGCCTGTAAAGTGCTGTGCTGTGATTCCATCCTTTTTGGAGACGTTAGAATGTTTAACAGGGGAGGCTCAGAAAAATAATCATGATGGTTCAGGCTATTCAGTGCTGAAAATGTAACTAATCACAGTTATTGGTAAGTAGTGACACATGACTTCTTTCTTTTCACGGGATATTTGAATTCAGCTTTAAAAAAAATCTTACTTAAATGTGTAGTGTACTTCCACATATGTTACATTGTATAGTAATTTTATTTGGCTGGTTAAAAAAAATGCTACAAGTGAAATGTCATGTCAATATAATAACATATTTACACAAAATACACAACATCTTCATGAGCAAGGCATTACTGCCTTATAAGGCAGTCTTAAAGGAAAATTGTGCTTGTTGATGATGGATGAATTGTGATATAACACGTTATTTAGAACATGAAATCTGGCTCATGAAAGTGTGTGTCGCTTTGCATTCCGTTGCTACTGCTTTTATGATGCATTAATACCATATTCATAAGGCTTTTGTGTACACATTATTATGGTTTTATGAATCACAGCAACTAAATGTATCTACAAAGTGTAAGAGTAATTCTTCAGACCATCACAAAGAACACATTCAGAATCCAAGTGCATGATGAAAAAAGGGAGGTCTAAAGTCATTGCTTTTTTTTATTGGATGTGGTCAGAGACATGATGGAAAACAACATTTAGCAGGCAGAGTGAGTACCAGAGGCAGCAGAATGTCTGTCCCTAAAGTGACCCGAGAGGGGCTGAGCTGTGGGCTGGCTCTCCACTAGCGCAGGTGTACCATTTTTCAAGCTACCAGAGCATCACAAAGCATCAGACAGTGCCAGTGAGCAGAAAGTGACATGAACCTGACACCGCTGCGGCCCGAGTCCCAGCCCACCCTGCCTGGCCGCAGCTCGCACCGCACCCTTCACCTTCAGTGACCCAGCAAAAGGGGGAGTGGGGGGGCAGGGACAGGGCTCTTTGATTCCATGCCAGCTCATTTGGCGACAGCCTCCTTTTGAGATTATTAGCCACTTGTAACTGGAGTTAACAAATTACAAAATTAATTATGATGCTGATGATTGATGACGATGATGATGGTTGTTGTTGTTGTTGTTGTTGAGAGTAGTAGTAGTTTTTAAAGTCCATACAACAATATCTATGCAGTACATGATATGTTCTCAATTATTTGCTGAATGGTAAAAAAAAGACTAATCTATGAATATTAGGATAACAGTATCTGACTTCTGCTAATCATCAGGGACTCTCAACAACCATTTCACTGCGGTTTAACTGCAGGAAATAATCAGGTGAGATAAAAATAGGGTGGCTGTAAAGAACTGAGGAAATTGTGGCTCACAATGACAAGATTGGAAAATTGAGCATGAAATCCAGGTGAGAACATTAATCTGAATGCAGCTCTATACTAGATGAAGCAAACCAACAAAGAAAAAGCAAATACTGTATATTGATGGTAACAGTAGTGACAAAAACAGGACTAGTAATGATGAATATGCTGAATAAATAAATTATGAGCAAACCCTCAGTGATCAAAAGTGGCCTTAAGGCACTAAAAGGAGCTCTCATTCAGAACTCCCTGGAGACACTATTTGTCAGGAGTCAAGGAATATAGCCCCGAAATAACCAGCTTAGTTGGTAGTCCTCTGTGGCGCCATGTTACTTTCAGTGCTTTATCCATCAGCATTAGAGAGATTTTCATTAAATATGGGATTAAAATCTTACCCACTTCCACAACTAATTTTAAGATACAGACCTGCAAAAAACAGCTTCCTTCTAATGAGATAACCATGTTGTGAAATTTTCTATAAGTGGGTGGGGTGGGTTTTCACCTGTTTGCTACTGACATGCCAACTGCAGTTCCTGCGTTGCTGAGCCACTAATGGTACAGCCGATAAGCTTCATCTGCATTATTAATTGCATAAATGAGCACATGGATGTTTCAAGCACGCAGACTGCCCTTAAAAGCATACTGTTAATTTAACCATCTGCTACCAAAACCTATCGGAGAGCACAGAGTGGATCAACAGAACAGAAATCAATCACATATAGTACTGCCCTGCCATTTGAGCAGGGGCATGACAGTTCAGGCAACATGACACTTTTCACTGTTTTAGCACTAAATGGACTGTTGCCACGGACACAGGGCCGAGCCCAATGCTGAATGAAGCTTGTAGTAAAAGAAACAACAGCCCGTGGTCTGTACATTACAGACCAATCAAGACAACCAGGCAGCCAATCAGTGGTGAAATACATAATAAAATGATAAAATAAAATAGTAATTTAGAAGTTTTTGTAAAAAAAAAAAAAGTAAAAATCCTATTGATCCATCGCAGTTGGGCAGTCATCAGTGGCCGATAATGAAGCTCAAACAACACCACCGCCTTACATAACAGCAGGTCAATAGCATCACGGGTTTCCGCCTGACTGCACACCAAATACAACAAATCCCAGCCGTGCTGACCAGCGCATAGGAAGAGAGGGGGACTTTATCCGTGAAACACACCGGGCTAACGCACATCAGCATCGCGGACCTCCACCCCGCCTGACTGAGTGCATTCATGCAATCCACTGTTCTGTGGAAACATCCTTCATGGGCACAGATACTTTTCACAATGAAGTGAAAAGCTGTTAAATGATATTTATGCCCTACATGCTGACTAAGAGTAGGACGGCATTCAGAGCACTATGAGTAACATGGAGCCGTTAGATAATATTTCAACATGAAATCTTGAATGCTACAAAAACATTTGAATTTTTTGATCACCTGCAATCTCCATGTGCTCGCCTGCACATACAAAATTCAACATTTATACTCACTTATAAATTATATATGATATATGATATCATTATATCGATATAACCATGTTTTTATTTATCTTTATCTGACTGGCTAGGTCAAACGAGAACCTGTTTCTCATTTGAAGTGACAACCTTGGGAATACAAGGGATTGAGTAGCTGATTGTGTGTATGTGGATTACCTGATATATTATGTAACTCATTTTACCAGTGCAGAATTATGATGCATTCAGACAGTTTGACAGTATGGTACTCACATACACCATTATCGGAAACACTGCAGCCAAGGAACAGCCTGTGATTGGTATAATTAGTCAAGTTTCCCAAAGAGTGAGGGCCTCATTAACAAACAACAGTAGCTACTCTGGTAAGGCTACTGTGATGTACCTGTGGCGGATGCACAGTCCTCTACTGCAGTTGCTCTGCAGCTGAGCTGGTAGGTTACTGAATGAACAGGGTGAATGGAGGATGTTAGCAAAAAAGTTAGATGTATCACATGCTGTGGCATTTGCCTTGTTATGTCGCTATGGATAAGAGAGTCTAATGAATGCCTTCAATGCAATGTAATGTAATTATCATTGTTTAATGCTTACTGAGCATACTGTCCTCAACTAGATAAAGTTTGTTTTTACTCAGTACTTTCTCTGGATCTTCAGCTGTTTTGAAGGGACCAATAACATTTAGTCCAGTCCCAGCCCATTACTGGCTATGGCAACAGGTTCAAACTGGAAAGACAACAATTTGGCTCAGCTTTGCCAGGAATAATAGAGGTTGAGATGGTCAAAATCTACAGCCTTCGCTCTCTAGTGGCCTCCTCCTGGCAAACTGCGCACCTGCAAGATTATGATCATAAAACAACATTGTGCTCCTCTGATAGCACAGGCAATGTGCAAGCCATGTTTGCAGATGGCGCCGCATGAATGGGAGGGGTCACGCATGTACGGCTTCCTCCCCTTAGTCTGTGGGAGACAGTTGCTTGGTGAGCCAGATCCAAACAGTAGTTCAATTTTGGATTGAAAAAAAGAAGGCGCAAAAAATGTATAAATAAATAATAACGTACCTCATCTCGGCCAAACTTTCATCAGAGGAGGAATACTGCATTGTTTTAAGGTCATATCGATCATATTACCAGCAACATTTTTCAGTGATAGCAAAGTATGTTTTTCTCAGCATTGTCTCTGCAATGTATTACCCAGCAACCTGCACGGGTTTAATCGCTACAGAAGCTACAGCAAACAAATGCTTTGCCACAAATGGGTAATTAATCAACGCTTGACCTTAACCAAGACAATCAGTATGAGCAAGTGTTTTTAGAGACTGTAATCTATGCACCATGTAAGGAAGTACACAAATAAACAGGCATGAAAATATAAATTAGATACACATAAAGACATCTAAAATATCTAAAGTAAATCTTTAAATACTGATTGGTGAGGACACGGCATAAGCATGGAAGTGAATTTATATTGCAAATTAGAACAGCGGGACTCCAATCACAGGTGTGACAGAAAACACATGTGCCCTCGATGGGGGTCCAACTGTGTGCTCATTACCTGTGAGATGATTTTAAAAAGTTTAAGCTGAGGCTTGCGATAACACAACCTGCAGGGAGCTGGATGACATGACGGCATCATGTCGGCTCCAGCATCACATCCTTCTCTCCTAGAAGCGGCAGACTGATCATCAAGACGCAGGGGCTGCAGATCTACCCAGGAGTCCTTGGAATTCAGCAAGTCTGAGCAATAATTAGATGCTCTTGAGTCATACCCCAAAGAAGCAGAAAAGACATGCCAGGCAGAAAGAACCTGTGCCACCAAAAACACATGGGGCCCCATTTCTCAAATGAACGTTGGTTCAGACAAAACACTCACAATACCATTTTCAACCAGACATCACCCCTGACTGAGAATGAATGGAACTGGGGATGAATGAACCTCTTCAGACCGGCATCTTCTCAAACTTTACAGAATTAAGAAATATTCTTTTGTGGATTTTTCAACATTTTAGTTGTCATCTATTAATGAATATAAACTGTACATTGACAATGTTTTAGTTACGGACTGTCTACTTTATATGATGCCTGAGGATCCTCAAACAAATCTTTTCAAACCTTTTACTGGTGCCCCAATTTTTACACCCAATTTGTAATGTCATAGTACTTGATGGCCTGCCCACTGCAATGACGTCTTTCAGTTCAGGAGAGTGCAGACTAACATCTGTGTACCTGCCAACTGTAATTCTCACTCTCTGGGTGTTAACAATTATGTGCTGCCACACAGGCCTGCCACCTGTATTTTACACTTGCATGGTCAGGATTCAGTTCCAGACCACGAGACACGTCTGTGCCTGAGAGTCAGCATTTTAGCTTGACATGGCTACCAGACCCAGTCAGCCAGAAGACTCTGATGACCTTCAGCAAACTTACTGCCTGTCTCATACCACAATTACATGCGGGGGGAAAATCCCAAATCAAGAAAGTTTTCAGTGTTTAGAGGGCGTTGCTGCAGTATGAGAGACAACTTTTGCCATCTGTTTGAGTTGCACCCCCCTTCTTCCAAAAATACATCTGCCAAAATAAATCCATCATACCACCTGGATGTCAGAAGCCCATTTTTCCCTGAGCATGAAAATGTTTGTGACAATGTAGAGCCAAATTCAAAGGGATAAGCTGAGCAATTTCACCTGCAATCTCTCATCATAGGACAGGGGAAATAAACTGTGTGTTTTCTGTTTTTTTGTATGACTTCAGTAACACACATACTGCCACCATACACCATTTACCCAGTGATAGCCTTAGTGAAGCAGTGAGAATAATAACTTGCAGATATTTGGAAACACTGGATGAAATTATATTAATACAGGTAAAGGATTCTAAAAGTGGAAATGCCCAAAACTGCTAGTTATGGAGCAACTGTGAGAAAGCTACAGCCCTGCTCTGCTTTACTGTACTTCCACTTTTAAACTATTTAGAATGACTAATTGCACCTCACCGCTCAGCATGAAGGGGTAATGATAAGGTGAAAATGTGGGAACATTGTAATGCTCAGCTGCAGGTACCTGAACATCCTTCAGATCATGTGTCTTCTTACAAAGAGCCAAAGTAAAAAAGTAACAATTACACTGAAATTCAGTGGAATCAGAGGCGAGAAGGAACGTGTGGAGGAACCAAATGAGTAGCATTAGGTTCAGCCGAGGTCAAAATGGAATCTTGTCATTATCTTCTTCCTTGCCTCCCGCGGGACAGCCATATGGCTGCAGGTACTACTGAACAGATAGTTGAAAGTTCCCATTGAAAAAACGAAACATTTCACTCGTGCCGCAACAGTCATGAGACGAAGGTCCCCAACTCCTGTTCAGCCTGTGGGTCATTTTGCTCATTAAGGAGCATTTATCCAGGATAGACTCTCCTCCTCCTCCCATGCCACAGCACCCCTCCTCCCCCTTCATTTAGCATGATTTGGCTGTGGCTCTGTTTATGTAATGTGAGTCTGCTGCAGTGGTAGCGTGATGGAAGCGGATAGCAGCGCTATGGACAGAAGGTGCCTTCAGGCATTGCTGGTGCATTATAATAATCTCCACGCCACCAAAGCAATCTAAAAACCACTTGCTTTCTGTACATGTGACCTTGTCATTCACATTTACTTCTTTTTCCAAACTCAAAACTCAGTTATACCGGTCTATTCAGCATGTAATGGCAGATTTCCTTCAACCTCAATTATCTAGTCTATAGTATTTCAGGGTTTTCTTGGATAATTTTCTTTTAATCTCAATTTTATTCACTGTAGTAAAAGAATACCTGGAATTATTAATTTTGTCTTTTGATTGCTAAGATATGATGATTGGAGAAGAACTCGGTACAGAGATAGGTTACAGATATAAACTGGTTTGACCAGCAGTTCCTTAGGTACTTCTTTCATTTGTGTTGTAGTCTTTTTTCACACATCAATGCCAGTGTAACAAGGTACTGTTCCATTTAAAATATCAATTACAATATTACTATTCAATTACAATACAAGTGCAGAGTGAATATATTATATATCACAGGTTATAACTGATTACATTATCAAACAAAACACCACAATTACAATATAAACTGTGCATGGCTGCTGTTTCAACCTGAACAATTGTCCTGTCCACCATAGAAGGTAACAACTTTAGAATGTTTTTTCCTAAATAGGGTAGTTTTGTGAGTTTGATACAGAATATTCAAATCGTCATCCATCAATTTATTCTGTTTACAGAGAGATGGGAAGATGGACACTTGGACAGACAGAGAGAGACACACAGGGCAATCACTGTCTGCAACCGACTTTCAACCTATGAAGAGTGTAGGTACTGAAATGATCACTATAAGTGCTTTGCTTAATCACTCAGTTAGAAATCTAAAGCCATAAACACTTCCCCTCACCTTCAGCATATACATTAGGATTCAGTGGCATTGTCAGAAAGCAGAGGAACCTCTGTGTGTCGAGGGAGAGACTGATCTCCATACAGAGAGGAAATACATTCTAGCGCTGCTCCAGGAACAAGGACCAGCTCTTCACTGCTGCTCAACTTATTTTCATCTTGTCATCCACTAAAGACACACACACACACACACTCACACACGTGCAAGCATCCACAAAATGCACATACAAACTCCTTCTTTCATTTAGCTAAATTAGACAAATATCCACTTTAAATCACTTACATTTCATCTTCGAATCACAAATTAGCCCCACCAGCATTGACTGTTTATAGCTCACACTGCCAAAACAGCTTAAAACACACTACACATCAATTAATGTTTGAAAAAGAGCTCATACAGTTTGCATTAGCGAGACCTCGACATTTTTTAAAACCTACTGAATCATGAACAATGCATCTATTTGTGTTTGACCTTTCAGCGTTAGGCTTCATTTGATTATTATTTTAAAATGGGCAGTTTCATGGATGAGAAAAGGAGCATCCGAAGCTTACAGTAAACTAATGAAAACTGGATTGACATTTTGCTGCCAGCTTTAATATTGGTTATCACTTTTAATATTGTGGCAGTCTTTATTACCCCCAAACGCCACATGCTTGTGCATCAATAGGGACCCAGAGGTCCAGCTTTTTATTGTTCTTTTCCCAACAGGAATCTGTTTTTTACAGGCCAAAAAGACAGTTTGGTTTAGGTTCCCTGATCAGGGCAGATGCAGCTCCACCGACATCCATAGGAGGGAAAATATCTGGGTACTGCCATTAGCAGAGCAAACGCTTAGAAGGGCACTTGGTGCTTAGTCATTTCCCCAACCACTCCACAGAATCGTTTGTCCCTTACAGGTGTGTAAGAGCTAGATTGTGTAACAAACACAGTTCAGTTTTAACTCAGGTATTTCCACCGTCACCTCAGGCACCAAAAGGAAATTCTACACAACTGAGCTGATAACGAGCCATGTTATTTGCCCAAAAATTCAAGATATATTGCTCTTTCTGCCTCAAATGGAAAAAAACAAAGACACAGCAGAAATATAATAATTTGCTTTGACAACACAGCCAATGTTATACAAACCTTAAATTATAGAACAACTTTTTTCTTTTGGCGCTATTTCGTAAGCTCCAACAGTAGAATTCTATTGCTTCATTCATTCCTGTATTTTGATACACAGGCAACAATAACGTGATCACAAACCAAGCAAATACAATTCAGATAGTATAATATGCTAAATTTGATCTGAAACAATTATCCGCCAATCCTTTAACAACATTATAACAGTAAAGCTTTTCAGCAGAAAAAAAAAAATGGACATGTCCATAAAACTGTCCATGTCATCCTATGATCATGTAAAACATGGGACGTTTGAGACAGGCAGGGGGACAGCTTGTGAGTTCTGGCTGAACCAGACGTGATTAACGTTTTACTCTTCCATATTGCGTAACTGGACATGAAAAGCCTAATAGGCTCTAAAAATAGTATAATGTGGCCCCATTTGTGCCTTGTGGGGAATCTTTAAATTTTCATGTCAATGTGACATAAAAAAGACACAAAAAAAGAGCACTGGCTGTTCATTCATTCTGAAACTCAGGTGGGTCAAATGCAGTTTACTGTATAACGATCACAAATAACAAAACTAGCTTCATCTCTACCAGTAACTGCTCAAACTGCACTCCTACAGGAAGAAGCAGAAATGTTGAATATTGCATTTAAAATCCAATGCCTGAGATGTAATAAATTTTAATGCCCTGAACTCTGGTAAAAGCATATACATCTGATTTGAAGCAGGAGGAAAGAAAAAAAAGAAGCTCAAAAAAAAATAAAAATCATATGACATGTGACAAATCTGCACTGGTAGAATCTTGCAAAAAAATTAAATTAAATAAAATAAAAAAATGTAAAATACAGAAAAGAAGAGAAAAATCATTGTTGGCATGCATCCACAGTGCCTCCCGGGCTCATGAGCAGAGGGTGTTTTATCAGCTTTACACAGAGGAGAAGAGGGCAGGATCAGCTCTTGCTTTTGCTGCGATCCCCGTCTCCATGCAGGGCCCTGGCATGCAGGCACCAGGCTGGTGTCACATGAAAACACAACGGGGACCCTATGCTTCTGCTCCGCTCCATGCTGCAGGTCGTTCCTTCTCCTGACACAAATTAATGCACAATCCCTCACCTGCCCGTTTCCTTTAAAGTGCACTCGCAAGCACACAGCCCTCAACACACAGCGAGGGGGACCATCTTTTTTATTTTATTTATTTTTTTTTTTTGAAGTATTGTAACTCCTGTGCTGTTGTGACTGGGTATTGTAGCAAAATCAGACCTAGAAAAGCTAATGAAGCTGAACAGTGCTTTTATTCTGGAAACATTTGACATTCCGTGCTCTTTGCTGTATTTTAAGCCAGTGGCTGAAAATGTGATTTTTTGGCTCAAAATCAGTCAGAGATTAAATAAAACAATTCCCTGGACACAAGTGGCAACAGCAGAAAAACCACTTACCAGCTGAAAAAAAAAATGCAAGGAATTTAAGGATTGCTTTTTGTCTGCAGTTGGGTGAGGCCAGTTTTGATTTGATCCTAGCAGTATAATGCATACAGCGTAGGTCTTTAATATTGCCTTTGCTTGTGGATGTTAATGAAAGAGATATGCCCAGATTCCTACACTAAGACACTTCCAATTCATATGAACAAGCAGCTCAAACTACATTTTACACAGACCACATCATTCTTTGTAACATTTTTTTTTTTGCTGTTGTCATTAGCCCACATTTTGCCATACATACAAATTAAAGCTTTATTCTTAGTTATTTATTTTACCCCAGACTCAGTTTGGATATTTAATTCAGGTGATCACTATACTTGCCAAAGTATGTTTATGAAGAAAACAATGTAAGGCTTGCATTTAACTGTGTTACATTTAATGTCGATGAAATCCAGGCTACTGTCTTGGCAACGAAATGATTATCTCTTTAAATACATCTACTCACTACGCACCTTGGGGAGCACATTTAAATGGTGAGGAAATGCATCACCACTTAAATGGTTTGAAGATGGACACAGTAATTAGTTGGATTCAAGATTACATGAAAGCTGCTATATCTGCCCTACAGACTGCTGGAATCAGTGTTTATCAAGATGGGTGGGCTAGATTATATCATTCAGACTTAATTTACAGGCAAATGGGAGAATGATTATGTAAGAGTGCAGCAGAAATCCAATGCACACGTCATTAAATATGGGACATAGGGCCAGTTATATCAGATTGATGGTTATTAGATGAAAGCTTCATCCTTATCCTCTTTTTTTACTGGTCACAGAGTGAAGTAATCTAGAGAGATACGCATGTGGAGGATTTTATCACACTGGGGAGGAGGATACTAAACAGCTCGCGTTAATGTATTTTCATACAGTGGGGTCCAAAAGTCTTAGACCACACTGAACATTTTCCCTAGTAAACCTGGAAATAATCATAAAGTTTTAGGACTTTGAAACCTGTAAACAAAGACAAGTTATGACATTTCCAATGAAGATGAAATATTAAGATTGCACTATTTCTAGATATAATTTAGATATACGAAGGAAATTTGTGGCATTGACTCTGTAGAAAAGCTCAGACCCCATTGAACATTTATGTCCCTTAAAGGCCTGGAAAGTTTTGGACACTTAAAGACCATGGGATGAGACGGATCACCAGGTTTTGAACCTCTTCTTTGAACCACTTTTGAACCAGCCGCCGTCTCATATTGTCAAACCACAAAACAAACAGGCATAACCTGAATGTCCATGATATCAGATGTACTGGTATGACAACAAGACAAAATATGTAATGGGACTAAAAAAACTACATCGGAATGGATTATAAAGTCAACCATACTATAATTCATCATTTGTCTTTCACCAACCTGTTGTTCAAAAAAAAACAACAGATGAAAGTTGCAGCAACTATATTATTTGGTCATTGCATCCAAATACTGGCTTGTCAGCGAGCTCTCCAGAATGGTGAAAAATGAGCTGACTATCGATGTTTCTATATTTCACTGAATTGGTATATTTGCTGATCTGAAGGTGCTCAGAATGCCAGAACTCAAATCCAGAGGAAGTTAAGTTAACCGATGCTTGAGTATAGTATGATGAATTGAGTACATTATAGTTGACTGTGTGAAAATAATTTGTATACATATAGGTTTTGATACTTCTTCCTCACATTTTGTACTCATTTGACTCTTTTATGTGATTTCTATTTGTTCTTCAAACACAATGACCTCAGGAAGCAGAACATGTTGATGTGTATTGCTTGCGGTATTAAAACAAATAGCTGTTTTTGACTTTGAAACATAATAGAATGCCTGCATGATTCATTGTGTACCATCAATGTAAGGAATAAAGTTTATTCAACACACAATGAGACTACAAATTTTCTGATTCATTGCAATGCAATGAAAATGTAAGATTGCGTAGGCAGGGAAATCAGTCTCATGTGTTTTCCTATGAAAATTTGGCCTTTGTGCATTCTCATTAAACACTGTTTTAACACTGTTTGTAGAGAGGAATGATTTATTTGATCTAAATGATTGGAAACAAACAGTAAGAGAGACAATACTAATAAGGATTATTATGAGGATAATTAAAATTGTGTATTTTGAATGATTTTTAATCATACACCTGTGTTCTTTATATTGGAGACTATATCGTGATGTTTACATTTTACCCAGATCAGGGCTGAGACTTTTCTATTAACAAGTCATAATAAAGCAAAACCACTGCCAGTAAAAGACCCAGAGGATGGCAGGCAGTTCAGTCCAGTGAGTGTCTGGTCGCTGGCGGAGATGCAAACTGCTTTGAACAACTGGGATCAGATCAATAGCTGATGCACATGCCTGGAATAACACATGAAAACAGCACCAGACCTGAAATAGCACCGCAAGCGGGGTTTAAGTCCCAGGGACTGAGCCAGGTCCTGGATAAAGTGGGGAGTCAGGACACAGGAAGCAACGAGCTTTCGTATAATATGACTGTAGACGGACAGGGAGAAACTATGTTTTTTTTTCTCCCTTTGTGACCACCAAGTTATGAATTTTTTATGTGCACTGGAACAGAGGGATGCCAGGGCATGAACAGGCAGCATTACTGTTGGGGAGGGGGGTTGGGGACGCTCATGGATAAATTCTGTGAATAACGAGGCTGAAACAAAGGCACAGAGATGCAGGCAGGGGCTGAATGCAGGCTGTCTGGGAAACAGCGTTGTGCTCCAGTATTAAAAATAATGGGGAGGAAGTCATAATCAAGTCAACGACTGTATGACAGCACAGCGGTGGTCCCTGTGCATCTGACGCCCGCTGTGGAACAGGGAAACCCAACTCTCAACCCTAAATCAGGCCCCAACTGCTGCCCCTGTGCAAGGAAACGGCTTCACAAGGAACACCAAGCAACTGAAATTCAGCTGGTACCCCTGTGCAAGGAAACGGCTTCACAAGGAACACCAAGCAACTGAAATTCAGCTGGTACCCCTGTGGCCTCAGCCTAATAGCGTGGAATTATCATCCATTATTTCAAAATATGACGTCCGTTCGGCAAGTCCCCAAGGCAATGGGAGCACTGAGGACACGGTGCAACCAGTGTGAAATTAAACCCAACTCACGATCAGCCGTCTCTGAATATTTTTATCATAACAAAAGTTAATAATGTGACGCACTAATTAATGTGTTACTTTTGACTACTGTGTGTTCCCACGTAAAGCTTTTTTTCTGTTGACAAAGGGGGTAGGATCAAGCTGTGGGGTATTTGCATGAGTTCAATTAATATTTCACACTCTTTTAATAGCTTCCCACTGAGATAAAATCACGCCTGGGTACCCCGCAAAAACACATAACTCAAATACATTTATGAAGAAAGACAGACAGGGTGAAAACATACAAGGTACTGCAGGTACTTCCATATATAAACATGTAAAGATGTTAGCACTGATGGGTCATATATAGATATGTTTGTGTGTGCGTGTGTGTGTGTGTATACCTTATCACCTTATGGAATACAATCATAATTGGACAAGAGGACATGTCAAGGCACAATTGATGAGGAATATCAGGTGTGAAAATTAACAAGCTAGATAGCAAATGACACCTACAAACTGGTTGTACAAATAAAATGAGAAACTCAAGTTGTACAAAACTGGATATCTTGCTCAGAAGCAAAAACCCAAGAAAAATAAATCAAATGAAGCTAACTAGATACAGCACAATAAAGCACAGCAGACATCTAGCTTATTGTTACCTTCAGTATCCCCAATGCAAAAAAGTTAAAAGTTAACTAAAACAAATAATACTATCCATTGATTTTTAAAAGTTCAAAATAAACCTCTCATACCCAAATTTGTGTGTAGGAGAGAAGCAGACTCGTGCATACTATGACTAAAAATATGATTAAAAATACCTACCTACTCCTGCAGACTCTGGTAAAATAGTTTTTTTTTTTTTTTTTTGAATGTTTAATGCACCAGACTTTGTCAACTCTTCAGCTGTCCCTTCCTGTTTAAATGACCCTCAGGTGCCCTGCACTCTCATACTTTTATGCAACACTTTTCTTTACTATAGCCTTCAGTTTCTTTGAAATATACAGACATATTTTCTTTTACCATCTTAAGTTTTTAAAAGTCAGTACAGTTCTCAACTGCCTGTACAGATGTGTATTGAAGGTGCTCGCCATCAGTTAGATGACAGAACCTCCAGCTGCTAGTTTGAGTGTTGGTAGCTACAAAACAAGAGCAGCCCATAACAGCAAGGAAATAACAGAGTATCCATTTTAATCAAAAAACAAAAATTCTTTAAACTGTAGTTTGAAGTCACTTTCAGTAATCCATACCAACCCACTGTTTCAAAGGACTCGGGCTGCTGAGGTAACTTTTATGAATATTTTAAAGTCTATAAAGTCGGGACACACTGACATGTTTTTAATGGATGGAAGTTCTTATGTTTTCATTCGAAATGTAAAATGTATTACCTCCGGATTTATTAATTCTGATTTCAACATTTCTCAATGTCTCCAATCTAGATCCCAGCACCAGAGCAGACTGATAACAGAAATGTTAAGTTACTTCTTTGAAAAGTTTACATTCCCAAGTGAGTTACAGCTTGAGTGAGAATTCCAGTTTTTTTTTACTCACTTCAAATGAATCTTGAATAAACAGATAACTTGTAAATGTATTATAACAATTAATCTGTCAACATTTATGTATATAAAATATATTCATTATTCGTTTACTAATTTTTTAACTCTTCCCAGCCTATAAATATATGCTGATCATAGTTCAGGTCTTGGTCATATGTGCGTGTGTTTGGGTATGATCAATGAAACATGTTTTCCAATGCTGGGGTTATGAGAGGGCTATGCAATATGACAGAAATCTGCATCACAATGATCATCCATGCTTCTCACAATATTGACAATTATCACAACACATGAATCATTATGCAACAAATGTTTTCAACTTTATTCTAAATGGTCATTATATCCATGTGTCATATTGCATGATTATGAGTCAAGATCATGTTAAGCACTAACAAATATTTGAAACCTCATTTTGAGGAAAATCACACATATTTTCCCTAGACTTAAGACATAAATATAGGTATGGTATCTCACAAAAAAATAATCCATGATCATAATTAAATTCATTGAAAGATATTATCACCCTAGGTCACAACTGACAAACACAGTATTCCTAAAGAAGCAAGTGGATCTCATCCAGAGCTGAAGTCGTGTCTGATGTTACCTCAGCCTGGCTGAAAGAGCCTGACGAAAGAAACAGTGTCAATGGAGGCTGAGACTGAGTTAGGCATCTGAACCAAAAGAATGCACACTGTGTGCACTGAACACAGTGCTGCCTTTGACCCTGCAGACTCCCCCTACTGGTCACTAAGGACTATGTCATAGCTTTAGTACTGGGTACAACACAACACAGCGGAGATTCATGAGTTCACTCAGCTACAGTACAGCCACACCACCCCACAGCTGAGCAGCCATGTCTGTGACTCACTCTATATAAGCAAGACAGCTTTCAACGATGCTGATCTTTCTTTAACTGATACTAAAACCACAAAAAATATGTTTTCTTCTTTTATTCTCCATTCTAATCATAATGAATATTATAATACATGTAAAATATTATGAATGTGAAATGTTCCTTTTCATGTTTCCTTTTAATGAACTTTAATGTTACATTGCCCATTTAAAACTGCACTTTGCTATACTGTCTGATATGCTGCCATTTGCCGGTGCTATTGTTTGATTGTTCACTCTCCTCTGCTCACTCTGCTTCATGCAGCCCTTGTAGCTCAGCCAGAAAGGAATGAATAATCAGAGAAGAATGGCACAGACTAATAGCCTGACCAGAGACCAGGCAGGTGGAATGATGATGTGACACTTTCCTCTTCCCGGTACAATCACCCTTCTTGTGGTTGGTAATGTACTTACAGGGCCGGCTGATTAATGCAAATGAGGAGAGGAGAGGTACAGCTGGCGGAGGCAGACTGCCCCTTGTGATGAGTCATGGCCGTGGTGTCCAGACGCAGGGCCTCTCCCTTGGAGACGGCCATTAGCGTCAGCATTCATAAGCGCGTTCAGATACGGACACCCCATCACGTGACTTGCTCTGCCCCAGGTCAAATATCACCTGTCATCCGTTTCAGGGCTCAGCGGAGCATGACGCTCCCTGTGTCTTAAATCCAACACGTGTCCGTCCAGCACCTACAAAGCAGCGTGCTCAAGTTTTTCCTAGAGAGGAGTGAGGGGCCTCCAACACGTGTTCATTTTTCTTAAGCATCATTTTCTGAGCTGATCTAAAACACTGCCGCTCCTTTGCAGAACACTGATGGTTGCATGTTTACCCAATACACAGAGTTAAGTGGTGTTTGCAACAGCTTGTCTGAAACCCAGCAAGAACAGAGGACAAGAAAGACTGTCTACAAAAGAACCAGCACAGCATACATTATTACAGGGGTGAGCAAATAGGAGTGTTTTAATGTACGGCTACAGAAAATGTGTTCCCAGCAAGCAGTTGTTGAGACCGAAGAGAAAACAACCGGGCTCTTTCTGTGTCTATGATTCATATCTGAGGAAGACTGAGCGCAGCCAAAAAGGCTGTATTTAGAATATTCTCTCTAATCTCTGCTGGGCACTTGCAAGCTGAATCAGAGCGGCCTCTCTAGCAGGCCCCCTGTGAGTAACGTTCGCTCGCTTTACTTAACGCCACAGATCCCAGCCTTTGTCTCCAGTCAGGTCCTCCCACAAAGAACCAAAATGACAGAGCACACACTCAAGGTGCTTTGCTCCATTGCACAGGTGCACACTACTGAGGAACAGCACAAGGTATATATATTTCTGAGAGCGGCCTAGACATTATACACAAGAAAATAATTGTCTTAATTGAAAAACTCATTCACAGTGGAACTGCACTTCCAGTCTGTAGAGTGGTAACGAAATACTCGTTCTGTTGACAAAAGGATCCTCGATGACAGCCATGTTTCTTTGCCTTGTGGGTTCAGGAACTTTTTGAGAGTTTGAATCCATTAAAGACACATGACACAGCCACCAGAGTAGGACCATAAAACACTCTGATACCATATATGAAACATATCCATATGAGCCGCTGAAAGCCACAAACGCCTCTCTATACCCCATGCAGAGCAGGATGGCCAGAAGGTTGATGAGGTGGTCTGGGTGATACCTGGGTCAGGTGTGTGACTCCACCATTTCTGTGCAGGTGAATGTGACTGTGAGTGTCCTGTAAGGGACACACATTCTGCAATAGCACACTCAGGCTTTGTGCCACTTCCCTGTTAAATGCCGCCCTGATTCTGTCTGAGCAACTAATCTGTTCCCTTTACCTTTTTCGCCTCGGCCCAGACAGCAAGACACATCTGTTCGAGAAGGTTTCCGGAAACCCAACCGCAAATAGTACAAGTGAGGGCGTATCTATTAGCAACTACAACCTTGATTTCAGGACTCTGGTAAAGGACACATATGTAGGGGAGCCTCAGAGCCCCATTTTAATGGAGACTGCTGCTAAGGCAGCTGCCTCACAGACACAATCAAAGCCACATTTCCACTGCAGAAGCTACATCAATCCCTCCTGGTGA
Source organism: Albula goreensis (assembly GCA_022829145.1). NCBI lineage: Eukaryota > Metazoa > Chordata > Actinopteri > Albuliformes > Albulidae > Albula > Albula goreensis. The sequence continues at coordinate 10,399,309 of CM040748.1, forward strand.
AAGTGCATGCCGGGGGGAGTGCTTGGTGGATTTCTCACAAAAAGTGAAGATAAAAACATTTCAGTGGTCAAAAGGGCTGAGTACATAAGAATTACCTCATGTGGAGGAAACAAGGAGGAACAGACTCTGCAGTTAATAGATGCAACCTTTATATTAACGCATAAGTCTTCTCACAAAATGAGCATCCTTACTATGGGGGGCACAATCAGCAGGATTTTCTTTTGCCCCTTTTTAACTATGAAACATTGATCTTCAGTAAACAAACTTCTAATTAAAGACCCCATCAGTGCATCATAACATTTTTCACATATATTTTTATAAAATCACAGCATTTGTAGTTGTTTCTTTTTTATTTGTTCTTATTATTAATTGAAAGTTTATGTTTCAGATGTGACTGAAATCTTAATTTAATTAAAAAGAAAACAGAGGAACCTCAGGGGGATGTGTGGGTATTCTGGAACTAGTGATTTTTCTCTCTTTTCTTTGCTATCACTAAGAATCAGCTGTTAGATTTGTAAAAGCTAGCCATTACATTGGATCCTGTGTCACTGTAGTGGTCACATGACTGTACCGTTCGCGCTCATTTGGAACCGTGCCACTCTGAGCATCAGGGTCCAACATGGAGGGTACCCTCCAGCCATCCCTAAGGCACAAAGGAGTCATTACAGCAAGACTCTCTCCATACCTCTCCACAAAACCACATTCATAAATATCTATGAGGCAGCAGCCGTCCCTCCTCAGCTCCTTGTGCCCAGTGAGAACACACTGCCCTGGGCGTAGACAGGGGCTCATTTCCCACATGGGGTCAATACTGATTACACGCCGGACGAGAATGACAGGCGTCTCTCTGCACCACGCCGTCGCTGCACAGTATATCAATACGCTGCTCACTCCATCACCAGGGTGACAAAGCCCACATGCACTCCACCAAAAGAGAAATTAATAATGTATAGCACATCCATTCATATACTGTGGATAAAATCCAGTCCCTTTCACCAGGCAGCAGGTCTGCAGCATGCTAGAAAAATGTTTAACGGGATCCGTACTTCAAACTGAGACCCTTCAACAACGCATGTAACAGTCTGGAGAGGAGCAAAGTACCTCGGCACACACCCCCTCCATAAAGTAGCACGAGTCTGCCACATTAAGAAGCTGCACAAGTCAGACACCTACAGAGTCCCACGCATTCATTTTCACACTGTCAGAAAATTCAGCCTCCACTCTCTGAAGCTGTTTTGGAATTGGAAGGGTATATGCACACAAAACTAAAAAAATCACAAAATGATATTCCATTAAAAATTGATATTGAAAAGTTAGCTAAGCTTATGAAATAGATACTTTTTTTTTTAGGCAGAGCTGCAAAGCGTTGCTTTCCAAAGATAGAGATCATCCTCCTGTAGTCTATGACAAAACTTTGACCAAATAAATAAACCAAATAAATGCAAAAAATAACTTTGCAAAGAAAGTCACAGCAAAAACAAACAGCCTTTTTAACGTAGAGAGAGGAGTTTGTACCTGCTTTGATGGCAATCAGACCCTCAGTGTACAGTGACATCACAACAATAGGAGTCAATGCATGTGGATGGATGTGATCAAAAAACATCATAGGTAGTGCTGATGTGTTGCTTTAGGCGCACATATTTGTGCATCAAGTTGCCGTTCATTGGCAGTGCAGTGGGAGGGAGTGTGAGTAGACTGAGCCCACAGTGGCTGCAAATGGCATCTACTGTGACACACTGAGAGAGGGAGGGAGGGAGGGAGGGAGAGAGCGAGCAACAGTGAGAGAGAAAGAGAGAGAGAGAGAGGCTGAAAACTGCAGCAGAACTGGATCAGATAGCAAAGATAGAGAGAGAGTGTGCGTGAGTGAGGGGAAAGAAGTGGAAGCTATCTTTTTAGTTTTTAGAGAATTAAAAAAAAAATTTTTTGACTTGCTGCAGCAAAATACACAGGCTTACAGGATCAAAGAGGAAGGATCCCAGTGGCAGAGGATACCATGTGGTTTTCTTGTCAGGAAATTATCACCTAGCTCCCTCTAGAAAAAACCAGAGATTCTGGGGAGTGTCGGCTTCTTTTTTTGGAATGTGACTTTTTTATTTTCTCATTTTTTAATTCTTTATTTTGGAAAGTAAAAAAAGAAAAACAATCAAAGAGGAGTGAGAGAGCATTTCTGATTTTGGAGAGTTTTTCCTGAAGAATATAAAGAGTGAAAAGCAAAGAATAAGTATTGATGGAGATGAAGAAGCTCAAAGGGTTTTTGTTCCTCTGGTTCAAATGGATGGAATGGTTTCACCCGTGAGCATCTGAAAAAGAACCAACTGAACCTAAAGTGAGAAAATGCTGCAGTTTGGCTAGCTGGAAGAAGAGAGAGAGGATACTGCATCTGAGCTCCAGAGACTGAACCAGGGGGAACTCGCAAGGTAAGCACCACTTACAAAGTTTGCATTCAGTTTGGCATGCATTTTAAGTTAGGTCTTTCTTCCCCTCAAAGCGTTGCTCTGCTCATCCAGAGCCTTTGCTAGCCATTAGCCCGCTACACATGTACAAACCGTCAGCATAAAATACATCCAGCATCACTTAAAAGGCTGAGCCGTGGGCTGACGCACAGTGAGCTCAACGTAAATGTCAGGTGTGTGGTGCTGAGACTGGCATCCTAGCAACTACTGTATAATTGTAGAGCAAAGTAAAGGCTGCCCACAAGAAAACCCTCGCAATCGCAGCGCCAGAAGAGGCCGGCTGATTGAACACGCAGCAGCGCCTCTCCACATCCTCACACTATGCACTTCACATCTGATTGATCAGTTATATTTGTAATTAATCTCAGATTAGGCAGTCCTCTCTGATGCAATTCTCTCATATGGTCATGCTGAACACAGGAAAACATTAGGTAATGTTTTACAGAAAAAATAGACATGCTATTAAGGCCAATGTCATTTAAATATACAGGTATATATATATATACTCCAAATGGAAAAAATATATATGCACATATGCTATATTGCATGCTTATTTCATATATGGTTTTATTATATTATACTGCCAATTAAATTGCGTCAGGGTTAAGTTAATACTGTGATTCATAGTATTATAGTCAATAAGTCATTAGTTATTATCATTGTCATTATCATTATTAATATTAGTTAAATATAATAAATATTGTCAGGTCAAGTGTGAAGAAAAATACAAACAATATTTCAAGAGACTACAGAAGCAAATCCTACATTATTCTTTTAATATTGTTATTTTATCTTTTTGTATGATAAAGTTAACATTATGAAAAATAACTACATATTATTTTTGGAGGGGGAATTTCGGTCCATGCTGTTCATGAAAGAATATTGCCATTCATTGAACGTCAGACAATAGGATCTTTTCGGAAACCCATGATCAAATACCATCAATACTCTCATTTCACTGAACAAATGCGCCTCTCAGTAACCCTACGGGGAAATTCAGACAAACACACAAATCCTTTCTTTTTACTATAAGGATTTTAAAGCTTTTTTGAAAGATTCTCTTTGATGGACCCGAATGCCACATACATCTAATATACAGGATTTAAGATCTTTACAATGCCTGACTGTTCACTTACACCTTAGTGGTCTTGAGTAGATATGATCATGTTTTTACTTTCATGTATAGCAACAGGTTAGGAGCAAATCCACCTAGTTGCTTTTATGTAAAATAAATGGCCAGTCTGGATTAGGCTTCCAAACATAATTGATACACTTGCTCTGACACAAGTTTATATAATTTGCTGCATCATACCTACATATACTACACTAAAACCCTTATTTCAATATATGAATGCTATTGACATCAATATCAGTCACTTCAGTTGTACAGTTCAGCACAATTATTTGGGAAATTGTAATATTAATGGTGACTACTTTGGAAAATGTTAATATTAGTGAAAATGGTACACTCATTTAAACATGTCCAATTATGTATTTAAATATAGAATTATGAGATCCATATTGTGAGGTCCTACCAAGTTTGTTTAAACATTTTGTAGTAAAAATGTTCTGCCAATGTTTAAATAAATACATCAAATATATAAATGTACATATAAATTAAATAAATATATTTTATATTCATCCTTAGAATGAAAGCAAACAGCATTTGATCGGATTTTTAAAAATATGCAATTTTACAAATAAATAATTATTTATATATAATTATTTATGTTATAGTACTATTTATTGCAAATCATAAAATAATGAATACATTTTTCACTTTTTCTTTAAATGGTTTTTCACTCATAATGCTGACACCAGATTGACTACAAATGTGTGAGCAGAGAAGACAGGAGACGGAAGTTTTACATTGTTTACATTGTGTTCACCATCTCAGAGTCGCCCCCTAGTGGACATGACTCTCACTGAAGCAATCAATCAGATTTTACATCTGGCTTAGCATTAAGTGCCGACTATAGGATGTCTACAGTACACAAAAAATGAACACCATGTGATGGGAATGAGGAAAATGTGCCAAACATACACAAGTACAAAACAAATAGATGTCTTGGAATAGTTTTAAATGCTGTTGAATCATGTTGAGTATAATTTAGCTCCTATTTCATGAATCTCACCTTCAGCATCAGATATGTTGCGGTACAGGCCAACAGTCCATGCTCAGTATGGAGGGAGCTGTTATCCAGCATAGTCAGGGTCCCAGTGTGGCTGTGGACTGTGCAGCCTTCGTGCTCCTGGTGTGGGAGGGAAACCTGCGGCTCGTGCCCATGGGAGTTCAACATTCACACACACATTTATACATCGCCCTTGCAGTGAGTGATGAAAACTATTTTTAGTTTCTTCACATTTCAGTAAAAATCCATCAGTTTCACTCGCCGTTCCTAACTGAACTGAGCTGGCAGCAGCACAGGAATTACGCAGTGAAGCAGGGTGAGGTGAGTGCTCCTCGCCCTCTAACTCTGCAACACACATTTGCAGCAAAAAAACCCCCTGAACTTATCCACAACCTCACAGAAATGAATTTGTAAAAGTCTAAAGGTTCACACCCCGAGCATCTGAACAACCAATGAGTGTTGCCTCATGGGGCACAGTGTAACCTCCGTCATACAGTTTGCACAGTTTATTATAATTGCTGTTGCTCTGTGGATTGGCTCCTCAGTCATGCACGGTTGAGTAGTGAGATATAAAGAAAGCTTTGCAGGATATTGGAGTCTCTCCGGGCAGTAGTGGTGAGCCATAGGAAAATACCTGTAGGATACCTGATCTTGTGCTCAGCACTGCTCAGACAAAAGCACCGAGTGGTGTCCCTGGCTGTGGTCAGTGGATTAAATTTCCCTCGTTCCTGGAGGAAGATGTTCTCCCTCAGGTCCTGTTTGGACACAGCTCTTGTAATGTGCCTGATAGACCTTAATGCTGATACAGACCTTACCCTTTCATAATTCCTGTCTGCCATAGACAGTTTTGTGAAGGAACAGCCCAGCTACTCTCTTCCTGCAGGACTTTGTTTTATTGCTGAGCTCACTCCCAGGGGTGTGGTGGTGGTGGGTGGGGGAAGGAGCTCTGAGTTCCCAAATGGCAGCGCTCTGCTGGGGGCTGTGTGGCCCTGCCTGCCTCCTGCTCCCTCTGAGCCAAATCGTAAACACCAGGGACCCTTATCTCCCATTGCCTGTGCCCTCTCTACATGAGCCATCACTGACTGACTCGTAGCACCTAGCTCTGAAACTGCCTCATCCCTTTTTAAAACTGGGATTTGTCAGAATCGCATGTGGGATTTTGAGAAGTCTAGAGATGTCCTCCACAGCCTCCTCATAAACACCTCATGCAGGCAGAGTCTTTGAAGAACATAAGCCAAAAAGAGACACACACACTCTTAAACACACATACATACACACACACACGCAAACACTCTCTTTGTTTCGCTCGCACCCACACACACCCACCCACATACACACACACACACACACACACACACACACACACACACACACACACACACACACACAACACACACACAATAGCAACAGAGGTAGTACAAGTTACTCCAGTTCTCTTTATATAATATACACAGACATAATCCTACATGGTTCAATGCCCGTACGATCTATTATGTTCTCTGTTGTGACAGCCATTACAGTATTGTTCGATGAATGGATAAAATGATATTGTACAGAAGTGTGTCTACCATACCCATCCATTTGTCTGCTCTGAAACATGAGAGGCCCCCCGTACTCCAACCCATGCACGCATCCAAAGAGTTCTGTAAGCCTCCATCATCCCACACAGCAGGAAGTATGTGGCAGCCTTGTTCAGCTATATATGGTATTCAAATCTGCCTGCAGCTCGAGCTCAGCGGTTTTTCATTAGAAATATAAGGGCATAAACTATGACAAGCAGGGGATTATATTCATATGAAGTTTATACTGTATGCATGCACAATGTATACAGAGCATCGGGGCAGTAAACAGTGCATTACATTTGTATTCTTATTTTACCTTGCTAAATTTTCACAAATTTGACCAGGTTGTAAAACAGTTTGCTGAATTTAAAGACATATTGACATCTATTGTACTGCCAAACGCGTTGTCTCTCTTTCATGTTATGACTGTTATGTTATTGAATGACTCCAGACATGAATTACCAGCCACTTTATTTTTCATTTAAGTCTGTCTGAAAGTACTAAGAGGTACGTAACTCAGGTCTACATTCAGCCCTACATCAACTAAGTTTACAATGGGAAAGAGGACACTTTCATGTCTTGCTTCTGCAAGGCTGCACATTTAGTGACAGTTTGTGCCTTCATATCTCATAGTTCCAGAACTGAATGACAAAGCTCAGTGTTTTCCAACAATGAAAAAGCAAAAAGGTTTTTTTATATATATATATATATATATACACACACACACAGGAGGTCCTTGAGTTACGACGGTCTCGAGTTATGTCGTTTCGTGGTTATGACGCACTCCCATAAATTACTTAAAAAACCCATTTCCGACCTAAGCTCAACCTACGCGGTTTGGTTTGTAAATACAACCACAGAAATAAAGGTAAGGAATTTTAGGTATAAATTCTGACTTACGTTGAAAATCGGCTTACAACACGTCACAGGAACGGAACTCATTCATATCATAGGACCCCCTGTATACATATTATATATATATATATATTTAAGCATATACAAGAGGAGGCCGGAGAGGAGAACCATTGATTGCGGTCATAAGGGGTTGCCAGCTCACTGACAGGCACAGAAAACACTGCATAAGATTGCTTAAGTCACAAAACAGCTTCACATTCGGAAACCACAAATAACAAGGCCAAAGGATGGCCCAGTTCCCCGTTAGTTCATGCTCATGTATTGTTTGTTGCCACCACCATTATTTTGCCTGCTCTCTGTCCATTTACACACACATACACCCCTGTTAATGTCTGTAGTGCTGCTCTTGAACAGAGACCTATAGGAGCACTTCTTCGGTGATGTCATGCACACAGCTGGGTTTTACTTTCATTTTAACTATTCATATGACACACGATATGATACGTACACCGCTGTTCACAATAATGGGGCAGTCTGGTTATGCATGTTGTTGGTAACTGGACTCCCTATAGCAGTGGCTCTGTGTCTCAAACATGCATACTGTACGCCAACCCAGTTAACACTGATCACGCACCCTAATTTTGAAAAAAAAATGAGCAGCACATCCCAAGACAATATCTCATTACCCAATACCTTCAGCAAACATACATAAAACCTGACCTATCAGTCTGTCTGATGGCACTTGTCTGTCTTAAACAGATATTCAGTAGGGATCCTTAAATATGGTGTGTCTAGGCAGGCTTTCATACTGAATGTAGCCTCAGACAGGCTGACCTGGTTGCTGTGTATGGCTTTAATATTGACTGCAGCCTCATACCGATTAATCAGCTTGGACTGCATGGCTTTCGCATCGATCACATCTTTAAATGGCTTGACCAAGTTGCGGTGTGGGGCTCTCGTATTGACCATGATCTCAGAAAGATTGACCAGGTCGCACTGTGTGGCTCGTGCATTGACGGTAGCCTCAGGCAGACTGTCCAGGTTGTGGCATGTAGCGGGTGGGGCATTTCGCGGGAGTCAGGAGAGGGACAGAATGAAAGAAATCAAATATAGCAAGCCAGTACAGCTGCCTGCACAGCTGCATGCTGCCTGCGGACGCTGCCCCCTTCCCCCAGGTGGGAACACTCTGACCTCGCTCTGCTGGTCACCCGGACGCTCCATGCATTAGGGCAGGCTGGCAAGCATAGGGGCCGGGGCCATGGCCGTGGCCCCTAACTCAGATAACAAAAGAGCAGGCTTGCTAATGAGTGCAGGGAGGCTAATAACAAAGCCCCTGTCAACCCCCCGGATCAACGCTGGTATTCGCTCTGAGGGGAGCAGCGTGTGAGCGACGGACTAAACAAACATCCACGGCACGCATGTGCCCTACACACATGTACAGAAATGCAGAAATAGCTCTATTTTTTCCACATTACTTTGGACTTTATTCTAAAACAAAAAAGTTAATACTATTCAGCTGCATGTGCAACAGTAATTAAATACTCACAAAATGAAACAATGCAACATTAAATATATATTTTAATAAATATTTTCCTTTGACAATGCTGGATATTTAAAGGAAAAATATTAATGGATAGAAGTACAATCAACTGTCAGCTATTGGCTTTTTATTGACCAATCAAAAGGTTTTGCACTCCACAACAAACCATAATGATTGGTTCAACTCAATCAGGTACTGACATCATGACACTGAATTCTATTAACACTGTGGAACAGTACTAGTGCCAGATGATGATTTGAGTCGTGACTACAAAAATCTCCCCGTAGCTTCACATCTATTTATCTGTGCGAGGTGTTAGAGTGTGTTATCACTTTGTCAGAACATTTTAAGGACCAGACTACTGTGAAAGACTGCTAAGACTTCCCTTCTGAGAAAGTTTACAGGGAGGTGACGACGTCAAAAAAAACAGTTCATCTTAGGTAAAAATGTCAGGGAGTTATCTGGGGGAGAACATCATCCTAAATGTTGGAGTAAAACAAGTGACCTAAGAAGCCTAACGTAGCAGAGGATAGTTCACAAATGAGATACACAAATATAAATCAAAAGAAGGACAACCATATCAAACAGACACCATGTTCAACACCAAGACAGAATTTTAAAATACTCACTGAAATACTAAGTGATCCTGTAATAGTATTAGCTTGAAAATAAAATCAATTATTGAAAAAAATCTTGAAATAAAAAAACCAAGTGCATATTAGGCACAAAGGAGATATAAAAATGCATTCAGAAATATCTGCTTTAGATCTGAGTCACACAGATACAAAAGAGGCTGATATTGAAACCCATGTGTCTCAGTGCGCTTTCTGCCATCACAATGACATCACAGCTAAATCCAGAGCAGATTAATCTTCCAATTGACATGCTATGATGGGACGTGGAGCATATGAGAATATGTATTAAAAAATGTACATTTACTTCCATTTCCTTTTATCTTTTGAAAGAACTACCAAGGACTACCAATTTAAAACATGGATTTTAACTCGAGGCCATCATCGGTGCAACAGGTATGCAATAACGTATTAAGTGTTCCAAAAACTCCAGCCATACCCTGATAAAAACATCCCTGTCAATAAGATTCAGACATCACAAGATAACAGTTCGATGACCAGATGATACTAACCAGCCCATGTAAACTTGTCAATTGTAAATTAATCATTAAGCAAACCAATTTTGCTTTATTACTATAGCCTAAGTGATAAGAAATAAAACATCAGGTTTAATTTTATGACAAAAATACAAATATAGTAGCATACAATATTAACATTTCTTTCACAGGAGAAAGAAGATACTTCCATGTTTAATGAGGAAAAACACTTCAGGCCAAAATCAGAACTAGTTTTTAATTAAAATTCAGGCAATTTAGAGCAAGCTGAGGAGATACAGCCTGTTGTTTAAAATATTTTTTAAATGACAACACCAACTATTTTTAAGGGTAAGGGGTGTGTAGTTATTCTTGAACGTGGGGGGTGGGGGGAGGGCGGGGTGCTGGTGGCAGAGACGCGGCAAGATCGCGCACATTCGCATTCTCTGGGAAAAGGCCTCGCGTCGTCTCACACATTCAACCTCCTTCTCTCTGGCTGCCTGGAACACTGCCTCATGCCTGCCTTACATTCATTATCATCAATCTGTATAAAAGCAGATTAATTGCTCTGTGCCGCAAATAAAAGACTGGATGAATTTTGTTCTGAAGGACAGTTTAATAAATGGTTTTATTTCACCGTCAATCAACATGAACATCTGTAAAATATATATATATTTTTTATTTTTATTTATTTATTTTTTTCGCTTTGAGTTTTTTTTTTTTTGATGAGTGAGCCTTTTTCTTGCACTGCAGTACCTGACAGGATATTAATCAGTTTTGACCTACATCTGTAACAGGACACCATTAGGAGGAAAAACTGGGAGAAACAAACAAACTTCACAGGCAGAACTGGGCTATCCCCATGCAACAGCTCATCACAGATCCGAGGGCTTCATGAGGGATCTGGCACTGTCATTACAGGGGAACACTTTTACACAAGGACGAAGCCATGAATGTCTCTTGCTTTATATTAGCTGCATTGAATACGTCCACTTACATAGATTTTATTGGTCCCTTCAGCTTTACCCTGGCAAGAGAGCACTCTACGTTCTTATTCCAGATTTATGGGATACGGCCAGTACCGTACTAAAATATGAGCATAAATAGACGCCAAATAGTATCTTGGTTAAACTGCCAAAGGACACAATATTATGGAATATTATGGAAAAGGCTACTGTAACTTGTCATTCAAGACATTAATTATTAAAACTGAATCAGCCTCTTCACTCCAGTTCCTTTTTATTGCCTGTCACTGTAATATAAGCGAATAAATGTGTGCATACGTTACAGTTCACAATGCTGCCAGTGTCAACGAATCAAGGTTGATTAAAATCACTTATTCTATTTATTAATACTCCTGTCAATCTAATGAATGAATTTAAACCCTGACATTGTGCTGCAATACAATAATTAGTTTTCAAGATTGATATGTCCACCTAGAGCCGGTGACAAATGCGCCTCCTGTGAATGTCTTTGCTGTACGCGAGGCACCTGTCACTGCACACCTGCAGCTAAGCAGGCAAAATGAGAGGACACACTCCAACTAGACTCAACAATGAATATGATGCACAGAACTGGTGATTCCTTTGTAGATATAAATGCAAAAATAATGATTCGATCACTATGTATGGTCATATGTAAGGTTTCTGAGTTGTATACTGGGACATTGTATGGATACTATTGTCTTTTATACTGAGTCATTATCTGCATGTGGAAGTCACTTAAAAAAAAACACACTGGCCCATCAGCCTTTGGGTGGCTCACCTGGGGAAGACGCTCATTTCAAAAGAAAGTGTGAGCCCCGTCACTGCATGCTGTCCCTGTGCTACTTCGGCAACATGGGCTGTATGTAACCGCTGTTATGTCTGCAGTCTGGAAAGCAGCAAGATTAGCCACGCGCCTACAGCTCTCTCTCATCCTGTATTTAGCAGTAGTAAAGGGTTGTTAGCTGAAGTTTGACGAGCTCAGTTGTGGGAAAAAAAGGGGGGAAATCAGCGATGAAAATAAAAAAAAACAGTCTCTCTCATACATGGCTGCATTTTCCCTATCCCAGCTGCTCTTGCAGACAGACCCTCCTGTTGACATTCTCTCCCAGAATGCTCCTGTCATGCGAATAACTAATGAAATTGTTCACAAGCATGGCCATAGTCCATTAGAGGTCTGAATATTCAACATTCCCCAAACTGATAAACAGACTGCAATCACATAAACATATACAGGATTTCATTATCTAGATTACCAGTTTATTACAAAAAAGATTTTTCCAGGAAAGAATAATCTTGAATGCAACTGAATATGAGAGGTTGATTACATAAACATGCAGGACAAATACCAGTGAGACAGTGAGACAAAAGCATAATTCAGAGCTGTTCATTTTGAAGTTCATTTGAAATAAGCATCCTTCTGTGAGAATGGTTTTGTTGCAATTATCTCTTGGAACAAAGCTGCGGAAAGCTTGTCTGCAAATCTGTTAATGAGGCTGCCCAGTTTTTTAGAAAGTGAGAATTCTGAATTTTCTGAAACGCCTCTAGTTGAAAACCTGTTCACTGTCAAATTGCAATTATGAATGGAATATTAAACGTTGTGTAGCATCTGTTTCAAAGTATTTGTTCTCTGTTTTACATGTCAAGAGAAAGCTTGAAGTTTGAGTTTTTAAATTGACAATGGCTATATAGACTTACCATTTCATATACGACTGCAGTTCTTGATAATTCACTGAAACAGAGACTAGAAGTGAAAGAATATGACTCAGGCGATAACAGTACCACTCCAGCACTTCCTCGTTTCACATGTGGACCTTTTTTACTGCACTGCTCAGCAGGTTATCTGTCAAATATTTCATAGTCTTCACCCTTTTGCCTATTCCAATTCAGATGGTAATAACTCTCTGCTGTTGCTGTTAACTCTCAGTTGATGCTGTTATATTCAGTTGTTAATGGAATCTTCAATAATGTTGAATGAGACTGTCGAAAAATAATGCACACCCTTGGGCAAATCAGAAATGATTATTTAATCAATCCATAGTATTAAATATTTTAGTAGACCCAAAGAAAGCATGGCTGTTCTACCTCTCTGTGAAATCAACCAATCATTCCACCATTTACACATATTTATGACCACTTAAACTAAATAATCCTATTAATTACACCTCTTTGATTTCTCAGCTGCAATCTTTTATTATAGTAATATGCATGTCACAACAGGAGGTAGCATTTGGTTATTGGGATTGTGCCAGTTGAAATGTAAATAATTTGTGATTTGTTGAGTGATTTGTTGCAGACAAATATCTAGAAAAATACTAACATGTAAGCTAGTGAAAGATACTCTGATAGAAGAGAATATTAGTTTTGTCTTCCTAATATTTAGTGGTATAATGTTTTTTGTGATTTTATGGAAAAAGAATATACTGCAGTATATTGTAAAATTGCAGTCATTGTCAAAATATACATAAAATATACAGAAGCATATTATGCTTCAGTAAGTGTTGGTTGGTTAAACACTGTATGAAGACGAAACCAGCCTAAACAACTATGCCACCATCACTTTCCATTTAATTGCTCTTTTATTTCCCACTCATTCACCTTCCAGAATGAGAGCTCACGTGTATCCCTTTGGGAGGGTTAGCCTCTGGCTACTAATGACACTGGCGCACAAGCCCCAAAATAAAATAGGACATGTGTCTGACCAAATGCAAAATTATGTTTGTTTTTATATATATATATATATATATATATATATATATATATATATATATAGATTCAATAACGTGGTTTAAATAAGAAATATCTTTTAACCCAGCCAATCCACACAGAAATCAAGAAAGCCAATTCATTTGGCCTCCTGTAAATAAATGTAATTCATGTTCACACACTGTCAGTAAATCAGATATTAGCCTCTGCCAACTAATCTGGCACAGCTTCATAAAAATACAAAGAGGCAAGAAGAAGTACAAGCACTTCTACAACTCTGGAGAAACCTATTGGAATATTACTGCCATGTTCATGAGCAGCCTCGCCAATGGAATGCCACATTAATCATTTCTGATTTTATATGTCCACACATCTGAGTATTATTCAGCAATCTAAAACCTACACAAGAGCCTCTCCAATACACAATCTGAACAGGCTTGTAGTTTCTCAGTAAACTTTTAATTTACTGCATGATTCCCTTGCTTTAAAGCATACAGGTGCAACACATCCGTCAGTAAAAGTAATTCTTTGTGAAAAGCCATCTGCATCACATTTTTGTGTAGCAATGCACCAATCAAAGCTTCATCAGGTGAAGCCAAGGCCTCAGCACTGATGAGATAACTGTAAAAATGCAAGTGCTTGATTAAAAAAAAGGTAAACTGCAAATGAGTTCAGCCACAAGCCATACATGCTTATTAGTTCTCTGCCATTTCTCCAAGAGACCATAATAACCTAATGGCAGACTCCAGACTCTTGCGTCATCATTCACCCCCTCCCCACCCCCACACACACACCCAGCCCATGTGCACAGAGACTCACACAGACTTACAGACATATGCACACGTGCACACACACACACACACACACACGCATGCAAACACTTGAAACGCAGCTCTAGCTGAAGGTTCTTAAATAAGGTTATCCCCAGTTACAGTTTTTATTTGGTTTGTTATGTATAGCATTTTTCCAGATAGCAGAACCTGCTTGTGCTGGCAGCTGAAGGAAGTTCACCTAGCAGCAGTGCTTTAAAGGGCAGCCCAGTCCTGGAGTATTCATGGGCCTCCTGGTCCCCCTCCCCAGGGATCAGGAATCAGCTTATGCGTGTAGCTTATTTGTGTTGATGTCTGGCATGCCAGCATCCGTACAGCTTAAATGCCATGAATATTTAATGCACATATGGCATGGCCTTCTCAGCGCTAATCTTCTACAAGACAAATTAAGTTACAGTAAAGCTTTTCCCTTAAACACTGTCTGGAGATTTTCAAAAGAAAAGCCATTTGACCCTAACAGAAGTTACCTAGATAGCTCACTAATGCAAATGATGGACTGGGGAATAAACTGTTGCATACAATTCAGTCAACTTTATTTACTGAAGCTGACTTATATTTAAATGTATCTGTTTTTTCTTAACCGGCAGTTTAATGAGTTCAGCAAGCATCAAAATTCACAAGCCAATCTGTATCAGCAAGGAAAAAAAAATAACACTTAACACTGAATCACTGAGTCATACATCCAAGTTAAGGACAAATGTTGATTGAATCTAGGCCAGTGACTTTCATACTCCCCCTTAAATGTAACACGTAATAAGCAGACTGTACTGCATGTATGAAAAAACACTCTATTCCGTCCGCTCAGTCTGACTGCAAGGAGACACCATTTACAAGCAAAAGCAACTTTATCTCTTCATTATCTATACTTCTGCTGATCAGGCCAGGAATGAGCCAGAGACCTGCGCAGCTGCTGCCAGGGAGGCAGGCCCCCAACCCCCCTCACAGAGAGCAGCATCTGTGCGTGGATGCTGCCCTGGAAGAGGGAGGCTTAGAGTGGTGTCCCTTGGGACCCCGATCACACATAGACATACTCCGCTGGAGTGTGAGGCTGCCGTGGTAACCATTTCCTCAGGACACAAAAGGAGGTTATGAGTTCCCTGTGTTTGGGATAGCCACAAAACCAACAGCAGTCTGTTCCCATTCTAGCCACAAACTTGATTAAACTTAACCATGCAAGAGTCATTCACTGACTAGATGATGCTGAGTCATTCTCTGTAGTGGACTGGTGAGATTTTAAGCTCAACGGGGATATGGGTATGGAGCTAGCATGGTGAAAAGTATCACCTTTTTAGGTTCCTGATAATATTCCACTCTGGTTCAAAATGACGCACATACATTTGCCGGTGGGATTTTGAAAGATGGTAGCACAGCTAAAAATTTTTGCTGTGGTATAATCTGTGAAGTGGGTACAAATTCTCTTTTTAGTTCCTTCAGTCATGACTTCAGCGACACTCATTTCTTATGATTCATCTCAGATGAGTATAAGAACGTCTGCTGTGATCTATTTCCCGGAGGTGCTGTTTACTGCGTTGCGTCTGATTTCTCCGCCATGCACTAAATACTGCTGCTGAAACCATTTCTGCAGACAAGCCGATGTTTTGACAAGCATATGCGAATTCTTTGCAAACTCAATTATGGAATTTAGCCCGTTGAAAAACAGCAAATCCTGCTGAACCGACAAGCTTGTCTAAACAGATGTATGCAGCACCTGTGGAATTAGATTATCCTCCTGCAGAAATCCCAGGTTACTGCCACAAAAGCCCGGCTGATTGGATGCTGTGCATTATGTGATTTTGTTTGATTAACATTAGACTAAATTGAATTTGTGTACTGATATGTGTGACTATGATTAATCTTACACAAATTCAGTTATTTTTATGAAACTGAACTTGCCGTCAACAGTTTTGGGTATCCAGCCGTCGTTCATGTAACACCACTACTTTGACAACAGCGAAAAATGTTGCATTTGTAATAATGATGGCAATTAAAATTGTCCATAATTTGAAATTTGCATAAGTAAGTTGTCTGTTTTTCTGCACATGATCAGATGAAGGCCAGTAAACAAGGTAGCCAAGTCATTTTCCCTATCAAATTAATTATTTAATGACATTAGGATGGTCATATAAAGTAGAAACTTACATATTCATAACTTACAGATCAAGTATTGTAAAAAGGTAGGGTAGCATTCAAAGTAGCATTATAATTATGATTTAACATACACTGAGGCAAAAGGAGCAAAAATTACATATATAATACAATCAAACTGAATGACAGTACTTGTCTTAGAACCATTATTTAAAATAGTACATGGGATAATTAGTAAAAAAATATATATATATGAATTCATCTACAGAACAAGCTGTAAAAATCCATATTTGGGGCAAATGATTGGCTAGCTGATGTTGCAAAATAGCTTGGCACAGTTAAAGATCTAAGTAAATTAAGGTAGCTATTCAACCAAACCACAAATGTTTATCTTCTTGTTATCATCTTTGCATAATGGACCAATGAAAAAGGTTATCATTTAACCAGAGGTAATAATACTTCCCATTAATGATAACATTTTGAAATGAACATCTCCCGTCCTATAATTATTTGCACAGGTAGTGTAAAATCATAGATCCGCTCACTCCCACAGGCAACAGCAGTCTGTGTTTTCTTCCAGTCTTCCAATCCTTCTTTCACTTTACTCAGTTAACAGCTTTCAGTTTCCCTGAAATATACACAATATTCCTTTTTCCATTTCAAATTTGTTTTTGAAATTTTAGTTTTTGAAAATTAAAGATGAGTAGTATCTTTTTTTTGCAGTTATCAGTCCACTGTACACATGGGTATTTAAAGTGTATCCCTACAGTAGTTCACAGGAATTTCTTCTGCATTTGTTATTCCTGGAGATTAGCCTAAGGGGACAATTGTATAGATAAAAATTCCAACCAATAAAGCTTTTGAGCTTTAAATTGCGGAGTCTTACTGTAATTTCTAGATTTTTTTATTTCAGAGTTATAGACCATTCCGAGTTACAAACTTCCACTGATCCTGAGGTATTTGTGTGTCTGTCTTTCTGCTATACTAATCACTTTTGATCAATGATTAAAATGTATTGAGTTCACGATCTCACCAAGAATGTTTCCAAGGGCTGGAGAAAATATTTCCTGACTGACACATGTCAGGATTTTGCTCAGAATTAATGGTAGGTGCCACTGTCAGTCAAACTGCAAAAAGGTTCTTGTAGAAGAACCCTGCCAACTTCAACAATGACAATGGGAACACGGAATAGGTTATCAAATCAGTAAATTCAAACATACCCATGACTTATAAAATTAATAAAATCATCCTATATTTTCTGCAAATCCAGAGTCCCTGGAAAATGTTCAAGGGTCAGATGATTACTTATTCATCAAATTGCTATTATTTAAATTACAAAATTAAATTGGGTAAAAATAATTGTATGGCAGTCCACAAAACGCTTGTCAATGATCATCATTAGGATTATCATTGAAATCTATTCTCCATTCATAGCCACATAAGGGATAATGTCACAATTTCATCCAATTTTTTTTTTTTTTTGCATGAGTCTGTTTGTGAGCATAAAAGCACACAGGCGCACACAGACCCACACACATTCACACACACAAACAATCGTTGGTTAGGGTCGCCAAGGTTTTGGAACATATGGTCTCTATAATCTGAACTAATAGGCAGCATGCTTGAGATAATGTGGTTTCGGAGATTTTGTTATATCATCCCAGCACGCAGAGCTCACTCTGGATAAATCCCTGTTGATCTACTGTGCCCTACTCCAGAGCACAGAGAGTGGGGACACAAATACTGTAATCCCTGCCAGAATCCCTAGTCAAACTGAGCTGCTAACACTTCTA
Source organism: Albula goreensis (assembly GCA_022829145.1). Classification (NCBI taxonomy): domain Eukaryota; kingdom Metazoa; phylum Chordata; class Actinopteri; order Albuliformes; family Albulidae; genus Albula; species Albula goreensis. The sequence goes on from CM040748.1 coordinate 10,417,353, forward strand.
CAAGGTGAGGAACGTGAAATAGGCTCCAGCTGGCCAAAACGGGTGGCACCATTACATAACCATCAGGCTTAAATCTGTGTTTAGTGTCCCAATTTGAACAGTATTTAACAGTCATTGAACAATAATATGTTAAATGGTTTTGCGCAATTTGTCACTCACATCAGTGGCAGTGTGATTTACGAATATTGTGTCATCTTCGGTCTGTACACTTCTGGCTTACCCCAGCTCTGACCAAGAGCACAGTTAACCTCAGTGAGTATCCTTTAGGCAGTAAGATGGAGAGCTTACATTTATGATTGCATATGTTCACTTACTCAACCCCAGGACAAAGGGTCATGGGTAGTGCGCTGTTGTTTTTCGGCAGCCAGATTACGCAGCCTGTGATGCTGCTGAAATGTGTCTGTAACTGCTCTTGTTGAACACATGTCAGAGTAATTGGCTGTGATAAACCACTGATTAATTAGATTAGGAGTGAGCAATCATAACGAGTTTGGTGCAATCCAACAAATTATCTCATTAACTGAATGGATTGCACTGGATAATTCTTACAATTAAAGAAGCATCATCTAAAAGCCTTTCAGAAAGTTTTCACAACACAGCCTGAATCCATGACAGAAGACCAAATTATGATCAACCATTTGATTAATTAAATGACTGTGATTCAGTTTAATTCCCAAATATAATACACTGAACCATTTCTAGAGGGGGCCCGACATTATGGGCACATCTTGTGCATTCACAGTTAGCCAAGATACAAGAGTTAGCTAAATGTAAATGTGTGACATAAATTTTGATCTACAAAACCTATATTATTCCACATTTTAAATGAATCACAATATGGTTTTGTGATACTGTAATACAACTGAAGTGATTGATTCAGAGATTTCTCCATTTATCTTTGCATCACCCAACAATGATTGGAAGAATGAAAAATAAAAAAAAAAACTAGTCTTCTGCTGAGGCGCAGTAAGATTGATGGATGTAGTAAAGAGCAGGAACTCCTTTTAAACTCTCTGGCACATTAATCAAGCATTCCCAGAGGTGTGCTCTCAGCTGCAAAAAAAAAAGTTAATCTGACTCGCAGCTTAATGATTTCTTGTTAAATGGTTTGAGAAAATGCCTATTAAATGGACCTTAATGGACTGCAAATTAAAGCTGTCTGTGTGTGGAAGGGCAGAGAGCAAGCAGTCTGTTTAAAGAAGAAGAGGAGAAAAACAAAGAAGGCCCTCTGCTGTGATTATACAAAACTGACTTCTATGTTTCACTCTGTTAATAATGCATGTTCCACAACAAGGCCAGAGCAACCGCTGCTTAGTGAGCCGGCTAAAGCACACATTAGGAACCGCAGAACTGCTCACAGAAACCGTCACAACTGGGCTTTTAGCATCTGGTCCCTGGCTGTGTGTTCTCTAAGTGAAGCACAGCAGGCATGGATGAATGACTTTCATGGGGTCTTTAGTACTAAGAATGGCCCATGAGCCTTTCACTCTGCTGGCCCAGGCAACAGAGCACTGGAGTGAGGAACACCTGGAACTCTGCAGGCTGGCTACTCATTCTGTTGCATCTTGGGAAAACTTCCCTGTGATATAACAAAGTGCCATTTGTTACAGGTGCCAGGTTTGGGTTTAGTTGCATTATTAAAGAAATCTGCTGCCGTATTACCATGTAAATCTACACTAAAGCTTATGAGATCTACTTTAGTGATACTTTAGCATGGCCATTCTATTAACAGATAGATTAGCAAGCTCCTGCTGTGCACCTTGTTCTACGTTAAAATAAAACCTAAATAAAATCTGGCTGGGTGACAGCATGGAACATTTACAAGATTTGTAGCAGCCATGAGCCTGTTCTAATACCCGATACATCCCATTTAAAAATGTCCAAATTGCGATTATTAATATGCTTACAATTAGGCCTGTTACAAATAAAAAATTAAACTGCAATATATTACAAATCACACATGTCCATCTTGGAAGAAGTGCGCTCTTTAAAACAAACCCTCTTCTCTTTTGTTGTTTCTCTTTGTCAGATTTAAACACCACTAACCAATATAACTCAGCATGCACTGGCTATACCAAAAAGCTGTTTCTAGCGGTGTTTTTGAAATAAACGGGAACGGGAGCTTTCGGTAACCGACTGGAAAATATGGAAAGAACTTCACGGATGGCTTGAAAGGCAGGGGGTGGGGATGTGTGTGTGTGTGGGGGGGGTAACAGTGCGGCTCCGGGGTTTGGGAGAGAGCGGGGTTTAGGTCTGAAAGAGGTGGATAATTCCTGTGACAATGGCACCAATGCGGTGCGCGGGCGTGTTCCTGTTGGAGGGCAGACTGCTGGGGAGTGGAGGTGCTGTCAGCCGTGTGCCTGCCTGCCCGCCCGCCTGCCACGCCGATATATTTAACTCAAGTCGTTCTCTTGGCAGCCCATCACAGGATCGCTGTGACACAGCTGAGACAAGCCGCGGCGATTCGCCGCTCCACACCGTCCCCGGTGCTCATAATTCAGGCCGGAGATCGCATGGCTTGAATCGGTGCCCGCATTGACCACAATCAAAAATGAGGCAACACAAAAGCTGGGTCTCGTATACTATACTCCTAAAATACACCAGAAGAGAGGGATGTCACATGATGCTTGGATTCTGAAGTTAGGCTCTCAGGCTCAAAAGTCAGGTTGTTGTAGTACTGATGACAATACAGTAAAAGAGTACTAGTGTTTTTTCTGGGTTGAACGCATTGTTTGCTGGCACTGATTAAGGGTTGTTCATTACAAAACTTTGGGGATTTTGGTTATTGGATGTGGTTGTAAGGACCATCTGCTTTGGCTTGCACAAGGACATGAGCTGGTTTTCAGTACTACCGCCATAGTCAGAACAGATGACGTCTTCATCCCTTAAGGTCCTGTACTTGCACAGACTAAGGGCCAGTAACAGACTGAGGTAAAAGCCTGGGCTTGGCATAGCTAAACCTGCCAGATAAAGTTTTTTTTTTTTCAGTACTGAATTACAGGCCAAGCTACATATATTTCATGTTATTCAAACTCACTTTGTTTGTATTCATTAGTTTGCTTCTATTTACTTATATGTCTATATGTAGTATAGTGTAATAGCCTATATTACTGTAGAAGCCTGGTCTTCATTTATATATTTGTTTACGATTTTAAACCTAAACAATTAAAAGATGACATCATCAGCAGTAAGTTAAAGGCCACATATTACTCTTTCTGGAATATGATAATGCATTATATACGCCAAAAGTACAGTACTAAAGGCCATTTTGTTCTGGTTAGTTCTACCAAAGATTGTTTGGGTTTACACCGTTGTTGTACTGTATTATTTCATCAGAATCATTGACTCCCTTGGTGTTCGTCGACCGTTGCTAGCGACGTTCGCAGGTAAGCAGTCTGGGATAAACTGTGCGTGCTGTAGAAAACTTGCCAAGTATAACTTAAAGATGGTTTACAGCAATGTAGTTAGCTAACTAGGCAAGCAATACTTTTAAGCCATGTGGCTAACGTAACGTGATATGCTACTGATGAAAAGCATGTCAATCCAAATATGTTAGCTATATAGCTTGCTTAAGTTGCGTTACTTAAATGACAGGCTCTGCAGCCTAAAAATTTCCTTAAGATTTATCGCTATGTTTAAGAAAATGCAGCTCAATAGTTGATAGGTTAATGTCAGAAGATATCTTACCGCGTTCAGAGAAGAATGTTTCGTCCAGTCAAATAGCTGGGAATAAAATAAAAATAAATATTAGGAATCGTGTGTTAACTGATGGCCCCAAACACAATGAAAAATTGTCCTCCTGTCCTACCAGTTATGTTAATCAGGTGTCTTCTATAAATTTTTGGGAAACAAGTTGGAAAAGTTTTGTGTAGATGCTACACACCTGCACAATTAGAGCCTTTAGCGCGTGTGCATGTGAGGGCTATCGATAGTGCACCTCAGCGTTCCCATGTTGAGAGACTGATTATAGCCTTAAAACAGCTGAGAGTGAAACAACATTGCGGTCTCTGTTCTTATGATCCAGCCTGTCTGTAAGCCAAGTGATAGTTTAGCCATGGTCCAGTCGCAGTTAAAGCGACGTTCCTTACTGAGGGACCTAGACCCGCCTCTAGTCTGCATGGCGCTCTCCTTTCCAGGCCCTGCGTATGACTCACGCTGTTCACATACGGAGCGTGGCATAACACACGCACACACACACACGGCCCACTCGGTTGCGCCCTGTTGTCTGAATTGAGTACAGATGACATTACTATTTTTTTTTATTACAGCCCGCATCATGTGGAAAGAGGGAAATGTGTTTAACCTTTGCACTCTCCTCTTTCTGCTGGCCACGTATAAGTGAAAAATCTCTGAGCCGTACGAGCAGAGGGCAGCGCGGCTCACTAGCGCTCTTGTCTTTGGTTTTATCTTCCCACCATACATGTCAACACAGTCGATTCTATCTCACTTACCTTGGAACCACTATACGAACACCATTCTGTATGGAAACCATAACATCAGTTCTGTCAGACATACCTTGTTGAGCTCTTATCATTGTAAAATATATCACTTATCATTTCCCCATTTATAATTGCTCTTACATTGTACTAAACACTGCAAGATAAAGTGTAAAATCGTTTTGCTAGTTATTGTGGAGTGAAATGTAAATGGCTCCAAGATGCCCAATGGAATCTGTATTTGATAATAATAATAATAATAATAATATGATAATACCCACAAACAGCATAGCTTTTTTCTGTTTTCATCCGATTGTGCAGGAATTAGTCTTTGGTATCCTCTTGAAGTGGCTTGTGAGTCGTGACCATGTCTCACCTTAATTTGTGCATTTTTCCATTTGATAATGGATAACCGCACTCTGTTCTGCCGCGAAGACAGTCATGCACCGTCTACCACATACCTTACTGAACATTCACCCAATTCACCCAAACCCTCGATCAAAAAGATGACCAAACACCCCTAATTAAATCACAAACTGGTGGAGTTTTGCTCAGAAGTTAAAACCAGAAACTGGAGAAGGCACTGCCGTAATTTCTCTGCCTTTGTAATTGTCAGCTGTTATGAGAGGACCGGACGAGTAAAGGAAACACGGAGTGTTGTCTGTTGTCTAGTGTTATATGCCTGACTGCGGGGCTGGGCTGTGAGTACAATGGGGATTTTGTGTTGTAAACACAATCAACAAATTTTTCATTCATATTTTGAGGGGTTGAAGGCTTTTTTACTTTAGTGAGGATTTGGGTTAAATGACCTGAAAGAATTAATAGAGCAAGTCTGTTCATTTTTAGCAAGTCCCTAAAAATTTTAATTTTCTCAAAAATATTGAACTGTGATGATGAGGCCAGAATGATTTTTGCTAACACACTAAAACACAATGGACACTGAATGAATGTGAATATGATACACACGATGGTTTAAAATGTTTATTTAAAACATTTTTGAGTCATTGTGAGCTTTGAACTTTGATCTGTGTTCTCTTTAAATGAACTGTTATGAATATTCGATTTTAAAATCTATATGAGAGACAGAATTCAGATTAATACAAAACTACAATATAGTTTTTTTTCATACATATATTCATGTATTACTCTGCAGAAATGGGTATTGTTCAAGAACAGAGCAGAAGATCTTAAATGTTGTTTTTTTTTTTTTTGAAAGCCATGTATTTTCCCTCTCACAGCCCTGATTTTATCATCATAAGGCCAGCCTGTTAGTAACCATGACAACCATGTAACTATTCATCAGATCCATCCCTAATTAGCAGTCTTTTGGTCAGGTTTTCTGTTTTTCAATTTGTTTAGAAGCAGGGGGCCTAAATTTCTGTACAAGAGTACATGGAAAAGTTCCATGCTATTTTTCATCTTCAAAAACCTGAACAGCTACAATTTACTATGGAGCTCAGGGTTACACTGGAATACAAGACAACGCTGAGCGAGAGCAGGCCATTTATGTGGGCTTACCATTCCAGGAGCATGTTCAAGATGTATGTGAAACATACTGTATATGTACAAAACCTGTACATACTGCAAGTGCAAGAGAAGTAATTCAGTGAACCCAGTGCTAAATGACAACATAAGGTATTCAACAATAATGGCCTGAAAAAAATACAAGCAGGTGAAACATTCTAAATCAACAAAAGGGCATCGTAACAAGAAAAGTCAATTCCACAAAACACAGAAGTAGAATTTCTAAATTTAGGAAAAAAATAGTGATACTTTCAAAAATTACTTTCAGTTCAGTGTACTTTTAATGGGATCATTACCAAAACCTGTACTGACTGTTAAGTTTAGCAGATAAATGTTATAACATTTTCTTCTTGTGCTGGAAAAAATGGTTCCAAAACCCAGTACATGAAACCGTACCCTTGTTAGTCTTACAATTGTCTGAATGAAAATAATAATAGATGAGCGGCATTGTTGTTAATTGGTTTGGCAATGAAAGTGTTAGTTGTGCTTTAATTAGCAACACCTGAAACAAATATATGCATGCTGATGAGCTAATGAAACGATGAGGTGATATGTCTTTTTTTTTTTTTACTTTTTGCATTCATTGGTCTTAAACAAGCATAGCTCATCTTGTCCTGGGAACAGGATTTCTAGCAGTAAGAAAATGATAATCCATCAACCTGTGAAATAGGATAATGGGATAAAACAAAGAAATTGTGGAATGAAAATTCGTACAAAGTCGTGCCTTCAGAATGACATACAAAATAGAAGAAAACCTTTGAAAGTAGACCTTGGACACAGTCCATCATGTGTATTCTCTTGGCCCACTTGCCGTCATTTCTTTACAGTGTTACATATTTTATAAGTGTGGAGTCCCGTGCTTTAACTAATATGTATGTAATTCTCTTTTGCAGGGTGCAGGGTGGGTGCCCATCACGGGGGCATCGGTGCACCAGCGCCCCCTGGATACGACTGTCATTATCTCCCACGGTGAATGGTTTAGCTGGCACACTTTGGGAATATAAAACTGCTTGACTTATTGGCTCTTGCCCAATATATTAAAAGGCATGAGTGTGGGCAGGATCAAGCGCTACAGCATCGTGTCCTCAGAGGAAGAAGCGTTGCGTCTCACCACCATGCCTGGGGTGAACGGCTTCGGCAACGGCAAGATTCACACCCGGCGGAAGTGCCGCAACCGCTTTGTGAAGAAGAATGGCCAGTGTAATGTCCAGTTTGCCAACATGGACGATAAATCGCAGCGGTACATGGCTGACATCTTCACCACCTGCGTGGACATCCGCTGGCGGTACATGCTCGTCATCTTCTGCTTGGTGTTTGTAGTGTCCTGGCTGGCCTTTGGGCTGGCCTTCTGGGTCATCGCCCTGGTCCATGGTGACCTGGATAACCCTGCCGGGGATGAGAACTTCACGCCTTGCGTCCTGCAGGTCAATGGGTTCATTGCTGCTTTCCTGTTCTCCATCGAGACACAGACCACCATCGGCTACGGTTTCCGTTGCGTCACGGAGGAGTGTCCTGTAGCCGTCTTCATGGTGGTGTTCCAGTCCATTGTCGGGTGTATAATCGACTCTTTCATGATTGGCGCAATCATGGCAAAAATGGCCCGGCCCAAGAAAAGGGCCCAGACGCTGCTGTTCAGCCACAATGCAGTGATTGCCATGAGGGATGGAAAACTCTGCCTCATGTGGCGGGTTGGCAACCTCAGAAAGAGCCATATTGTGGAGGCCCATGTCAGGGCGCAGCTGATTAAGCCGCGGATCACGGAGGAAGGGGAGTACATACCTCTAGACCAAATAGACATTAATGTGGGCTTTGACAAAGGCTTAGACAGAATTTTCCTGGTTTCACCCATCACAATCCTCCATGAGATCGATGAGGAAAGCCCCCTGTTTGGCATCAGCAAACAGGACCTGGAGACGGCCGATTTCGAGATTGTGGTTATACTTGAAGGGATGGTGGAGGCTACCGCCATGACCACGCAGGCACGCAGCTCCTACCTGGCAACAGAGATCCTGTGGGGTCACAGGTTTGAGCCTGTCCTCTTCGAGGAGAAGAACCAGTACAAAGTAGACTACTCCCACTTTCACAAAACCTACGAGGTGCCGTCAACTCCTCGGTGCAGTGCCAAGGACATGGTGGAGAACAAGTTCCTGGTCCCCAGCACCAACTCCTTCTGCTATGAGAACGAGCTTGCTTTCATGAGTAGGGACGAGGACGAGGATGAGGACAGCGACAGGGTCCTGGATGACCTGAGTCCTGACGGCAACAGCCGACATGAGTTTGAGAGACTACAAGCTACTATAGGACTGGATCAGCGGTCATACCGGAGGGAATCTGAGATATGACCCCACCTCTCGCACCCCACCCCCAAAATTCAGTGACGTCAGCTTTTAAATATATTATTATTTTTCTTGGTTTGTTTGTTTTTTTTCATGAATAAATGCAGAACAATGCAAGTGCCATAGGAATACTTAACTACTGTTATAGCAGTGCAAACTCAAGAGACAACAGCTGGCGAAGATGAACGGGGGTATCATTGTGAAAACATGAATGAAAGGCAGAAAGATTGAGACAAAAGCAATCTGAAATATTGTGATAGTAGAAAACAACAAAGTTTTGTCAAAGTCTAGTCAAGAATGTCTGAGAAAAAGAAAACGGTCCATGAAAGACCCTTTTTCTTTTATGAAAAAACTTGAATATTTTCTTTTTTTTCACAAGGTAGTTTGAGCCGAGAGCTTTAAATGATACAATACAAAGAGTTATTAAAATAGTGGAAATAATCTCACATTTAAAATGTAAATAGACTTCTTAGGTAAGTTATGTTTCGTGTGGAATATTATTTTAAACAGATATATTAAAAACAAGTCCTTTTATTATCTTAGTCTGCTCATGGGCACAAATGACCGTAGTACTGCCAGAAGAGAGAGGTGCAATACTGTGCCTGCCCATAGGGAAATGCTGCTTATCCGCAGTGCAGCGCCTCAGTTCTTTAGCATATTCTAAACTCCCTGGATGTGCACGACTGCACTGTAAAGCAAATAAGCCACTCAAACCCAACACACATGTCCTTGAGCATCACAGAGTGTGTCTCCTATCTGAGGCAAAAGATCAACATGCCACAGAGCAAAAAGAAACAAGTGAGATGGGAGATATGGAAGTGGTCTGGCAACTATGATCGGATTTATCAAGCACTAAATATATCATTTGCACTATAATTTGAGGATAATCAAATTATGTATGTTGCACAATTTTAGACTGGGCAACATGTACATTCTTTCTTGAGCTCTTTCTTATTTTGAAGTACCTGAAGTGACAAAATGAGTTGGTATTAAGTGTCTGATATCCCTTTCTTTAAAATGAAATGGGTAGTGGGGGGCACTATGGGGACTGGCTTACAAATTCAGACATACCTGTGCTGAATCCATCAGGTGAGAGAAAATACTCTTTTTTAAAATTGTTTATTAGTAAATTAAATGTAAAGTAGAGATAGCCTCCATTTACAGATGTCTGAATCAGAATTTAGCTAATTCTTTCCACTTAAAATTGAAATGAAGGTTTGATGCACGGGGGGGGCGGGAATAAGAGGTAAAATAAGAGGTTAATTATACAGTTAGAATTTTTTATGTCACTCACTTCATAACTTGTATCTATGCACATCAAATATGTTATCAGGAGACAAAGGCTTTGTGTAGTACTGTAGAGTATATACTTGCACTGTATTATCATCATCTTGTTTGAGTTGTTCTGCCAGAAGCCAGGTTCGCATAGCCTGAAATTAGTGTGTTACCGCGAGGCAATGAAATCTAAAGTTACACCAATGTGACTTGACTCCCCTGAAAACTAGCACAATAATCTCCTGTCCCACTTTTGTACAGACCTAGACTGTATAATGAATGCATTTCAATCTACAGTTGATGATGATGATGATGATAATAATAATAATAATAAACAAGACTATTTAAAATGTAAAAATATGTTGGCAGACATACAAGGAGAAAAACAGGAAAGGAAATGAGCAGCGTGTGCAGGAGGGGACATCCAGGTCTCAGACAGTGAAGAAGGATGAGAGTAGAGAGGCTGCCCCCCTCCCCCTTAGGAGCGCATAATGACACAGATCACGTGGGTATGATTCCCCAGGGTGCTCCTGTAATACAGCAGGCCGGACAATGACCTAACACAGTAAATCCAGGGGGCCATGACTTCTCCTAGCTAACAGCATGGATTACACAGGATCTCAAGAAGCAAGAAGGGCTCAAACTAATAAGCAGGGTATTAGAACCATCTGGGAGGCTATTGAGTAAAATGGAAAAATGTAAGTGTTCTTTCTTTGGCATAATCCATGCTTCAACTCAAGAACACACTTATACATGTGGAGGCTTTGCCGCTCTTTCGTTTAAAAAGCTCTATTTGATTTTGTTGCTATTCTAATATTTTTGTGACTTTTTAGTAGTGGGAGATATATAAAAACCAAAGTTGCAGATTTAAATAAATAAGATGTAGAATGCATGTATTTAGCAATATCCTTGATAGTGTTGTACCATCATTCAGTGACTTGCGTAACATGTCAGTAATCCAGGACAAACCTTCCCCTAGCACATTAACCTTGTAAAGGATGCACTGGGTTACTAGGAAGAGTAGTGATGAAGTTAACAACTTCCTGTTATCATGTATAGCACATCTTCCTTATATGTGTGTCTGCAACTTCCCCCTTGTTTAAAATCCTCATAGCATATGAATCAGTAATTACAGTACAAGAGAAAATCAGGATGATTTTCTCTTTGATGAGACTAGTTGCGCTTTCCCCCTAACTTTCCTTTGCTAATTATTTTAAAACCAATTATGATATACACATTGTTAACAAACATCTTTGACAAGGACATGATTTTTATTTGTAGAGATGGTCTCATTTTTAATTGTATCACTTTGCTAATTTGCAATGTTTTCAGTAAACGTTATCCTACTATTTGTTGAAGCAAACAGCACACATAGCATAACAGATGACAAACCCATACAATCTTTGGTTTGAACTATCAATTTTACGTACCCAAATGAAAGTTGGTAAGTGAATTTTTGATAACTGACCCAAATAAAGGGTTCGAAGCAGGGTGGTCACTGAACCAATATTAATTGCTTTGCAGTTTTTGGATGATCACAAGAACATTTTAAACACCATCAGCAGTTGAACTTAAAGGGGAATGTCATCACTTCAAGCTACCCAACCTTATTTTATGCTTTACCTGAGAGTATATGTAAGTATGTGCACCTAGATGAGTAAGGATCTGTTTACAAAGTGCAGTGAACTCAGTCTGGTTTTGGAGAAAAAGAATTTACATTGTCATGTCACAAAAAGTGTCCAATCAAGAAAATGGAATTTGGAGCTGTAAATGAGAAAATTTCTGCTTACCATCTGTGTACATGTTATGGCTTATTAGTGCTATCAGGGAGCAGTTTGGGATTCATCTCTTCAATTGCTGAATTTTCATTTAAATGTCACCTTTTTGTTTCCCGTGATTCTCTGGACAGCCGTTTCCCCCTCAGAAGACTGGGTTCTTAACCAAGAGTGCTTCCTAAAAATGTTACATTTTATTAGACCATAAGCATCCCAGGGAGTATCCTGTATCCACTGGATAAGCTTGAGAGTCCTGCACAACATATGGCCCTCTGAAAAGAAATGGTTCTTTTATTGTGAGTCCTCACACATGAAAAATGACTCACGAGCAAGAAGGAACCACCCACTGTGGGAGGATTCTTGCAGTATGTGGATCCTTCTGTCTTGTGAAGCCTGTTTTAACTTTGAGGATCAATACCCTGATTTGGGGCATTTGAGAGACATTGTTTGGAGGGGGCAGTAAGGACCACAGCAGTTATTTTCGGGGCATTACAACTGCGGCTAAGAGATGGTGAAACCAATAAGAGACTGCTGTCGAGACTGCAGCTGTAGGGCAGTGAATGGACAACAGTAAATCACCTCTCAGCTTTTACAAAGTGTTGGCCAGTCTCTGGCAAAGTATGTATGAGAAGCAATAAATAGGGGTGTAGAGGGGTCTGGACAGACTGAGCAATAAGGACTGGAATCCACACGTCTGAATGACCAGAGAAGCCAATCTCATATTTGCTTCAACTGGTTTGGTTTGGGCCACCATGAATGTTTGGAGCATGCATGAGTGCATTGTACGTGCACCGTGGCCCACAGCATCCGTGGGGAAAAGGTACACCACTTCCAGTTCAAACAGGTTACAGTGGCTGTACTGACAATTTTCTAACCTCGCACATTTGCTTTGTGACATGGCTTTGCTGTACACTGCAAAGGGTATGCAGATGTTGAGGATGAGTCCAGATTTATCAGAGGAAATGTATGGATAAAGAATATTTGGAGGACAGAATGGGGGGTTGATGACCTGTATCAGGAGAGAAAGTCTCTGTACAGAAACCGTAGAGATAGACCCAATGCTTTTATTGACCTTTCCGCATTCTGTATTCTGGACAAGACAAATGCTTCTCACCTTGACATTTGATAGGCCTTCACGCTAACTGATCTACAGTTGATGTTTGCATCTTTTAGTAAGTAATTTCATCTGTCCACCCTACCACTTTGCAAAGTTTCATTGATATTTGATATTATTATTTGTGACAAACTTAATTACTCTGCAGATTAAGTCACTTTTGACATTTGATGTGAAATTGTTATATATTCAAATGTTCGATACTCAAGCTCTACGGGCTGGATCTCAGTACAGGGCAATCCTACAATTATTAAATAAAAGGTAAACATAATTTAAGCTGGTAGCAATGATTGCTTGTTGTTTAAAAGTGAATGTTTGCCATCTCTCCATAAAGAACACTTTGGATATCTCGCTGTTTTGTGTCCCAGTGCTGCAGGACATCCTCTGCTCATGTGCTCGTCACAGAAACGAGCAGACTCACATTTCTGTACCCATTGTGTAACCTGAATCTGTAGTAGTATGTGAACATGGACACTAGGATGGTGACAGACTGGACGGAAGAGTCTAGCTGTGATCACATTTTGAAACAAATCTTTCAATCCATCTTTTAGGCGGAACACAACGTTAAGCCTGGAATATGACAATATGACAGCGCATTCCTGTGTGATAATGTATGTCACAAAATAATTTAATTAATTAACTCAACTTGTTTAAACTCAGAAGGCCTCCGTTGAGAAACAGTGGAACTGTATTCATGGTCTCACCAACAGGGTTTTTCTTGATGGACTGATCCTTTTCAAACTTTCATTATACTTAAGGATAGTAGGGACAATATGTGTTGAAGTGGACGATTATATAAAATAGTTTTAAAAAATCCCTTGCGTGACAAGTAGGCTCAAGGCAGATTCCATCCGTTGATATTGCCCATTCATGAGCACTCATTGGTGTGAAAGTCAATCTGTTGGTTTCAAGAATATGAAGGATGAAAGACAGATTTTCAAGGTGAATGGAGCTTTTGTCCCAGTCCTAATCTTTATGCTTTGCACTGCCTTCTGAGAAGGCTCCGGTAACCTATTGTGTGAAACCTTTGTTCCTACCATAGGATGTGAGACCTCTGGGATGTTAGTGGATCATCTCACTTGAGGTAACCATGGTAATGCATCATCAGCTTCTATGCTGCATCATGGGATTGCAGATTTCATTATGCTTTTCAGTTTATCTTTTATGGTGAAATTATTTATCAGTTCTGACATTAACCTGAGCCCACTATTTTACAGGAAATGTGCAAGATATGCAGATGTACCAAAGGTACATGAAACAGATGAAATATGTAGATACTTGCTCCATATACAAAACAGCACATCTATTTTTATACCTAGTTGTCAATATTTAAGTATTTGCTTGGGATAATCTAAAAAAACATCTTGAAAACATCAATGAATATAGGTTTCGGCAAAAATTAGAATACAGTTTCTAATGCACAATCAACACAAACAAAGTAGTATGACAAATTATGGATTAAGTTATGATTTTCATCTGACTTATTAGAAGTTTTATTTTGTTTCAGCACAGAAGCTTATGATAAAACTGGTATTTCTCTTAAAGGGATGATTGGATGACCTTTGACCTCTGTAGAAGTCTTCCTCTATGCCCAGATTATAAACAAAAAAATGATACTGGGTTTTTTTGTTTTGTTTTGTTTTATTTTAATGGATGATGAAAATTTAATTAAATTATTCAATTAAAATCTAATGATCAAACACAAATGTTTCAAAATCTCTTTATTGTATGCAAGCTCTGTCAAGTTACTTACTGAAATATCTAGAAAACATTCACATGAAATGGATGGAAAGACGACAATTTACACTTTCACACCATGCATTATTTGACAGTAAAGCAACTTTTGCCATAAACCAAGGGACACCATACAAATATTATGAAAATCCAAGGGCCGTATTTTAGGGGTAGTGCAGTGTTGGCACACTGCAAATATGCTAAGATTGCAATTTCCCAAATGACCCTGTCCAAGTGAGTGTGACTTGGGTTGAGGCAGCAGGCAGGGCAGGTATCAAGATAGAAAATGGTATTAACACAAATCTGTGATCTAAACCAAAACTGTTTTTGAAGGCAAAGAGTGACACAGTGTTGTGTTAATTCATGAATAATCTAAATACATCCATTCAATAGCCGCTAACTAGCAGCCTGCATGTAATGCTGCATTTGCATTGCTAACATATGACTATTTGTTGAGGCCTGTCCCTGAACTCTTTAAATCCAAGTTCATGTTGAAGTGGAAATTAATAGAGAAATAATAATAAGTTCATGCAGTAGGCTTTAGTAAATATATGCTAAATGAAAACTTTGGTTTCTATATCAAATTATGTCTTGGCACCTGCAAAATTAACGTGGAAAGTTTTTTTAATAGAAAAAATTAATATACATTTTAATCATATACTAGCCTACAGCTATTTGCCCCCTTCAAATGTGCAGGCTATCTGAGTGGGTGTGACATGTTCATGTGCTCATATTAATTAACCACAGCCCTAATTTGCTGAAAGGACTGGCGACAGCCCAGTCCCCTCAAGCCACATTCAGACACTCACACTAACATTTGGAAGACACACCAACCTTGGAGTTTGTGGTGCTGCTGGGATCATGTAAAACTTTCCAAAAGACAGGCTGAGAGGCAGGTGAAGCGGTTTATTCAGCTTGTTGGTTGTATTTTTCATCTAAAAAAGTATTGTAACGCACCCCAATTCCTATCCAGCTGTAGCAAGTTTCTCCAGTTAGGCTGAGGGATTTGTGGGAGTTGAAGTGTCCACCAGAATATATAAAAAACTACATAATTACATTTCACTTATATGTTTAACTTAAAATGTAAGAAATGAAAATGACAAGGCACAACAAGGCTTGGTAAAAAAAGGTACAGACAAAAATATAGAGACAGCATGTCAGAGAATTAGACAGAGATGCTTGGAGAGAGGAGACAGGGAGGAGAAGCAAGCAGGACTGTGAGTGACATACAACCTGTGGGGACAAATGTAGCCTTCATAGAAGTCTAAGAAGAGAAACTGACAAGGATGTTTGCAATTAGCATGCGGGTGGGGGTGATGGTGATGGTGATGGTGAGGGGGTATGGGGAATGGGGGGTTGTGGGTGTATGTTTGTGGGCATGTGTGCATTACCCAGTGGACCCAATAGTCCATTACCTCAAACAAACTCTGAAATTCTTTAACCCGTACTTGGCACATGTGGACCTTGTTGAGCCAGTCCATGTGAGGTCATCTCAGCTAGTCCACTGCTTAACAACTGTAGGAAAACCACATGCCCCCTGCCAAGACCATGCACCACCCCCCCGCGTTAGGACTCCTACTCTGCTGCCCACTGGGCACTGTGTGGGCCTCAATAGTGCCAGCCTGTCTATCTGCAGCACGAATAGATTTATATATAGGTTATAGTTCAATTCTTGTGCACAACTTTGGAATCTACATATGTCTGTATCAGTAGACACTGTAGGCACTTTAGACTGGGACTGAATCCAAACTGCATGAAATTATTAAATATGTACATAAATATATACTTATACTGTACTGTATGTATTTCTTTTAGGTAACTGGCTTCTGATACAGAAATGAAGACAGGAAAAAAATATCAACACAACGTCATAATTTAATAATTTATTCAACCTTGAAAATTGTCTTCTTCATCAAAACGTGGATATGTGCTGTTGCATATTCAATGGCAGAATGTGTGTTTGTTCCAGGAGTCCTTTGTGCATTGACACAGCATCTAACTTACATTCTGCGCCTGCTGTGGAGCCAAGATTCCCTCAGCACACATGTCAACTCATTGAAACAATGGCCCTCTTCAATGAAAAAAGAGAAAAATTTGCTGAGCCAAATATGCAACACGTGAAAACAAGCATGTGGGCAGTGTTGATTAAATATTAACAGGATTGTTAGAGATTTACTGCAATTATAACAAAGTGAGATCACCAGTAGTGCCTTGATATTGCCTTTAGGGATTTGGTTGTTTTAATCAGTTCATTTTAATTAATAACGCTCTTTCCATTTTTTACAACACACATGAGAATTCTGTGAAATATGACTGAGCTACACACGTGATGTGAAGGGTGTTACACTATCCAGTCTATGGACACTGTCCAATTATACAGTTGGATACTTACGCAAACAGTTCTGGTGAAGAATCTTGCTTAAGGGTAGATGTTCTGTACCTATGACCCCGTTGATGTGAACCAGCAACCTCTGATTGACAAGCCCAGCTCAAAAACACAGTTAAATAACATCCAGTCTCAATTTTGAGTTGACTTTGAATGTCATTAGCCATTTTCTACCATTTTTAAGCCAGGCCATTCATCCCTGTTTTTCTTTTTCATTCCACAGGTAAGTCAATTTTTTATACTTCCATATTATCAAGGTTTGCTTCACACATCAGGCGTACCACAGGTAAACTGAATCAGGACAAAAGAACTGTCTGAGGGCTCAAATGTTTTCCATGATGTGAAGACAGGAATATTATTACATGCTAATAATACAAAGACACGCAACCAGTTAGGTCTGCTGCGCCACACAGACTGTGATCTAAATTAATGCCTGCCAAATATAGAGTGACAAGCTATTGATGCAACTGCATGATTCACAGTCTTGCACCTGGGAAATTAAAAGGTCACTTTCATGTGTTTGGGAAATATATGTGAAAAAATACAATATAATGAAAGCATGAGCATTTTCTTTCCAATCACAGTTTAACAAAAGGAATCAAATCTCTAAATTGCGTAAGCAGACTATGTACGTACTTGAGGGTTTATTTCGGGGCTGTTTCACACATACTGGCAAAGCTGATGTGCTTGCACTGGAGGATTACCAGCGATGTAATCAGTCACCATGTCATCCCAGTCAATATCCCAGCCAGCAGGCAGTGCCAACCGACACCTGCAGGTCTGCCCCAGGTTGGAGTGTGTCTGCCCTTGGCCAGCCAGGGACCACAGCGCAGAACACAGGATGCAACTGCAGACTTAGGGTCCTTAATTCCTCTGGAGGATGGTCATGCCCCATGGCTGTGCCAGCACATCCACCGCCACGTCTGTCGCACCAAAAGGATCATGTCAGGGCCTGGAGCATGCAATTCACCCGATAATCTGCGCAGCTGAAGCCAAGGGCAAGGGTTTATTTATTCTTGGACACGTTACCCGAGCACTACTGGTTAAGAGGAGGGGCAAGGAGGTGGAGGGTCATGCACGGTTATGAAACCCAGCCTCGACTGCGATACTGAGTGTAACGTGACAAGATTATTGACTGCAAAGAACAATAAATCAACCGACGTGAGACGGGCCTTGCCTGAAGTGTTGACATTGCTGGGAAGAGGCACCGTAGCAGTACCATAACGGATGAGTAAGGACAGATTGCAGCTTAACCTGCTGCTACTCCTGGGTACACAGCCGAGAACTGAGGAACAGCTACTTCTCACCCCAACCAGACGTCTCTAG
This sequence comes from Albula goreensis, assembly GCA_022829145.1. Classification (NCBI taxonomy): domain Eukaryota; kingdom Metazoa; phylum Chordata; class Actinopteri; order Albuliformes; family Albulidae; genus Albula; species Albula goreensis. The sequence continues at coordinate 10,435,259 of CM040748.1, forward strand.
GGTACTATGTATATATAGATATACTTCTCAAACCCCCATATAAACAAACACACATTCTCTCTCACACATACACATACAGAAGCAATATATACAATATTTTAGGGTGATAAAAATTAAAAACTGATCTCAATTAAAAATTAAAATTGATATGTATAAAACTATTAACTTACCAGCGTTTGGCAGAAACAGTATTGCAGTCATTAAGCACTGTGTTCAGAATGCAGGCTAAATCGAATCTAAATATAAAACTGAAGAGCAGTAGCTGCAGGTGGATGAGAGCAAGAATTTCTGAGCTACAGTAGCAGCAACAGAAGAGGCTAGAGGAGTTTAACATTTGTCAACAAATTTGGTTTGTGAAAGCATTTCATGTATTCAAGACTAACAGCATACTTTTAAACGAGTTCTGCCCTTAAAACAAATCCTGAAAAACAATTCAAATAATAACAATGTTTTATGTGCCAATGCAAGCCATTTTACTGTATACAAGTTTATATAATGGCCAAACGACATATGTAGACAAATAAACTGATATACCAATAACAATAAAAGTCAGCAAAAGAAAATTGCCATCAAACAAAATATCTAAGAAAAATCTTTCGGCTGCAATGTGAATTCAATATATGCATTAATTTTAGATAACCAGATAATAGCGGAACAGCAAATATCCCATATTCCAGTCATTAGTAATGAAACGGGGTACAAAATAACATCTGCTTCATGGAATTGTGCATGTCTGTTCACTGCTCTGAAGCAGTGAGCAACTCCACATTAACATGCACTACACATTGGCTACCATCAGCAGTCAGTATAATTCAATGAGATCAAATTATAGACCAGATACTGCAGTGTTTTTGCAGATGTTAGCTTAGCCTCAACAGTAAGTAACAAGGAGGAAGTTAATTAAAAATTTAGCGCTAAATGTGTGATTTCAGTGGTAACAGTACATAGTATAGATAATGTCAGTCAATTTGGCATTGACTTTTTTCCAAATGACATTATAGCACCTAAAAGTAACCCTTGAGAGAGCTGAACAAACGTGGACTCTAAATTACCTCAGCAAGCATGGAAACAGATCTGGGTCTATTCAGCATTGTGTCTCAATAATGAAGTCTCTAATTAAGTCAGCAGAGTCATTGGCCCTACCTGATGGCAGCAAGGTAACAGGCCCCATCTGTCAGCGAATGCTCAGGTGAAAGGGCCCCTTTACGAACGCTGCGCTCCCCGTGCCAGGTCTGTCAGGCCCGCTTGTCCATGTCACCTCTTGGTTCAGTGGGCAGTTCTCTCATGCAAGCAAACTGATAACCCAGCACTACGCAAGCAGGCACTCTGCTCAGGTCAATAAAAAGAACGCTTTGATTGCTCAAAAAAAAGGCAAAATGCTGTATTTTCAGAAGTTAGCGTATGAAAAACATAATAAAACAGCAACATTTTTGTGAGCTGTTGAATGGAATTTTATATGTGGAGCTGGAAAATGTTAGCAGCGTTAGTGTCTACCAAGCGAAATAAATGGTCATAAGCCTTACCACCCAAAGTGCTAAGATGAAGGGTGACGGGTGTTGGATGAGGCAAATAATTGAGATGAAGGGATGGTTGGGTAAGAAGTGACGGGGTGGAATAGCTCCTGTGCACCACAGGGACCTGAGCTGACGAATCTCTCCTCTTTCTTCCTCAGAGTGAAAGCTGCCAAGCAGCACAGCCAGTAACAGTGCAGAATCTCAGAAACTCATAGGTGTGTCCACTCTCCATGACTTGGCACTTGACCACCGCAATCAGGAGGCAATGCTAACTCATTAATGCGATAATGCTATCATGCAATAATAATTTATGTATCACTTTTACCGTAAAATATGGACATTTTTTGATTGATACAAAAACAATTATGATTACTTTCCCATTTAGCTAATGTATTAACCAAAAACACTATATCCTACATTCACTTGAGAATATCACAACAGACCCCCGACCCAATTAAATCACAGAGACCAATCAGCTTAATCCAGTTCAGAGGGAGCATCCTCTCTGTTTCTGGTTGGTTAAACAGGGGAGTGTAGTACTGCTATCTGTCTGGTCAGTACACAGAGGTCCTGTTTCTGGCATGGGCAGGTAGGACAGCTGAACAAGCAGGCGTAGGGAGCCAGGCTGAGCTGCTCGATCAGATACTCCTGGAGCAGGGAGCTGTTATTTGCATGTGAGAAAGCCTTTTTTCAATCTAACCAAGGTGCTGTGACCATTTTATGTGAAATTTTCCCACTTGCCATAATGCTAAATAACTGGTCTAGTTGTAACTGGTGGTAAATGGCTGCATAGTGATTGAAGTGTCAAAAATTACAGTACTATATGAAAATGCATGTCAAAATACATACATAACTACATCTTTTACCATATTTTATCTTTTATATATATTCATTTATATTCTCAATTCCCACCAAGAAATAAGTAATCCTGTTAGTAGTCTGTAATATCCCTCTTTATCCGAATTTATTCATTATTTAGGAGAGAACCTGTCAATAAATATTAGCACACCATTTGTGTATGAAGTCTGACAGGCATGTAGCCTAATGTAAAATAAAGATGTATTAAGGAGATTGCCCTTTTTGTTCTGGTTCTCTGGAAGAGAGGTGGAGTTCAGTGTATATGTATTTGTTCAGGATGAGTAAATCCTGCCAATAGCTTGTGCCTTCCTGGTTTATGTAACAAATGTAATCAAATATCCCTGCGAGCAGCAGTATCTCTTGCCCAAAAACATGTACATGGATATCAGATTCTGTGTGCAAATGGTAATTGCTGGGCTTGAGTAATGTAGTCATTAAAGCACATGCAACCTTACACTGACAAGGGACATTCTCCTGCGTGCCACTGAGCTGCTTGAAGAGAAGCGAATAAATCGTGAATCACGTATCTGTACTCACCATAGAAACATGCAGTGCTTCGGCCCAAATGCTGACTGTCTCTGCTGTTCTTATCCTATTTTCAGAACAGCTCACCAGGCAGCAATTTGGACAGCCCTGTCGATTACGGCCAGGCTGTGATAATGAGCCTTAGGGAGAGACCTTTTCCTCACCTGTGGATACCGTGTGCTCTAATCTGCACCACCACTGCAAAATCTGACAACCCTGTGTCCGTGACAACAGCCCTGCAGGACCACAGCATGGAATGCTAATTTTTATTCGTTTCATAACAGGTGGTCATGAAATGAACAAAAATCCCTGTGTAGCACTGGTAGCCGCAGGGCTGCAGGGCTGTTGTCTCTGAAAGAGAGTTGTCAGATTTTGCAGTGGTGGTTCAGATTATATCACTCAGCATCCACAGGCGCGGATAAGATCTGTGTCTGAGATTTGTTATCATGGCCTGCTCACAGCCGACAAGGTTTTCCGAATGACTGCCCGGCAAGTAGAAAGCAACACAAACAACATACTGGAATTTTCAGCCAGTACAAATAAGGGTAACAGGGAAACCAAAGACTCCCCCAAAGAAGATGAAAGCCTGACTGAGCCTTTGATATCTCAATTTTCTCCCTTTGCCCTGACTGCCCAGAAAGGTCACATAGCTTGTGGTTCAATAATAGTTTATTATAACTGGAGTGGACCCTAGGCAGCCAGTGCCAGCGACAGGCTGCTCTCTCCTCTGACACCAGCATTCCCTGCAAATCAAACCTATTAATTAACATACTGAGGCAGTCGGCACGTAATGACCAGGACAGAGAAAAATAGCTTGCAGCTGCATGACTCTTTAAATAACAGAGCCGATAGGGAGACTGAGACTCCGCCACCAAGCCAGGAAGCTGGCTTCATCCCCACTCTGGCCCAGTGCTTAAAAATATAAAACGACCAATGTCAAACCCTGGGGCACTAAATTAATCTTTGTATTTATATGAATATTACTATTAATTTTTTTCACCACCATTCTGCTGTAAATGACCTTCTGAAACTAATGGCCAATACTGTCCAAAAAAGTGGTCTTTTTATGCATGCTTTGGATTGCGGTTGGGTAGAGAAATGATTAGGGAGCTGGGCTTGGAACTCAGTGGTTGCAGGTTAATTCTCCAGTTCCAATAGCCTTGAGCAAGGTACTTAACCTGAATTACTTCAGTAAATATCCAGCTGTATAAATGGATAGTATGTGACAATGTGAGCTGTGCGATTCTCTCTAGATAAGAGCGCCTGCTGAATGCCAAAATGTAATGGAATGGAATGATGGCGCAAGCAGAGCAAGTTCAGGGCTAAGAGCTGAGATAAGACCTGATCCATCTGTGATAAAACCACTGTGTCTGGCACACTGTGGTATATAATACAAAAACGCACCTCCATCAAGTGTCTTTCAGAGGAGTGCTATTATAACAAAGACTCTGAGAGACAGAAATTAAAATGGCTTATCAACTCGCTGTTTGAGTCATGAGAGCTTTCAAACAAGCAGAGGTACCTCATAAATTAAGACCATAACAAATGAGAATAAGAGAGGCTTCGTTGCCATGGGCACCTCTGAGTGAACTTGTTAAAAGACAGAAAAAGCAGAAAGTCTCCAGAGGGTAGACAAAATAGTAAAAACACCAAACAATTTAAGAAGATTGAGTAACTAATAAACCCCTGGGACACCTTTTTGCCTTCAGAGCAGCATTGAACCTTCTTGGAATGGCATTGTTCAAGCTTTGACCATTTTAGTGAGATATTGGACCATTCCTCAAGAAGACAAGGCCTTGTGTCTTTTAGAGATGAGGAAGGTGGAAATCTGCTTTGTACCCTCATTCTAAAAATTGACATAAAGGTTCAATAATGATTAGATCTGGTGATTAGGGAGGCCATGGAACATGATTTAATTCATCCTCGTGTCAGTCCGAATGGCAATGTAAAATTTAACACAACACATCTGGTGCTTGCTTTTTTGCAACAGTACAACTTACATTTCTTGCATACAGTATACAATTGTTAAATCTCCTCATGGTGCGAACATCTTTCTGTGGATGCATGACTCTTGTGGGGGGGTTAGAACACTGGGCAGCCTTTTACTGGAGTAGGGGTCCATCAACCTGAGCTTTGATTCCTTTGGATAGAACAGCTCATATGTGGACTGCTTTAGTATGGCTGAGAGGAAAACGTTACGGTGACAATGACAGGAAAAGACACATTGTTTAGAGGGCAAGACAGGAGTTCACTCGAATTTGTGTTATGACACTTGTTAAGTTCTAACTCCCTAAAGGTTCACGCTACAACCGCTTTAACATGCTTTGTCAACTCTTATCATATCAGCGTTTTCCGTTGCCACATATTTCTATTCATTTTGTTCCAATAATTGTTTAAAGGGGGGTGAACAGATTTACTCCCATAAGCCCATGAAAAAGGAATTCTTGCCTTTGATTTATTAATAAAATGTAAACATATTACCAAATTGCCAATATTTCTGGGCCACCAGCTTTATTCTAAGGAAAATACAAACATGATGATTGATAACCCACTTATATATTCCTTTACATTGGACTTTCTTCCAACTAAATGGTCTGCAAACCTACTGGGAGTACTGTATGAAAATGAAGAGTTACTTTCATTGTTATGTAAGAAAAATTGGCATGGGTGGGAGGGTCAAAAATCAGGGAGGGGTCAGGGGTCATTGTGCCCTGAGGGGCGGAGTCTTCCCTGCTGCACACTTGTGTCTTTCAGGGTCTCATATTTGTGAGGAGGTGGAGAAGGGCAAAGAATATGTTTATTAATTGGTTCTATTCTGGTTCTCCTTCCCTTTGGCTATTAGAGAGAGCTATATATTTCTCCTTTACATGTCCTTTGTTTTCTGCTAAAGTTGTGCGTGTTCCAAGGATCTGTAAAGGGGAGGAAGGAGGCGTTGCATGTCTTAGCTGAGCCAACTTTTCTTTAGAAGCACACATTTTTTTCTCAGGGAAGGACTTTGGTGCTGCTTCGGTGGAGTGAATCACTTCTCCTCAAACTCCTTCTCTCTCCTTCTTCCCCTACACTCGTCTTTGGAAGAAAATGATCCATGTGATTTTTCAAGTGACTGCCAAGTCACTGAGCGGTAAGGGCTGGATGGGCAAACCCTGAGCACAGTGACAGTGGCATTCTAAACATGTAGCATAATGAATCGAGCACTGAGAACTATGCTGTGGTACTGCCACTGTAGTGAGAGGTGATAATGATTTGGGGGATGATAAGCTGGGCAGTGGCTCCAAAAATGTTCATTAGCACCATCAGTAAGTTAGGTTGGGTTGGGGGGGTGACATGTCTTTTCTTGGGGCCCCCCTGGAGCAATGTGAGGGGACACATTTTCTAATGTCGATTAGCTCTCGGTGCACTACTAAGCCACCAGATTACAAGTAATTTTTATGTATATTATGCTTTTAAACAAACAACAAAAATTTGAAATCTGTTTTTCTTTGACATTTATCTCAAATTAAAAACAGATGCCAGAAAGTTAAATCACTCTCCCACGCACTCAGTGATACATAAATGATAAATGACTGTTACAAGCAATGACATCAACAGTCCATTGAACGATACATTTTCATTGCTTGTAATGATGGATATAGTAATAACTAAGATCTTATCATTATCTCTACTGTTATAGTTATCGTGGTTGTCAATTGGTTTGTAGACTCCCAACAACCACTTTCCATAAAACAAAATATTTGTCACACTTCATATTTTTCATAATACATCATTCAGGAACTTCATGCATTCAGTTTCTAAAGTAAATATTATAGATCAGAGTTTCCGTATTATAGAGTATAAATACTGATGCATCTTATTTTATTATACAATTACCCACAGATATTTTACTAATGAGCGATACTGTCAATTACAAATGTGTTCTTGAATATTTTATGCTTATTTTTGTGAAGTTGTTGATACTATACTTCATGAAATATTAAAGATGTTCCACGGTGTATACAGTGTCATCTGTATACTGAATAAATCACTGAGAGTTTTGAATATGTTGAACATCTCTACTACGACATGTAGACTCCCTCATGAAGTGTTAGCAAAATATTTCCGCTCACATAACCATCAACGCTGGTCCATGAATAAGGTAGCAGGAGCTGTCTCTGAGCAAAGAGCACAGACATATTTTTCACAACAAAAAAGTCTGCTCTCACAGTACAATTCAAAACACCCCCGGCTCTACAGAAATGAATTAATAAATAAACACATCATAGAGGTAGTCACCAAACTGTGCTGTCCAAGTGCATTGCACTGATTGTATAGTAACACCTTTTCCATAACTTAATTAAATAAGCAACATTTAAACTAAATAAAATCACCAAAATAAAATTGCTGGAATTACCAAAAGGGTTGAGTCTGCACCTTTAGTATATAATAGAAATGTCTGCACTTTTAAATTCATGAATAAAATAATTTGTATTAATATTTGAATAATACATTCCACAACATTTGTGTGTTTGAAGAGGAATGCAGCATACAAATGACTGTTTTGGGAAAAAAAAATACAGAATATTAATGCCCTCAGTTCTGTAGCAATTGCAGTTACATTGGCTCAATAAGATTAAGTGAAAGACTGCACCCTTGTTTTTCACTGGCAAAATAATGACCTCACATTTCTAACAGCTAAGAACCAAATTTAATTGATAAGACATAAAAGGTACAATGGGAACAAAAGCCCTAATGCTGGCGCTGGTGTCCCGGCTGAGGTTCGGGTAAAGTGAGCCGAGCCCCCTCCCCCACCCACAGTATGAACATAAAAAGGGAAGCTTGAAGCATGAAGCAGTCACATTGTTTCCCAGGAAGCTTGTATTTCAAACTTAGAAACCCGAGAGTGTTTTTTCCCCAACAGGTGGCTTTCAGAGCTGTGACACATGTACCGAGTTGTTTTCATTGCTTGGGTCACCTGGTCAGGTTGAATAGATAATACATTACCAGGGTATGAAGTTTGATTTGGTCATCAGTTCAATACTTTGAATAGTGATGGTTAACTTGTGATCAACTCAATTATATATGTAATTCAGCTGATCTTTTGTCTGGTATTAGTTGCAACTGATAATATGCAAAGGCAAGATGTCTATATGTTTTCTACATCTGTTTGTTCCAGACAAGCATATGTAATTGACTGCAGCTGTAACCTCAATCCTCAATTTCCTTACAAAAAATATTAAGAACACTCCACGGCTAGACGGAAAACTTCTTGCTCTATGGATTCAGACAGGGGAACCAGCATGTTGGGCTGAGTTTTCTGGCAGATAAAGCCCACGGGTCCTGAGTGAGCAGTACTGGAGTGACACTTCAGCTTTTGCAGATCCTGATCTGCTTCCAGCCAAACAGCATCCTCTTCACTCCCTGCTCCGCTCACACACTCTGCTGTGAATCCACCTGCATCTCAAAATGCATACAGGAGCCACCCGCACATCGCCAAAGGAGCACCACCAATTCACATCGTAACAGAAATGGCAGCAAAATCAATGCTTATTGAAGAATCTGAGAGAACATTAACACATCCAAATGTGCTTCTGGCTAAATGGATATTTAAGTTTCTTTTTTGTGCACCACAATTAATGTAAGCTATGCTAAAGACATGGGAAATAAACATCCTTATGCTCATCCCCAGAGCAGAGGTTTCAGTATGTCAGATCCTGCTTTCAAATTCATAAGCAATTATTTTACCGCTGAAACTATCGAGGGATTGCAGGGTTTTTTTCTTTTATTATGACAGCTATAGTACAAGACATCAAATGAGAAATCACCCATGTTTAAAATGGCCCAGCACCCGTGATAAATAACTGAGAATGAAATGCATAAATAAAGAAGCATTCTAAGTCAGAAACTGTTTAGGTGGAAATGGTTGTAGTCTTAGGACTTAGTCAGAGGCGTAAGGATGGTTTAACATACAGTATCAAAGTGGGTTCTTTTTTCATTCATTTTTCCTCAGTAACTGAAAAGCACTGATGATCTAAATTTGCCTATAAACTAAAATGCTGATCTAAACATGGACACTCGCAGTTTAATCCACCTCCAAAGATTAGTTTGCCTGCTTTATCTTTTGAAACCTGTATCATTTATAATTGACGTTTTTGATATTCTGATATAATCTGGTTTGAAAATTACACTCAAAGGTAAAGGATTCATATAGCACCTTCTATGGTTGCAGTGTATATTTTCACGGTTTTCACTTCAATATGAAACAGTTCACACTTCCTGTCATTGGGGATATGACTTGAAATGGAAGATGCCTGAAGTGCTACCTTAGAAAGAGGATCTCTTTGCATGGCTAACATGATTGTGATCAGACATGATTGTGTCTGAGTACACTGAACTCAAAATTAATAACATGTTAATCTAATGTAACATCTCATTCAAAGTCTCATTCAATTCTTATTTTAGTTGCATATTTTGATATGTCACATTCAGATTACACCAACAGTAATGAAAAATCATTTGATTAAGGTACAGGAGTGAACATCCTTGTCAAATCTAAACATCTCATTATTTATGCAAAATGAATGCTGTCCCTAAGGGATCTCCTCTCAGCCCTCCAAACGATATTCTCACCTCTGCCATCTGAGGGCATTAACACCCAAGCACAGTCATTCCCCTTTGACAAAACCCCAGCGTTTGAGCCATGCAAGTGACACCACTCTGCAAGCCCAAGCACGTTAATTAGACTCGCTTCAAAGCTCTCCCCTCTGTGGATATTAATAACACTTTAATGATGGCCAGTGATGCTGAAGCAACTATATAAAGAACCGTCACGTTTAAGCATTACAGTCCTTCGACGTATTTAATTTCCTCACGAGATGTTCTGTTTGCTGCAGCATGGCACCATGGCGATTCCTCTCACACCAGAGACTTTCCTTTGTTAAATGCGACCTCTGCAAACCTTTAGAACATCCAAACCTGATGATGTCATGCCTAACGAGCTAATTTAACTTAAAATATGCATATGCATACATGTATTATGTAGTATGGACTATGTGTTTGCAAGCATGACATTTTTTGGAAAATGTCGAGACCCAAATCCTGGTGGATTCACATTATTTTTTTCCATATTTGACTTGTGGTCAGTTTACATAGACATTGGAAAGAGTCACTGTCTAAATATTGAGTGGTAAATTTTCTTCTAGGGTTAGTTGCGAGCAGGATTACTCAGACAGTCAGTAACATCGCTGATCCAAAAATGATTTACTAAGGATCAATGCAAACAGTCCTGAAAATCATGACACCGTACATCAAACAAGAAAAAACTGCATCAGGAAAGATATCATTGTCACGCAGACTGAATCTATACCTCTTTGAGCTAGTCTCAACAACAACAAAAAATATAGGTTGTGACTTGATATTTCTGGCACTTGTGACCAGCAACAATGCTCTACCTGCTGTAATGAGCATAGTACCTGGACCTCTGAGTAGTATGAATCTTCTGAAAGTAGCATGATCTGCTGTATCAATTTTGACACGGTTTCCCACATTTTGAAGGGTATTTGTTTGGAGAGGTCAAAGGAAGCCATCAGATCTCTCCAATTATTGATTGTGTTGTTTCATGAGCACATAGATGAAGTATTAGTTTCTAATAGTAAATATGTTGATGGTTTGCATATATACATATATACAGACAGACAGACAGTTAATTAGCGCAAATGTGCAGTCACACTGCGTTTGAATTCTTTTCTTCTGGAAGTGTCCCTTAGACAAAGTACATACAGTGAACTTGACACTGTCTGACACGGCATATCTGTCACTTTGAGACACTTCAATTCTGACACGATTCTGGCAGGGCTTCTTTACAGCAAGGTCAAACCACCAGATCAAGGATAGCTTCCCTTCTCGAGCAATCCTTCGATGACGTCGATGAGCATCACCAACATTTCTCTCCTTAAACAATAATCTGCTCAGTGGATACTCACCTTTCATCCATGGCACTCTCCTTCATTAGGCTAATTCACTGCCACAGCACAGTGCAGACCATATTAACACCTCTGAAGACCTGCAGGGATGGACAGGTGGTGACTAAAATTATCCCTCACCTGCTAATTGGACACACCACACACGCACCTTCAGTGTTATCTCATTTCTCTGAGAGGAGGAGCTCACTGATTCTGTGCTGTCTGTTTGAGTTCTCAAAACCCAGCACTGTGGAAAGCTGTGCATATGTAGGTTTTCATTAAAAGCAATTACAGCTGCCTTGTTTCATTTCCTTAAACAAATGTGTTCTTATTCTTATTCTTATTCTTATTCTTATATACCTACTGATACATATGACCAAAGGGTGGTGTTGGTTGGGGGGCTGTATGTTGTATGAAATCTGTCAGTCATTTGACACCATCTGTGGGATTATGGACCATAGATTATAGAATGCATAACCCAAATCTTTTAATCTGAGGTCATGAGTGAAACATCGCACTTTGAATACTGTCCCCTGTGATAGAAGCCATGGGAATGTGCATGCGTGTGGCCATATTAAGAAAGATTATGCTGGGCCTGAACTAAACTCCATACATCTCCATGCAGAGATACAGTATGCTTTCAAACACTGCTGAGTCACATGACTTAACTTGGTTATCTGACACATGGACATCATTTTGTGAGGGTCATGATCTGGGCCATTTGTTATCAGTGCAGGGCCTGCAGGGCTGCGGGGAGGGGGATCTAATGATGTGTTTTCTCTCGCAGATTACAAATGAAAGCAGCTGTGCAGAGCTACACTGGAGCGACTGACATCCATCAGTCTGGCCCAACGACAGAGCAGCCTGAAAAACAGATCAGACTGAATATGTACCCTCTCTCTCATCCCGGGATATGTCATTTACTTTCAGAGTGACGGAGTGATCTTTCTTTTTTTAACAAGACTGTCTTTACAGAGAGATGCAGGTTTTTTTGGAGTGGGATGAAAAGGTTGGATGTTTCCTGCTATAATTCAGTGGCTCTTGAGAATTTGTTCCCCCCTTCCTCCTCCTTCTCCTCCTCTGCTCATATTCTCCTTTCAGGCGCCGGGTTTGTCGGCGTTTCTCTCATCAGTGCCAGAACGGGAGACTTCAGTCCTCAATAGCTGCCGTCTCCAGCTCCCATGCCGGCATGGGCCGCGTTACAGTCCGCCCTGAGAACCTGCAGGAGAACGTCATCTTCATCCTTCATCCTCCATCTTCAGAAGGAACGCCGCAGCGAACTCGTCTGCATTGTCTATCACTAGCTGTCCATGTGAAAAACACATAATTACCAAGGGACAATATCAAGAAATACTTTTCGGGATTGTGCTCATAAAAAAGACATCCCAAGGTAATGCTGAAAACAGACATCCCTTTCAGACCCGGCCCTGGAGGATTAGCATGCGGTGAAGTCATGAGAAAGGCGGAGGAGAATAACACTACTTCATAAGACTCTGGCTCTGACCTGTACAGTGCTGAAATCAGTGTTATTAATCCTGTCTCTGGTGACCCTATTGTTAATGTGAACCATAGGCCATTCAAAGAGCCTAAAGCCAGGCACATACAGACACCGTTTTCACTGACATCATCTAAAGCATTCTTCTCCCAGGCTAGGGCCACTCGGTTCCTGACAGAGCCCTCTTTCTTCACGCAGAATGGGCCCATTGTTCACTCCACGGGACGTTCAGAGCGCCGATCTGCGTCGGGGTGAGGCAGCACTGTCTCAGCAGAACCGTCTGCCGGAGCCAATGACAGGCAGTGAAAATCTCTTAGACCACTGAAGAGAGACTTTACTCTAATCCCTTTAATGGCCAGACCCTCCCCCAAACCCAAACCCAATCCACCCCACCCCACCCCAACCCCCTCAGACGCCCCAACCCCCCCAGCCTCCCAATCTCCACCCCCTCTCAAACTCTACCCACCCAACATTAAGGGTGCACATCACACCCATTACAGGCACATGGTGGTCCCGGGAAGAGGGATTTGGTTTGGATTACAGAAAAGAAGCGCCCAGTGCTTTCACCCTTGCTGCATTAAGAATGCGCTAAAGAGCCAGCTGGACAGGCACAGAAGGCGGGGCAGCAGGGTGGCGGGGCTGGGCTCCAGCCAGGTGAGTTCCAGGGTCCTGGCCCTGATCGCTCTGCATCCTGACAGCACAGCACATTCATTCATCTCCGCCAGCATGACACAGAGCATCACCCGCAAAACGCTTGAAATGTGAGATGCACAATGACAGATCACTCCATACCACGGAGAGATAAGAGCACGCTCAAATTCTTACTCTTATGCAATTGTTCATCCACCTATCATTCCATTAACATTCATTTCTGGGATTAAAAGACATCAATTCAGCCACATAACATTCAACTTTACTCAGCATCAAATATTACAATATTTATTTAGATCAACTAAATCAATATTAATGATATGTGTGGTGCACAGTAACTGCATTTATGATTTTAAGAAGATGAATTATGTTTTGAAAGAGTAACCCGTTAATTTTCCCAGTTTACTTTTAAATATTGTTTCCAATTTTTTAAAACTCTAATGAGCTGGCCAAGGCACTACAAAAAAACCTGGGTTTCTAAGCATAGATATAATAGAATATTATTATTACTATTATTGCAGTTGCAGATGCATAATATTATGTGGTCAAACAAACCACAAGCAACCAGATGGGGACCAATTGGAGCTGAAAAGTGTAAGTTTCTACTACTGTCCTAGACCCTCTAATGTCCTCAAAGCTGTCAGCAAATTCCCCAAGTGTTGCGGATGTCTCTTTGACCCTGAATAAACTGGTGATCAAACTTTGAAACCCGCCAGTGAGATCAAAAGCTGAAACACTTGTTACCCACAGGGACTGCAGTGACACACAAGACGAAGAGAGGACATGCTGAACTCCATGCTGAGTCATCGTAGAGGGAAGTTAAAATGAGCGCTGTATGCCACAAATTGTAACTACTGTGCCAAGTAAATAAAAAGAATGAAAAAGATAAATCTTTCACATTTATCAAAGATGACATACTTCACAGTTCATTTATGATTCATGTCACAGCTTGGAGAGGCAATGGTCAAACTGTGAAAATAACAGGCACATTTTTAAAATCAGTATCCAAGGATAATACTGTTAAAATTACAGCAAATCTTCTAATTCGACAGCATGACTGAAGGTTAATTCCACCCTCCCTGTTATCTCCATATATATATATCACCCATACGTAGTTATTTAATAGTCTATTAAATAAGTCTAAAAATACTTTCATTTTAATGGTGTCATTATATGTTTGACCATTTAGCAACAAAATAAACTTAATCGATAGGTGTGAGCTAGACAGGACAGGTGGAAGATGGACTTGTGAGTGGAGGGTCAAATTTGAACTGGGGACATAAATGGCAAAAATAGAGGGACATTTTAAAACTCCCATTTACAAACCTTTTTTATGCTCCCTACTGAGAAAATGAATAAAATCAACCCAGCTGCACCTCTGTTGTGCCCCTATAAATGAAGTGTCTAGACATAAAAAGGACCTTCACACCTGATTCTATACATTGCTGTTTTGATTGATTTACATTTCTAGGTACAAATGAGATATGCAGTCTGACAACACTCCACATTTACAGAAAACTAATTTTAAAAAAGATTAATACCTTTTGCTAAATCATTAGCATGAGTGTTGTATCCTCATCTCTCCTGAAATGGTAAAACTAAGTGTGTTTTTGCAATACACTTGCCAAAAGCATTAACATTATAAGATATGATTCATAACTGTATTGTTATCACACTAAAGCCCCCATGCTCACAAATGCAAATGTACATTTTTCATAATCCATCAGTATTAAATAATGAATAAAATGAGTACAAGGTCAACTCTGTATTTTTGTGCATATTTTTGGACAGAGCTTCCATTAACCTGTCAGAAACCCATTTAAAAAACTATAATTACAGTTCTTGATCAGTATGGAGGTTATGTCACCACAGTGCTATTTCTTCACATGACGTCATTTCCCACAAACCTGTCAATGCCCAAATACTTGTGCTGCTGGAAGTGGTCTGGGACGTGCCACAGACCATGAGTCTCTCTTTCCACACAAATGTGTCCAGGGGCCGGACATAGTTTATCTCAGTCTGTGAGTTATGAGAGAGATATTTTCTCATAATATTGTTTTGAAAATTTCTTTTTGACTACTCTGAAGCACATTCATAGTTTTTCACATTGTGACTTCAAGCACATCATAAACAAATTTATTTTCTCAGGTTGGTGAAAGACCACCTTCCTCACTGGCAGAATGATGTATAGTATGAATGAGCTGTCCTGAAGTGTCTATAACCTCCAGGAAAAGTACCTCAGATGTTAGTAACATCACCTGTTTAAATAATATTGAATACAATAATATTCAAATATGTCAATCTACCTTTCCATTTATAGATTTTAATGTCCAGTATGTGTTTTCGTGATCTTTTTTGTGAAACCTTGCACATTTTTTTGCAAGTTTTTTATATCATTTTTTAAGGCCCAAGCTTGTGATGAAAGTCTTCTAAGCATACATCTGCATTTCAAACCACAGGTGAGTCCTGCTTGTTGCAGACACTGTTGGGTCTGCTGGCCATGGCTTTTGCCTTTTTAAGAAATGGTCCCTGCTGCTGTTCAGTTTGCAGCGTCACCACTGAACGATATGAAGGGCCGAACCCAAGTGTCCTCTCATAGCTTGTTCTTCTGCGTGCAATGAAGACGAGAGGAGGAGAGCTCTGTCCCTCATGTGCCAGCATGTGGTGTGGGACGAGGGCAGTGGAGAAGCCAGAGAGGAACAGCTCCCACCCCGAGGGGTTACGGCCTCGCGTTCACCTCTCTGAGGAGAGTTAAGCTGGCCTGGCCTCTGGCTCAGACAGTAGACCTTCCCCCTTCCCATCAGCACTTGCATTGCCCAGACCCTTCATTCAAAAGTGGTCAGCTGGATCTGTGCAGAATATGGCACGGCATGTGAGCGCAGGGCCATCGACCTCCTGCCATCACTGATTCCCCCTATAGGATTTGATTTGTCCCCCCGGGCTCAGATGCCTGTACTCACAATGAACTTCCTGTCAAAGCTCACCACTGCAGACTCACTGGAGAGGGGCATCTTGCGCATCAGTCTTGGTCTTGTGCTTTGGGAAACTAGGTCCTGTGATCCTGTGACCGATGATCTATACTGAATTAAGTCCACACTCCCTGTAAAGAGTCAGGCCTCAGACCGTGTGAGGGAGATATGTGTGTCAAAGCATTCCTCCGATGCTGGTAGGACTAAGGATATTTAAAGTTATGTAAAGTGATCCGCAGGAATGCATACCATATAAATACTTAATTAAAATATTAAAGATTTGCATGTGCTATATCCTTCAGAAAGTTTCAAGTGGCAAGTATTGCTATTTCCAACACAAAGCAATATATGGTGAAAATAAATATATATTTTTAAAAACCTATATTGTGCTTAGCAATATATTCATTCACATTATAATGATTTTCCAGAACATGAAAAAAAGATTATGCCAAAAAAGATTAATACAAACACTGGAAGTAAAATAACTAGAACTTCTAAATGTTTCTGGTGTGTGTCTTGTAAAGCAGTGTAATGTTTGGGGAGCCAGGTCTGTGATTTAAAGGTTTCATATTAAATTCAGAGGTAGGGCGATGCTGTTGTACCCTTGAGCAGGTACTTAACCTGAATTGCTTCAGTACATATCCAGCTGCATAAATGAATAATGAGTAAAAATGCCAAGTGTGTAAGTCGCTCTGGATAAAAGCATCTGCTAAATGCATAAAATGTAATGGATCAGACGCTGCTCATCTGTTGATACGCTCTGAATGAGGTTTCACCATGTAATATTTTCTCCATACTCGAATCAGAGCAGCCAAACAGAACCACCTTAAACTCAAATGTCTCTGAGTTGCAAGTTCTTTCTAAGAATTACACTTTCCCATGAAACTGTACCAATTTGTGTTCTTCCTTTCCTTTAATGGATATTGACATTTTGATGAAAGCAATACCACCAGGAAGAGAGAGGGTAAGAGTGTTTGTACATTCAAATGAATGCTTGTGATGCACAGCGTTTGTGGAGACACATCCTGTCCATGTGATATGTTCATGCTGAGATATCTCTGATTTTCAATGAGTAGGGCTTGGGGACACACTTCCTATTAAATTTCTGGTCATGTGCAAATAGATCAAAACTGCCAAAATGTGGTCCCAAAGTACAGCCTTTCTGCATGTTCATTACACTCTTACAACAGCAAAATTGGCTGTCACCTGACCAAACAAGTCTGAGCCAATCTGCTGAGGAGCCACTGTTCTCAGCAAAAGGAGAACCTTTTCCCTCCTTGGCTGTAGTTTTTTTTTTTTTTTACTCCATGTTTGAGATAAAACATGTACTGACATTTAAAACACACAATGGCACCATATTAAAACAAAGCATTATCTCCACTGGTCAACTGACAGGGCTCTGCAGAGCAACAAAACTTATCCATGCCAGATTAGAGACTGAATGTCACAAGACTCCTGCTGACCTTTTCTAGCATCATTCAGGCTGGTCGATGGCGGCTGAGCAAATGTCTCACAATGCGCAGCAGACAAGGGGTGTCAGTACTGCGAAAGAACGTTCAAAACATACACTTGCTGTGATATACAGGCCACAGTTCTGCTTAAATGGCCTGAATAACAATTGGTAATCAGTTATCCTTCATTCATAGAACCATTGCTGAAGTATTAGAAAAAATATTGCATCAAAAACCGGGGCGGGGCGGGGAAGGGAGGGGAGCACAGATAATTACTGAAAACAGTACTAGCTCTACAACACAACACCATTAACACAAACTGAGTTACTAACAGCAGAAAATAATGACACCACACAAGGGGCATCATCCACCTAATACAAATGTCTCTGATATATTGGTTCTTATAATGTTTATGCAAATATTTTTCCCCTATGTCACTGGCAAGGCCACAAAATGCAAAAAGAAAATAGAAAAAGAAAGATACATTTTTGAGCTACGCTGTAAGGCATTGGGAAAATAATAAATTAGAACAGAAGGGGGGTGCCTTCAGATTCCTTTGAACATGCGTTCAAGATCCTATCAAGGTAATTGGTTTGGAAATTACTGTTGGTATTCACAAGGCTCTTTCTTTTAACCTTTGCTCTGTTAATCAGCCCCAGTAATAGCCCTGGAACTCAGGATTGCTGGTCATAATGCTTTACCTTCAGGGAGAAAACAACTCAGAGAAATTTCCTCATTGAAGCTTCAGTGATTTTTGGAAATGGAATGAGCAAAGGCGCACGTATATATACACAAGGTAAAGTTATAGGGATTTTTTTTTTTACATACTGAATAGAAAGTCAGAAAAAGGATGGCTGCTTTTGGTACCATCTTAGAATCACTTTCAATATAATAGCAATCTTGAGCCCAGAATAAAGGTTTACTGAAAATATTTTCAGCAAATTAACAATTTAATGGTATCAATATTTTCTCATTTTTGGTATTGCATTGTACTGTGCATTGTATATGATATTGACATTTCAATGCTGCACAGCACACTTATTATGTGTCAAATTTACTTTAGGTTACTGATTACCCTGAGTACAAAAGCATTACATCATACAGAGCACTCCTGAAATACATGACAGTGCAAACAGTCCACTCCAGCCAGTGGTTAAATTGGGGGAATAGAGACACCTAGTGATTAACTGAAGCAATGACAGTCAATGTGGTGAAAAACAGCCATTATCCAGTATCTATACTTCTTTCATCCAATTTAGTGTTATGGTTGGGCTGGAGCCCATCCCAGCATACACCAAGCGAAAGGCGGAGTGAAACATTGAAATTGTGATCATTAACATAGTGTGATTATATACTTGAAATAAATCACACACCTATGTACTGATGGCACATCAGAGTACATAATTCCAGACCTCATGAGCAGTGCCAGTTTTTACTGCACAGGTTCAGCAAAACCCCAGACATGTTGGCCATTTATATAATGTATTCAGTTTCAGTTTTCAAAGCTGAAATATGTGCACTGGGATTTAATGGTATGAACAGAAAATCAGCCTGTCATTGTGCAATCTCAGCAAGAGAGAGAGAGAGTGCACCTGGAATCTGACAAAGGAAGCTATCCAACTCTGGGGAAACTGGTATGCTTTTATATTTGTTACATAAAATACTCTTGTATCCCAGAAACAATGGAAGTCAAAATGAGACTCAAAGCTGTTTACTTCTTGGAAATGTCCTTGCAATAACTCAGGTAAACTTGACCTTTTGCTAGAAAACAGCAGTTTTAAATAGTATATTGGTCCAATATCAAATATGATCTAATGTATTTAAGTTCTATGGCTGTGGCTGAGTTAAACACATATCACTTAGAGCAGAATAACACAGCAATCTGTGAATTATCTATGAAACCAGATGAATAGGGTCAAGTGTGTTATCAGCTGCACTAACTAGCAGGCCCTGTTGCTCAATACCATGGTTTCCAATCCTGGCATGAAGTAATGAAAGGAGGTAGGAAATTATTTCTGTTATGGCCCTTGAATTTGTTAAAACATGTAGTAGCCAGCTTCAGCTAGAACATACATCCGTAAATGCATTGAAATCTGACATATGCTCTTATTACCGATGCCAATTTCAATTTGACATAAGGGAAAAAAAGGAAATTCACCCAAAAGCAGAAACAGGTGACACTGTGGCCTTACCTGTGTTAACTCATTCTGCATTCTTTACAGCTATACCGGCCAAATGACCAGCAATGATCATTCTTCTGGGTCATAGTGTGTGTTCACCATTTTCATCCACATACATTGAAGATTTCCACAGATATAATCTATAGTTTCAGGCTACATGAGATAATGCTCAATGTGTTCACACTTGTGTAACATTGTCTTTTGTAAACTAAGCTGCTGTGCAAGCACTGTGTTTTGAACATGAATAGAACACTGCAGGGGTAATTTGTGGTGGAAAGCAAAACCTGGTCAGATGGAATTCTTGGGTCTCTAATGTAATGGAAGTGGGGCAGGTCCCGTGGGAAAGGACAGAAGGGACCGACTCACACAAAACAATTTATTTGCGCTGCACTAAAGTATAGTCACTCGAATCTCACATGTGGCAGGTAGGTATAAATATAGGAAAGAATAAACGGCACCATAATCTGAGTTCACACAGCTCACTGGAATCACATGCTGCTCTGCAGCTTAGGTATTAAATAGTGAGTTTTTCACATATTGTTTAATGTTTTCATTTCCAAGTTATACCCACTAAGCGACGCATATTATACCTTTGGGGAGGGTGCTTTATGTTAATTGTTATATTAAAATCCTGCAGTAACTAATTTGTAAAGTATGAATGATGTCAATAACATGCACTAAAAACTGTGCCCTGGAAGAGGATTTGTCTCCATGCCCCTCAGCAGTGCCTGGCAACACAAAGCAACGCCAGTCACCACAGCATCTGTCAAGCAGCACATCAAATGCTTTGGATTTGAGTGGCCTCCACAAACAGAACATGGTTCATGCTTTCATAAGCATTTCATTTTGTGCATATCATTCTCTTTATTTTATATTTTCAATAAAATAAGCCATCTTTGTGTTAGAGGAATGTCCATGTTATGTTCAGCTGAGGATATCAGTGGAGTACCTCAGTTTCCACGTGAATAATGATTTCAGAGAGAGATTTACATCTGTGTGCTACCAGAGAAAGCAGAAGTGTGGTATGACCCTCTCTGTTTATTTAAAATTGAATTACCTTGCCTAAAAACGTATTATCCACAATTAGTGATAATACAGCCATAAAAGTGACATCATTTGTGTCTGGGCTCTTTTTAAACTAGAGTTTAGACACACTGAAAGTTACTTTCATAAAAAGGTAACAGACTAGCTTCCACCGGGGTTTGGCGTATGGACCTGGCCCTCCAACCACGCAATCAGTGGAAGAGACCAGTATCCAAAAATGGCTATAGATTTTGACTAAAACGGGCCAACATTGTAGGAAGCCCCATGGATTCAGAGGACAAAAACACAAAAGTTTTGTGCTACGAAAATCATATTTTGCATGGTTTCATATCAGAGAAAATCGGGTGGCAGATTTCTGATGAATTGACCCATACTTATTACAGAGAGACAAGTAAATGGGGCAAAAATTAGTTTCAGGTTTCAAGAATCACGGAATGTCTGACAGGGTTCAGAAACGCTTCATTTATTTATGACAACATGTTTTACATTCAAACCAAAATAAAAAATATTTATATATATTTTTATATATAGTGCTAGTAAGCAGGATACAGATTTAAAACACATAAAATCACAAAAACTAAATTCTGTGTACCAAATATTTACAAGGCGTGCTTTGAATACTATACAGTGTGTTTTCATGGCGGTTTTAATTTTTGTATGTGTTTTTCTCTTAAATTAGGAAAAAAGACAAAATAGACATCTCATAAGCAAGGAAGCAGAGGACTGCAGTGAGAGGGGATGAGGGCTGGGCCAGGTGCTTTAAGACAGCTTTGCCAGGTAAGACGTTGCACCTTGAAGCTCATTCCAACCAATGGCAAGAGGGGACACTCCAGGAAAAAACTATGCGTCAGTGGCTTGCATTACACAAGCATAGCCATTGTTACTACAGCAAATAAAATTAAACTGACAAAAATATACCAAAAAGCTTTTTTTTTGCTAGTTAATACTCTGTCATATCAAGTCCTAGCAATAAACAAAGAAAACAGGCCAAACATTTTTGATAAAAACTGAAATCCACCAGCGAAAGACTAACTGCCCGAATGAAGACAGTTTGTTTTGCTTGATAAGACAGAACAATCAGTTGTAGCTACTATTGGTATTTGTGGGTTTTTCTGTTTGGCTGCACTGTTATTCTCACCTGTGTGAGATAATATGGTGGCAGCTACACTATATTGCGACAACTGAGAGGGATATAAAATTTAAAGAAACAATCAAAATATGAAAATTTAAAAAAAATATTGACCATCACTCTATCAGTTTATATTAGGGAGAATTTTTAAAAAGAGTAACAGTATGCTGAGACCAGTCATACTTTTCAGCTGTTTTGATCAGTTAGAAACCGTCAGGTGGGGTTACCCAGGAAACAAGTCAATGTGAATGCCACAATCCATTTGTTAAGTTTCACATGCAATATGGCAAAATTTTATTGAGAAAATGCAATCAAAATGTTGGGTTATCATATCATAGACAAACTGCCAAATTGGTCAGTAATTTGTAAACTCTCCTATCTGTATTATTGGTTCATGCCATAAACATTTGCCAACATGTCAATGCACAAGCATTACTGGCATTTTCTTATTTCCATCCATCTCTTCCATAGTTCCCCTGTAATCTTTGTTTATATAACAAAACAAAATTAAACAGCCCTAAATGTAAAAATTGTCTGGACTTGATTTGCACTAAATACACAATTTTTTTCATTTACTCCCCAGCAAACATTCAACTAATTCTCTCCATATACACTCCAATTTTAAAGAAAAGTGGCATAAATATAATAATAAATATATCAAAAATGGAAAGCAACAGACGTCATTCCCATCTCAGCAAAGACAGCAATATATGACATACGTACATTTTGGCATCTGGCCTCTACAAAGCTCAGGGGAAATGGAAATAGAATGTCACCAAAACCACCATTACCACTTAAACATCCTCAGAAGTACATCAATAGAAAGGAAGAAAAAAGGTGAAAAACTGTTAGATTACGAGTGAGAAGAAGGTGAAAAAAAACTGAGGAAGAAACTGTAAGAATATGTCCACTCCACAAGCACAGATATGCAGTCCATGCCTGGCCTTGTACCTGCATGTCATTCATTTCAGTCACTCTATAATTATCTTTACACTCACTCATACGCACACACATGTGTGTGTGTGTGCCTGGGAAATCAATGCTTTGCAGGTGCAAGGTGGCCAGTAGGCTGGCAGAGCAGGAAGGGGTAGGAGGAGGAGAGTGCAGAATCCGGAGTGCTTAGATCTTCTTGGAATCTTTTGCTTCAAACAGCTTCATCCGCTCCTGGACAGTCAGCCCCTCTTTCAGACTCTGGTTTAATGAATAAAGAGACAAACACAGAGGAAAGAAAGAAGTTGCCAAAATGATTCTTGGAAGAAACCAAACACAACAGCAGACCAAGGACTGTTCAGAGCTCAAACTACTTCAAGGGTTTCCCCATGTTTTGTGTTTTTTTTTCCGCCATCTGGTGGTAAAACATAGGTATTATTATTATTGCGGGGGGTGACATTTCCCGTTCTCAGTCTGCTTAATTTAAGCCAAAAGAAATACAATGGTGTTCAGTGACATTAACCTCACACTTCATGCTTGTGGACTGAACCTGCAAACAGAATCTTAAAAACGCAAACTGCCATAGAACTACAGAGCCAAGACATGAGAAAATGTTCACACACAAATGTCCACCCTTCAAAATACTGTACACTCGATCTAAAACCTGAGAATGTCTTTGTGAGTAATATGTCTCTACAGCTTGTGTTCTACATCACCAGGATACCTGTGGTGCAAAGAATACTCAAGATCAATCACTAACATCAATTCAGGGTGCCAAAGTAATGTATGAGGTGCTTTCCCGATCTAAACGGTATCATAGTGTACACTTAACCATAGCAAGGCTCTGTACTTCTCCTGGATTAGTCTCAAACAAAGGTCACGCTTTTGGAGAGGACAGGTGAGTTTGTGCTGCCCCAACAATATTACCCCCATGGAAGTCTGAGACCCAGATCCATGGAGGAACAGACAGAGAACTGAGAAAAACCTGAAACACACAAACATTCGCAGAGCGCTGACACTAGCCCAGATTTACAAAAAGTGTTCCACAGGACATTTCAGACTGTCATGATACAGTATTCAGTGTCCTTAAAAAGAGTAACCACGACATCCTAAAAAACACAAGTCCAACAATTTTTGAAAACCTGGGCCATCGGTTGAAAAGCATTTTAGTATAAAACAGGAAAGACTCTGATGAACTGGGAACCAGGCGGAGGATGTTAGTTAAGCATGCTGTAAGAAATCAAGCATGTCCAAGAACACCTATATCACTGCCTGACCATGGTCCCTGAACATCTTATGTTTAAAAACCAGAGGGCATTTCTGCACTTCTTTCCTCATTTATGACACCAAAAAACGTGGATACCTTTAAACCTCAGTGCATAATAGTTTAACTCAAAAGAAATGTGAATGGATGTGTTACTAAGAACAAGTCTTGAGATGTGAGAATGACAGAATGACACACTCCTGACAAACTGTAATGTAATGATGAATGGTAACACCAAAAACATGCCTGACACAATACTACAATCCAATTAATGCTGTCAGAAAGGAGACTGTTCAGACTATGTTACTATGTCCCATTAAGGGAAAAAGCTGGGTTTTTATTGTTTATTTTACCTGACCTTTTCAGCAGGCTAAAAATTATATGCTTTTGGCCAAACTAAACTAACTAGTCATGAAAACATACTCCCTAGAGCAAAAGCAACACAGGAAGTGTGTCATGGAGCCCATTCATTTGACCAAAGAACAAGTAGAATAACATTCAGATCCTAATCAGTGCTATGTACAATCTGGAGAAATCAATGCTTAGGTATATAGGTGGGAAGAGAGTCTTTTTGTGACTTGGCAGTAGTCTGAATCCCTCCAAACTCAACAGTTATCTGAGGAGGCCTTAACGATATTAATGAGATGTCTGACCGTATTTAGCCAAGGGACATCTCCAACTGAATTCGCCTATACAATCAATATAACAAGATGAGGATCTGAAGAGGGGACATGTTGAACCAGTGATGGCTTGGTCTGTTTTAGACAGACTGAAGATGTACCCTGACCCTGGGGCTGAGGGAAGGGCCCCAGTACTGCTGTTCTCAGTACAGGCCCCATCAGCAGGGTGGAGGTGGGGGGGAGGGGGTAGGTGTGGAAGGGCAAAACATGCAGCATCGTGGGACATGCTCTGTGACGTACTGTACCTACATCACAGGAAGACTCACCCCCCTCAGGGGAGAAGTCAGCTGTCCCATGAGACCTGTTCAATGACAGACTGTCGAAGCAAGAGACAGAGGACATGCTTAGAAACACACACACAGACTCAAACGTCACAGTACGTTACAGTACGATGTACACAGGCATACATGAGGGAAAGTGGTCCTGGGACAGAATCTATTTCCACTCAGTTTAGTCCTATCAGTCCCAACCTGGGCCAATGTTGGGATTTTGGAGCTGGGGATGGTCAAAGGGACAGGGTGAACATGGTGGCCTCCCCTCAGAGGGCTAATATTTGTGATCAGGGCTAGGTTATTGTGCAGGACAGCAAGCTTTGTACCACTGGCCCAGACAAAGAAACACTGTCATGGCTGTACTGCAGAGACTGCCCCTCACCTCCCCTATCTGGCATTATCAACAGCCAACCTCAGAGGAACTTTTTCATTTTCATTTGAATCTTTTTACATGTATCTGCATGTTGCATAAATGGTTAGCATGTAAAAATGCCAAGTTGCTGTCTATCTAAATGCCTCAAATATCTGGATGCAATTCACTTTGGAATGGTTGCTACTTCATGTCTCCTTACATAAGGGTAGAGTAATAAGGGATATTTCTGAGCATGGTTCATCTATTCTTCTCAAACCAGCATTTACAACTCCAGTAATTCTGGCCTTTTTGCTGAGGAAAAAATCCATCAATAATCCAAGGAATTTTCCCACTAATATCAGAGCAGGATATGTACCAATATGGCTCACTGCCACAATCTATGGGCACTCACCTTTGACCGTACTCCTCTGATCTGCCTGGACAAGGAGGACCGCTCTTTCTTAAGAAAATCGGGATTGCTTTTTGATTTCATGATATCTGCAAGGTACCAAGGAGAAAAATACACATGAAGACCTCGGGATGCAAGACAACCATCACAGAATTTATCATGTGCAATACTGTGTATGAATTGGTCTGTACCTGAATTGGCATGCATGTATGAGAGAAAGCAATGTCACATGTGTGCACACGCCAGAAAAATTTTGCGTCTACAGGGGCATGCATAATGATGTTGGATTTATACGTATGTATTGTTTTCATTGTTATCTTGTGGTAGTCACTGGTTGCACTGAAGGCAAAAAAACTATGTAGATGGATGATAAAGAGTAATTCTATCATGAAGTATGTGTACTCCACCAACATTGTGTGTTGGCCAGTACTGTAAATGTATTGAGATAGTGGGTATTTGTGGCTGGGGTGGTGGGGGCTCACCGTATCCCTGGACGGTGGTGGCACTGTCAGCACTTCTCTCCCCCAGGGCCTCAGTGGCCACCATCAGCTGCTCCTTCAGCTTGCTGATGTCACAGTCAGCCTTGGCCTTCACAATGCTCAGCTCCGTGTAAATGTCCTTGTATTTGTCCGTAGCATACTTCTTATCCTACAGACAGGGACAGAAAGCCCCCTCTTTTCAGTATGGCACCCTTTGTGGCTTGAAATACAGGATAAATATGGAGGTAAAGCCACATCGTGTTTATGACGTCAGCCTGATGGCATTTTGCTTCTTCCTGACCCAAAGATGAATATGTGAGAACCATGTGAAAATGAGAAATGGCTCTTCCATACCCGCAGTGCAGACTGTAGCTCATCTTTCAGGGAGTGGATCTCCTGTTTGAGATACTGGATTTCTGATTCCTTGACCCGCAATAAGACCTAAGAAAAAAAAAAGGAAATATGCAAAAACTGGTAACTGTGCAAATAAAAAAATGGAATCTTTTACTGTGCATGATGGCAACTAAAAATTTAATTGTCTTGTACTTTAATCATAATAATCTTATTTTCGCAGCTGTTTAGTGGCTGGGTGGCAGTACCTCCAGCTCGTACAGATCCTTGCCCTGTGTAAGGGGCGACCCAGCCGCCTCCCCACTGAAGCAGGACCGCATGCGTGTGATCTCCGTTGTCAGACGGTTGTTCAGTTCCTGGAGGAGGAAACAGACAACTCACCACTAGGCCTATAGCTGCAACATATCCTACACAATGCTCTACTGCACCTCAAGAGCAGCAATACACAGAGTCCTAGATCAAGCAGCAGGTTTCAAAGTTAGAATAGCAGTATGTCATGACTCTGAGAGAGCAACCGGACCCACCTGGTTGTGGGCATTGAGCTCTTGGTTCTCCCTCTGGCACTGCCTCAGAGCCTGCCTCTCGGCCTCCAGCGCCTGGGCCAGGTGTGCGTTCTCCAGGCACTTCTGGGAATACTGCTCTGACAGCACCTCCAGCTCCCGATGAATAGACTGCAGCTCCTCCCTGGGGCACACCGTTCAAAAATGTCAGTGACAGTTTGGTCGCCATGGTTAGACACGTCCTGCACAAACAGTGGCCCTACGGCCCATGCTGCGGTCAAACCCACTCGTATTGCCTGCGCAGCTCCTCGATGTCAGAGCTCATGCCGCTCAGCTGAGAGCGCTGGGTCTTCTCCAGCTCCTCCCTGTGGGCGTTCTTCATGGCTTCAATAGCTGTGAAACAACATGAGGAGGGAGCGCTATATCAATCAGCACCCAAATCCAAGACTAGCGTTTGACCAGCTTTACCAGTACAGTACACAACCAGATAGCGGGTGCTCAGTGAGCATTACCAGCAATGGTGGCGGCCGTCTCCTCGGCCAGTAGTCTCTCACGCTCCTCCAGCAGCTTTGACACTTCCCTCTGGTGCTGTCTCTGGATGTCCTCGATCACCTTCTGGTGGGTCTCCTCCATGGCAGCAAAGCCCCGCTCACAGGTGGCCTAGGAGATGACGGAGGGGCGTGGATGTGCCACATCAGTCAGTCACAGGTCTCTGCATTTTGATTGGCTCACATTCAACCTTAAATCATTCAGGACCAAAGTGAGCAAATTCATTCATTCATTTTCTGAAAACAATTTGGATTATATTAGACTTGAAATGTGAGAATACAGTACTGCTTTTTTATTGATTAAATGCATGATCACTCTGCTGTTAGAACAAGAATTCTCAAATCAACAGGCTAATGAATGAAGTACCACCCAGAATTATTTTCATTCCTTTAACAGTGATCCAGAATGAGTCAAGGGGGTTGCCCCAACTAGTCACTAATGGTCTCTAAAAAGGCAACAATTCAGTTACCTAATCACCAACAGCAAATGATGGTTGTTAAGCTAAAAACAGATGAGACTGAATGATTCAAATGCCAAGGATGTTCATCTCATCTTGTTTTTCTCACTGTCCTTTTTTTTCAGCTGTGACATCTGCACGTCTCATAAACATACTTTACCGCTCGGCCAGTGTCCATGGTGCATCTGGGTGAGTGCAAAGCTGAATCACAATGTAAAAATATCATGCAAGCACTAGCTACCAGGAGCCAAGCAGAGCTAGCCACTATGCCTTAGCAAGTCCAGAGAAGATGCAGTATGGAGAGAAAAGATGGGAGGAGCATGCTTCAAGGAAAAAGATTAAAACTATAAATCAAATTTTAAGGAAAACAAGCATCATTTTCCTATGACAGCCGTTGATTGTCTTTGTATTCATTGAAATATCTGAATAAACATCCACCAATTCAATTTCTATAATGAAAATAGTAAAAATGATAGTTATGTTCAAATTGTGAAGTTTTTTAATCACCTGGCTTAATTTAAAAGAGATTAGACACTCTTTATCACTCGTAATACTGAACATAATTTCCTATGGGAATCTTAAATCTGCCATTCTTTCTGCAGCTGCTCTTGCTCAATGGAAACCTCCTTATGCAATATTAATAAACCATTTTTGAAAAATAAGTTCTTCTGAAAAATTCAGCATATGACATTGCTCTGTATAAATAAGAGAAAAACCACAAAAATGATGTAACTTAAAGTGAACCCATGCTGGGTAAGGCATTGTACTATCTGCAAACATAGTAGAGCTTGGGATTTGGTATTTTATGGTACGGGAAAATATAGAAATAGAACTAAATGACACTGTGCCTCTATTGCTTATTTCTCTGCAGCATAAGGCATGCTGGGAAACCGCCCTGCCATTTCCAAAGGAAGATGAAGAGGGCTACCATGCAAATGTTCAATGTCTACTACTGACAGAATGTTGTGTAACTTTGTAGTGAAAAAATGAACGTGAGGTGTGCATGTGCGGGGGAAGGGATACTGGGAGAGGGTAACACAACAGGGTGAAGGTGCAGTATGAATGACATGAGTTGACATCACAGTGCCTGCATATATGGATCTGAAGTTGCAATGGTCAGCTTTACATTATTTTCAATTCCAGTAACTTTTTTAAAGTTGTATTATGAAAAAAAAATTATGAAATAAATGAAATACCTGGAGTTATTTTAGAGAATTCTATGTTTAGAAATATAAAGGTAGTTTCAGTGTTGTACTGAATTGTTTTTTTTACACATGCTTCATCCAACCACAGATGAATTGTTTAGAATGGACACATCCCTTTTCAGTTTTGAAATCCTTCCATCCTGAGTCCTCTTTTAATTCAGTCATAATAAAAACACAGCTTAATTTATACAGCTTTTATTAAACCCAGCTGATTAATTCTGATTTAGACTGACCACTGCACCACAAGATCCACAGTGGAGCTCTACTTGATCACCTAACACAAAACAGCTAGAGTTAGAAAGACAAAGAAAGAAACCTTCAAGCTCTCAAAGTCTTTCTGGTATTTCTCCTTAAGGCTGGACACATCTCCTTCCAGGTGTTTGTTTTCCAGCTCATCCTTCATAGAGTTCATCTGTGTCTCCAGCTCCTGGATCCTTTCCCTCAACACCATCATGGAGTCCAGTTCTGCCTTGCTAGGCCCAGCTGGCTCTTCCTCCATGGGCATAGCATAGTCCGTGGGGGGCATGGTTTCCTCCATGAGGGCCAAGTCATCGGGGTGCCTGGCCTTCATCCTCTCCAGTGTGTCCTGCATGGAGCGGATGGTCTGCATGTAGTGGTCATGCAGTCGCTGCATCTCCTCCTCGTGAATGCGCTGCAGCTCCTGAATCTTCCCCTGGAACCTGTCCTCCAGCTTCTGCACGTGGTCCTCATGCCGGTCCTCCATCCGCTCAATATCCATCAGGATCACTTCCAGCTTGCGCTGGCTATCCGCCGTCTTCTCCATCAGTGCCAGCTCAGTGGTGGCCCTTCTCTGCTCGGCCTGACTCAGTTCCAGCTCGTACCTGCCCTTTAGCTCCTCCATCTCTTCTCGGAAATGCTCCTCCAGTTGTACCAGTCGGTCCTGCTGCTGGGAGAGCTCGGCGATGTGGACAGACACCTCTCCCTTCAGGGACTCATTTTCCTCCTGAAGACAGGACATAGCCTGACTGAAGCTCTGCCGCTCATCCTGCATGGAGGCCTCATACCGCTCACGGATGGCACCCACGTTCCTGGCATGCTCCTGGCACAGGATATCCATGCTCTGGCATGCCTCCTTGCACATTTTCAGGTCTCGCTCATGGTCAGCCCTCAATTTGCAGGCGATATAAGCAATCTGAGCCTGGATCATGGCTTCTCGCATGCACAAAGAACTGCTGGTTATGTTACTTTCACTTTGGTAGCTTGGGTTTGCTTGGGAAATACCGAGGAGTGCATGGGGGAGACTGCTGCCTTCTGCCTGGCAGGCCACCTCAATCTCATGGGAGAGATTGTGGAGGATCTCAGCCTGTACCCTCAGCTCAGATGCTAGTTTATCTCGGCCCACATGTGTAGAGTCAACAGATTCAATACTGCAGGAAGGTACATCTCCTTGAATATGTCTAGTAACTATATCCTCTGCTAAGTCACGAGCCTCCTCCATCTCAATCTGTTCTACATAGGGAGCGAGCTCTGGAGGACTTATGTCTGCTAATGTCTTCCCCTGACTAAAGCCAAACTCATTGCTCACCTCCTGAATGACTCTGTCAAAATCAGGCCTGTTTGAAGACCTCACAATCTCTTTC
This sequence comes from Albula goreensis, assembly GCA_022829145.1. Lineage (NCBI taxonomy): Eukaryota > Metazoa > Chordata > Actinopteri > Albuliformes > Albulidae > Albula > Albula goreensis. The sequence continues at coordinate 10,466,058 of CM040748.1, forward strand.
AATGTGCGTTCCCTGTGTTGCAGGTTTCTGTGGGCCTCCTCTAAATCTCCTTTGAGCTTGTGGAGTTTTTCCTCATAAAAGTGCTTAAGATTCTGAACAGCAAATGCCAACTCAGCTTTGATGCAGGCATTACTGATAACAGTGGTGCCCATTTCCCCTACAATATTGCTTCCTACTGACTTTATATCCCCCTGCCTACCACCCTCCCTTACTTTATACTGTGCCTCAAGCTTCTCTACCTCTGCCCAAAATTCACTTTCTAACATAAGCTTCCTAGTTAAGACATCTGCATATACAATTGCCACATAACTCTCGTCACTCCTTTTCAGTTTCTCAGCCTCCTGATGGATCTCGCTAAGGCCCTGTAAAAGGTCCAGGTTCGGATTCTGAATAGAGAATGCCATCTTATTCAAAACCAGCGCCTCAAAGGCTAACGTTTTGGCAAAAAGTTTTACTCTCTCTTCATCTGAATCCTTGCTTTCCTTTATTTCTTGGTTCTGACTTCCATGGATCTCATGCCTCTGCTCTTCCAAAGTGCTCCCTCCTTGTCTGATAAACACAGTTGCATTGACCAGCTCTGTCTCTATCTCTGATAACGTGCACAACTGCATTTCCGTGCTGTCCTCTTTGTGACTCCTCAGGATGGCCTGTACTTTCTCCCTGCTTGACTCCACACAGGCCAGGGCCTTCTCATATTTGGCATTCACTGCCTTTATGCTACAGTCTGTTTCCTGAGCAAAATGGCATCTCTTGTCCATCTCCTGCTGGAGCTGGCCGGTGAGCTGGTCCACTTTGGACAGGCTCTCATTGAGCTGCTCCCGAAGCTCGGCCTCCGTCTTAGCCCAGTGATCATGTCGGCCTATCATGGACTCGAGCTGCTGCCCTTGCTGCTGCTCCAGTTTCAATGTGATGCTTTTGAGCTTCTCCTCTGTGGTGTACAGTTTGGTTTCTAGCGCGTGGATGATTGAGATGAACTTCTCCGGGTCACTGCTGGCAGAGGTGATATACTGGTATGGTGTGTCAGAGCAGCCGCTCTCTTCAGAGAGGGAGCAGTCTTGGCTAATGTCTGAGGAAGTGTTGCTAGCCCACAGCTTTTCTGTGCCCTCCATTTGGACATATTTTTGGCCATGTATGCTTGAGAACCGAATCCTCTGTCGTTTTGCTAGCGATGCCCCGCCATCAGTGTTGGTGCTCCCCTTTGGCCTGACATCCGCTGTGGAATGAGATGTTCCCTCTCCTGTCAGTGTGGACCCCTCAGCTTTGCTAATGCTCTGCAGAACATCACAGTCCTCCTGCAGCTTGAGGTGCTCCATCTGAAGGTCAGAGTAGCCTAGCTGCAGCTCGTTGAGGTGCTGCTCCAGTTCATTGATGCGATCTTCCGCGACAACTAATTTAGCCTGCAGGTCCCGCTCTATGTCACCTGGTTCCATGTACCCATGACCCATCTTGCGGATCAAATCCTCTTTTGCCTGCAACTTCAGCTCGGTCTCTTCTAGGCTGCTTCCCAAGGCAGCCATCTTGATCATGGCCTCATTGAGGTCCTGTTCCTTCCGCTCCATCAACCTCTCATACATCTCCTTAGCCTCACGGACCTCTTCCTCCTTCTCCCGCAGAATCATGCTGATCTTCTGGAACTCCTCGGAAACCTTCTCGTAAGAGTGCTCTAGATTATAGTAGTCTGTCTCCTCTGTCTTGAGCCGGGACTGGAGCTTGCTAACCTCATTGTCTGCCTCAGCGATCTGGTTGAGTAGCTCCTGACAGCGGCAGGTCAGCTGGTTCTTCTCCTCTTGCAGCTGCCGAATGGCTTCGGTGAGTTTCTCAATATCATCTGCCTTAATAGCTAGCTGCTCTTCCAGGCGATGCACTACCTCACTGCTTGTCAACCCAGAGCTACGCTTCTCCCTCAGCAGTGCTTCAACCTGCTGCTCTGCCTCCTGCAGCCGGTCCTCTAGCTCCCGTCCCTTGCCCTCTGCCTCTGCCAGACACCTCACCAGATTCTGCCTCTCCTTCTCCTGGCTCTCCTGCAGCATGTGCAGGTTTTTCTGCTCTCGCTCCTCCTTCAGACGTTGAGCCTCCTCAGTGGCTATCAGTCTGCCTGTGACCTCTGTCAGCCTCTCCTGGAGCTTCTGCACCTCCTTCAAGTGATCCCGCTGCAAGGCCTGCTGGCGCTCCAGGTCCCTCAGGGCCTGGCTCTTCTCCAGCAAATGGGCCTCTACATCCTTCAGACGGTCCTCGCTGTCCTTCAGCTGGTTGCGGAGGGCCTGTTCGTCCTGCTCCCACTCCTCTTTGTGGTCCCGGAATCGCTCCTGCTCCAGCTTGAGCTCGCTACGCATCTTGGCCACCGCTTGTTCACTGATGAGGATCTCAGCCATGGCGTTGTTGAGTTTTGCCTGCAGGGCCTGGATCTCAGACTCGTGGTGCCGTATCACGTCCTTGGCCTCGCTGTAGCTCTTCTTCAGGCCTTGCACCTGCTGGTTGGTGAGGTCCTGTTTGCGCCGCTGGGCCTCCAGATCATTCTGAAGGTCCTGGTTAAGTTTGTGCAGCCGCTGCCAGGCATCAGAGGGCGGCGATGAAGAGGGAGAGTCGCTCTTTAAGAAATCGATTAAACATTTTAGTTAGTCACATTCCTCTCTTGCCCCAAAGGACACAGGAGTGTCACATCTCTGGGATTGGCTGGAAAACCTGGGAAATTTCCGAATGCTTTATTTACACAACATTTTTGCATAAATTTCTTCAAAGCTTTCCACTGTGCTTTTTCTGCGTGGTGTCTTAGATATATGATGATGTACTCACCAAAAAGGAACAAGACATACAAAAAGGATCAAATGAACAAAACATGAGATTATTAAAAAGTCTTGGTTTCACAACATAGCATAATACAAAATATGTAATTTAGCTGTGCACGAAGGAGTTACTGTAACAGTTTTCAAAATATTCCCTACATAAGAGTATTTTTTCAGTCTTATCAGATACTACCCCTTTTTAAGAATTGTGCGACCATGAATGATGAAGCAAATCAAAGGAAATTTTGTGTGGCTTGACTCATCGAATATTTACCTGCAGCACCCAAACATTAGCCATTACAGATAAATCATGGCTGGTGGAAACTTGCTTTTTTTGTTTACTTCTGTGTATTTAGGACATCAAGGTAAATATGAAATGGACTCTAGCCACACAAAAAACTGAAAATGATTTCCAGAGAGGGAAGTAACATAGGGAGCTACAGCTTTGCTGACGCAAGCTAAGGAATCAGAATACTGTTCTTGGTTATGTGAAATAAATGATCTGAATGAAACATTGCTATTTTTTGAAAACTGTTACATAAGCCTTTAGACATCGATTGGGTGGTATGTCATGACTTTAACTTAAGAAAAGTCTGGGTTCAAAAAACAGAAAGACTTGTATTTTAAGAATAGATATGTAAAGAGGGAATATATGACAAAGTGCGTGAAACTGTTATTGTGTGCTGAGGTCCTACAAACATCATACTTGAATATCAGGGCCTGCACATTCAACACATGAACATCTGTGAATCACGGAGTGAAATGCAAACATGCTTTCTGTCTCAATACCCCAAATCCATGCAATCAAAAAAGGCCAAAAAAGAAGAACAGGAAAAGGACAAACTGACAAACAGGAAGAAAAAGCACAGCACAAAGCCTTTACTGCACACCGGATTTCTTACCTTTGTTTAATTCATACCAATTACTCCCCAGAAGATGTGAGACTCAGTTAAAACAGTTAGTGAAAAGTCATGCCAAAAACAACACACCGCAACCATGCAGGCCTAACATTTGATTAAGCTCCCAGTCTTGTTAGTGAGATTCAAAACGCTATTCATTCATAATTCACTGCTTTAAAAAAATCTAAGCATTTGGTTCTTGTCCTCACTTAAATGTCACTACAAGAAAATTTAAACTGTACATACATTTATAGGTCCACAAAATCCCTGAGGTACTATTTCAAGTAATTTACATAGCAAATGTAAACTTTTGCATCACAATCATTCCATCTATTAAAGATCTTCACTAAAAATCCTAACTGCATAAATGGATAATATGACCTTCCCCAAATCATTCCTCCCCCCTCTCTGTCTGCTTAATGCATGTTCAGTCTCATGTACCTTCAGTATATACCCTCTCTCTGTCTGCTTAACTCACGTAGTCTCATATGCCTGCAGTATATACCCTCTCTCAGTCTGCTTAACTCAAGTGCAGTCTCATGTACCTGCAGCACATACCCTCTCTCTGTCTGCTTAACTCATGTACAGTCTCATGTACCTGCAGCACGTAGCCCTCCCTGGCAGTCTGCTCTCTTCCCCGTGCATCCTGCAGCTGCGCCTGAAGGAGGCTGTTCTGCTCCTGCAGTTTGGCCAGCTCCTTCTGCGTCTGCTCCAGCTACACAAGAACACACAGGTAATCACAAACCATGGCAACACAATAAACAGAGGAGTTTAAACAGTGATGATGCAATACACAGAATTATGTACCATGACCACCTCACTGACAGAATCACAGCAGACTGAAAATATCACTTATTCTCTGCCTCTCTCTCACACACACACACACACACACACACACACAATAATACAGACATAATCGCACACAATGGTGACACAGCACACTTAGCAATACTTATATTGCTCATTTCAGACACTAGAATAAATCTTTGAGTCTGCCAACTGTAAGTGCTGATCTGCAGTTTGCTGTACTGTAGTCTCTCACTACCTGTGAATGAGTCAGCTGCAGATACAACTGCATGGAGGTCTAATAACACTGCAGATTCAACACAAAAAAACTTAAACTGTCATTATCAACAGTTTAAGTCCAAATCATAAATAATAAGCTTGGTCCAAATCCAGACACAAGTCATTCCTAAACAATCAGAAATTTTAAAACCCCAGAGAAATTCTGACATAGAGATGCACAAATCATGTTCCCAAATTTTCAGTTCACTGCTGTGGGTGATGAGGGATTACTGTGCACTTTCACAAATAAGACACTGAGGACGAGAGTCACTGGGGTTTTATCTCTTTAAAATCAGTTCACCCTCTTGCATACCTCTTTGTCCAGTATGGCTGCTAGCTCTTGTGGGGGCAGTCTTTCGTTGGCAGGGTCAGAGGAGTGCATGGTGGTGATGGGCACCTGCTTCTCCTCACGGAGGGGTGTGGTCTCCACCTGGTGCCAGCGCTGCTCAATCTCCACCTGCACATCGGGTGGCTTGCCTCGCTCCCTACCTCCCTCACCAGACAGAGGGCCATCCACCTCCATCCTCCCCTGGTCCTGGTCCTCGGGGGTCCTGGCCTCACCCCCTGTTGTTGTCCTTGACGGGGCCGTGGGCGTGGCCTGGAAGCGGCGTCTCCTCTCCTCGCGACGCCGTGCTCGCTCCTGCTCCAGCTCCTCCTCCGCTGCGGGGGCGTCCCTCAGGGGTGCACCCGAGGATGAGGAGGGGGAGGAGGCAGACGACACAGGCGGGGACGACGAGGGGGAAGAGGCGGCAGAGGAGGCCGAGCTGACGTCCACCACATCCGCCCCTTTCTCCAGCTGACTGTCGGGCTCGTCCTTCTCCTGGGTCTGGCCTTGCCGTAACTCGGCCCAGTCAAAGGTTTTGGAGCGGCCCTCCTGCCGCCGCCCCCGGATCCGGCTCTTGCGCTGCTCTGAGCTGCTGCTGTCACCCGTCTGCATCTCGCCCTGCGTTGTGGGCGTCTCCGGGGACTGCCGCTGCTCTGTGGGGGACTGGTGGCTGATCTCCAGTGCCGCCCTGGCCTTCGCCCTCTCCTCTGGGAGGGAGCTGAGCAAGGACAGGAACACTGTTTAGCATCACTGACACACACACAGAAGTCATCAGGGCACCACTGATGTAATGCAACTCAGCAGTGCTGTAGTATATCGCACACAGTAACACAATGCCTCTACACTAACACAATTCAAGCTCAATGTTTCCAAAGTTCTACCATTTTTTTTTTAATCAATGGAACATCCAGGCATCTACAGTAGCACAATGTGAGACACTGAGCGCTGGAGTGAGACACACCGATTCAAGCACATTCACAGTGAAACATGCATACGATACAAAGGCACTGTGCTTGTGGGCCTCAGGACTAAGGGGGAATGCGCCCATAGCATACCGAGCAATGCGTGGTGTTCAGTTCCACTGTTAAGGAACAGGCACCTAAATATGAGGGCTGACGGAATGCTCTATTTCAATCTGCTCATGAAGCGGGGTTGGGGGGGGGGTATGGGTTGGAGGAATGGAGTGGTCAAGGAATGGGGGGGAACACCAGAATAAGGAAGGTGTCCGAGAGGTGTCTGCAGGGAGGCACCAAAAATATCAACCATTCCTGTGTGCGCTGGCAAGCCAGGAAGTGGACGCCAGAAAGCATTTACGTGTTCAAGTGTAAGGATGGCGGACAGGGTTCACGGAAGGGCTGCAAGGGGTTTTCCAGCTGTCTGTCCAGCACTGACTGCACTGAGGGACACCCCATTTAGCATACTGGGGACTCTCGTTTATAGGCAAAGCTCCTTAGCCTTTGTTTTGTGCTTAAACACCTCAACACAGTAGCTGAGTGTCAAATAACCCCAACAGGATGCTAATTTAGGAAAGTACGGTAAGGAAAAATAACGAAGGTCAAAAAACAACACCGGGGGTCATAAAAAATAAAGACAGAGAGGGGAGAGGAACTAGTACAGTGCTAAAGCCCTGGGCTTGGTGCAAAGTCTTGATGAATGTGAGTGTCACCGGCGTTCACAGCGTAGCAACTGCCACACATTATTCAATGCACACACAACATGGGGCAGGGACACCACAAACACAGTCCAGCCAGTCAGGCAAACGGGTGCACTTTCCAACCTGGGTTTCAGAACTGACAGTTTCAAAGAGACGTTTTTCCTGGTGGCAGCGTGGAAACCGAGAGAGAGATTTTAAGAAACAGCAGGGAAGAGTTGGAGAAGAGTTAAGTCAGAACAAGGAGGAAACAGCCGATGCACTGCATGTTCTCAGCTGCCGTCGTTTGTGCTCTCTTACCGGGTGACATCAGGGGCGATGGTGGGCCTCACATTCTTCATGATGGCCTGAATCCAGTTGCGTCGGATTCCAGAGGTCATGGCGGATAGTGTGAACACTTCTTCTTTTGTCTAGATGCAGAAGGAAAACCACTTTAACATCTTACAATGAACTAACATTACATTAACCATTTATAAATTCACTGAAACTGACAGGCAAACCACAAGGAGTTAGTAACTTCCAACTTTATTGACACGTCTACAGAGGTTCAACACTGGTCAGCTCAGCTACTATGCTCAACAATGGCTGTAAGGAGGCAGTTTTCACTTCAGCACTATAAACCATTAACACTCCCCTTTGCCACGCATCAGTTCATTACCACACATACGCCAGCGACTCATACAGCAATCATGGGGGGAGTGGGTTTTTCAGAAAAGAGGGAGCACACAGCACTGTTGAGAACCCCAGTGATTTTCACCAGCTCTGATGCTGAGAGAGAGATATAAATACTGGAGTTATTAATTTCTTGACACTAAAGCCGTGTTGTTCTCAGCCAAAGAGAACGATACGCAGCGCTACTCTATTTCTGCATCCGCCAAAATAACTGAGCGCCACAGCGGCAGCAGCTCGTCCCAAAGTCAGTGTAAACACAGAGGCCAGTTCAGGCATGAATGAGTGTGCAACTGGTACAGATGCTAAATAACTGCCAACTGCTAGAGGGAGACCTCTACAGCTTCCTTGCATTTCCCCCACCCGCCCCCCTTGGAAACTGTCTGTCCACCCTTATATTTCGGTCACGACACATTGCTTGCATTCGTGGACCCTGCAAAAACCGCCGGACCGAGCACGGACCGGCAAAGCCTCTATTTCAGGAGACATGCTAACTATTTCACATCTCATCTCTTGCCTGACAGGGCTGTGAGGTAAACACCTGGGTTATACCCTGCTGAAAAGCGGGTGCGCCGGCCCGAGGTTATGTAAACACACGCTATTTGGGATGGGAACCATGAGGAGCGGAGTCTCGTGGGGGAGACAGCCGAGATGGTCGGCAGCAGAATTAGACCCCATGATATCATTCACAACAAAACACCAGGTCAGGCGCTTCCTCACAATGTGACAAAGGATTGTGTCTAAACAGGACTGATATCAGTTACAAAGCTTCACAAGTGGTTTCTCTGTTTTTCCCTCCAAACATTACTTGTTTAATAATGTGTCTGCTTCCACTGCAGTGCAGGTCTTACGCAGCCAGTGATGAATGTGAATGAAGTCTCTACTCACGTGGATCTGGAAGCCATAATTCCTCTGCACAGGGAACTCTGTGACATCATAGCAAGTGGACAGGTCGATCTCGCCATCCAGATCAGCAGCCTGGAAGGACGACAAACAGGCACACATTGCAGAACAGCCCACAGCTGGATCAGGAGCAAATAGGACAAACAGTAGCACAACAAACCTCTTCTGCAATGGAATCCCTGTAGTATCTCAGACTCTGGTCAGTGAGCACAAACCAGTGCTTCTTCCACTTTGAGGGGAAGAGAAATTAAGAGAAAGAAAGTGAACAAAGTTGAAAACTAGACACTTCTCTAGACTAAAACGCAGAAGGTCCACACTCACCAGTCCCTCCTCGTACAACTTGGTCATCCATCCTTTCTTGAAATTCAACAGGTCAGGCTGGAACAAAAAGAAAGCAGCTCATTGCTCATGGTTTACGCCTCTGTCGTCCAGAACAGCAGGATTTACAAAAATAACTCCTGCCATTGTCCTGAGTAATACAAAGTATTTTACTTTTATTAGCAAATAAACACATTTTCTACAAGAATACAAGGAAATTCAAGAGACTTAAACAAAAAAACTTTTTTTTTTTAACATCAAAGAAATGTGAAGGTTTGAGAATATGAGACAATACAGAAAATACAATAAGCATACAGACTGCATTACAAAGAACTTCCATTTTATTCAAGCTAACTGGCAATGGACAAGGAAAATCATAGTGTTAGAATTTTTTTTCTGCAAAAGTATGCACATCAATTTTCTAAGACACAGCTAAATCATCATGGTTAACTGGTATTTCTGCTTAAGCCCTTTTAAACACCAACAGCCTGCCCCTGTCATGTGGCTCTAGCCACACAGAGTTTGAATGAACCCATTTGCAATGTCGACAGAGCCAAGAAAATAAGTGCAGCTCTTCCCTGCTAAGCCCGGCTCAGCTCATTAGCCCAGGGCATACGCAGACACCCACGCTACTGTAAAACAAGGTTTGAGCGCGCACACACAGTCAATTTCACACTCCACTGGAGCCAGTGGCGGCCCGGTCCTACCTTGTTTCTGTTGCGCTTCATTGGTGGCGAGGACTGCGAAGACACACACCCACACTCGCGCACTCACACCCGCTGTCTTTCTGCGGCGCTCTGTCCTGCAACTTTACCGTCCACCCCACTGGCTATTTATAACGGGGGGCTATTCTGACAGCTGCAGCTCTCATGGTGACAGGAAGCTCCTTATGACTGTGAACCAGAACCCCCGCATACGGACGGGCTTTGCCCTGGTCAGTGTGCCCATGGGCCTCAGAGAGGTCAAGAGACCACTCTAATGAACTGGGTGATGAGCAGTACAGTAAACACAAATTAGCTAATTGCTCCAACTTTAAAGTATTTGGGAAAAACAAAACAAAACAAAAAAAGAAGCTGTTTCGTTATTCGTTTGTCTATTTCAAGCCAGCAGTCACCTCAGATAGAGTTGTCAGCTCACATGTCTTAATGTACGGTAATCTCCTTCCTGTTTTGTGCTGAAGAGACGCCCTGCAGTCTATGTTGGGCGGGGCATGACTCACCGTCATGGAGGATTCCGTGGCGCGCCGGTCCAGGGACTTCGCACGGCGATAGTTAGAGATGGAGGAGCTGGAGACATCAGGCATGGAGCACTCCTTGGCGGCATCTAATGAGAGGTCCTACCGCAGAACGGCATGGAGAACAGAACACAATTTACAAATATACAGAATATATCCGTAAATAGAAGACCAATTCACTGGTATACAGGCAGCTCTGTCGATGGATTCTGATGTACTGTGATACTAATGCTCCAAACCTATTTGGAGCGTCAGACAGTACAGTAGTGTAAGAGCATTAAACAGCCGGTTCATTGGTTCAGTGGTACAGTGCCGCACATGGTACGGTACAGTGCTGTGCGGACATATATATTACTGCAGTATAACACTATGTAGAAGTACTCAGAGCACAGAAATGTAACAATGCTATGCACAGGTCAACTACATGGTGATATAACAGAACTAAGGGAAGATATGTACAACACAGTCATACAAAACTGCAATGTGTACATACCAATAGTGCATTGGCATAAAAGCATTAAGTGGAATTACACACAGAACGGTAGCACAACAAAGCTGTAATGCATAAAGAACACTATGAAGGTACATAGAGCACAGGATGTAGGTAACCTGTTGAGTATTAAACATCAATTGGAGGTACATACAGTACAATGGCTGGTATAGCAGCACTAAGTGGAGATAAACAGAGAGTTCAGGGTAGACACCCCAGTGTTGCCTACGGTGCGGTCGTAATTTCTGTGCAATGCAAAGGGGGGCATGGACGCACCTGTTTTTTGGGCAAGTGGCGCCTCTCGCTGCGGCCCTGCCTCTGGGCGGCTGTGCTGGTGGAGGAGGAGGATGGGGGCTCTGAGGAGGAGCTGGTCTCCATGTGCTCCACACTGTCCCCCTCCATTGACTCAAATTTCTCAATCACCTGAGACCGCCTGGCCAGACAAACCAACAGATAACCAACATGAGGGGACAGGAAATGACCTCATTAAGCAGCTCTAAGGCTGAACCTGCGCTGCCTTTTCACATTCCTGCTGTTCGACTCACACTTTATCATTTTTATCAGTGAAAAAAATACTTCCCTGAGAACACTGGAGTGCCTTAGATACAAAGTAAACTTACAAAGTAAATACGTGTTCTCTTTCCTCTCCCCCTCTCTCTTAAAACACACAAAAACACACAGGTGCACATGCAATGCCACAACAACGTCACTCTTGTTGGCACAAAAACAAAAAGACAAATCAAAAGAAAACTGCTTTCACCTATTAATTCTAACCCAGAGCTGACAATTTCTAATGGCCGAGTGTGTCTTTGCCAGAACAGGCAGTCTAAGCTGTAGCCCCCATGAGTGAGCAATAAGTTCACAATCAGCCCAGTCAGGCTGACTGAGGCCATTGTACAAGCAAAGACACATATTGCACTATTTGCAGCTCAGAGACAGACTGGCGGAAGTGTCCTAATACAAACTATTGAGGTGGACCAGCAGAGGGTCGTTTTGTCTAAACATTAAACCCTACCAGGAAAGCAAAAATGAAAGCTGGAAATCAAATGGAGAGCAGAGGGGCCCCAAAGAATGCAGAGACAGAGACAGAGAGAGAGTAACCAAGTGGTGTTGATGTTCAGTATGAAGAAAGGGCAAATGGCTGTCAGAGGAAATGTACTATGCAGAGGCAACATTTTTTGCAAAGGACATAGAGAAAGAGCCATTTTTAGATAGAAAAGGCCAAAAAATGAGGGCTCTGAGCAACAGCAATGGCGGCGGCAGCGGCGTCAGCATCTGCCAGCGTGGTGTGTGCGTGTGTGCGTGCGTGTGTGTGTGAGAGAGAGTGAGAGAGACAGTGAGAGAGAGCTCCCAGCTCAGCGTTTTTTGGAGGTGGAATGGAAGCAAGCAGAAGTCAGCGGGGCACGGCGGGGCACAGCGGCAGGACAGGGGCAGAGGTTTTTGGGAGGGCAGATTTTTCGGAGGCTCCTGGAAGAAAAGAACAAAAAATAAAAAATAAAAAAAGACAAGGAGACCAAGCTGAGGAAAGGATCCAAGAAAGGAAAGAAACTTCAAAGCAGATCATCAAGCGTTATGTTTTCATTTGAAAATACAAACAATAGCGTGGGCATGCTTAGAAAAATAGGAAATAAAAAGAACAAAACAAATAATGATGGAAAAAGCAATTTATTACAATATCCAATACTGTGAAATTGATTTCTGAGCAAGTGGCATAAATTAATGCAGAATTACTGTGGAAAAATTGACATGAAATCACTGATCTGTATTTCAGCCATTACAGGTGTACAGATAAACTGATATGCTTACATACAAACCTGAGATTGTAGGACTGCTAACATCAGCGCCCGCTACAATGTCCACTAGATGGAGCCAGACATAAGTGCATGGCTTTTTTGGTGGCGAAGAACCAGGAGGCTCAGTAATGCACATGGCTGGTATGTTTACGGCTCCAGGGTGAATCATTAACACACCGCAGAGGTGAAAGCCCGAGAGTTTGTCCTTGCAGATAACATGTGCATGTGTGCACAAACTGAGTGTACTGAGCCAGCCAGGAGCTGCTCTGGGGATTTGGCTGCAAACACTCAGAGCTAAGCACACTTAGTGGTGAGCTCTGCCAGACACTTCTCACCGTACCTTCATGGGGGCCGGGGAGGGGGGGATAAGGACTCCCCTGAAGTTACCACTCATATGGTTTCATTACCCACCTGGGTCCTTAACTCTTTGTTTTGCATCAGAGCAAGATAACACTACATGCGCATGTGCAAACATGCATGTGTGCATTCGTTCAAGTGTGTATGTATGTATGTGTGTATGAGTGTGTTTATGTATGTGGGGATGAAGTCTGCTCATGTAAGAGTGAGTAGTTGTCTTTGTGTCCACGTTCTTGCATTTGTACGTGGACAGACACTGTTTTCTGGAATGAGGAGTGTTTTGTGTGCATGCTCTCACCTGCGCTCCTGTCCAAAGAGCCGGGCCACTTCCTCCCTCCCGGGGCTGCGTGTGCGTGCACGCAGCTCCATCCGCTTCTTCTCTGAGCGGAAGGCCTCGCGGTGGCTCAGCCTCTTGGCCCTGGGCACGTCTGCGAGGGAGGTGTAATCCCTGGCGGCCCGTCCTGCTCCCCCGACCCACTCGGCTCCGCCCCCGCCACGCCCATCCCAGCTGGCGGCGCTGGTGGGCGTGGTGCTGCTGGCCTCCGAGTCCAGGGAGCTCTGGGAGGAGCTGATAGTTGAGGATCCGTTGGAGTACAGGGGCCCTGGGGGAGGAAAGGGGTCTCCGCCGCCGCTGCGGTCTGGGGAGGGGTAGTATGGGGAGGTGAGGGGTTCCGTGTCTGAGGAGCTGTACCTGTGGGGTCCTCCGGGGCCAGTGGGAGAGGACAGAGACAGCTGCTGTGGCGGTTGTGCTGGCTGGGTCTGGGGCTGTGGTTCCGGCTTGGCTTTCTCCAGGGAGAAGTATCCGCTCTCAACGCGGGCCTTGCGTCCTCCATTCACTGAGCCCTGATCTGAGAGACAAACACAAAGGGAACAGCAAAACACAGGATTCTCACTTCTTATGTTTTAAAACACAGCACAAAGAAGTAAACACGCATATCGTTCACTTATGCACAAACACACACACACACACACACAAACGCAACTGGATCCAGACTTAAACGCCTATTTTCCGGAACCCCGGTTATGTAGGCGAGCAGCTGAACACGTTCCCACTAAGCTCGTCTCAACAGGAGACCCTCAGGAATGTGGCCTCGTCCCCAGCACAACCAAGCAGCTGCTTTATGGGCAATCAGGCCACCAGCCCCCACTGCCAGTAACCCCAGCCCAAGTGAGCCAGTGCCGACGATCGCACAGCCGTCACCCACCTGAGAACCCCCACCCACAAAACAGCCTCTCATGCTTTCCTTCCTCCGACCAGGCAATGTCCCCATTCTAATGGTTACTGGCTCCTGGGCTAAATTATTTATTGACGCAATTTATTTATAAATAAATCAGTCTTCCCCTTATCTGTTTGTTTTGTTATCAAAAGTCAAAAAGCCCCAGTACAGAGAGCTTTGTGTCTTTCACAGGCCCAAGTCCACATCCATTATTTACAGATTATAGATGAAACTGTCCCGTATCAGCTTTCGATCAGCCCTACAGTCATTTGTCTCCTTTTATACGGAGGGCACTAATAGAAGATGTATTTGGAGGTGAAGCAGTGGGGTCTGGCTGGGGCAGACGGGACTGCAGGCTCTGATCTATGGAATCTGACAGGGATTATGTGTAGAGCTGCAGGCCCGAGCTGCCGCTTTGGGACCGCTTTGTTTCCCCACTTAATCACAGGCAGGTGTGAGCGCCCCTTTCCCCCTGCTGATAGACATAAGCTCCTTCCAGCACACAGACTTGCATTGCAGACACATTAAAAAGTACACACAGACATGGACACACACACACACACACACACACACACACACACACACATACATACATCATACATACACACAAGGGTACGCCCACAAACAGAAAAAGACACACGCAATTAACTGTGCTTGTGAGTACACTAGTGGCCATGCACAAACTTTCAAAATATGTCTCTTTCAGTAACATAAAAAAATTCTCCACATCAAGTGTGAACAGATTCCTTTTTAATAAAATCCAGGTTGCCACTGTGCATGTATTCACACACCCACAAATGGTTGTAAAACCACGTTAGCCTCATGCCAGGAGCACAAATTTAATGATCAACACATTAAAAAAGACAAACACAACAATCCCCCTAAAGTACAGCATAAGAGTGTTTGCTGTACCGGATGACGGCAGAGAGGGGACCTGACATGGGAGCTCAAGTTCAGCCCCAGACCCCCTGATCAGCTGTCCTCTCCATCACAGGGCTTTACCCAGCAGGAGCTGAGCTCCAAAGCCCCACAGACAGACAAAGCCCCATGTTTACTGCTAAGCCAATTCACCAGCCTGGGGGCTGGAGGCTGGAGGCTAGCTCAGCTGTGCCATCAAGGCCCGGAACACTCCGGAACATTCCAGAAAAGTCAGAACACTGGCCAGGAGGATAAAAAGTCTGGTCTGTTACAAAGGATGAAGATCTGGTATATTGTTATAGTAGTGACTGCACAGATTTTCACACAATAATTAAGCTATTTCACTGATTTCATACAGACTTAATTTCCATGATGAGTTACAGCAAAAAATTGTTAATTTGCCCAACTCATTTGCATAATGCATTGACTTTGCGTTTAACAGTGTGTGACAAAGAGCTCCCCATTTGACAGACTTTCACAGACAACTTTCACATCTCTGCTAATATCCCAAAATACATTGGAACTGCTACCAATGCGGCCTGTGTGGAAAAACAAAGGCACTTCCATTATATCTGGAACATTAGCAGAGATACTAAACTGCAATGAATGGAGAAACACTGTCGGTGTCACGCACTATTAATTCCTCAGTGAGGGGGAACTTTTTTGTTTTCTTTCCTCTGCATTTCAATCTAACATGGCCATGTTTTTAAATTCAGATTACACCTAAATACAAATACAAATGCAAACAGCAAAACTAATGCTGCCACTCGTGTTGGGGGGCAAGCACAGGAGAAAAATCAATCCACTTTTTAATCAATCTGCAGTTTTACAGATGACATAATTCTGATTTTCAGAACTGGTAAATGAGGGGCAAAGTGCCCCTCAGATTGAATGTACCTGTATCCAACTTCCAGCCAGTCTTTTCATTAGCTCCACACCACGAAGCAAGTCTCTCTGTAGGTCACAGATTTTACCAGCCATTTGCATCTTGCATTAGATGCGGTTTGAAAGTCCTGATGCAGAGATGGGAGGTTTTTTTTTTTTTTTTGTGCGTAGAGACAGAAAGGAGGCCGTACTTTAGACTGCAGCACTGGTTTCCAAACCCCCCCCTGCAGGTTTTGTAAGAGACATCTGCGCCATGTCCACAGGGGATTTGTGCGAGTACAGCCCAGCGTGAGGGAGTTTAAGGTCATGAGCAAAGTACGTTGCTCTGCAGCATGGGGTCAGACCTGGAGACACACTGAAGTGTTACAGGCCGCTTAATGTCCTGTTAATGACTTAGATGCAAACAGCATCTATAATATACTCAGGGGAGGCAGAAGCCAGACACCTTATGACCACGAGCACCATGCTCTATAAAGTCCACAAGTGTAAATAACTCACTGCACTGCAGTGTAACAATGCACTTTAATACGGGAACTTTAATATGTAAACAGGCAACACTTCAAATATTGTTATTTGCTTATTGGTGAGCAGACTCTAGTTTAGGCTGCTGATGGAGAAAGCACATTCACTGAGAGTGTACAACAATTTTTTATTTTTTTAAGCAAAAGTGCTGTAAAATTATCACACTAAACCTAAGGAGGAGTTAATGGCATTTGCTCAGCCACATGCTGTACAACCACGTCAGGTCTTGGTAGTTTTGGGTAACATTGCTTATGAAGTGCATATACACTCATTTTTGTGAATGCTAAACTGTATTTTGTACTGTAATAAATATAGCGTGGAATTACAAGAAAATGAAAAGTTAACATGACACAGATTCAACTACAAGAAAAGGCATGATTTGGAAATGTGTACGATTTGGTATGTAATACATATTTCATGCAAACTCTGAAGCTAATCTGATGCTGTGGTAGCAGTGGTGTCTGTTGCAATACAAAATGCTAAATGTCCTATTTTGCTCTTGGTTTGCTCTCATTCTGTGTCCCTCCTCTGCCACAGCATTTAAGTTAGTTAAGAAAGAAAAGAGATAAACATTTACATTTAGATAAAATGAATTGCTAATTATAAAGAAATGTACAACGCCATTAAGGTGTACAGCTTTTCACTAGCTGACAATGGAGTTCTTTTTAAGCTACCAGATATAATTAGCTGCCCTTTTGCTCAACATTTGCAGAATTCTGTACAGTACGGTGTCAACATGGCAGAGCAATGGGAATCTAGTAGCCAAATGGAAATCTTCATAAATAATCCAATTTAAGTATTACCAAATGAAGTAAGCTAAATGTCTGACTACCACGATCTTCCACTATAGGTAAAATACTCCTGAATTGCTACTGCGGTAGGAGCATATTATGTGCGAACTGACACATAATGTCTGAACTGACTAGAAACAGTAGTACACAGCAGTGTAAAGACCAGTATGGTTCTGAGTCATAATGTGAGGCAAGCTCCAGGTGTATGCAGGATGTGACCAGGGTCTGGATTGCCCCTCTGCCTGTGGTGGCTGTGCTCACCCTCTGTGGCGGTGCTGGGGGGTGGGTAGCTCTGGCCCAGCTGGCTGAGACAGGAGGCACTGCGGCTGCAGGGGAGAGACCCCCGGCCCCGCCTGTCCTCCTGCCACAGGGAGGAGCGGCTGGCCGGGACCTTCTCTGCCGCCGCGATACTGCTGGGGAGACAGGGGATGCTCCCCCCACTGCTGCTGCTGGTCACCGTCACCTTGGCTGGCCCAGGCTCCTGGGAGAGGGGGAGAGTGAGAGTGTGAAAGAGCAACAGACAGAC
Organism: Albula goreensis; assembly: GCA_022829145.1. Taxonomy (NCBI): domain Eukaryota; kingdom Metazoa; phylum Chordata; class Actinopteri; order Albuliformes; family Albulidae; genus Albula; species Albula goreensis. Next base: position 10,483,404 of record CM040748.1, read on the forward strand.
AGTGACAGACAGAGAGAAGGGAAAGTTGTGGGGCCTTGTGGCTCAGACACCCCGCCCAAATCCAACTTCCAACTGGCACCAGGTTGAAACACAACCTCACTCAGCCATGCAAACGAGCACTCCCTCATGACCCGCGGCCAGCGCCGTCACCTCAGCACCCATAATCCTACGCGAGAGCTGCGGGCATCTGGAGGGCTTCACCGCAGCCAATTACAGTAATGAGCCACCTGACACACACTTTAATCACGCTTCCCTCTCTGGCTACTCCACCTTACACGTAAATCACCTACACGCCTGACAAATAATTCAAATGCACCCTAAGGACATTTTAGGCTTGAGACCGTTAAGAGCCCCAGATTTATTAGCTACAGGTTTGAATTAAATGAAGTCATATGCACAAGAACATTCTTTGTCATTCGTAGAATTGAAAAAGTGTTCGGAAACAAAAAAAAAAAAAAAAAAAAATCACTGAATGTTTCTTATTTAGCAGTATAAGCCAGGAACCTCTTAATGTAATTAGCTTCTTAATAGTTCAACTCTAAATGAGAGATGACTCAAGCTACCTTTTGTGCGTGCTTGAGTAAGGGGTGGGGGGGTAAGTACAGAAAAGAGGGGCAATAAATTAGTCTTCTCCTGAAATGCTAATGCATACTCTTCAAGCCCACCTCTAGCTAACTTAAAACACTTGCATCCTGCCATTCTCACTGCTCATATGAAAACAGGGTGCAGCAGGGGTACAGCAGAGGATGCCAAAATGGGTATTACTGTCAGAGCCTCACATCCTCTGAACTCCATCGCTCTCCTCTGTGGACCACACACAGTGCAGAACTACCTCACTGCGCCGTACCGCTGCTCCACTCCATAAAACGTCCGAACAGAACTACCATTGATCCTGCAGCAACTGTACACATCTTATCTACATTTAAACTTAAAAAAGTACCACCAAGGTGAGGGAGTGGATCAGGGAAGTAAAGGGGAAAAGACAAAGAGATCAAAGTGAAGGAGACAAATTCTGCATGGGCGGGCAAGTTTGGGGCGGGGGAAAGTAGAGGACCACCATGGAATGAAAACCTCTGCCTTCCATAGCACTGTGGGTCTCCTCCCTAATGCTCATCTCCATTTTCTCTCTCTCCCTCCCTACTCTGTTGTTTTGTCTGTCAGGCTTGACCTGACATGTACTCATCCTCCAGAGTGCCAACGAGAGTTTAGAGGGATAGTAGGCCGTCCCCCACCCCGGTGCCAATGGGGTCTGCCCTGGAGAGAGCTCAGTGTTTCCTGCATGGGGCTGCAGGTGGAAGCAGTACCTGGCACAGACTCACAAAAGGCCCTTTCACAGAAGAGACACCTGTGCTGTGGGTAGGAGGGGGAAGAGGGGGGCGGTGAGGACAGACAGGGAAACAGCGGGAAGATGGTGGAACTGACACTCAACACCAACAGCCTCATTAATTAATCTCTCCCTTTGTTCTTCCTAATTAAAGGGAAAGTGTTGTGCCACACACATTTACCTGTAGTTTCTCAACTTCAACGGGTGTCTGATCTCTGCAATTCCACACACACAAGCATGCCCTGTTTTAATATAACCTTGAATTTCCCAGTTCACAGACAGCACAAGCGATTAATCAGAGTCAAAAGATTAACAATGAATATTAATTGTTGAGCTGTGTTCAACTGCTGCCCACCAAAATGACAAAGGGACAGATGCCATCAGAGGAGAGAGGGGATAGGAACATGGTAGATTGATGAGAAACAAAAGCAAGACTGAGCACCACAAAATGGTTCACAAATCACTGTGCCAATCCCCATACCATGTAAAAGATAGGCATGTCAGGAAAGCAATGATTGCTTCACTCATTTCATTAAGCAAAGCTGCATATTTAGGGATCATTAGTTTGCTGCTGCTGCCCCTCCTCCATGCCTTGCTGAAAAAATGATGTTTTAATTATGTCCATAGCACCACAGAGAGCAGGTAAATCACTATGATTAAGGATCATTGTATGAGTGGCTTTTATGGCAATAGCACGCTTGGCTGTGCACAACTTACGAGGTGTCCGTTCACGTGTCCTGAGGAGTGTCGAGGGTTGTCGTTGATGCCCTCCTGTCAATAACACAGAGCAGCTTTTGAGTGCTGACAGGACAGAACTTGAGCTGCGCTATGCCCTCCTCACTTTGCCCTTGACTTTGCACAGAGACAGAATGTACACAGAGCGGCGTTCCATGTTTCTCCAGTGCTGATCCTGGGGCATGATTGGGTTTTGGAGCAGGTCTAATTGGGGGTACGAAGACAGAGTGGCCAACTCTCATCCTGCTCAGACAGATTCCAGGATGGACAAAAGGAGTGTGGAATTTGAATAACGAGAGATGAACAGGACACAGGGATTTGGCAGTGTGAGGTCGGTGTATTCTGTGAATGTTAAGAGCTTAAACCCTCTGGTCATTTAACACAGTTGCCCTCCCCCCCCACCTCCACCCTTAGCCCAAACGCTTAATTTTACACACTCCAGTGAATGGAGAATAGGGACATAAATAACAATATCAAATGTCACATAACTGGCAATTCAAGACATCAAACTTAATATGTGTGACAAATAAAAGGATTCTGGGAAAGAGAAAAACAGTGATGGGGGGAGTTGTGGAATGCTTTTTAATAGAAATCAGAGTACAGAACAGGAAGCATGTCTGCTGACCTCACAGGTGGCAGCCAATAGTGTGCAGGGGAGGCAGGAGAATGCTGTCTCTCTCTGCCTCTGCCCATGCTCAATGTCATGTGACCAGACATGTGACTCCCTACATGGCAGGCAGGAGGACAGGTCAGGGCTTGTACCTCCTGTCGAACGGCACCTTTGCCCAATCTCATGCAGAGAGATGTCTGATGCCCTGATTTAACCACACCCTGCCTTCTGCTGCCTGCCACTGGCACCAGATGACACCAAGCACTCTTACGAGCCATTCCCCCAAGCCACAATGATGCTCTGTATCTTTTAGCAGGTTCATTTGCTGCTCCATAATGCAGTGTCTTAATGTCGCTTTCTGCAGTGTGCTGGAGAGAGTCGTTTTAGGTAAGACATCCGGGGTTTAAAGTAAAAAAGACTTCAAAGGGGTGTGAAAAATATATTCAATCATAGCCTGTTTTAGAATTGTTTATGAACAAATGGCATTAGTTGACATAAGTTACAAAGACAGCTACAAACTCGGTGGATAAATTAATAATTTGACTGAATGAATGTAACCTAACAAGGTCCTAACCAAAACATGGTCTACTTTTCCCCTGTTCATACATCCCCTTTTTCTTTACAGAGCAGTAATAATATTTTAAAATTCTGACACATTCAAAGTGATGGGCCAAGATGTGTGAGCCAGGGGTTTCTCTTTCACCAATCAGGAAGTGGGGATTTGAGTGAGGAACTCAGGTGCCAATAGACCCCTGTTCCCCCATTCCCCTGAATCACTGTGGAGGGAGTCTGCCTGTGGTTCTGGGGCTCCACTGCAGCCTGGCAGGGGACGGGTGGCTGGCAGACATCCCCAAAAACAATGTGATGTGGCCCAGTGACACCCACACACTATGACACATGACCCCAGCAAAAACATTAACGCCTTCTAAAAACAGCACTGTTTACATTGTTCTTTCCATATCTGGCAGTGGAAATTCCTCAAGCCCCAACTTTATGCCAGTGGTTCCACCATAAATATATATGTACACTAAATATTTACAGTACATGTCTCCTCCTACACACATGTACATACTTGCAAAAGAGATATACCATAGACACATAAACACACACACACACACACACATATATACAATCAGCACACACACAAAAACACACACCCATGCACACACACATGCACACACAACTGTGTGTGTGTGTGTGTATATATATGACTAAGCTGTAATTTCATATGCTTAGCATATGTTATATATGGTTAATATGACAAAGGCGAGATTAAAATTTAAAGCCAAAATAATTTGTATGAAGGCTTCCCCTTTGTATTTGCACAGGACACAGACAGTAAGAATAATTAGTGTCTGTCACCACACAGAGCAAGGCGCTGACTGGATGCAGGCTTCCACCTCCGCATGGCAGACAGCCCAATTACATCGCTGCAGAGAGACTGCCACATGATGCCTGCAGGAAACAATTACCAGACAGACAGGATTCGTTACTGCCACCTGTGTCTGCAGGGGGCCTCGTTTACCGTGGTAAAAACAGGGTCGGGGCCCAGCCCAGACCCCGGCATGGTGTGAGAGGGGCCAATAAATTAGAGGGTTGGCAGTTTGTTTTTTTCCAAGGGAAAAATGAGGTTTGTTTGCATGGCAGGCTGGGGGAGGGGGTGGGGCTGGGTGGGGGTTGGGGGCTTCGTTCAGGGGGTTGGTGCAAGGGCTATGAAAAAAGCTGTGAAATGAGCTTATTTAGAGGGAGTTTCAGAATGACTTTGAGCACTGGCAAAATCTGGCATGGAATCCAAAAAAAAAAAAACCAAGCTAAACCACAGAGCAGAGTGGGTGGTCGGCAGCAGAGGAACAATGAAAGCCAAGATGGGAGACAAAACAACAATACTGCATATTTACGTTCACTGCCGGTATTCCTCTCCCCTTTTATTTTCTCCTTTGTAATAACTTACACAACAACATATCGATGAAGGGGATGAAGAGAAATGCTGTGGCAGCAGGGAGACCGGTGTGCAGCCAGGGAGGTCAGGTGGGCACAGCGGCTGCCAAAGGCCTGTCTTCACTGGGCAACAGGGCCATGAAGAGGCTGGGAAACCGCACTTTTGTTTGACTTGGCAACAAAGGAAAATGGTCCAAAAAAAAAAAAAAAAAAAAAAAAAAAAAAAAGGAAAAAAGGTTTCTTTCTTTAACTCATTGAAACCTGCAGCCTTGGGGTTAGAAAGCAAGGGATTCAGGCTGGGTCAGTAACACTCAGCGGTGTTCTGATTCATTTTCTTGGTCATGTGAAATGCCCAAATCCAAGACGCCAGGTCAAGAGCAGATAAATTGACAGTAAACTTCAGAAAGTTATGGGAGAGGATAATGCTGACAAATCTTCAATCAAAGTGTGAATAAATGTCATATTTAGCAGGATCACTTTAAAACAAACAAAAAAATATTTCACTCATTTACGAAGTCTTGTTGGCTTTGATAAATTGTGAATGACAACAGAGCAGGTCTTCCCATGTCTTACAGGGCAGAAATGCTGTCCCAACTAATAAAGCATGAGACCAGCCCATGTATCTCTGTCAGAGGAGAAATAATGTGGTTGGGAAACTGTAAAAGAACAGTCCCTGATGGTCAGTTTATATTCTTTGTATTAATGCAGAGCTATTCTGAGCTGACATTGATCTATTGAGACAGCTTTTCCTCTCGGAATAATACTGCCTGGGAAAAAAGCCACATGTCTTTTCATGTTTTTCTCTCTCTCTTTCCTCCCTTTTGTTCCTGTGCTGTGCAGTTTAGAGGGCCACTTCCTCCACATTTTGATTTTGTATTCCTGTCATCAAATAATAAAATAAAAAAAAATCAATAGACACGAACATGGAGAAGTCATTTGGATGTTAAAACTATCAGTGGAAGGGCCTGTCTGACATTCCCTTCCTCATAAACATTAAAGAGACACCTGCAGTCCGAAACAGGGAGAGAAGAGAATAAACCAGGCTAAGAGGAAAAGACAACGACAACAGTGGTAAGAGGGTTCAGACTGGTTAGTCGCAGTGATTGTGTGTGGGAGCCATTTCCTCTCTGCACACAGTGAGTCCTGCGATAAGGCCCCACACTGGAGCAGCTACCAGGGTCATCTGCCCACCGCTTGTCTCCCTGGCAACGGATGGGTGGATAAACAACTGCCACCGCAGAGCACAAACACGCAGCCAAGCTTGCTCATTTAAATGTGCCTCTTTTGACGAAAGAGCTGATAGAAAATTGCTTTGCCGTGAGAGGGCAGTCTCAGATGGATTGGTAAACACTGGTCTGTGAGTCTCCTTCTGTATCAGCATGTTGAGTCACTGATAAATGTGCATCCCCTGTGACTGAAACCCATTTATCACAAAACGATACCCACGCTCAACTTATCTCTGCCATAAAAAAGTTTATAACAGGAAAAAAAAAAAAACCTTATCATACAATCCGCTACATTCCCAAACAATTACAGATGCACCCACGGCATTTCTAAGAAGAGTACATTTGATTAGTACAATAACAGCATTGTAAAATTAATCACGCTCTCTTACTGTGTGGAGTGGGCTCAGCTACTGATTACTTATTCATCATTCAAACACAGTTCAGGACCCTCTGGGGGCCATCTCACTTTAAGTGTGTCCACACCAAACGCACATACATACAGTGCATACACCCCCAGCCTTTCCCCGACCACACACAACATCTTATGAATATGATATATGAATATAAGGATGTTTGATGGTAAGAACAGAGATATTCAGCCCGACTTGGCATCTCGTTTGTAGAGCTGGAGATCCAGAAATGCCTCTAGTTAAAATGAGTGATGCTTTGGCATGGTTATGTTCACGTCGGAGTGAGGCTGTACCTGGGGAGTGGGCGGCTCCACCTTCCTCTTCTTCTTCTGGTTCTGCTTGTTGGTTCTGGGGTATACAACCAGGGTCTCCTGCCACCTGCAGAGAAGAGCCGCAGGGTAAGTGATGCCCATGGATGCCCTAGCACACATACACATTAACACTCGTACTCAAACACGGAAGTGCCCACAGATGCTCACGTACCACCACAGAATGTGCACCTATAGAGCCATGAGGTCAGTCACACCCACAGACCCCCATGCACATATGAGGGTGTGCAAATGCATGAACGCTAAGCGCACACACACGGAAACACAAACACAGCCACCATTTCATAAAGGTATGCCCAGTTGTCAAGTATAGGGTCTGCAGTATATATCTAGCAAATTCCAAAACCCACTCATAATAACTGTATTCATAGAAGGCATTCTTACTTCTGAGTCACATTACATCATAACGTTTACCACGTTTACATACTACATTTCAAAGCCAAGCTCAGGCAATTGTGTTTTGCAGGTGGAATGCCAACAGGTTCATGCCGAGAAAAAAGAAATAAAATAACTGAATACTAGCACTGTACAGAAGAGCATTTGTATGCTGTCTATCACAACTACTTAGAATTGCAAAAGACAAATGTATCTATGTATACAGATTACAGCCTCTGCAAATATGAAAATTATTAGTATCATGAATCAGAATCCAAATCCTGGTACTTACTTGCTTTTTTTCTTTGGCATTGTCCAATATTTCAAAACAAACTCTGCACAGTGAGGGGCCTCCCACTGCCATACAACATCCGCAGCAAAATGGAGGCTGCCGATCTAATGCTGAAGACAGGGAGGTCTGATTTATCCCAATAAAAAGCTGACACGCACCATGCAGCCCCAGTGTGAACCGCCACCGTCAGTGCCTTCACCCCAGGAAAGTTTCCTCGGGGAGATGGACGCAGACATCCACACATGGGGCTCCCACAGCCCTGCCCCAGCAAAGATGGCCCCTCTCTGGCTTGCTCTCGAACAAAATGACATTAGGCTCCCTGACGGTGTGTCCCCAGCTGGTCTGCGGGTGATTTCATTACAGCATTACTGGATTAGGCCAGGCCTGCCTGGGCAGCGTTACAGGATTATCACACTTTGCAGGAGGTGCTGAGATGAGCGGCTGGCCCCGGCTCCCGCAGCGTGGAACCCCACCGTGACGAGGGGAAGCTGGACTCTGTTCACCTTAAGGAATCTTAATGGCAGGGCATATCAAATACGACAGGCCGAATTGCAGAGATCACTGCTTAAGGCAAGTAGCGTTTCTGTAAAAGGCCATTCTCAGTGTCTACATTTTATGTATAGCACTAAAAAGAGCAGACTGGGTCACTAGGTGACATGCAGGGGCAGCCATTCCAAGCCTGCTGTCTCAGACCATGTCTACCTTTGTACCCTAAAACTTTTACAATATGGGCATTGACAGTACTGTGGTTTTTGGAAATATTGACATTGACAGTATTGTTTTCTTCATGTTTGGCTTCAACTATTAATAACCTGATAACAATAACACAAGACAAAACACTGTACCTTCAGTACCTTGTGATGTCATATCCACAGCCTCACTGCTACTATTCTATCAGATTCATGCTGCTCAAGCCATGTGACTTACACATGAAAAAGTGTAATTTACTTCTTATGCATCTACCGACAGCACTTAATGCAGCAAAAGCCTAAAGTAAAATGCAACACTGAAGCTAACTAAATGAATAAACATCATGTAACTGTAACTAAATTAATGTACAAATAATGGTACAAGGAGCTATTAAGGTTTGTTTATCCATAAATGGTTTTGACAGGTCTACACAGTTAGTCTGTTAAGAGTTGATGCCACAACCGCCCCCCAGAAATTAATGCAGAACCAAAGAGACTGTCATTAAGGAAATGTTTAAAGAAACTGCTTACAAAAAGACTACAAACTAAAGAGCTAATGTAATGGCTGAATAAGCTGGCAGGTAGATAGGGATGCTCTAAGAAATAAAAGCAGGGCTGGATCAATGCAAAAGTGATCACTCTCGCAGTCAGGCTCTGTGTAATGATAGCAACCACAGCTGGACATCAAGGAGCTACAAGTGCAGCAATAAATCAGCTCAGTTGATTGGGACAAATTACAGCCCCATCTCCATGACACCACCAGACAATATGAACAGCCATATCAGAATTAACCTATTGTCCGTGCCTCGCCAGCTCTGTCTCTCCATCTCTGGGACATTCAACACCAACACAGAGAGTAAATTACTACAGCTGAACGGTGGAATGAACAGCAAAAGCCAAGAGCAGCCAAAGTTGGCTTTGTCAAGATGAGCCATCTTTCCTTGCATTGAGCTCTTTTTAAAAAAAAAAAAAAAAAAAAAAAAAAAAAAACAATTAATTTTTTTCACTCAGGAAGGTATTTTGATAGCAGTAATGGTACTCCCTGAGTCTGTTTGAGAGCTGGCAGACGGGGTGGGGTGGGGTGGAGTGGGGGGCTCTGTGATTGGATGACAGGGTAATTATACACTGGATTAGGTTTCAGTGTGGGCCACCTGAAATGAGCCTGGCTGGATTACACCCTCATTGGTTTACTCTGCTTGTAGCCCACGTGTGATTGCTGCAGTATTACAATAGGAGAGTGGCCTTCTTTACACAGATGGGTGTGGGACAGGAGATGACTCATATACAGGCATCCAAAGACAAATTGTGGCACGCGCAGCCAAGGCTTTGACAATCTCTACCAATTCATGTATTCCTTCCTAAATCAATACCACAGCTGCAGTGTTAAAAGCAGGCCACAAAACCAATCTTCTGTGTGTTATGTATTGTACTACGGAAAAAGGGGGAGACAGGCAGAGGTGGAGGAGGCGCTGTACTTACGAATGTCTACTTATTTCCATAGTCATAAACCACCCTGAACAGCAGAGTCACTTAAGATTGTTTTTGCCCGAACACATTTTCTCCGTCAACTTTAATGAGTCAGAGCGAGTAATAATAAACCTCAATAATCATTAACAGCCACTTTAACTCAAATGGAGCCATATGTGTGTGTGTATGTGCGTGCGTGTGTGTATGTGTGTGGGGGGGGATGGAGCTTGGACATGTGAGCATGAGGATCGGGCATGTCCTTGGCACGAGACTCGGTCTCTCTGCTTGCTGCAGCTGGGCTTGGCAGGACCGACACCAAGACTGAAATTGCTAGGCATCAAGGAGAACAGGGACGAAAACGAGGCTACCGTCAACATGACAGAGAGAGAGGGGCACTGTGTCCACTCTGTGCTTCTGGCTCAGGGCCAGGCCTGGACAGTCATGGAGACTCTGCACAAACAGCTCCGAGGAAGGACCCTGGAAACTCTGCATCTACCACAGTGCCAGAGGGAGTTACGGCCTGTGATTTCCCCCCTTCCATTTCCCAATGTCATCAAATCACTTTCTCCTACAGACAACCTGCCCACAATAAACAGTTACACAATAAACAGTGCATCACAGGAAAGCCTCCACCCAGCAACCCACTTGCACCAGCGCCCCCCCCTCCCATTCCCCACCCCCACCCCCCGCTAAAGCACAGACGGCCTTTCTGGCAAAGTGCAGGATTCTAGGAAACAGAGAGGAAGAGGGAAGCACATAGGCAATGATTAGTCTCTAAGGATAGCTTTGTAGAGGTACTCTTTCACGGTTTGAGGCGGCCTTTTTTTTTTTCACCACCTCTCAGAGGTGGGGATTTCACTCAGAAAATTCCAGGTCTTTCATATCTCTGGGGTTTCGAGGCTTTTTTCCTCCCTCAAGATTCCCTGCCATGGAGTGTCTTTCTACAGTGTTAGCCAGGTGTCCCTCCACATAGTGAGTAAATCACCACTCCATCTCAGAAAAACTATAACTGTTTATGTCTGTGGCGCTGAAGCAAACTGGTGAAGCTCGCACATGTGACAGCGAAATTCATCAGCTGCAGAAGGAGTCTGTCAGAAGGTTTACATGCTGTTAGCACCTTGGAGAGCTTGGCCTACAATACAGCCAATTCCTCTTCTAAGGGGCCTACTAATATCACTCAATTTAAAGTTCTTTTAATTATTACAATGCTTGTCTATTTTGAGAACTGCCAAAGGGTGCACATGAGAAAAATACAGAGAACATTATGACTGTGTCAGGTTCCCATGGTGATCAGACAGAACAGAAGACGTGCTGCTGGACAGGAGAGACATCTTGAGTAGCAATGAGAGCAGCTCCGGCTGATGCTTAAAGCGACCGCTGAAAGATGTGGTTATGTTCAGCGGAACATCTCTCGGTCTGGCATTCCTGCCATGCATTAAAATGTGACATGCTCGGAATATTCGCGAACGTCCTTCCAGGAGGCCAGCGGTTGGATTCCGTGGCGCTAATCCACTGCGCCGCTGTTACCACGTTATGAGGCTATCCCATCTGCTGTATTAAACGTTCCACTATTACACTAACGCACATCACGCAGCCCGAGGAGAACATGGAAAACCATACTCACCATTTTCCTCTCCTGCAACACAACTCTTCAGCAAACTAACAGCCTCGTGTGGCAGGGAGATTTAGACTTTAACATGATGACAGTTTATTTAATGCATCTGAATGATTTGTATGCTGTTTTTAAACTTTCCTTAATTTATATTAGATCTACATCAAGGCAATCAAGATATTTCAACATTCTTTACAAAATCCACAAAATACAATACTGTTGTATTTGATCGTGGACTGATTCACACCATTCACACCAGTACTATGATTATGAATATTGGTGAAGCAGCTAGCTGTTCCTGCAGGCCCATCAGCTCTTTCTGACAGCACAGACGCACAGGGACCTCAGATATGTTGCCTCAGCAACAGCTCACAGCTCAAAAATTAAAACCCTCCTTATCTTTTCACTAGAAAATCACCAGTGCAGCAAGAGCACAAGCTGATAACACTTAAAAGAACAGTTAACACATTTTCATTCATCCACATTACAAAAATGTCGCTCGCATGAAAATAATACTATATTGTCATATACTGCAAATATTACTGTGTAATTCCATTATTACGGACTACTAGACTATGTCTGAGATGCAGTTTAAACCAAATGGATGATAACAGAACCAAAAATCAAAGGTCATTCTGGGAGACGGGGGGCCTTAAAGAGGTGCATTCCCCTTCTGACATCTCTCCCTACCCCTGTGCTCACAATGCCCAAAATGATGATGTGTGCCAGAAGACCAACATGCCTTGTCTATATGCACTCCAGGTGAAGGACACACCATCAAAGAATGTGGCACCAGGTGGGAGTGGAAAGACTTTTATGGATATAACCATATGTGCTCAAAATCCACAGGCCAGAGCAGGAGAGTACGCGGCTTACCTCGAAAGTATGATAAAACGGAGTGATCCTCTTAAGATAAATATTTATCATGGGCCGGGCTTTGTCAACTGGCATTATCTTGCGTGGGGACTAAGCATCGTCCCCTCTGGCAAGTAGCCAAGCCACTGAGTCAAGACATACGGGTATGGGGGTGGGGCCAGAGGAATACAGCGTAATGTCATTGGGCAGAGGCTTGAGGGCAGCAGGTGCTAGGCCCAGAGGGACCAGTGGGTGGCAGGCTTGCACAGAGCTCAGCAGAGGGGGCCCCTCACATGACCAGCCTGCAGCTCACAGGCACAAACAGCTCAGCTTTACCTGGGAACTGCAAAACACTGATTCCAGCAGGAGCTCTTGGCTGAACAGCTGGGGTTTCGGTCTGGCACTCCTTTAAGGATCAGTGCAGAGCAAAAAATAGTGTGAGCTTCAGTCATTTCACACAACTGGCCATTACATTAAAAAACATGGATAAGATAACATGTAAGATAACATAATAGACCTACATGGACCTGTATGGCCTTGAGCTAATGGTTACAAGCAATAAATATAAAATATTCTTACAATACATATGGGTTCTTAGTAGCAGTGTGAGAAAATTGCCTATGTGCTACAGAGAAACCACAATCATTTATATTTACTACATCATTTATACTCCAAACTGTCGGAGCATGTGCTAACTTTGAAGATCACGAAACAGAATACCTTGTTCTTTCATGACAGCTGGCAGATTAAGTGGAAAGATTGGTTTCTCCAAGATTAATGCCGAATGAGAACCACGGAGGACCAACTGTGCACAATATGTTACACCGCACACTAAGGTTCACAGGAATGCAGGAACGGTGTCTGGCTACAAAAAAGGCACTTCTTCAGCAGTTTGGTTTGCACTTCTCCACTGTTCATGTACAGTGGGCTATCTTAAGGATGCATCGTTTCTGAGCTGTGGCAGTTGACACAGTCACAGTGGGAGGAGGAGAGGCTTGCTTTGCAGGATTTTCTCAGCGTTATAAAACCGCAAGATGTGTCACTGTGTGTGAGTAAGCAGCCGGAGGTCTCGGCAAAGAGCAGCCCAGCCAGAGAGATGCTCATACTTGTGTCATATTTTCTAGCAATGTCAGGGCGCAGAGCTGCTGCATGTTTCACACCTAACAGAATTTCTAACGTTTGGGTGTGGCACAGAGAAGCATGTGCCTTTTCTAAGATAAGCTCATCGCCGTCAAACTTTTTAGCTCCATTTTTTGTTTTCTTAGGGCAAGGTCAGACCTCTGAATGAGGCAGGTGGTTGCTATAGCACTGCCTTTACCATCTCAGGAAAGGCATACCTTTTAAGGTCACTCACCTCATGGTGAGACAGACCTCCTATAGCTTTCATATATCATATCAGACATTGAGTCATCAGATTGAATACACAGCTGTACACCCCTGAGAAAACGCTATACACACAGAGACACATGAACAGCAGACTGTATGATGATTGTGTCAAAACACAAACACACACACACACACATTAACATTTTTGACTATGCACTTTTATTTCTCATAACTCAAGAGTAATAAAGTTAGCTCAGAATCCCATGTGACTTGGGACTTGTGCATGAGGCTTGTGCAGATAAACTAAAAATAAACAATATTTTACTGCTCCTATTCGCGAGTATATGGTTTCCTTTTTTTAGGGTAACACTGCAATATAGTTCCTCCATATCTAAGATACAAATGCATACTGAGGTTTTGAGTGTCTGAGCCTTCCTTTGATTATATTTTACAGGGTAAATCTGATGTAATCTCACAGCATGTGGCAGACGCAGGAGGATGTGAATGGGGCCTAGTCTGACGCAGCACATGAAGTACGGCACTCTGAGGATAATAAACAGATGAGGCAGGAGGCTCTGGCTGCAGCCGAAGCGCATGGGGCAGCCATGCAGCAGCGGTGCTCCTGTCTCCAACGTACTGAGAAACAGATGTGTGTGTGTGGGCACCAGCAGTGGAGCTAGAGCTGCACCTCTCCTGCTGCGGAACCCAGCGCTGGGGGGTTGTGCCTCTGCCATCCAGCAACAGGATGGGATACTGTCTGTCACAACCTGCTTATAATTCATACGGTACAATGACTCCCGCAGCAGTACCTTGTGTACCAGGGGAGTAGAAGTCAGACAGGTATACTGCCTGTCTGATCCTCGCTGTGTTTGGGTTGACACACTTTCCCTCTCTTTTTCCACACAATTTTTCCTCATACACTGAATCAGGACAGCAGAACGCAGATATGGACACTGCCTATTTGCACCACCCCTATTCGCACAGTATAACCTTACTCTGTGGGATGGTGGTAAACAGTAATAAGCCATCATAAAGTCAGCTGCACCTCTTACCCTTGTGTGAGTAAATAAAGTTTGTTTGACTGTTTTGTTTTTTTTTTTTTGGGGGGCGCAGTATCGCCCCTTCCCTTTCTCTCTCACCCATTGATGATCTCTTTGTTCTCCGCACGGATGAAGTGCTCCTTGTCGGGTGTCAGGATGCAGAGGGAGTTCTTCTGGCCGGTCCGGGCCTCTCCGTCGATCACGTCTGAGCACTGGTTCATGTTTATGGTGCCCTGGGGCAAGGTGCTGGGCTGTGGGAGGAGCAGAGACAGGGCCCAGTCAGAACACACAGCTATAGGGCGAAATGGACAGACAGGAATATACATAACACAAACACAGCCAATGAGATCACAGAACACCACAGGAACAGCCAAAAACTAATCACAGTGTGCTGACCATCTGTGCAGACAACCAAGAAATGAATGGTAGTGCAGGTATGAGTGAAGGACTCCAGAGGTAGCACTAGCTTAATGATGCCACTTGATATCAGACATAGACACTCCTGCTCAGTTTAAAGGGGTTTTATTTTTTCCAGTGTTTGTTTGTTCTTACATACCAAGGCCGTTTGTTTGACTGCAGAAAGCATAAAAAAAACTCTGAGAAGGCTCTCTTGCGGGCTAGGGCACTTGGTTCCACCCAGGCAATTTGAGGGAGATTGGCTGGGCTGAAGCGCGAGCCTGGCAGAAGGGCAGAAGAATGCAACCGTACATGCTTCCGACCTCCATGTACGTCGAAGGCAGTAAACAGTGCAACCACTTAACCGGCGAAACAACAACGGAGGTTTATGTATGTAGACACAGCTCATTGCCTGTCCGCCCGCGTCCGCCAAGATGAGAAGAGGGAAACGTCGCGTTGGCTTTGAATGAACAGAAGCTCCTTAAAGCCGCCTATCTGAGGCTCACTGTTGCTTTAACAATGATTTCCAGTGGCAGGCTGCCACAGTGTGAAAGGCCTATCTGCACTGCAAATGACAGAGCCCGTCCGCTCACACAAAACAATTCCAGCGCCATCTACAAATAAACACGCCATTGTTGCTTTACGATGTTGAACTTGGCAGAGGACTCTTTTTTTCATCCCATAATACACTGCAGAATTGTCTGTCCACACCTCATTAAACAATACACACACCAGATGAAGACCGAATGAAAGTAAGACCTATCAGTATGCTCCCGTGTGCATGAGTCCCTAACTGAATCTCCTTATATCCTTACCTGAACTCAACCTACAAAGACAAAGCCAGTAGCCTAACTGTGAAAAACCAAGCCAATTTGCATTTAAGCTTCGTTTAACAATATTATATGGAAAGATTAAAAATGTAGCACAATTTTTATACTGCAGGTCTGCGTTATTGTATGCTCTATGCATGGGAATTGTTCCAGGTTTCCTGGGATGACTTCCATTCCTTGGTAATGAGAAGATGGCTGCACGCTGCAAACAAATGTATGCTGATGTGCAGCTGATCACAGTGCTGCTCTGTCCTCTGTGCACCTGAGACAGGCTTCAGCATGTACACCGAGCAACGTCTGCACTGCCTGGCTGTTTTCCAGCTGTTACAGAATGACCCGCATGGAGTCTGAGGTCACGCATGGAGCAGCATGTGACCCAGTGACCACACCTCACACCCAAGAGGATCATGGCACTCTAAGTCACCCTCTGCATACATGCAAACACACGTACACACACACACACACACACACATACACACACATACACACACATGCACACACATGCACACACATGCACACACATGCACACACACACACACACACATACATACATACATAAACACATAAACACAATTCTACATTGTCTCAAGCACATAGGCTATAGGATTTCTGTCCACATCGTAAGCTTATTCAGTACATTTGCACATACTGAGCATGCTCAGATCTCAAGCACGAATAAGTTATATAATGACACAGAACAGCTGGGTCAGTGGAATAAAACACAGTCAACTAAAACAAATAAAACAGGCAAATAAAACAGCTTTGTGTTCTAATTATATCAAAGAATTCATTAAAAGACACCTCTCCCTTTCATGCAGTCTGTGATTAGTGGTGGCCAAAGCTGAATTTTCAGATTCTTATCTCATGATGGGCCACATTCTATTTTACCCGCATAACATTTGAGCATATTCTAGAAAAACTTGTCCTTTCTTTTCCTCATTCCCTCTCAGATACTGCATGAGTGAACATTATATTGCACTAAAGTGCACCAAGTCAAGGCCCTCTGTTCTCTTAAGCAATGATTCAGACCCCCATTCCGTCGCAGGTCCATGTTGAGCTGGGAGCAGGGCCCTGGGCCCTCCCTGCAAACCTCACTGGCAGATCAGCTGAAGATGGGGCTAAGCCAATGCCAGAGCTAGGTTTTCATTCCAGACGCTCCTCTGAGAGAGCAGGGGCCGCAGTGGCCAGCAGGGGGCGAGGCTAGCAGGTCACCGTTACCCATCCTCATCCCAACAGCCGATCGGCGGGCCCTGAGATGGCGTTGGCAGGGGTGTCCGTTCAGCTCCAGGACGGCTGAGCTGGGCAGACTCAATTCTGACTACACTTTGTTGCACAAACACAGATGCGGGAGGCAGGAGTCCTGAACATTCTGTACCAAGCAGGCCTGGATCTCTAAATATAGGTACTGCTCTGCAGCAAAGCCAGTATCTGACAAATTCATTAAATGGGGACACAATATTTAATATGAATAAAAAAAAAAAAAAAAGAATTTAATGGCAAGATTATTTTTGCTCTATTGCCACAATCACTGTGATCTATCCCAAAATCCTGGGGCATGGCAGGGGGTTTTAGCCAGGTTATATTTATAATACGGAAACTTCAAGGTACACAGGAAAAAGACAGACAGCCAGACCCACTGGATCAGTTAATAGTCTCACTGGCCTTTTTAATAGGGCCACAAGAGAAAAATCGAACGGATGTCACAAAACCATTTCTACAGAGATGAAATGGCTGTTGAGCGTAAAAATAGCTGGTTTTCCAGAAACCCCCAGCAGTGAGTAAATCCCTTCTGTTCAGTCAGCTCAGGTCAGGGTACCAAAGAGGCCTGAATGTGCTCGCAGTAGTTCAGGAGACACACACACACACACACACACACACACACACACATATTACTGAAGGCCTCTGCCCTCTGCCTCACCAGGCTTGCCTGAGTGTGAAAGTTCAGCAGGCAGCTGGCTTCAGCTGAGCGCTCGGCTAACGCTGACAGGACAGCAGTGAAGCAGGGAGGTGGGGGTAGCTGAGGAGGCACTTTTCTGGGACAGGGAGGATGCAGCAGGCACTGTCTGACAGGAGACAGGAGCTGCTGACTAAGAGCGCCGACTCCTACAGCTCAGCCTCAGAATGGGAGCATGGCCTCCGGGTCCTGCCCGCTCCAAAGCTCTGATACAGAGGGTACAGGGAGCTGAGCTATGAGGAGGCCTCACCATCAGGGTCCTGCCTGTCAGCCAGCACTGAGTCACGGTTAAAGAGAGAGAGAGAGAGAGAGAGAGAGAGAGAGAGAGGGGATGTCCATAAATAAATGAAGGACAACAAGAGCAGAAAAGGAAAGCTGCACTCTGGCTCAGGTCCCTCTTCCTCCCATACTGCAGACTGTCCAGAGGAGACAGGGATCTGATAACCAAATAATCACCCCCTGGGGTTTTCTGTGAGCTCCGAGACACGGCACCCGCCAGAGGGAAGGTGAACGTGCTTATTTAGGCTCACTCCATGATGTCACCTTCACAGGCTTAAATAAGACAGCTGGTTGCAGATAGACCGCATGTAAGCGGAACCTGCAATCTGCCTGCTCAAAAACATGCTCTTCCCTTACATTTTTCTGCCGGGGTGTGCGGTTGGCTGGGATCCCCAGTGATGGGCCAGGGAGCGTGCTTGCAGTTTTTGCAAGGGCGAGGGAGGCCAGAGAGAGAGAGCCGTACTTAAGCTTTACTTAGAGCTCACACTTGAAGACGGTGCGTGAGGTGGAAGGGCACTTGACTGCAGACGGGGCTGGTTTTGTTTTGCCGTGAGGGGACAGCTGGCCCTGACGGTCAGCTGCGTGTGGCTCAGGGGGGCTGATGTCAGCGCTGTCAGCTTGTCCTGAGAGCCCGAGCTCCAGCCCATGCACTAAGAGAGGTCAAGGTGTCAGGGCCATGCGGCCATACTCACTCCAGACTGCAGACCATCTGCGTGCCCACCGCCACACCCCATCCCACCGTGCGCAACACACGCACACTCACACACACGTACATAACTCACTCACTCTCTCTCTCACACACACACACACACACACACACACACACAGTCACTCGCACTTGCATACACAC
The DNA here is from genome assembly GCA_022829145.1 of Albula goreensis. Taxonomy (NCBI): domain Eukaryota; kingdom Metazoa; phylum Chordata; class Actinopteri; order Albuliformes; family Albulidae; genus Albula; species Albula goreensis. Next base: position 10,501,941 of record CM040748.1, read on the forward strand.
ACAAGTAGATCTCTCACTCACACACATATACAGACAGGCATGCAGTCGCTGCAGACTGTCCCTTTAGTCGCTTCAGTTAACAGCTACACAAAGATGGGATCATGAACAAGTCAGTCAAAGTGTAGCTTTGCTGAAACACTAATGGATTTGTAATCTCAAGTGCACTCATGGGAGGCGAAAGGCTAGTTTTCCACAGCCTCGGAGCGGAGACAGAGAGCAGAGCTACAGAGGAGTCGCACTGCAGTGCTGGGACAGAGCCATGCTGCCAAACTGAGTGAGAGCATGACCAATCAAAACAGGGACTGGAGCAGCATGATGAAAAAAAGGCATGAAACTCACAAAACAAGCTGTCACAGCCTCGGCCCCTGCCACTGGGGTGTTCACAAATGCACAACACATTCCCCCGCAATCGAAACAGGAAACTTGGACGTAGACCGAGACCTGTTTTTCAGCAAATGCAAAATGTTACATTGGTAAATGAAATGTGTCCTTGAGGCTGTGACTCTGGAAGGGTCGAGATCTGCTTCGACTGCCAGGACTGGACGCCAGAGGCGGGGCCTAATTATTCTGCACCAATGAAATTCATCACTTCCAACTAGTTTCAGGAAACATGAAAGGGGAGCTTTTTGTCCTACTTGAAAAAGAAAACAATTGCAGACATGTTCCCCAGGCCTTGGGTTCTGGTCCTGCCACCGTTCCCCTCTGAATCAGACTGTCAGTCAGGGCTTCTTCCCCCATCCCTGTGAGTGACAGCCAGGGAGGGACTGTCACTGTCATGGTTAAGACGTAGCCCTCTTCACTGGGCAGACACACACCCCTCCCCCAGGCTGGGGCCTTCTCAAGACTACTGTGCTTGGCACAACCAGCAACTGCTTATCCCAGCCTGAGGCCCCGTCAGTTAAGAGCTGTTCCACACTCCACTCTGGGGTTCAGAGGATGCCTATAAGAAGCTTGGAGGTGGCTTGTTCTTTTTATTAACACTGGTATACCCACTTTTTATGTGGAGAGCTGGGGCTCCAAAGAACTGCGCTGTCACACTCTAGAGAGACATTTGTATGTCCAGCTTCAGGTAACAGCCACAGCGCAGGCCCTGTGTTCACATACACACAGATGAAAAACCCTGTCATACGCTAACAGGTACATGACACAAACCTCACTGGCACCAGGTGTCTAAGAAACAGCAGTGCATTATGGGAGTGGCCAGCAAGGCACTGTTGAAACAAACACCTGTCTGAGATTGGATCGTGTGTCTAAGGCTGACTGGAGCTGGTGCACAGCAGACACCCACACACAGGGCTTGGGCTCAGCCGTCCAGCAGGCCGGAGGGAAGCATGCGAGACGCAGCATTTCAGAGTAATTGAACTGTCAGAAACAGTGTGGTGAGCGCTGCAGTGCACATTCAGAGACCACACTGGTTTTACAGCTCGAAGCATGAACATTTTCTTGGCAAGCACAGTTCGCTTTCCAATGCAGCACTGGTTGAAAAATGTTTGGAAAAAATTATGCTCAAAATATATAAATATGAGCTAAAGGCAGGATTTTAAAAGATCAAACCTCTTCTGAGCCTATGAATAGTCTCAATCCTTCTGTTTTTTTCTGACAACCATAAATCTTTTCTTTCATCACGGGCTTAGAAGTCTGAAAGAATACCCTTTAAATGGACAGCAGCAAGCGCAGTACAGGAGCATATTCACAGCGCAGGGGTATGGCAAAATCTATAAGAGGAAAAAGGGCTGTAAAATTCTGGCACACATTTTACTGATTTGATCCCCAAGAAAACAAGAAATTGATTATTCAATCATCAAAACTCATTAAATAATGAATACCTTTTCAACTGAATGAGAGGTCTGGAAATTCCCAGGCTAATAATTCAGCAAGTTCATTTCCACTTGTCACCAAAAAAAAAAAGAGAAAGATGTTGCGTATGTGTGCCAAAAGGCAAAAAGAGGGCAATGGAGAGGCTGGAAAAAGGCAGCAAGGAGAGGTTAATTAGTCAAAGGATGGAGTGGGAGGTGGGGAGGGGGCAGCAGGGGGGACGCGGGGCGTCAGCACGGGACCCAGCAAACACGTGTTGACAGGAGACCCAAACCTGTCAGCTCCCATTGCAGCCTGGCTCACTTGAAACCAGGAGGAGAAGAAAGCTTTCGCCTCAAAAGGCAGGCTCAGTCCCTCTCCCCCGGCCACTCTGCCGAACAATGGGGCCTTTGTGGGGCTGCACCAGCATCCACACAATGCGGGATTGTCACCCCCCTTTCAATAAGGAAACCAAGAGGGAAAAAAAAACGCAGCAAACCTGCTTTTGAACTCTGTGCACAGAGCTTCTGAGTGACAACGCACAACACGGAGAGACAGGTCCTCTCCGATCATCTCAGTAGGACTTAAAAAGATACATAAATTCTGCTAATGCTCCACGGTAGCCCCTTATGGGTAGACATCCAGCCAATGTTTCCCAGCAACAAAGGGACTGCAGGAGTTTAAAGTCTCACACCCAACAAAATCATGACATTTGCTGTCCCTAAGCAAATGGCTGGAGTGATAGCAATTGGCATGTGTTAACACCACCCCGCCGCAACCCCCCCGCTCCACCACCCCCCCACCCCCACCCCAAAGTAATTACACCTCTATTTGCACTTTACACTCTCACCACAGATGTTGGCCTGTGTTTCACCATGTTCTTTTCTAGAGTACGCAGCAGAGATTGTGAGCAATTAGGCAAATCAGAAACAGATATCAGCCACTGGCATCGCCCGTACTCGAGAGCAAAGCCAGCATCCAGATTTTTTTTTCCTCTCTAATGACATTTTGAGAACAGATTAACTTTTTGGCAGGTCTGTGTCTCTGCATATTTTCAGCATTGGACAAAAACCAGCAATGCCTCCTTTTCAGGGCTTAAGGCTGAGTCGACCTCCATGTACAAAAAGTTGAACCTCAATGAACCCAATCAGGAGATTCCAATAGGCAATGAAAAGGGAATTAAATGACTGGCAATTGGTCCTTCTCAGAGCATTGGCTGCAACAGAACCAAAAAAAACTGATATTGCCAGCAAGAAAAGACTGATATCACATCACCTGTACTAATCACATCCACTTGTTTTTCTACTGTTGTCTTGTTACCCATGCGGGTATCCACTTATTCATAATGTGATTAAAAACATTTTGGCAGTGTTTTCAAGTCTGTAGTCACAAACTTGACTTTCCAGGAAAGACTCCACTTTCAAATCCTATTTGGAATAACGATTTCAAAGGTATCTTCTCTACCTCAGACAGTCTGAAACAGTTTGTTGGTGAGGGGAGCTTCCAGAAGACTCCAGCAGTCCTGTCTCATTAGTGCAGTGGGTAGGGTGGGTCACCACTCTGTCCATACAGCAGGGTAGAGGCAATTATTGCATCACCAGCTCATTTCTGAGCAGCGGAAAAAAAAGGTCACGTACTCATATACAATCATTTCAGAATTTATACAAAATGAGGAATCTGTGGAATGTACTGTGAGTGCGCCATTACTGTAGGAGAGAACATGGGGGGTGTTGGAGTATGGAACCAGTGGGGCAGCTCGGTTCCTGCACAGGGTGATGATGGGAGATTACGCTGTCAGCAGCGCTCACACGGCCAGGCCTCCTGTGTGATGACTAACAGCCAGATGCACTTAACCCCAGCCAGCCGCTGGGACCGTCCGGTTCAGAACGCATCGCTGCAGGCTGATGGACCACGTGGAGCAGAGGAGGGGTTTGGGGTGACGGGCCTCTCTCTGCTGGTCTTTATCGGACCAGGCCATCAGGCTCCCTGGCTTGTGGGGGCCGAGGTCAGGAGAGGGGGTGTGGGAAGCCCTGAAACTACCAGAGGTACTCTGACGAGCAGGATACAAACAGAACAAGCCGAAAGTATAGGGCCTGGAGCACAAAACACAGCACAGTGAAGACGAGCAACCATCCACGAGGAGCTCAGTATTCCACAGTCTTGTGTGAGCAACTGTGTGAAGCAGCACAATGAGAAAATAAAGACAGGCTCAACTAAATGTGCTGAACGTACAAGCAGACGAAACCATAAGATTTAATTGCAAATGCTAATGAAACGCTGTTTTTCAGTCACTACCTTATTTGGTGGTTGTTTGTTTGCTTCTAGAGTTTGGGGGAAGTTTTCATTTGTTCATGCCTTTTCATTTCACATGGGAAACACAGTGTACTAACTTCACTGGCTCTGTCAGTGTACTACTGTGGATTGTTCTCACAAAGAAAGCCAAACAAACAAAAGCAGAGACTAGAACCGTCCCAAAAAATTACATGCCAAACACCACTTGGCCTCTCAAATCAGTCACTTGGATATGACTCAAAGGTAGATGTTAAATAGTGTTCTTTCAAACATGAATTTATTGCATAAAATAAATCAAATTGATCAACTTTTAAAAATCTAAAAGAAATGTGTTGTAAGAAGAAATTTTTTCTTCAAGAAACCTACAAGAGCAGTTATGTAATCAACAAATGGAGGAGAGAAACACTTGACTTTTTGTGACAATGTTTGGGCTTGCTCTGTCCAGGCGGCTGCCAACTTCCCTGTTGATGTGACAAGCCAGCAGGCCCTGACAACAGGTGCGGTGACAACAACCACACAGTGTGCAATAGTGTTGTAATCCTCAGCACCAACTCACGTGAGCCATAAACACAGCCCCCCCCCCCACCAGGAGGTCTGACGAGGCCATTATTGCTCCTCTGGAACCACAAAAAAATTCCACTTACCACACTCTGGATCCCAGTATAAATGTGTCCATCTATGCCTTTTCTAAATATAATGGATAATAGGCAGACAGGAGGCCAGAAGCTTTGTGTTTTGAGCCAAGGGATAGTCCCGTGCCAGGACAGAAGGGCTGCTGGCCCATACTGAGGCACTACAGGGCAACCAAACACCCAAAATGAAGAGGTACTATTGTTCTTGTTCTCTTTGGGGAAGGAGTCATATGCCTACAAGAGGTCAAGAGGAAGAGGAAATAACACAGAGGAAAGGTCAACTGTACGAAGTTAAACTGTGTGAAGTTAAAGACCAACATGAAAGTAAAGATGTTGCTTTTCCCATCTGCAGGGTCAGCACTTTCACTTCAATGTGTGGTTTCGCAGTATTGAATCCAAATAACTCAACTAGGATAGTTATCTCTATTTGTAACTTGGACTGATTGCCATACTATTTGTGAATGTGCAGCAAAGGCAAAATTTGTCCAAGTGCTACCATAATCAATATTCTGATGGCTGTCCAATAGATGGCCATGAAATGTGTGCTGCATAATTCAACTCTTAAAAATTCATAAACGTTTATTAAACCTCATTTATTAAACCGTTTTAAACTAACCGAATATTAGAGATAACACTTTAATTAAAGCCATTGAGTATGATTTCACAACACCTGAGTTAGCTGAGGCTGTAGGAAGCCTGCAAGCTGCAGATCCTCATCCAGCACCCACGTTCCCCAGTAAAGACAGACTTGCAGCACTGAGGTGTCAAGCCCACTCATCTTAGCCCAGCCCTGGAGCAAAGGATCATGGGAGCAGCAGGTTCACATGTCTGCAGCGGATGCAGATGTGGGCTGCGTGATGACAGAAATATCTGCTGGCAGTGCGGACAGCCTGCCTCTGCAGCCAGCTCTGATAACCCCAGAAAAGGAGAACCGGAGAGGTGCAATTTCCACAGAACTTGGAGGAAATGCAATCAGCCGACACGCTTCCGTTTCCCACCATGGCCTGGATAAAGTTCCACCTGAAGTGAACTCTATCAGTGCCATAATGTTGATTATCTGTGCAATTTCATGCCAAGGAGTGGAGGTTCACCCAAGGTAACACCAAAAATAAAAGCAGAAATTCTAATATTAAACTGCCAGTACTGCTTGGACTGGCAGTACCACCAAGTAGATTACATTCCAACACATCTATGTATATAATAAATGTAACCATGGGAACCCATGCTGTCCTTTTATGTAATTATGCAAAACAACTTCTGTACTAGAGTATATATAGTCGGCCAACTTAACCTTTGGCCCCACACCTTGTCTTTCCCTCATAATATCTGAGAGACACAGCAGAACTTACGCAATGGAAATTTATTTTCTTTCTCTTCATGGTTCTGTGAGAACATGCAGGGAGGCGGCTCTCAAGGCCTGCAAAATTCCACAGTCTGTCCTTCATTACAAGCCATTATCTGTTTTATATCTACAGCACAACATTATTGGTGGCTGTAGCATATTAACTTCAGACACTCTAGCTGCTAAGCTGGCGCGATTAGGCTTTTATTATCTCCACGTTCCTGACTTGTTGCGGAACAAACTGGGAGCTCAGTGGTGGTATGGAGGCCAGGGAATTCGTTGCTCCAAAGAAGGAGATATACTTCCGCGTCTGATAAAGTCAGACCTGCTAAGTCACGCCGGCTACATGCACACTAGAGTCTGCAAGAGCATGCAAGTCGGCCTGCGTCAGCTTCTGCAGACAAATGAAGATGGGGGGTTTAAGAGGCACCTTCTGTGTGAGAGAGTATCAGAAGCTTAAAGGAAAAACAAGCCCTCTGTACTTCAGGCCAAGACAACATTCCACAGTCTGGTACTTTTTTGGTGAGAGGTGCACGGAACAAAGGGATTAAACTTGGGGGTCTTTTGAAATTACACTTCATAGAGAGCATAAACAAAACCTTATTCATTAAATAAAAGCAAATGGCTTTTACCTTTACTGATGTACGGTGCAATCATGGATAATTCCTCAAATCAAGGGCTTCCACTCAAATATAAAAGGCGGAAGAATTACCCCTCCCCTCCCTCCCCATGTCATGTGTGGCTCTTGAGATCTACCGCAGATCTTTCATGGAGCAGGCAGCACTAATAGCAAGACAATAATTAATCTGACTACAGAGGGAAGAGACCTCTTCAGTTTTTACATACTGTGAGACAATAATCCACTGTCTTTCCTCCTCTGCTGTAATTGTGGGGAGGTCTATCAGTCTGGACTACAAAGGAGACAGCAGTAACTCAGGGCCTGGCTCTCGCATGCCACAGGGGCTCATTTTTCATACCCAGAGAGGACAAACACGTAATTTATTACAGCAGATTCTCGTGTGTTCTGCCTTGGCAGCTCTGCTGGCAGCCCGGCCCCTTGCCACGCTCCAGGAATACTCGGCACGCTGCAGAGCGACCTCCGACCGCCCACGCCTTGTCCTCTCGGCGGCCACGGTCCCTCTCCTTGGCTTTGTGAGGGAGAGACTAGGTGTGGATTAGTGTTGAGTTTCTCAAGCGCCAATCTCTTCTTTAGAGGAGCCCCCCGAGCTCTCAGGACTGCAGGCGCCGCAATGGGTCACCTAGCTGATGCATATGCTGGCACTGCTGAGATGGACTGTTTTTTGTGTGTGTTGGAGGGGAGTCAACAGATTAAAATGTTGAAACCCTGCACTGCAGTATTCAGTGAAGAGCCCAAAGCCAGGATGAAGCTGGCCCAAGGCCTTTCTTGGAGACAGCAGCTGCAGCCAGACCCAGTGTGACCATGTGCTGGGGCTCTGTGACCGTAGCGGTGTTGGGGTATCTCTGTCACACAAACTGGTGGTATTCAGCTTGGGTTGTGAGTGTCTTCAGTACCTGCCTCTTCTCATTAGGCGAGCGGGCATCTTCATTAACGGATGCCTGTGTGGTTCGTATCGCCCACCGCCTCCTCAGAGCAGATGTCTCGTGTGTGCTGGAGCCTGCTGGGATATGAGTAAGCGGGCAAATATCCCACACAGTCAGGCATTTGCTCATTCCAGCTGAACTGGCTGCTTCTCCCGCACACACACATAGACCATGCTGACAGGAGCTACATGCCAGTGGGATCTATAGGGAGGACAACACCAACAACATCTCTTTTTTTTTTAGATACATAATGACAACAAACAAACACACACACACACACACACACACACACAGTAACTCATACATCTTCTCTTCAGTTTTGACAAACAAAAGCAAGCATGCACAGACATGCATGTGCACACATAAACACACTTTCCTTTAAGACTTGTAACATAAGCACACACACAGAGCAAAACAAAGAACCCCCCACCCCCACAACCCGAGGCCAAGAGCATCTTCCAGAGCCGTCACCAGATGCCAGAGGAGTCGTGTCATCTCATTCTTTCCCGTACGTGTTACGAGCCCTGGCGCTGCCTCCCCCGGCAGGGCCCACGCTCTGTGCCATTCACAGCAGGATGACAACATCCCCATTATGAACCACTGCAGAGGGCCGTACGAGTTTCGCTGTTTGCTGTTGTAGGGAGTCGGCCGGTCTGCAGCATTATCGGAGCTGTGAGGGACGGGGGACGCTCGGCCACTATTCTCAGCTCCTTATCTCAGCATCATTAGCCATCATGTGCCTCCTCACCACCCCTCAGCTACTGACACATAAGAGCGCACATGGGACGGCCTGCAGAGAACGCGCCCCAGGGAATAACTGAAGCAGCAGTGTCAACTCCTCGCTTCGGTATGAGCTTCGCTGCTATATTTATCAGTGGCAGCTGCGAGCTGGAGGCGTGGGACGGGTGAGAAGGGATCCTTATTAATATGGCAAATGGTGAGCACGTTCGCAGGGGGGCAGTGCTACACCCCGGGCCAAAAACAGACAGCTGGCCAGGCTTCGCTAATTAGCACCGCCGCTATCAGCGATGTCTATGGGGGACAGAGGGATTATGAGCACCATGCTGTCCTGTGGGGAGCAGGTCCCAGCTTATTATGTCACAGTGCCTGCAGGTGACAGCAATCTGGGGCCCGGGTGACATTTAGAGTCCATCATGTGGAACGTCGTCTGACAGGTAGATTCCATGTGGGAAGGCTTCAGGTTTCAATCAGAACTGCAGGTGTAAAAAGCACCACACCAACTGCTCCATACATACCCACACACCCACACCCATCCACACCCACACACACACAGGAAAACATATTCATTACCGAGTGCTAAATGAGTGGCTGCATTCTTTACATTTCTGTGGACAGACAGAACCACCCCACTGCAAACTTCCCCACAGGTTCATGAGGAAGTAGTTCTTCACCATGTCTCACCTGCAGTCACCCGGTTGGCCAGGGATGGTTGCCAGATATTGCTGAGACTGATGAGTTTAAAGGGCTTAACCCCGTTTATCCTGCTGACCCTGAGCCAATTCCTTGAGCAGCAAGAACCACCAGCAATAGCCGATAATAACACAGCTGGCAATCAAAACCCCAGCCATGGGATGCATGACTGCACCACATACTCGTGCCCTTAGTCCATGTGTCCCCTGAAGACCCTGAATCTTATTTCCACATTTTGTTATTTTGCTGAAGTAATATAGGTGCATCATGAGATTTCTTGCTGGCATCCTTGTGCTAGCTCCACAGCTCCCTGCAGTGTGTAGGAATGCATGCACTCTGGCGTGTCACCACAGGTTGGTCTCCAACAGCCTTGCAATCCTGGCGACAGCACCAGTGACGTCTGGGTCGAGTGCACATTTAACACGAAAACTTTCATCAAAATCAAGCCCATCAAGCATACACTAAGTACACTGAGTCATTCAGGGGAAAAGCGTCAGCCAAATAGATAATAATAATAATTATTGCACACTCGCTGCTGTATCCTCAAAGCCCTGTAATTTAGCTACCATAGCCAAAGCCTCCCACTGACAATGCATTTGTTTTCCAGTCTGCTCACAAAATACTGAACTCTCAACCATACCTGGTCATTGGCTGACACTTGGCATCTCTGCCTGGACAAGTTTTATACCTGAGCGAGTATTCACACACTTCACACATCTGGAATGTGATACGGAGGAAAAATGACGACAACGTCTAAGGTATAATCTAACACAAAGAAGGTTTTCCAGTGTGCCCACGGAGAAGGATGCAAAGCTAAAAAAAAATAACTCCTCCGATACATTCTCAGTAGGAATTTCCATTTTGATTTCAAATTGGTTCTAACTTCTGCCAATGAGAGAGGCTGGCTTGTGCACAACCGAGTGCTGCTCTGGAGTGAGTGGCAATGATGTGGGGTGAAACCACAGAGCTCTCAATAAAAAGTGTTCTGACGCACAGTCGCCCTTCCCGGGCCAAAGCAAACAGCGGTTCCACTATCGTTTCAGATAGACGTCTGGAGGGGGCCCCACAGCCAAGATCCGCGCCCTTTGAAGCGCAATTTTCCCTGGTATTTTGCCTTTTCTTTTTCACAGTGAGAAAGATTAGGAAGCTGAAAAATTCTCAGTCTTTGAAGGTTTAAGAGCTGTTTTTTCATTGCATCACAACTGCCATAATTCAAAATCGAAAGGGTGGAGGGTGAACACAGAGAGAGAGAGAAGAGGATGAGAAATAGAGGGAGAGGTGATTATAATTTTTATTTGTGTTTGATGAACAAAAATTGTGATTTTTCTGTCTGCTCCAGGGCTTGGACAGTTGACACATGGCAGCAACCCCAACCCCTGAGAGGATCATACGTGTGTCCAAGCTAAACGCCTTCAGTCATGTCGCTATCGAGAGATGATGCATTACCTCAAGAAAAACATCCCTTGCTTGCGTCCGGACTCATGGAAATCCTGGGTCTCCAATACATCTGAGACATTAAGGCAACAAGCGCTGAACGACCACCTTTTCCTGTCCTGGCACGTTTGCGTAAAAGCCATGTCACTCTGATAAGCCACACATCCTCTCAGGCTGCGTGAATACGAGAGGGAAAAGTAGCCGAACTGACGTTACTTTCACTTTAACTTTTTAACTGCAGCTCAAAAGGCATTTTATGAAGCACCACTGGTTTCCAAGTAGTGCCTTTAAGAATTATCACACTGCACTGCTCTGCCAGCTAAGCACCATAAAGTCAATTAAATCAAACTGAAACCAGGTTAGCCTCCAGTATGTGCCTGGAATTGACTGCTTCATTTTGTTTCTGCCCCATTTAAAACGTCCATAAATTCAAACATCACTCAGAACGAATCATTCAAAAATCTAAAAAGCCCCCTTAGCAGCCTGTCTTTAAAGTAGATATATGTTGGTACGTCTTTACGGGGTTTTCAGCAGAAAAACCCACCTGGCTATCCCAAAGGCAGGATCAAAGACATCACCTTCGCTGACATATTAGGATTAATAATCAACAGTCGTATTGGCCAAAAGCAGCTGTTAGCCTGAGCCTGCCGGATCAAGCTTCAATCAGGGGGGCTGCGGTCCACAGAGACAGACGCCAAGGACTTCCTGCTGCGGCTGCGCCGATAGGCCACGGAGGACCACGGCACTCCCACTCACGTCCAGCTGGAGCTCTGCATCACAGGCCTGATTGTCACCACCCCAAACACAAGTGCTCATCTGCATCAGTCCCTTCATGGCTGTCACACACTGACACCCAAAACCACAGGGACTATGGAGGAGCATCTGTGGCTCCATGAATACAGGAGCCTTGCACAGAGGGGGGAAACTGGCATGGAAATGAGGGGGTGCTAACAATGCCTTTGACTATAATGGAATGCATCTCTTTATTAGATTTTTTTTCAAAGCTCTGCGCACAGATTCAAGGCTGCACAGACTGTGTCCCCCTGCTCCATAAGCATCAGCTAAGCGGAGAGACACAGCCTGAGTGCTGATAAAGTACCGCACACAGGCACTCAGGTGCCAAACACGCCACCCACACAGTGCAGCACAGCTCTGAAATGCAAGGCAGCGACATGAATTATTATCATTATCCACTTCACCAAGACAGAACCTGAGGACTTAACACGATCCGTGTGTTGTGCAAAGAATTACCTCAGCCGTCTGGATGACGGTGGAGCCCAGCTGGGCCGGGGCAGCAACCCTTTCTTCCCTCACCTGTGTCGGCTCCCCTCCACGTGTGAACTGCACGGAGCGTGGGTTTTCCGGGCCTCGCTCTGTTACCTGAGCCTGCGCCGGGCACTTCTGATGAGCAGGTGTTGAGGGAGACGGCAGGCAGCTGTGTGCCGTGAGCAGGTTGGGTGTAATGGAGATAATGTGGGTACAGCGTTGTGTCAGTAAGAAGCCTGTCCAATTTTTCCGACACAGCATTCAACACCTATCCGTGAGCGTCTTTCGTCACTGTCCCTGCACTCTAAAGAGCAATTGGCATACCGTACAGTAAGCAGCTCTGCACACAAAGAACGTGTGAACTGTTCATCCTGGTTAAGTGGACACAGCTGCAGAGAGAAAACTCATATCTTTCCAAAACTGCAGTGAACTAAGACACTCGCTTCAGCATTCCTGTACAGAGCACACTGTTACGTAAAGAGACAAGTAGCACCACAATATATTACACACATATTAAATACATTCCCTGACAGTGGAGCAATGGCAGTACTACAGCGTACTCATTCATTTGCACCACCATACCAAATATTTCCCCATGATATTTAAACAATGTTAACATGAATAAAACAAGCATTGGTGTCAGCTACAAAGAAACATGAAGCCGGTTGGCTACACTGTATTAACGGATTCTTGCGCAGACATGTCAGACAGGCCCAGGTTCATGCAGATGCTGCTGCTGGTTACCAGCCAGAGAATGATACATCAGGCTGGGAGCTCACCTGGCCTTTGGGGTGGAACGCAATAAGGAGCTGTCTAAGAACGGAGAAAATGAGAAGGCTGATCCCAGAGGTGTTTGCCCTCAGCTTAAGCTATTCAGTAAATAATCCCTCCTGGAGCAATCTGCCAAAAAACAACCAAAACGTACCATGTGGCACATTGTGTAGATTAGATATGGGTAGCAACATGTTCCACAGTGGTGCGATCCGAAGGACTTTGCTGAAAGGCTTCTACAAATTCAGTAGAGAATGCCGATTATCATCTGCCAAGCCAGCTGGATGCTCTCTGCCCATGTTTAATACATTAAAAACATGTGCTTTTCTGTGAGTTAAATCAAATTTCAAACCACACAAATGAGTTAATAAAACTAGCTAATTAGCCAGCAGACCAGCCTTCACTAGTTCTAGAGTGGGCCGCTAAGAAAATGGCAACTTCTGAAAGCTAAATCATCCATCTTAGTGAATTCTTGAACAAGGAGGGAGCATCCATGGGCTGGAAAAGAAATTCATCTCCCTTTTCTTCTTCGTTTAATGATTCATTGTTAATGACCCATCTGTTTGCAATAGAAATGCTTCATTCTCAGTCACAATTGCATCTGATTAAATGCTCAATATAAAGCTGATCTGCACCAAATTAAAAATAAATTCTATTCATGTTCAAGCATTCTATTCTGGCAAAGATGAATGACACTGAAATGCAGCCAAAGAGCTTCTTGGGTCATGTAAATATTCGAACTTCTACAGCTTGCAAAGGGAAGCCGCCTTCCCACTCGTCAGACACACACCCTTTCTCACTCACACAAACACACACGCACGCATACACACACAAACAGAAGCACACGTTTCATCAATCCTGGGAGGACACGGTAATCATGTCTTCTTGCAGAAACGCCATACAGAGCATGTGGTGTTTTTCAGCAGTTTGGTTATGTCATGGAGAGAGCATGGCTAGATGTATGCAGGCCTGGTGCTGCAGCTCTGCATCCCCATGCCTGCCCTCCCCCACCACACAAGACAACAAGCTGCTCACAGCCAGGTACGCTGCACCGGCCCCCTGAGGCAAACCAGCAACACCTAATGGCACAAGATCACACATGTGGTAATGTCTTCCTGCGGTAATTATGACCTCATAATCAAAACAAGCAGGGGCATACATCATAGGGTAGCAGCTATTGTTTTAAAATTCCAGGAACACACAAGTTTGTTCAAGTGTATTGCAGTGCAGGCTTATTTTCAATCTATTTACAGAGGGAAAGAACTGTGCCAAAAGGGAAACAATGCAGTCTGAGTTTGGCATTCCTGAGGAAGTTTAACATGCTTACAGGTGGACAGCCTTGAAGCTTCAGACTTGAGGCGGGCCAAGGTGATCAATAATCTGCTCTTATTCTAGTTCTCATGTATGTGGTTGGCTTGTGTTAAAGTGCACCGGATAAAGACTACAGATGAGCTCTAGGTGTTCTGCATTATGGGGGGCTTAGACCCAAGTGCAGGCCTTTTGTAAACTTACCACCAGGTGGACAGAACTGAGAGGGGGGAGGCCAGGGGGAGAGGAGATGATTTAATGTGTGAAAGAGATCTGTAGAGGAGAGACCAGGGCTGCAACTTGGCAGCAAATCAGTGGAGTAAACCAAACACAGACGCTGTGATGTCACCAGGGTCTTAAATCAGCTCGTTGGGTGAGTCTTCAGGCTGTGGAGGAATCTGACTACACAGCCACTGGCATAGCGCAACATGACAGAATGTCCCTTTCAGATTGCCTGGTGGCAGGACAACCTGCAGCGGATTCTGTCGCCAAGGAGGCGGTAAAACCTGGGGAGCCACAACGGTCACCTGCGTAAATGTGTCCAAGTGATTCATCAAGGCCAAAAAAAAAAAAAAAAAAAAAAAAATTAAAAGGCGCAAGATGACCTAAGCGTGTTTTGACAGGATGAGGGAAAAGAAAGAAGTAGATCACTAATATGAGTTATTCCAGGGCTGCTGCTGTTTACATAGCAGAAACCTGCATCGCATTAGGCCTGGTATAGTCAATAAAATGCTTCGGCAACAAAGAAAACAACCCGTCAGAAAAGGCTCTTGTGTTTTCCTTTCCTGTGAAATCGGAGCGTCGTAATGTAAACACAACTGATCAATGTAACGTTAATCACCACAAACTATCTGCCCTGAATTCTCTTACTCATTTTCCCCAAGAAAAACTGGCACAGGCTCCATGCCGCAGTACTTCCAGCATTCAACACTGCACACAAGCTGTGTGGAGAGAGAGGCAAACACACAGAAAGAGAGAGGGAGAGAAAGGGTGAGAGAGATGTTTTGGGCCTGTTCCTTTTTTGTGATTTTGTGAACATGATAAATAAACTAAGAGGTACAGAACTATGCCAAAGAAAAGGGAAGGATAGAGGAAAGCTGAAGCAAAGAGAGAGGAAGGATTGAGAGAGAAAAAGATACAGTGGGACAGAAACAGGGAAAGAAGAATGAAGAAAGAAACAAGAAAATAGAGAGAGAGAGAGAGAGAGCCTGTTTATATTTCATGACACCCAGGGCAGAGCAGAAGTTCTGGTTTCCAATGGTTACAGGAAGGACTGCTTATCTCAGTGAAGGTGGCTGAAAACAGGCCCTGCTGTGGTTTACGGAAAGCTGGTGTGTAAACACACAGATCGTGTGGCGAATGTGACACCTGACTGGCCAGTCCAAAACCCCAGAGACAACAAGCCCAGCCCGCAGCGCTCCAGACTGACCACTCACACAAGAGCAGTGAGACAATGCACATTCCACCATGATGCCAGTCCACTTCAACTCCACAGGTCTGCTGTTGCACAAGGCAAAGAGCTAGAGACCAACTACTCACAGCTACAAGAAGCGCTCACAAACAATCCACCGCCTTAAATAATTACACAGAAGAATAACAGAAAAATATACAAGGAAAACTACCTTGCGCTCAAATATGGTAGATATAAGGGTCTACTTTACGAGAATATTTCTTGCAGTCTTTCTTGAAGTCAAATTTTGCTTCCAATAATATAATAATAATCAGTGAGTGTGAAAGAACTCAAAAATGTAATTCTATGCATCATTTAACCCATTTTCAATCTATGTCTATGAGAAATATTGATAGATATTGACAGAAAAGAAAGGAAGATATGACCCCCAGGCTGTTAGGCTAAATGGTAATTAAAATGCTTGAAACTGTCACAATTTGTGGCAGGCAGACAGTAGTTTGTGTGATGAAATTATGAGAGCATTGTTGCTGTCTCCATTACTCACTGGTGCATAAACCCTGCGGTGAGATTCAGTAAATCTTCAGCACAGCACTGAGAGGAAACAGCACCGCAACAATTACAGTCATTGTGACGCATCAGTCCCATCAAAGGCCTCTCTCCTGCTTTCTTCCCGATCGAGCAACAGTGAGTCAGTCTCTCTCTGCTGCCCACCTGTCCAGCCACGTCAGACCTGCTGGGGGACAACCCCAGATGACCTACAGGTGCAGGGAACCTGAAGGCCTTGGGAGATCTTAAGAGTCTCTGTGATGCTGAACACGCTTGAAGACAATGGGCCATCAGAGAAGCACAGAGACCCGACTTCATCTCACAGCATGCTCAAAGCTTGTCTAATTGCCGAATTGGATTCACCCTAGGCTGCACAATTAATCACAGAATTTTACTCGGGTAATAAAATTGAAAGAAGGATTCCAATATGCAAGATTTACAAATCACTTATTGGCTGAATATTCTTTCCTTTTTTTTACGTGCAATCAGTTAAACAAAACAATGGTATGAAGCAATGGCACTCCACAGTGTGTACCAAGGGATTCACAAGAAAAGAAAAATAAAAAAGTAGCTAGCTCACCACTAAATAGTCATAAAGTGGGCTAGAAAAACATTAGCACCTGTCCCTTGGGATTTTAGTCATTAAAACCAATAAATGATCTTCTGACAATTGACAGTGTGTGTCCCACCTCTGTACTGCCTGTCTGGATGCTTGCAAGAAAATGTGAAGTTTTGTTCAAAATGTTTATTATATCTCAATTTAAATCACACCCGCAACATGCAGTATCCATATAGTGAAGTCCTGGTTCACAAGCCACATAGTTTGTCTTTTCCAGTCATAACATTACATTAAAGTCATATAAAAGTCTACTTTTTGTATTGAGTTTAGAGTTCAGTTGTGCATTACTGTATAAAGACAGTCTGGTAGAAATTAATGCTAAACCTCGCAAGACCATTATGGGCAGCCTGTGCAGATTGAGCTGTGCACACATTAATAATCCACATCTTTGGTGGGTCCTCTATACAAAATAAAATAAGCATAAATCTTCATAAATGGTACATTTCAGCCAACCAAGGGAACATACACTAATACTGAACCTCTTTGTGTGTTACAAAGGTCTTTTGAGAGCTATTAGTGCTACTAGAATCATTCATGCAAAGTTTTCCATATCAAACAGCAGACTGAAACCTTTTTATCATCTCCGGCTTTTAATAAGCCCAGTCTGGATTATGATTATTCATATACAAGTCTATTCAAAGACTGGCAGGAAGCAGACCGAGATACTGGGGCCTGAGAGAGGAAAGGAGAGGGGGGGGAAGAGAGACGGATAGAGATGAGAGGGGCGCAGGTGAAGCTGAGTACAAAGGGAGCTGCCGTCTTCAGCTGCTCTCCCTCAGCGAGAGTGATCTAATGGAGTCGAGCATTAGCGATGCGGGGGGGAAGGGGGCCTGGGTGTGTCCTATTAAAAAGCAGAACAGAGTGGCTCAGCTGTACATTTTCCAGTATCTGAAGCACGTACCTCCACAAAAAAAAGCCCCAGTGGGAGGAAACAACAACCTGGCAATTACTGCACTCCTCAGGTCTCGCTATGAATCAGATAAGGACACTCAAGGCCCTCCACTCACTGTGGGTCCAACGGGTAACGGGAATCTCAGGGGTCGGGCATGCCCTCATTGTATACGCCGCCCCGCTAGCAACAGGCTGCCATATGTTTACAGCGGAATAACAGACCAATTTGTACAGTGAGCTCAAGCCCTCCATTGTGCCAGCGTGCTTGGATTTGGACAAGTTCGATTTTGAGCCTTTCGTGGTGCATGAGGCTCGTTTGTGTTGGACAGCATGAGCTAAGGGCTGAAATGAGCCACACTGCAAGGCTGTAAAGACGTGTGAGAGCTGGAGCAGCTTCATCTGTGACATTAAAGGCCAGTAGGAAAGTACATTTCTGCCTCACTTGCTGAGAGAAACTGGGCCTCAGCGGCAATAGGTGGAGGTCCTGTGTGACCTCTTGACCCTGATCGGGGGCTGACGTGTTCTGCATGGGACCAGTCACAACCGACATAGCCAGGTCTGACTCACCACATTTCAACAGCAAAGCCCTTTTCTTTAGCGCTGTGTCTTGGCAGCCCTCTGCTCAATAACCCCCTAAACACACAAAAATGCACAATCATCAAATACATAAAATACCAGCCAAGTTCTGAGGAGGCCTACTTAAATTATGGTGCTTTGTTTCAATTATGTGAGTGGAGGAGCCTGCTCTGCAGCATGGGAAGAGATCAATGCGATCAGTGCAGTGGTTATAAATAGTAGGGGCCATATATCTCAGAGCTGCACCACTGCTGATTAACAACGCTCTAGCAGCACTCACAGCAATCTGAGGTGGAGGAGACTCCTACTCTCCTAGGCCATCTGAGGGACACACACCTCATACAGGGGATACGCACCTGAGCGACACTGACATACACGACACACACACACCTGAGGGACGGACACACACACACAGATATATACACATACATACACACAACTTAGGGACGCACACATACAGGACACACACACACCTGAGAGACACTCACAGATGGGGACTGAAACCTCCTGTCTTTGCTGTATTGTTCTGTTCCAGTTAGAGAAATTGCATAAAACAAAGCTGTTCTTTCTCTTCCTGATGCACAGAGAGTGAAATGTGATAATGATGATGGGCTTGGCCACAATACCATGACACCACAAGCAAAAAAAAGTCCCCTCATTTCACGTACTACAAGGAGAACTTTTGCCTGCAAAACACAATTACCCACAGGTTATGCATTTTCAAAGCTAAAGCTGGAAATGCACTTGCAAATTTTACATTTCAGTTTTAATTCAAGCAAGTATTTAATGGATGAATTGGCAGCCCACAGCAAAAGCAAAAGTGAAAAGAACAAAAAAATATTCATTACATAGATAGATCTATGGGTATGAGAGGGACAGGTTTGGGTTTCATAGCTTGTGTTTCTGTTTGTTTGTTTGTTTGTTTGTTTGGGTCCTGGGCGGTTTGAAAATTTGATTTGGACCCTGTGCTTAAGAGTTTTGTAAGGATAATGGAGGGATGAATTTGTTATCCATCCAGCACAGGCACTCTTCTGCATCTAATCAAACCCTTCTTTAAAGAAGGAGGTGTTTTCAAATATCCAGCCAACAGCATTTGCAAATTTAGGGAGACTTTTAGGATGCCACAAACTGCTGAAAAAAAGCTCCATCGCTCTTTTTCTCATCTCTGTTTAGATCTGCACGATATCCCTATGTTTTACTTTAATTTGTCTATGTAATAACCATAAATTAACTGCTTTGACATGACCAGTAGACTGGGGTGAGGTATTGAAGGAGAACAGCTTTTAACAGTTGGGATGAGTCCACGTGTCCCTTTTGCTCGTTTCTGTTACTTACATGTTCCATATATATTTAATTAGAACACACTCTACTGTTTTGATAACAGACATGTACTGTATGCATCTTAGGGTTTAAGAAACAGGTTATAAGAATCCACCTTGGTTTGCAGTAGTCTGTCTCACTACCAAATATTCCTCAACTTCACAAAACTACACTCTCTCAAAACGATAAGGGGAAAAAATACTATGAAACGATACACAATGTATTTTTACACATTTGTTTGTCTTTTTTATGCAATAACACAGTGACATTCATTTTTCACTCTGCTCTGCATTATGATGGAATGAAAACTGGCAAATCAGGAGAGCCCTAGCTCAGAGTTCTCAAAGTTCTTTCAATCTCTCTCCAAACCGCAGCTGCTTCAGAAGAGAAACATTCTGTCCCTCAAATAACTTCCTCAGTCACACAAAGACTTCCATTTGTGCCCGGTGTTGACGGATGGCTGCTTTCAGTCTCTGTGGTTGGAGTAAAGAAAAAGGTGCAGCAAAAAAGTAAAAAACTAAAAACAAACACAAACAAAAACAATACCTGAGATCAGCTGAGGCACCAGAGTAAGGTAGGCCTCACACAAGCCTGACCCCTCAATGGACATGGCCGTTTCCCAAATGGGTCAGAGTCAAACAAATGTTCCATTGCCTATTTGAAACGGACACGGGAAATTGCATTTGTGCAGCACCAAACAAACCCTTTTGCGTTTTCAAGGACCCGTGACAAAGCTGTGATGAGATGGCAGAACAGAATGTTCCTGTGTGTGTGGGGGGGGTTAAGGAGGTGCAGTTCCCCCGGCAGCAACAGGGTTGCCTGGACTCTATGCTGACCCCCAACACTGCGGAGGAGGAAGACGACAATGAGGAGGAGGAGGAGGAGGGGCTACTGGCTGCTCCGATCCTCTGTGCTGTATCTGGCTGTTTGGAAAAAACCCAAAATCCTGAGCTGAGATCCTGTCCATGTCACCCTTGTGGACCTGGCTATCTCTACAGTCAACATCCTCTCGTCTCCCAGTCTGACAGGGTCACAGGCTGTTAGGGGCCTCTGTGGGCTTTCAGATGCACTCACACAGATTCATGCATTCCCTCGTACACTCATACAATTCTCACACGCAAACAGTTAAAAAAAAAAAGAAAGAAAAAACCACTCACATGCACATACATATGCAAATGTACCCACACACACACACACATCTAGACATTCTTTTTTGTGTGAAACATACACACTCACACATTCTGTCACACAAACACATATTCATACATTTCGTCACACACAACCCAATTCTTGCAAGGACGGGTTTTCACTGCTATTACTGGCATTTGAGCTGATGTCAAACTTGCCCTTAGAACATGCCATGTTCAAGAAAAAAAAACAAAGGGACAAAAAAAAGCGAGTGGTAATCTGATTAAGGAGTGTGTTGGACTGGCGCCAAGCACAAGCAGATGGCACTGTTTACACTGGGCCAGATCCTAAGGTTGGCCCTGCGGGTGAATGAGATTACAGTGAGGTTATTAGGAAACGCTGAAGAACCAACAACAACAATTCACTGAGTGCCAGTGAAAGGACTTACGGCATGCCTTCACTGATTCATTAAAGGACGTTCAAGAAGAAGCGTTTCACTTGCCCAAAAACTGTTTTTTGACAGAAACAACAGCAAAGGTGTCATTCCTCTGTAAAACTTGGAAATTAACACTCCAGGGCTTGTGTACTTCAACAGAGACTGTGACCTTTTTGGTGCAACATGGCCACTGTGGTGGTTGGTGCGGTGAATTAGGCTCTCCAGTGCACTTTCCTCAAACAGAGATCCTTAAACATGTTATGTCTATGCTGAGTGTGACTTGAGACTTAAGAGACTAGTTTCTGCATGGATATCCCAGGCTAGACAGTGCAAGAACGAAGCAGCTGAGTTCCTGGGGGAAAGGTGGGCGGGGTGGGTGGTTTGGGGGTGCTGAGCCGCCTTTTTGAAGGAAAGAGGTCAAGGGGGGAAGCAGCACCTGTTGGGTCCTGAGAGACGGCCTGGAGCAGCTGTGCTAACAGCAGACAGAGCGCTCACCTAAACACCCCACTTGCTACTGCCCATGCCACAGCAAGGTGACCCATTCAGGAAGTCCCAGACCAACAAAACACATTTCAAATACCACCACTATGTGCCTGGTGTTTAGCAATTCAGTGGGTAAGAACAGCAGTTCATGTGGAAGATAAAACACCCAACAGTATGGAAACAGACAGAGCCGTCAAAAGGCAGAATAAAGAAGTGAGCAGGTTTAGACTGTATCATGGAGTTGCACTGTGACATTGTTTCATTGTTGCACAGTGCCTGAGACCACAATGTTCTCTGATCAGAGTAGGCAAACACAATTCTACACCTTCACAAGGCTGTGTTCAGAGGGCACAGATACAGTATCATTGTCTGCCCCCTTTTGTGGAGGGAAGCAGACAGCCTGCCCGATTTCAGCTTTACAAGGCAGTCTGCTGGAGGACCGTTAACCTGAGGACAGTGGCTGTGTAAATGGACACCTCTGATTGATTTGCAAAGCGGAGGGAGACAGGTTATTGGGACACAGTAAAATTAAGACTGTGCGAGTGTAAACTCATTTAGCCTGAGTTCCCAAAGCCATCCATTCAGCTGCCCATGAATGGCTGGAAACCCCTGAAAGCAATAGAAGGAATAGAAAAAAAGAAAGGGAGAGGGGGCCCGAAGCATAATAGAACCTGCTGAGGATTTCTCACCATGCAGTGCCATTGGAAAGCCACCAGGCATCAGTGATTTTTTGAATTTCACCTCAGAAAACCAATTCAGTAAACCTGGAGGTATTTAGAGGACATTCCTTAAGCCCGAATCCAGACATTCAAATACACTTAGCAAATCGCTTCATTTAGCTTTTAAAAGAAAGACGGCCATGGCAGACTGCAAAAGCCTTTCTTCCTCTTTTTTTTAAACAAATGGCTCAGATATAGCACTGCTAACAGTGGAGCTTCCAATACACAGAGTAAACAAAACCAGAGACATCGTTCCCATTCAGCACAAAACCAGAGACACTGTTGCCACTGAATACAATAAAAAAAAAAAAACCTACCAATGAGCACTTAACACCTAAATTCAAACAATTTGAACACATCACATTGAAAAAACCTAAGATATCGTTCCAGCTTGGTACAATGACAGGAGTCACCCTTGCAAATGAACACAATACCAAAAACGCACCAATGAGCACTTAACACCTGAGACACTGTTGCCACTGAACCCAACACCAGGGGCACTGTTACTCCTGACCACGACACCAGAGGCACTCTTACCATGGGGCACCCAAAACCAGACACACTCTCACCACTGATCACATGAAACCAGAGCCACATTGGGCTTTATAGAACAAACAAGAGGACGTGCTGAAAGGTCCTTTTTTAGTGTACTTAAGAACTTCAAAGATTACACAACTGCTCGGACAAAGGAATGCAATCTCTCATGGGAAGGAAATGATGGGATCTCGTGAACAGATTAAGGTTGTAGGACTTTCTCTGTAAGCTAGACTGCAGAAATTTATTCAACCCTCAGACTTCCCTTGCGAGTTTAACTACAGGATGCTGTGACGCTCAGATCTTAAATGCTGGAGTTCAGCCGATGCCACCACTTTGAAGATGCTCCAGTGCCAGTCGCTCACTTCCTGTGAAGAACCAAGCATTCCTAAAGACGACTCTCTGTGCTTTGAGAACTAAGTTTGTGAATTAAAACTTTCTCACAAAGAAACTCCCTTCCCGCAACAGGGAGACAGGAGTTGAGTGACAGTGGCACAGGCTGTCCCTTTCCCCCCTGCTGACCCAGCATGTGTCAGCTGACCCTCCTCCTCCTCCTCCTTCCTGCAGCCTCACAATGGGAGGGGTGCCGTGCCCTTGCCTGACCACACAATGATGCTCACAGCCCAGTGTTGCCAGATAAACACCACGAGTGTGCCATTGGATCTTTCATTTGACTTGTGGCTCATTTAGCCTATCATAGTAGCCAAACAAGAGATATCACATAACTAAACATGGGAAAGAGTTTTTGAAGAGAAAAAAAAAAGAAAAACAAACAAAAAAAAGATTCCCATTCTTCTGTGTGACACATCAATCAAAAACATTCTGTGCTCTGTTGCTGCCGCTGCTAGGCTCACAGGGAAAGAAGGAGACAGTGCCGTCGCTGAATCCCAGGATTATCCTGCCCTCCCCAGGACCGTGGGATGTAAACCTTTCCATTTTGGGTTCAGGCCCCTGGGAAGGCATGGGGATTCAATCAATCCTCTTCGCCCCATCCGCCCTCAGTACGGCCATGCCGCTAAGGACCCCCTTCCTCCTTCACAAGCAGTTTTCTGGGGGGCGTAACTAAAATTTCAATTAGGCAGGCTCCCAGCATGCAGGGGAAGTGAAAAGGAAAAAGAAGAAAAAAAAGTTCATGTCTAAATTTGGGCATGAGAGAAAAGAGACTGAGAGAGTAAATGAGAGAGAGAGAGAGAGAGAGAAAGAGAACGAGAGAGAGAGAGTAAATGAGAGAGAGAGAGTGAGAGACAGAAAGAAAGACAGAGAGAGAGAGGCTTGCACATACACTCCCCACTCTGAGGTTTCCAGAGGCCAGCACAGATCCGGGCTGGGAGTCCAGTTCCATTCCCATGGAGAAAGAGGGAGAGGGAGAGAAGGGGGAGGGGGGGCAGAAACAACACAAATACCACAACATCGGGGGCCCAGGGCAACAACATCAAAGATGGGTCGCCGTCGCAACGGAGATGGCTGGGAGATGTAGCTGCAGCTGAGCCCTCAGCTACACTGACAGCACTGTGGAGTGTGTGGGTTTGGCAGCGCCTGAGCACTGTGTCATTCCGTCATTGAAATCTGAAGTTTTTATTTTTAGACTCGCAGTTCATTAGGACGTTTGGCAACGATTTTCAATCCCACCAACGGAAAAAAAAAACACAACAAAAAAACAAAACAGCTTTTAAGAATTCAGCGGCTCCATTCAAATCCAGAACAGAGGAGATCAAATAGTTCCCTAACTTCATCACGTTTGCACCAAAGGTATTTTTGGACTAGTGCACCAATTGCTAATAATACCTTCTCTTAAAGCTGGTTATATTTAGAGCAGAGGCAAAGATCAGTGGGAGAAAGGAATAGCAGGGCAATGTCTTGCAGCACTCATAATTGCAGGTAATTGTGGCCAATAGAGAGAGCAGGGTGGGGATGGGGCCGGGGTTGGGTTGTTTATCAAGTACCGCTTTCACAAAAAAGTGATAAAAGTGTCTAAACTGTGAAGCACACAGGCAGATAAGATCCCAATCAGCCGTTCCACATCCGGGGAAATGTTGACTTTAACTGTGGCTCTCCCTGGTGCTTGGGATGGGAACACGGGGGTTGGGGGGGAGAAAAAAAGAGAAGTGCTGCAGGGCTTTTTGGTGTGGCACACAGTGCCAAAACACATACAGGAAGTGTGTGCGTCTGTGCATTTGTGTGTGTATGTGTATACGTTCCTGTGTTTATATCTGTACATGAGTGAGTGTGCGTTTGTGTTGAGTTGAGTTCCTACAGTTATGCATGGGCGCGTGCTTCTGAGTGCATGTGGGTGAGAGATACAGTGACCAACATAAGACTGATGCCCCAGACACAGTGATATTTGAGAGCTGGGTAAACAGTCACTGGAGATCAATGGCTGAGGCTGCCATGCAGGGCAGTAGGCTTTCTCAGATCACAACAACCAAGCTCAAACATGCGCTGGTGCACACGGCTGCAACATGCGACTTTGAAGCAAGCGGTTGCTCATAACCACAGGGTGTATTCCCGATCGTGTTTGAACCCTTCATGTAAACGCTCTTCATGAGATTGAGGTCCTCCTCCTTAAATATATGTAACCAAGGATTCACACAGAACAGGATCAGCGAGAGGCCAGGGAAAAGAAATGATCAGGTTTAAAAACCAGGCGACAGTTAAGTCTGTGAGTGCCGCCATTCTCCTCAGTTTATTTTTCAATCTGAGTAGGTGCAAATGCTTTCAATTAAATGTAGACACTGAGAATAATTCTGTTTCTTAATACACAAAGGGACCAATGTATCGGGAACCAGATGGCTTTAAAATCCATTTCTCAGAAAGGATCCCTCTGCCCCCGGACTTTTCAGATGCACTTTGAAAGTGCATTTTCCTCAACTCCCACAGTAAAGAGCACAAGCATAGTCTCCAGAGCTCAAATTTTTCCACTGGCATCATCTGCCTTTGAATTAGACTCCCCTAATGTCCATCTACCAGAAGGCTTCTTGACGACCTTGCATCTGTTTGCCAGGACACATACACAACTGTGAGGCTAGGTGCACCAGGTGTCACCGGTTTTCTACATTCCTACGTATCATTCCCCACCCCTAAAACCTAACCTGAACTTACAGTGTTCAGGCACAAAATTAGATAATAAGGTTTCTGGACTAGGAGGTGCCCAATCCTGGAGAGGAGAGACTGAGTCCTGCAGTGTTGTCCAGTGCACCTTAATGTGTGGTGAGGGGAGGAGCCTACAGCCTTTAGATACCCTCCCCTGAAATGATCTGGTACATTTCTCAATCAACTTCTCACTCTTTCTGTCCCAGGGGTGACCTAGCTCCCTGCTGTGCAGCTACAGCTCTGTGTCCTTTGAGCAACTGTGACACAGAGGGCCCCGATTCATGGAGCAAACAGTGTCACACTTGACATGCCACAAAGGCTTATCTGACTGGTTTAAATGTCAACATTAATGCTGAGACAGAGCAGATAGGAACGACTAGTGCCTGACTGTATGAGACATTGCAGGAGGCTCCTGTCACAGGTGCAGCTGAGTACAGTTGGAACGGCCGAGGACTGAAGTGTTGGAGCTTATACTCACAACGAGACTCCGCCTGCCTGAGACTTGACGGAGCACACACGGCATCACCGGACATGTTGGAGCAGGGGAGACCATGCAGATTAGGGGGCCAGCCCGCCAATACCAGCCCAGTCTGGCAGTGTAAGAGAGATTACTCCTTTGTGTGACTGGAGCTGTGATCCACAGTAATCCACTGTTGTCTACATTCCAAAGGCCAGTTACAAGAGGGGCTGGGAAGGAAGGGCAAGGGTTAAAACCTGTCTCACAAACCACTCTCCAGACTCCAAACACTCTTCAACCAGTGTGTAAACACAGCACCATCACACTCTGCTAGCTGCAGCCTTCCACATTCTTGAAAATGTACTTATCAGCATGTAGGCTAGTGATCCTCCTCCTACTGCTGCTGCTGCTCCACCCCCGACCATCCACCCCTACAACCCCCCCCACCACCCTCCCCCATCCACACCCCCAACACCCCCCCTCAGCCGGAACACTTTCCCATGGCTTGCTCCAGTCTCCATGTGTCTGCCTGGAAGCCCGTTTAATTGCAGGGGAGCTGGTTGCCAGCCTGTCCTGTCGCAGACTGCCCAAAGACAAATCAGCACAAGACTGCTGTATTCCCTGTCTGCACAGTGAGGAGAACAAAAGCCACTCTGTGGGAGGGGTAAAAATAGCCCAGTTTAGTTGGGAGGCCTTTTGGCAAGTGTCAGCATCTCTCCTCACACGTAACATACAGGCATGCACAGTTAGGGACCAAAGAAAACAAACCGAACTTGCCATTGTGAGGTCCATTGTGCACGGACAACCTAACACCTTTGTTGGGGGTTTGTTCTTTGTGGCTGGGCCATTCAGACGGTGTGCTGTAACAGAATGGGAGAGTAGGCCCAGAGACGTTATGGGAGCGGTGTGAAAGGCCGGGAGCACTCAGGCCCTCGTTTAAACGATGGTTGGGTAGGAGTCGCTGAATGAGTAACCGTGTGGTTTGAGGCTATGGTGTTGATTGCAGCTTTGTTCGGGTTCAGACACAGTTTTCACCTACTTCTGGGTCTTTGTTCCCACGCCACGTCATTGGTGCGGATGGGCGCATCCACATAGCATGTCGACTGAAAAGCCACCAAACTCAGATTCTGGCCACAGTTATAAGGTTTCACCTGTGGTTACACAGTTACGTAAGATTACGCAATTGGAAAAGCTGTAAATTGTAGTTGTAAAATTTGGGATGGTGGTGCTGACGAGGAAGCGGCGTCTGTAATAAGAGACCTCTGGTCCAGAGAAGAATGGACCGGGTCCTCCAGTGCATGCTCTCATTTCAGCTGATTGGGCGCCTCAGGGAAGGGGGCGAGATGAGGCCGTAAGCGCTGAATCAGCAGGAGGACTCAGATTGGGCTTGGTGAGGTTTGGATAACGTTATTTCTAATTTCTGCTAGATTAGACAAAACAACTCCTCTGCAGTCCAAAACAAATTGATACGGGTGGGAAAGTGAAAGGTGCCCCCTCAGCACAGAGTGGGCACAACTCTACCACAGAGGGTTTGGCCTTGGGATAGGGAGTTATTCAACAATGGCTTTTCTGTACAGGGGTGCCATTTGGGGAAGATGATCCAGGGGAATTGGAAGGTCCTCCCCTGAGGTGCATCCATAAAGACAGGTCTTCTCACTGACCAATTCCTGCTGTGTTCTTCAACACGTGAAAACAGAGCTTTAAAAGGATGAGACGCAGCCCTGAAGCTGTGTGAGTAAACAGATCTTCTGTTAGCTCTTTTACTTTTTTCTAATATTCAATGTATCCATGAAAGAGAGAATGTGCTAATAAAGCCATCTTGATGTTCATGCATCTGCTGTTCAATAAGCATGCTTTAACTACTCAGTCAAGAGTGACTAAAATCTGAGAGGAGGACCTGAGGAGTGCCAAACAAAACCCACTTTTTGTCTCCTTCCAACCAGTCAGAAAGTCCTTCTCAAAGGGAACGTGATTCCATTGGTTGGTCAGCTGATCCTCTACTCTTTGAAATCATGGGTGGCTCTTTGAAATCAGATGTGATGGGTTTTGTTGTTATTGAGAACTTATCTGATCAGTTAGCACAGCACAGTTATGAAACTGATTCGGATCACATGTTTCCTGAAATTCAACTGGTTGCCATTTTAAGGTGAAAACAAAAACCAGCATGAGTTATAGCTGTCCCCTGTTACAGTTGGCTACCTCTGTTCTACACAAATAGTGAACAGTGAAGTTTACTGTGCTTGACTGATTAAATATGACAAATCACATGGTAGCAAGGCAACTTGAAAAAGACAACACAAGGACAGGATTTGGCAAAAGAGGAAAGAGATGAAATCCCCTCTTCACTGATGTTTGTTTACTTATCTTGTTTTTGAAGCCAATGCAAGAGCGTATCTCAGAACTACATGAAGTTTCATTCATGTGATCTTAATATTATTATACACAAACCAAATTAAGCACCAAATCAAAATATGCACATTTAAATGACTGAACTAGCTTTGTTCCATATATGCGTGCTTGGGGTGTACCAGCAAATGTTAACAAAGCTGCAGAATCCAGCATACTGCAGGGTGTGGAAGGTGAGGCTGAGATAAGGTGAGGCAATTAACAATGGCAGAATGAGGGGTCCATTTTTAACATGGTCACACTCAGGCCATCGGGGGGGGGGGCAGAGATGGGCTTCATATCTCATGCAAGTGAGGAGGTCACCTCACACACACTTCTGGCCTTTCTCCTTTCTGTGTTAATGGACACCTTATCTGTGTGTTTGTGTGTGTCTGTGAGACAGAAGTAGAGAGAGAGAAAGAGAAAGAAAGAGGAAAGACCTTAGGGTATATATTTCTTTTCAACTATGCACAGATATCTCTGATTTTGTGATCTGGTAAGATGTACATCAACTGAAAAAAACTACTTCTCTCATTCAGTCTACATTTTTTGCAATTAAATTCCATGAAATCCATTAGCCATTTCATTAAAGTTTTTATTTCAGTCTAGTGAATGTATAAAAAGATGTGGGGGAAAAATTCAACCGAGACAATAGCAGGATGCATGAAGTATAAGACCCAGGCGTTGCAGCTCAAAATGTTTCACAGAGCTGATACTATACATGACACTGTGCCCGTGTCAGACCTTCTTCTGTTATGAAGCCCTTCTCTGAATATCTGTGGGCTCATATCTCTTCATCCCTTAACACACACTCATGAAATGTATTGCTACTAAAATGGGATGGGATCTCATGTCACTTGTTCTTCAGAATTTGTGGCTCCAACCAAAACTCTCTTCTTCCGACTGCAGTGTTGGAAATGGCTGGCGGACAAGGCCCTGCTACTTTCTATAATGCTAGCAGCCTTTCTGATAAGGTTCAAACACCACAGCCGGAACCTAAAATAGCAATGAGTGATTATAGGCTATCTCTCTGAAGGAAGGGGAAAAAAAGGTTCTCCTTCCGTGCTGAATAATAACAGTTCTGAGATAATTGATGGTTTGGAGGCAGGGAGCTATACATCTCCTTGCGCTTGTTCCTCAAACTTCCTCCAGCCTATTAATGATTTGCCTGAGCTTCCTGTTCAGAAAGGTCCTCTCTAAGGGACCTGTGACACCTGTTTCAGAAACAGACTCTGCGGTCAAGGGAGAAAGTTATCGCCAGGCTCAGTTTGATAGAGAAGGAGGAAATATAATGTGGATGAGTAAACTGGCCCTTGGACAGAACGCTGGGATTTGAAACATCAGCCATTCTAATGTGTACCACAGAGTGTTGCAGTACAGTATGTGAGAGAAGCCAGCCGATGTAATAAACAAAAGACCGGCCCTGGAACTTTGCCTGCTCCCACTCGTTTCCTGATGAAAACATCCATCTTCCACTACGGCTCTGCGAGCAGAGCAGCCCTTTTAGTTCCTCTGCAGGGCCTGTAGTGAGCTCTGTCCCAGTCAGATAACTGCGCACCACTGGGTCTCCACAGAGAGAAGCCCGGCATGTGTCAGTACTGAAAATTATGAAACGGTTTACAACTCTCATCAACTCCCACGAAACATGAAAAACAATCTAGATAACCACAAATAACAGACACGTCTGCAGTTTCACTGTGTACTTCTCTCCCGTAATAGCGCTTTTGTCAAGTTTCATGCAGTGACACTATTATTCTGGGACATTTTTCTCCTTAATGTTTTCATTAAATGCAGCGTTTAAGGCTCAGCTGGATTTGCGACATGCTTCAGTGTGGCTCACTGTCTATGGACATCAAAAATACGTATGTAGATTTAAACACACACTCCTTTAGGCTAACCCTTGCTTCCAGCTGTGGTCAAAAATCATCAGTAGTAGTATGTGTATTTATTTTGACATTGCGGAGCAACAAATCATGACGTTTTTCAGGCCTACATGATCTCCTTATACAGCATAAACAGGTCTGTTTGTTTTTTGTTTAATAAACAGTAGGCTTTGCTTTGCTTATTGTTATATTATGCTACTGTGAGAACCATTACAAAAGAGGAAAAATGGCATGTCAGCACTGTCATTTGGGATAAGAGGTGGTTGCTTTGACATTTTTACTCCTTCATTTGTTAATTTTCAAAGCCATTTGTTTCAAGTTCCATATGCTCAACTGGAAATATTACACATGCGCCAAAAAGTGAATATGGACCATCCCATATGGAAAGCAAACTTAGGTGCTGCTTTATTTACAGCTGGCAGGCTGGGGTGGAGTGAAGGATAGCTCACCACTGAAATGACTGAAATATGTCAGTTTATTCCACAAAAGTGCCATAGAGACATTAAAACTAGAGACCATTTTGGCCTGGAGTTAAGATGATATGTACATCTTTTTCTGACAGTTACAATTGACAATGGAGTGACCATGAAATTAATATGTAAATATGTGAATACACTGTAAAGGAATCAGGTACAAAAACAAAAAGAGGAAAACTGTGATTACAATGCATGAAATTCAGACCTACTAAAACCAATGGCCACAAACGTGTTTTCAGGCATACTGTAAATGAAGTATCACATTCAGGCGAGGGCTCAAGGGTTCAGAATTTGTTATGCAAGGAGATAAGTGAAGCTGTCCACAGTCTAACATGCAGGAGACTGTAACAGGGAGGACTGACACATAGCGTGAGGCGCCCTACTCTTTCATTTTTTAAACCTTATCTGAATCACACTTATCTATCACACCCTGTGGTCAAACATTCAGGATAACTCACAGAAAGATTAGCAAATAAATGGCTGTCGCGGTAATGAAGCCTTAAATCCACCATAGTGGTGTCCCAGATGTTTCCTGAACCACTAGGAAGCAGAGCTGCTGGGTGAGGAGGCACCTCTAGCCTGGATATCGGCCTTGCTCTTCTGGATATGGGCCTAGATGCTGACACAATGTTTGTTCTGTGCATCCGGGCTACAGAGACAAACTCATTACAGCTGACCTATGAGAGGTTCCACTTCGAATGACAGCCTGTAAACAGATCTGTGTCTCCATGATCTTCATTATTTCAAGACCACAGCTTTCTATAACTGACCAGAGGATCAAGTATGCAGAAGACAACAGAGGAACAAGATAATGCTGCAGGGAAAAAGCATGATTGCACATCCGGACCAGGGAAATGAGACAAAATACACTTTTTTTTAAACTAAACTTTCAAACTAATTTTCAGGCATGTTTAAAACAAACACACTACTATGCTGCCATCAAAACTGCCCCACACTAAGAAAACTATGCTGTGCTCAGCATCAATGCACAGTGTTGTTACATGATAGACCACCCTTTACCAAGAGAAAGACCCTCTTGTGCTTAATTCAGAAAAGAGTTCAAAAGAGTAAAGTGCTCCTTCATTGCCAGCAATGCCTTCGGCTGTCTTTCAAACACCACACAGACACACACACACAGACACGCACGACACAACCCTGCCCTCCCAGACAGTTAGCCCTAAGGGATTTCCAACCATCCCACAACACTGTCTAATCTCCCCAGACCAACAAACACATTCCCCCTAAACAGTACCACTTCCTGAAGGCACAGGCAATCCCAATCCCCATCTGTTTTCACTTACGCCCAGGGCAAAACCAGCACCCGTAAAACTGGGGAAACATGGGTACCTTCTCATCTCTGACCAATCTTCTGTGATTGGCTTCTGATGTGGACAGAGCCATGTTTAGGGTCTAAGTTCACGTCAACAATGTTTCATTTCATTTGAAGCCAAATCGTTCCATGATATTTTACCCAACGAATCTTACCGCACACATGGTGTATCAAAGCAAAGAAAATTTGGTAGGTTTTTATTTAATGTATTTTTTACATGTTAGTGCCTTGAGGACTTTATGATTGAGACTATTTCTGAAACCCAATCATCCCTATCCCTCTCAGCAGTGTACCCTTCTGACATGCTAGTGTGTACCAGTGTGATTCAGCATCAATCATCAATGGTGAGCCAGGGCAGTAACTAAATCTGTGTGTACATTAGATAAGCCCCATTTCTTTTCTTGGGTTTACTCATCCCTCAAATTGAATACAGGCCTCTGAATGACCACACCCATGGTACCAGAGAAAGCATGACTGGAGGAAAGTTTGGTGATTAGTTGGAGCTGATCACATGATCTAGATATTATGCAGATGCATAATATCTAATGGTGGATTATTCCTCCAGTCACGGTTGAGGTGAGAATGTCAGTGAAAGTGTAATACAGTGACAGAGTGCCTCTCTGGTGTATATATGGCACTGAGAGCATATTGACAGCCCCTGGAGGGTGTGATATTGTATCATCCCAGAACTCGTTGGCCTGCGCTCACAAGCAGGGCATGGCTGCACTGCCTGTCCCCAGTGCTCAGGGGTAGGACCTCTTCCTGTGTGACTGCACGCAAACCCTGTTCCATAAGTGGTTACTCACCTGGGTGATGCTGGGAAGTGATAATAAACTCTCACAGCTCTCAGGGGTATTCTCACTGGTGTGTGATGAACGCAGTGAGACCTCAGAGCCCATGCTGTAGTATTGTGGGATTGTAGGCACATGCATTCAACTGTACAGCCTAGCCTGTGCTAGTGTCCTATTACCTGAACCACTACATAAGCATTGCCATTATATTCATTTTGTTCTTGTGTCCAGATTCACCGTGTTCTTCCACACAAAACTTCCATGCTGTGCCTCTTCCTTTCTCACCCGTTCTCTCTCTCTTTCCCCTTTCCCACTCCCCAGCTCTTGTCTGTAATTACACAGATGGGAGGCTTCGTTTAATATGTAGATTTGTAGCGCTGTTGCAGACCGAGCCCTGCGGACTGCAGTGATCTCTCACTCCCCTTTAATTACATGTGCTGCCCCGAGCGCCGCTGGCTCCAGCTCTCCACCACTTCTGGAGATACACTGAGATAATGACAGAATACTAAGCAGGGAGCCAGCATCTACAGTCTTCGCCACGGTCCACACTGTCCCAGCACCATTTAAACCTGAGAGGGGAGGAAATGGCCTCGGCCCAACCACATCGGGTCGTTCTGGAGACTACAGGCGAAACCATCTGAACTGCCTCATACACTTATGCATCCGGACCTCCATGACCACATGCTCATTCATGCTGCTGACCAATGTGAGAAAGATGGTCTGACTGACTTGACAGGGCGATCAGAAATCCCCACATCACTGACCACTGGAAACACGGCGTGGGCGGACAGCCTGGAAGGCCTGTGGGCAGTCTTACAACAAATTAATTCAATTGACACAATCAGAATCATTCTACTGGAATCACTGAAATTTGTTATGATTTTTACTTCCATTACAATGCTCCAGTAATGGCTCAAGCCTGTCCCATCTTATTTAACAGTGTGAATATGGGAAAGATGAGTTTATAATGTGCTCCAATTACCAGACAATTCTTTTAATTGGACCCCTGAAATCAGGAAGTTCAAGAGGCCAGTAGCCAAACCGGTCATCAGGTTTGCCTCCTTCCGTACTGCATTTTTTTGAGATGAGGGAAAAGTGGCTGTGCTCAACAGCACAGACGGAAAGTACCCTGGTTCTCCTGCTCTTCTCAGAAAAGTCTACCCAGCCTGATTCCTCCACCAGAGGCCACAACACACCAAGGACCAATGACTGACTCCTGTCAAGCTGAGCACCACTGAGGAATCATTGTGCACATTGTCTGTGCATGTGCATGTTGTGTGTGAGCGACAGAAGAGTGAGAGATAAAGCAACCGTGCATGGGAGGAAGAAAGAGCAAAATGAACAGCAAGAGAACAAGTGAGAGAGGGAAAAAAAGGGACGGAAAGGAAAAAGGGGAGAGAGTCCCGTGTTTGAAGTTCAATGTTTGAACCCCCACCCCACTCGCTCCCACGGCTGCCTGGTTTTTCTCCTGTCTAATGAGTGCCCCCTTACACTCAGGAAACATTTAGCCAGCACCTCTCAGTGCTGCAGTGACTACAGGTGGAAGAGATTATGGTGCGCTGGTAAGAATGACAGCCATACAGTGCATGGTGAGAGAGAGCAGAATGGAGGCCCAAGCAAGTCATTCTGAAAATTCCCTCTTCACTGGGACTTCAGGTGGAGTTTAGCATTACAGATGGAGTAAAACATAATTCTCAAAGTTCCTGCTACATAACTCACAGTTCCTGCCACACCTGTTTCCGTCAATGAGGATTACTTGTTTTCGTTTAGGCTAATTTACATCTGGTCTGACCGCAAACTGATTAAGCCAAAAAGGAACAATGAGAGCAGAATATTAATGAGACTCCAGTAACTCTGAACCCAAGCATGCTAGAAAACCTGCCATAGAAACTGGTTATACAACTCCTCTGCAGACTTTGTGGGGGTAGACTGGACTTTACCTCGCACAAACCGTGCTATGGAACAACTTGAAACAGCTTTGCTTTACAACCAATTAAGAATTTATTAGATCTGGGGTGTCAAACTCCAGTCGTGGAGGGCTGCAGTGTTTGCATGTTTTTTTTTTTGTTTTTTCTTTTCAATCAGCAGCCATTTTAAGTCTTGGAATCCAGGTGCGTAGACTCTATAGCCAATCAGAAATTTAAATTAATCAATTAGAGCTGAAACACACCAAAAACTAGCAGATACTGGTGCCCTCCATACTAGACAGTGCAATGTCAACAATCCCAAAGTGAATATGGACCATCCCACATGTAAATGTACTTTAGCATAAACATTTCATGGCTATTTTAATGTTCAGTAGGATTTAAAAAAACACTAGATTGCAATAATGTGAACTGCATCAGTGCTACACAAAGCATTAAAATTGGATTGCACATCTTGGATTACTATTACTTTCATGACTGTATGAACAAATTACCTACATAAAAACCTGGCAAGTGTAAAAGATTCACACATGTTCACATTGTCATGTATTCATTTAGCCACTGTCAGATTATAAAAAAACTGCAACATATGAATTAATAGTCCAGCAAGACTGAGTAAATTAAACCACCAATGCATTATTCCTGACTCAAACTAATCCTATAAGAGTGCACCTATGCATACAGGCCAACAGCTCAACCAACACACATCCTTAGATCTGGGACAGTGGAGAACACAGATATACAGGTGTTCCATGAACAAATAGGCCTTGGTTTCAATGAGTGAATCACATACACAAAAATTACACAACTTCATTGGTATTTTCCACCATTTTAACAAAATGGCTGCAGCAGAACTTGGACATCTCCCTCTTTGTGAGAGTATGAGATATCCAATCTTCTTAAAAGTTAGGCTGTGACTTTGAGCTATTTGCCTACAGAACAGCTTGAGGCTGGATCTGACTGCAGGCTGGACTGACGCGTCTGCGCTGGAGGCACTCCAGCAGAGTTTTGCTGATAAGACAGAGCAACTCTTGTTGTTTAGCACAAACACCCCATTAGGAAGGCTTCCAGCTCTATGCGACAGATAAGGGCACGGGACTTTACTAATTAAGGGGCTGCGCTGAGGAGCGGGTAGGTAGGAGTAGGGGGACTTTGTAAACACACAAACACACTCACAGTAGTACTGTAATTGAAATATTGAAGCATTATTAAGCATATTACCCAAACCAGCTAGCAGCCCATCAGCACAGTGCAGAGCAGACTGGAGTACGACTCCAGGTCAGTCGACGATCAGTGGTCTCTTCATGTTTTTACAATGTGGTGCATCACATCAATCACATGGCTTATTTGTTATCATGGTGCTTGAAAAATAACATCATGGCGCAGTGCCACTCCAGCATCCCTTAGGAAGAACCTAGGTAGAAAATACTGTCAAAAACCTTCAATGGTGTAATGCTTGGAGGACAATGATGGAGCCCTGCCTCTGGCTGAGGGATAGGTCTGGCTGTGCTCAGACACAGTGATCTGCAGTGACAGCACTGGCTTTCTCTAGGGGGCCTAATGGGACGACGCCAAAGGAAGTCAATGTCCTCGATGTTCCCCAGTCCACTGTCCCTCTGTGACATCCAGACCTGCCATTAGAGATCAATGGCTCTCACAGTGACTCATGCATGGTTTCACAAAGGGCAGTGGCTTTGGCTGACCTTAGGGGAACAAGCCATCCAAGCTTCCCATCAAGTCACCAAACAACTAAAACCCGCCAATGATTAGAAATGTTATGCATCGGCATGAAGGGAATTAATGCATCCACTAAAGATTGTGTCTTCAATGCAACCCCATCAGTCATTTCAGAAAACTCAACCCAATGTAGAACTGTACAATAGCAGAATCTGCATTTTAATGCAAAGAACACTTTAAATTCTGGGATGGTTGCACAAAGGACTCATGTACCCCAACATATACCTGAGTTCCATCATGATGGCAGATGGCTCATTGGGATGGAGTTGACCCAGGTGTCCAACCCTGGCTGCCAAGGCAAAGGCCAGCCCTAACAGCAATATCAAACCAAACCAAAGGAAGCCCTTTTTATGACACTGAATGTGTTCATCCCACTTCCTCTCCCTTCGGTTTAAAAAATGCTGAAGCTCAAAGACAAGGGAAAAAATAACTAAGACTCCTCCACCCTCTGACCACTTTTCTTCTCTTCATCACCAGCATGCTCAATCAGCAAGACAATCGGGTCACGTTCACAGCCGCTGCACCTCTCTCTGCCATGGGACTCTGGCAGAGCTCTACAGGACTCTTCTTTGGCTGCCTGGATGAGCAGGAGACATTTTGCTAACGTCATGTGAGAGAAAAAGAATCGCTGAAATTTGCTCTCTTACGCCATAGACAGGGTACAGATCACTTCAATGTCAATCAGGATTTCTGCTTTGACAAAATCGAAAATGTATTTAGTTGAATAACGATGGCTGTGCTTCTTGGTGAGCTCATGCAACATTGTGATTAATGATGTGGATGCCAACTGAATATCTCTCAGAAAATAACATTTTGAAAATTTCAGATTCCTCGCCTGGTGAGATTCCTTTAGAGGACCATTTAACATTAATGATATAAGATAATAGTATGTTACAGCTCAGCTCCTCTATAAGCCACCATGTATGGGCTCTGCACAGTGAGAGCATCATTGTTCAACCTGCTGCCATTCCCTCCTCTCTCCTCACTATAATAATACATTTTATTAATGATGTATTTTAATCATCTACCTATCTAGGGTATAGGTGTGACACGATGGCAGAGTGGAGCCCCTCTCCTCTCCTCTATTCTATTCAGTAGAGGAGGGCTCTGCAGCTCAGACACTAAGCATAGGCTTCCATCTGAAGGACAGTGACCCCCCCCCCCTCAAGTCCCCATCCCAATGCTGTAACAGGCTGATCCCTCTCCCGATTTGGGACGGTTAACGCACTGACGGGATTAGCACTTTCCCCGGGCGCCTGCTGGCTGCGCGGTCAATCGGCTTTGGGAGCAGGTGATTCTGCCCGCACCTTCCCCAGCGAGAGGGAAGCAGGCGGTGTTTGTGATGATGCTTCTCGCTGTTGATAGGGGGTTTGGTTTTGCCACCGCCAGGATCGGATTGAAGCTTGTTTACTAAACCGTGGATGATATGAGAGTTTACAGCAAACCACCCGGTGTTAAGAGGATTATGTAAGACTGTTGGAGAAGTGGGAAAAAAAAGCAAAAAGGACAATGTGGAGAAATGTAGTGAGCTGCTAACCGGACAACAATTTAAAACATAGTGAGAGCTAGCAGCTTTTTCGATTCCCCCAACTGTCACTTCCTGAATTTTCAAAAATGTGTGCTCATATAATGGAGAAGTAACTGTTGACTGCATTAAACCCATTAGCTCACGCTTGTTGGAGGTCCATCTTATTTTCACTGGGCATTGGGATTCTGGATGTGGAGAGGGGAGCTAAAAGCAGTCACCTGGGTGAAACCTATGAATAGAGACCAGGATCCCATTTGCTTTTCTGGCGCCCTACTTGACCACAGGTACACGTCCTCTTCCTTAAATACTAGGACAATGAGGGATAATGATATGTGGTGGAGCTCAGAGGGTGAGGGTTACGAGGGTGACATGCAGGGTGTCACTCCCACTCTGAATGGGACACCATGGGGAGACAGCAGGAGGCAGGCACGGCCAGCTCAAGGCCGCTCAGAGTTGCGGTGCTCTGCAGACTGACGAGCTGAGGCCTTGTTTCAGAGCATTTCTCAATACAAGCAGCGATGAGGAACCTGGACACGAGCAGCTTACTGCACTGAGACCAGCAGAGCACAGCATGCTAAATGTTTCTCTCTCACACACACACACACACACACACACACACACACACACGGCAGCCAGAAACCTGCCAACAGCTCACAGATTTCTGCATTTGTGCTGGGTCTTGGAACCTGCACTGATGAGTGGGAGCGCAGCCTGTGCTCTGGCCCCGCCTACGCCCGCTCGCTCGTTCCTACGCTGTCGTCACACCCCCACGCTGTGCCCTCCCCTCCCACTGCCTTGCTTATGTAACGGCACTCAGCGTCGCTCTCGCCCAACACGCACCGCGGATAATATCGCTCCACAGCGAGAGGTCAGCGGCGCTAAAACATCCAACGCATTTTTCTCCTCTTACTCAAAACCCTGCCATCCAAAATTCTGCTTCACCTTCACTGACATTACATAATAAGCATGTAGGCTGGCAAATCAATACATAAGCACCCACGTTAGGTTTAAAAAAAAGTTCTACACACTGGCAAGCAGGATTTGCTTTGTTGTGTGTACTACACAGGGAACTGAGGGTGTAGATGCAAGAGGCAAGCCAACCCTCACCAGTTACAGCAGAGCAAACATGCACACTGAAAGAGGCAGTTCTCCAGCATTCTGTCTGAACCGCTGAGAGAGGTTTTTCCAGTTTCTCCCCCAGGCCTGTGGTTGCCAGGTATCTTGTCACTCGAGTGTGTCTGTGCCCTTTTCTCAGAGCCTGGTGGGTAAATACAAACGTGCCTCACTCCTTGTCTGGACCATGAGACTGCATCCCATTCCTTTCACCACTTAAGTTTTCGGGAAACAAGATGCTTATCAGCACAAAGCAAACTCCAGCTCCAGGGCACCTCTCAGTCAACAGTGTAGTGACAAAGGCGAGGGCCAGCACTCACTTCAAACAGGCCCTGTACACCCATCCTGATGAGTGAGGAATCCTCAGAAATGTGTGCGACTACATAGCTCGGCTAACACTGGAAGGAAAGAATTATAAGCATGCATAAAATACAACACAGCACTGTTGTGTCCTCTGTTACAACAGCACAGGGTCCAAAATGAGTACATAGGCAAAACAGCTTGTCAGCCGTTGACATCAAACCCTGAGAAAGAGTGTTGCGCAAAACAAATGACTGAGATACCAATGAATTTAGTAATGCAAAAAGCTACCCAGATAATAAGCCGTTTCTAATTGCTAAAAAAAACACACTCTACCAGTGAGGAATTGAAGAAATCAAAAAAATATGTCCAGAAATGACATGGATCTTTAAAAACACTTTGCATTTCAGCAATTCCTTGGAACTCGGTTACACTTATACAACATCATTTTGGAGGAGCACCAAGAGCAATACCCAAGCAAGAAATACACAGTCACTCTCCACATTCTCATACTCAAATCAGGGAGCAGAGACCGATCCAGATAGACCCAGATAGACTGTGCCATTCAGGGTTGTGTGGACACTCACCATCTCATCCAGGGCATAGCGCAGTAATCCATGCTCGTAGAGGATGAAGAATCTCCTCTGCCATTTCTGTAGAGGGAAAGGGAAACAGTCACTGTTCAGTTATGGCTGAGTGAACAAGTGTTCATTGGGGGTCGGGGGGTGGAGGGTGGAACACATGTTGGCCATTCAAGCACCACGGGGTCCAGTTCCCGTCCTCAGCACAGGTCTTTACGGACAGAGTGATTAACTGCCTATTGCCTGGTTTTCAAGGTCAGCTCTAAATCGAATGTTACCCTCATGACCCCCCACTAAGGGTCTAATGAGGCCGGATGGCGAGTCACAAACTGACCATTGGGGGGTCTGACCCCTGAAGGAAAATACATGAGTTTGTAAATAGCAGGTGCTCCAGAAGATCCAAACATCAGAATGCATTCAGATTATCATACTCAAAGCCTCTGAATGTCTAATCCAGGATTGCTCCATAATCTCATTAAAGGAAAATGGATTCACTGGTGGCACACCCACACAAACATACTTTCCTACATACCTTATTCCGTGTGCCCTTTAACTTCATTCTGACTCACTACTTAACATGATCGGTATACAAAACCATGCCTCTCACTGTAGCAGGAATGTCATGGTAAACACAAAATAGGCATATGAATGTATGACATAAAACCATGCCCAATAACAAAAATCAAATCAATTTTACAAACAGGGATGTAAATAAGATTGACATGACAGTAGTTTTAACAAAGGTTGGCTGTTTACAATTTGCTGCAAATTAGTTTTGATGTTTCACATTAACTCATTTGGGCGTATGGGGCACGGAGGTTTGGTTTGGGTCAGGCTCACATTACTAATAAGATTTAGACCACAGTCCAGAGCATGTCAAGGCAAAACATTTCAATCCACTCATGCACTTATGACAAACATGTGAATGCCTAAACTCTGTTGATGGGAGCACCTGCAGCTGAAGTTACAGTGAACATGAGAGCAAATTGGTTACTTACTGAAAAAAGAACAACTTTGCTGGAAAAATGTGTTTCTGTGTTGAATACCTAAAGGGGAATATCTGAGTAATCCAACAACTTGAATTTAGCTGTTGCCAATGACAATAAATGTTTTTATGGACATACAGTTTGCACAGCAAAATACTTATGAAATTTGACCGTAAAAAGACCGGGAGTTCTTCTTGTCTACACAAACATACGGGCAGCAGATGGCTGTGCGTGTGTAACTTGGCTGAAAATGACACTATGAATTTGACAGTTTACATTGACGGTCATGGTTTGGGGTACAGTATTTGCTATGAAAAGCATATTGGTACACAATGGGTGGAAATCAATCAACATTTGTCCTTAACTCTGGCTCACAATTAAATCCAAGTGTTTACGTTCATCTTTGCTGACAGTTGCAAGATCAGCAATAAGGCAAATTAACTCACCAAAAAAAAATCCATTGTAAGTAAGAGGACAAATGTTAACTGAATCCCAGCCAATATTTTGTACAGTATTTGACCCAGCTCTAGTCAATTACATAATTTAAGTTTAACCTCAGGCAACAGAAATATGAAAATTTACTTTTTCACTGGAATAAATAGTCCACAATCTGTGTGAAAACATAATATTTTTATCTACATCACCAAGAATGAATCAAGTCTTAGGTCTGGATTTTAAAAGCAGTCAAACAGCTGAAGGTTGGGATTAAACTGAAGGCCCAATAAACACTCCACGACAAACCTCTTGGAATTTCAGAGAAAAAAGAAAGAAATATAAAACCAAAGGGCAAGAGCACTTCGTTCTGACAGGGAAACAAAATGCATTGCATTTGGGACACCAAAGATGGCTTTATTACTTGCCTGATGGGATTTATACCCCCTAAAGGACTTCCCCTTTGCATTATTCTTTGTTTCTTTCTTTTTCTTTATTTATTTTGCACCCTCTAATCAAACTCACATCCCTCATTGGAATAAGGAATGACCAAAATAACTTTTGCAAAAACAGAACTACACTTTACATCAAGAGGCAAAGAGCCTTTACTCTAAATATGCCTTCTGACAAATCCCAGTTTCTTCAGCTCTCCTCAGCTGGACATAATGGAAAGTCCCCTCCCATGCAATCCTGTCATACATTTTCTGGCCACGGGGGTCCATTCAGCTGATTCCCTGTGACTCAATGGGCCCAGAGCCCACAGAGCCCAGAGCAAAAGAGCAGGAGGCTCCTCTGTTCACCCCAGGCTCTCAGACTCCCAGCCTATGCAGGATGTGTGGGAACCAACTCTGTGAACCCTCCGCACTACCACAAAGAGAGGAACAACGCCAAATCAATAAGTAAGACTTGGTACGCACCCCCTGCCCCAAATCAGACAGAAGCCACACAACACAAACAGAGGCTTGGCTACAGCTCAAGGGAATATGTTGCCTCAGAGGGTGGGGGATCTTTAACAAAATATCCTTAAGTGTGGATGCACAAATCTGTATCAGAAATGTGCCTTTGAATGTGAAAGGAACAGAATCTTTCTCTGGCATCTCTAATCATCCTTCAGAAGTTAATGGACCCAAAGACATACTGAACAGGGCTGTATGTTATATAAGCTCGTGGGTGGTGGAAACCTTGAAGTGATATCTTACGCAAAGGTAACAAAGCAATATAGGCTGGTAAGCAAACAGCCATTGAGTCAGACACAGTACACTGTAAATTCATAAGCCACAATGGCCCGTGTGACTGTGCAAACAGGCCCGCACAGGTATTAAAACATGGGTGGATGTGGGCTCACCTCACAGAGGATGCCATGTCAGGTCATCTACCATGGTATCCCTGCTCAGGATAAAGACTAATGTATGAGAAGACCAGAGGACAGGCATGCTTTTAACTAATAAACGACCAATGAACCAGACAGGGATATTAGCGCCTGCCAAGAGCCACATGCTGGTATTGATTCTCTTTGGAGGGTAAAGAAAATTGCCAAATTTGACTTGAATGAATTGACTGACTGGCAACTTTCCAATTGATAGGCACTCTGACTGGTACCCAAAAAAGCTAATTTCATAGAATGGAATACATTGCTTTGTGGGCTGCACCTTGATAAAATTACAAACCAGTTAAT
The DNA here is from genome assembly GCA_022829145.1 of Albula goreensis. Classification (NCBI taxonomy): domain Eukaryota; kingdom Metazoa; phylum Chordata; class Actinopteri; order Albuliformes; family Albulidae; genus Albula; species Albula goreensis. The sequence continues at coordinate 10,545,126 of CM040748.1, forward strand.
GGAGGACCATTACCACCTTCCTCCTTCTCTTGGCATTAGCACAGCAGGCAACTTGGCAAAAAATGGGGAAAAAATGTCCATAAACACTGTTCAGCCGGGGTCATTAATGGCACTGCACCATGGCTGTTCACGTCTGTCAGAGGTTGTGCAAGAAATAAACAAATATAGCCACCTTTAAGCTGCAGAATACTATAGGTTCACAGATTCTGGACAGATCAGAGTCATGCAGTAAAACTGACAGAGAGAGGGTTCACATCCCCCACCCCCTCTGTACAGTAAAATTCCACTTTTAGGAAGAACCATGGGATTTTTTTTTGGTTGGTTTACAATGGGCTTTCCCACGGTGCTCTGATGTTGCTTGACTTCGCACTAAGTGCTCTAACATAAATAATAGATAAGTTGCATGGCGCGCACTCCTGGCCCACTGACATGCAAGTCCTCTGCTGCACATGCACATTACTAACAGAGCACTGGAATGGGGAAGCACAGCCTTTAGCCTTTAGCCTAAAGAGCACGGAGAGGGCCATTCCTGAGCTGTGGATGGTGACTGGGGGAACAAGGCCTCAGAGAACTCTAGGATGTTTTACCATACGACAGAGGGTTGTGAACGGGCTTATGGAGATGGAAGTGTCAGATCTGTTCCTTGGTAAAATCAAACACTGTAGTCTTACTAGAACTTCTATGCAGAAGTGAGCATCCAGTTTTTAACACATATTTTCCCATATTCTTTTATTCTGCATTTGATTATACAACGTTCCATACTTTAATGTATCACTATGGGCCGGTGTTGAGTTTCTGCCATGGGTTGCTGAGAACCCATCAATAAAAAATGAGGAAGTGCTTTGTGTGCTAAAAGACATCAGGGACTCTGAGCAGGGTTGCCAATAGGACTCCTCTGCAATGCTGTGGCCCACGGAAACATTATATACTTATTGAGGGAGGCCATTAAACATTCAGATAGGACTCCTGAGGGCTGGCTGATAAAGCAATTATATTTCAGTTGAATCTCTTGGAGGAGGGGGTTTAAAAAAAAAAAAAAAAAAAAAGATGAATACTCGGCTCCTGTAAAAGGATTCACGCCAAGAGTTTGTCCACTCTTTCCAGCTGCAAAATGCAGTCCACAATGCTATTCAACATTCACGATCTACCTTGGTTGTTACACTGGGAGTGAGTTATCCAGCACAGCATTAAACACAAGCTGGTGGGCAGCTCTGGTCTCCCTGCCACATCCCATACATATGGAAGACATTAAGGCATTGCGTAGCGAGCTTGATCATGGGAAGACTGCTATTTGTAATCCAGGACGCACCAACAACATGCCTCATGTGTAGGAGGGGAATGTTCAAATAGCACAGAAGGAGGGACATGATATTCATATGGGATGAGCTGTGGAGAGATGGACTCAATATTACACTCATTATGCATGAAAAGTAATTAGTAATTGGCCCAAAGAGCCTTGAGAACACAAACTCTAACTTAAGGAGCCTTTTGCCAACCAGCCCACAGGCAACTGTGGCATAAATAGTATGCACTTTGACAAGAGCTTACAGTTTAGCAAAGACTATTAATTACCACACTAAATGAGCTCTGAATGTGGCTTTACTGCAGCAGAAACCATTACAACCTAATCTGAATTCAGAGCGAAATGTTTCGCAGCAAACCTGAGGTACTAATGGCTTTCTGTGGAAGTGCAGTTCCCAAACGCAATGATTAAAACCACTGCTGTGCTGTTTTTTATCTTTCAGTAGCCAAATCAACAAAAGTTTTATTGCAGCTCCAGCCTAATGAATGTTTTAAGAGGGATAAACAAGTCAATAAGTTTTCTGAAGCAGTGACATTTTAATCTGCGGTTTCATTCCAAAACACCACCCAAAAGGATGGATTACAGCACAATTTCAATACAAACCAATATGTTTAAATGCCATTAAGCAGATTAAGAAACAAGTGCAAGGTAAAATGACCCTTGTTTCAAATGACAGTCCCAGGCTGGACGCAGCTGTAGTAATAGGTCTGTAGTTAACCTCATAGTATTGATTTGCAGGTGAGCAGATCACTCTTCTAAATTCATTCTTCATGGACTGCCACAAGTCAGATCCTTAGTAAAACTGTAACTGAATGACAGAGCATCGATGAAAACAATACTTTTATTGCATCTTCCAAGGGAAATAAAACATCTGCATTAGTTCACTCTTACCATGCCAACCTGGCTAAAAAAGACATCAAAAGCACTTCTATGATAAAAAAACACAGGAAAGTGTTCAATTCAAAGTCTCTATAACTTACAACTTTACCGCAAAGTTTACTTACTGCGTACGTAGCATGTCATATTCAAAACTTTACCAAGGGCTTCGTTTCAGTAACAAAAAAACAAAAAAAAAACAAAACTTACATTTAAACAACACTGTAAATAAACGAAACTGCGCACTTGTTACCAAGTCAGGCTATTGGAAAACATGTGTTGCATGATTTTTGATAACGGTGAATGACAAATAACCTTTAGGACTACAGCCCTATCCCAATCAGATGTTTCCTTACCCGCGATCTGTGTAAAGGATTGTCAAAGTTTGTCCCCTCTGGTGCAAGCAGCAACCAACCTCCATAAATAGGTTTTGCCTAAAAGAGGAAAAAATAAGATGTTAGTGGAAAGCATGTCAATGGATAACAGACAATTACAGTACATACATGAAATGAGAGAGTAGAGGATTTACAAATGTGTCTCAAATTAAAACTAGAAAAGGTATTTGGCAGAATGGACCAAGCGTTTATCATTTAGTATGGGCAATCTACCTGGGCTGCTGTCCAAATTGCTTCATAATTCCCTCCCCTCCAAGCAAGTGATCTCTTGAGTCTCATACAGTTATTTTAAGTACATACCACAAGAAGTACCACTAGCTCTCAGAGGTATGTGAAGACATATTGATTATAATTATTGCATTAATAGATTGGGGCATTCATTTTGTGTAATAGAATTTTTACAAATACAGTTCTTAAAGGTGCAGAATAGAAAGGCAACAGACTGCAGCAAAGAGTCATAAGTTTATCACTTTGTTTCTATTGCTACCAAATGACACTATTAGTAAGATGGAGGAAAAATATCCTGACATTTTATGCCATAAAGGGCACCTTTAGAACACAGTTACCTTAGGTAACCCCATAATGACTGGAGCAGCCCTTACCAAGATGGTGGTGCCCTCATTCCAAAGGAAGGAGGGGCAAGAGACAAGGTTGGAACAATGTCATGGCAAATGAAGAGTTTGCCTAAACAAAAGTCTTCTAGCTTATTTCAAAAATTCAACTACATATCCATTTAAACAGCCAACAAGGTAAAATATTAGAAGTTTAAACTACTGAATAATTTTGTTCAGATACATCCTTGCCATTTTGACTGTCCACATGAATTATTCAAAGGAAGACTATTGCTCTAAGTAATGATCTTATTTTCCAGCTACAACTTCCAATATCTCCTTACCCATTATAGATACAACACTGGCTTAGCCCCAAACATCTCTTACACCAGATATCTATCTGAAAGCTCTATGGATCCAGGAAATGGTTAAGGTAATTAAGAGACTGAGTCTGGCAGGCAACAACAATGTACATTCTTATGTCCCTGCTTCTAAGCTCAGGACATCTAGCCCAGAACCGGTATGAATATCAACACAAATACAGCCTTTCGAGAAAGCCCATCTCTCTCCACATGGCCACATGCTAGGCCATCCTAGGAGCTATGCTGGGTAGGGAAGACAGATCTAGGTCAGCCTTTTCCCTTCAATGGTTAAACGTGGCCGTTTGTGTGCATGTTTATTTTACAACCCCCACCCTTCATCAGAATCACATTTGTAAAATTCCACAGGGAAAGTAGCCATTTGAGGAAAGGGGGATGGGCAAAATCAAAGAAAGACAAAGCCCCTTCAAGAAAACATTTCAAGTCCACATTGTCCGCAATGGGATCGTGGACAGACTCTACTGACGTTCCGTACTTGTCTGTCAGTGAATGTTGGTGGATATGGAGGCTTTAAAGTGCCCTATTAATTAGGGATCTCCAGCATATGGCTCGCTGAGCCTCCGAGCACACTCTCTGATTAAACCAAGCTGATAGGCGGCTTGCCATTCTGTCCACATTGAGCCCTAACTGTACCTGACATCAGCCCAGAATGAAAACTCAAGAGTATTGTTCTCAATTAGGAACAGAAAATAGGTCATACAATTGGATGTCTTTCCTCAAGTCTGAAGTGCATTGCATTAATGATACAAAAGGGTACCTCAAAAAATCATCCACAGTGAAGGAGAGAGAGGAAAAGTCAAGTTATTTTTCTGTGTTTCAACCCCATAGGCAGGAATTCAATCCAGCATATCCAGTGCCATGTCATTTCCAACCCCTTGGAATATGCACCCCACTCAAAATATCACCACTGCTCTAGAGATTAAGATGAAGTCAGAATTTCTGATTTTGATACTGGATCTGTTTACTGAGGCAGAAATCAGAGGTGCAGTGTAGTGCTCTCAAGCGTCCCTCCTTTACCCGAGGGGAATCACCTGTCATGGAGGAACATGCTGATGCAACAGACAAGTTACAGCTCTAACTGTGGAGCAGTCTTCATGCGCATTATTTGCAGAAGACACCCAAAAGAGCTCCTGCCACCCTGCAACTCTATATTTTCACCTATATTGGGTTAGGTGAACAGGCAAAGATTATGGCAAAACTTCTGAAGCTGTATTTTTAATTAAGGCATGGGTGACTGTCTTGGACTAGGCGGGTAGAGGTGATCAAGAGCTGAAACTGAAAAACGATTCTACCAGCTATTCACTCACACCTAACCATGTACAGACCACTCACTCAGTCAGCCCACATAATTCATTATGAGTAAACAATTTATGCTGCCATCTCAATGAATAACAAAGGGCGTCACAATGTAGGACAGTTTAGACCCCACTGAAACCCACAACCTCAGCACTTTAGCCATTAACTATTTATCACTCCATTGCAGCCAAAACAAGTAATTACTACACCCTTCTGTAGATCAAAACGACTTTACCAAAAACTGTCAACTTTCTTGTTGACAGTTGCTGTCAATACAGCTGCATGCGACTTAACGTTATGCCGGTGGTAGAGCAGGGGTTAAAAGGGGAACGCTAGTTAGTGCTTCACAAACGCCAAAAGTGAGGTCACGCTGTATTCATCTACCCCCAAAGAAATGTGTCAGACAAGCGTGCCGTTACACAGCTTACAAACAGTGTCAACACATGTGACCAGGCTCATTTCAAAAACCTCCGATAGGCTGTTTATAAGCAGACTTTCCTGGTTAATACAGACAGATAAATGTCACAAGGTTACTGAAAACTGCAGACTCCAGATACATTGCACTCGTTGAGGTTGTGTGAAGCTGTTGCATCAGTGAAACGTAGCGCTCAAGGTCTTTCCCACTCAGATTATAAAATTAAGTGGTGATTCACTGGAATGACAATTTTAGTGACTAGGGATAGACAATATTGCAAATCAATGCTTGATCAAAACGACCCATCATCGTATTCGAAAAGAAAAAAAAAACAAACAGAAATACTAAGCCAACAGAATATTATTGTGATATATCATAAAACGTTGATAAAAACCTACATGTTCCCCTCTGGTTGAACGTTTAAATGCAGTTAAATATCCCACCCCAAGACTGTTGGAGAACGACAACCAAGAGATTATCCTATTTTTTCGCCCACTGAATATCATACAATACTCAAACAACGTGATCATTACTGTCAGCTGTTACTTTTCACTGTAACGACTCTAGCTAATGTGAAAATTATATTTTACAAGATTATGTGCGTTGACGAAATGTTAAACCAAAAAAATATATAGTATGATTTCTGATAAGAGAAAGGGCTTTAAGTTACTAATACGGACAGTTTTCCTTCAGCAGTTGACGAACCAATAAAACAAGACAGTGCTGTGTTCTAGGAATAATGTGAGCACATACAACCACTTTCAATTATTCTGTATGTTCACACCTGTTTGAGGTAAGTAATTTGTCATGTGCTATTAAAATTCTTTGTTTGGAAGTCAGACAACACCATATGTTATCCATCATAAAATGCCGCTACTGTGTTTAGCTAAAATATTACTTGTGTGGTGCAAGATGCGTAAAATGAATGCAGTTGTCTACAGCAGAACGAAACGTTCACTAGTTAGTCATCTGGGGAGAAATATTATAATGCGAGCAGACTGTGAGGTAGCCACGCTAAATATAACTTAACTTTGTAACTGGTATATGTCTGGCCAGTTGAGGTTATAATAGTTGTTTAATGGAGAAACTGTCACCGTGACAGCGTCGTCTTTAGGGGGAAAAAGTAAATAGACTTAAATAATTGGCAAAATTTCAATGTGGGTAATCACCCCAGCTAATTACATGAACTTTACCTTGTTTAAATCCTCGTCGTTCAACAAATGCGACTCCCTGGGCTTAAAACAGTTCTGACATTTGCTTTTGTTAAAAATATTGGCTTGAAACTTGCGACAGGGATTGTCTTTGGATGACATCGTGGTACAAAATTTAGTCAAAGTGCGTGTCTATGAATCCTTAATGACCTTTGCTGATTCCCTTCAAAAGTCGTAATGTTAGATAAAAAAAACTGCGCAGATTCTTGAACGGGTGAAGTACTCCCACGGGGTTGCAGTAGCTAGCTGGCGTTAAAATGCACTGTCCGCAGTTCCCAGGTGTATGCAGAAAAGATTCAAAATCATTCCAAATACCAGAACACAACTTGTCCAAAAGAGGCACAAAAAGTCCGATATCTCACAGCTAGCTAGGTGGCTATCGCTGTACAAATCACAAATGTTAAAGCCTTGTCAAGCCAATTAACTAACTAAATCCAAGCTCATTATTCCTTTCTTAGTAGCTACCATGATTAGCCAGCAAGCTAGCCGGCTAAGTAATTGAAATCTTTATTATCATGCTGAGTTGTAGCTAGTCAGCTAGCGAACTAGCTACATACAAAAGCTAGTTAAAATAGTTAATGCTGCTCGAATAACTTTCGAGTTCACTCCCGTCTCCTGGCGTTTCAATTTAGGATGGCTAAAATAATGACGAAGCCAATCCAACACTGTCGTTATTACAGAATGGCATTCCACAATTCCGTTGCTAGCTTGCTAGGTAGCTAGCTGCTGTCCGCTGCAGCGTAGTATACAATAACAAGGTGCGCAGGTGACACTTTGGTCTGGTTCTTAAGAGTAACAGTTCCACTCGGAGCTTTATTCTGTCCACGACTGCATGAGCACGCAGCTGGCGTTCCAGTCAGCTGCACATCCAATTCGTCGACATTAAACTCTTCACTTATTTTGGGTGCGCGTTGAATCAAATAGATAGGGTCTTCTGTGATGTGTCAACTTCCAAAATGCATCACAGAAAAAGACAACAACAAGGGAAAAAAGTCCTGTACAGTAATTGAAGATACAATTTTCAGATATAGCTAGTTCATTCTGTCCTTAAGAAGTCCGGATCTTGAGTGACTGTATTTTCAATCGGTGGTCTCGTCTGCTGTGGTTTTCCTTAGCTTAGCTAGCCAGCCATTCCATGCAAGCTAGCCAGCTAGCTAGCGACTCCTCGCAAACGTAGGGCTCATTCACAGCGCATGCTAGATTGCACCACACTGAATTCGTCCGAGCCAGTACTGTTTCTAGTTTGAAACTCCAAAGTGAACCAGTGAGGAGGAGGGCGTTTGGGAACGAATGATGAGATGATTGCCAACCCTATAAACCAATAAGAAAAAAGTATACTCACAGTAACTAAGCAACATTCCACATTTTCTCCAATAGAAAAAATAATAATGCGTTACAGGATGGAACAATAAGTCTCAGGTTTGGTGGACAACCCTGAAGTTTGGAGTATGATTATTAAGCGATTGACAGGACGGTGTGATTGAGGATGTGACCACCCTGTCCATAATCTTAAACTTGCTAGCACCTGGTTTACTAACTTAGCTATCGCTACCTATAGTCGACAATGACTACACAGTTATCTTTGAGCAATTTTACCAAGCTAGCTGCATGTAATCCAGTAACTATGTACCTACTAGCTGGCTAAGGTTAGTTAACGTTACTTAGTTTCATATTACTATTATGAGCTGATGTACCTAGCTATATAAGTAGTATTGTTGACTGGAAAACAAAACATACCAGTCATCTTGGAGTAACCTGCGTTCATTAGCAGGATATCAACCTGGCTTGCGGTCTCCATCCTCCGAGATGAGCACATCCTCCCCTTTTGAAGAACAGAGGAACCACAAGGAAGTGTTCATTGTGACATCAATCAATACAATTATGTTTCAGAGGGATTATGCACAATGGGCACATTATTATCAATAACAAACCATAACTGAAATCAGGAAAATGTAAACCACACACAAACAAGGCTAACGAATACCACATCACAATCTAATGCGTCTAATCCTAGAGACGTCCTGAATGTTTCACATTTCAAGGGTAAACTTTTTTGATTTAGTGGAAATATTGGGACAATTGACATTTTGTTTCAAACAGACAGTTGTGCTCAAATACTGCAAAGCGATACACTGACTAAGAATGCTGGAAGTTAAAAGGCATTGCGAGATGTGCAGAGCACATAAATCCAGATATATATTTTATATTCACTATGCAGTAATATGGGACTATTTACAAGCTGACAAATGTTTTGTAAGCACCCAGCTCTGTCACTACACACATTTCATTTAGTTAATGTACTCACAGTCAACGAATTGTACACGTGAACTTAAAACATTTCTACATTTGTTTCTTTAAAATGTGATTAGCAAAATGAATGATCTTTTAAGTTGTTACTCAGGGATACAATCTTGCCAATCTGTGAAACAGCTTGTGAACATAAACTACTCTCATTTAGGACTTGTGGATGACCAGGTGAATACAACACAATGCATCTGACAGCACATACACCCACCCACACACATGAAACACATGTGCAGTGGGCTATTTCACGGAGGTCAATACCTTCAGATTGAAATCATGTAACGCCCTCTTGTGGCGCATGAAGTGTGGTGCAGATTTCAACATGGTACCAAGCTGGCGAGCTAGGCGAGCTACGTAAGTCATCTATTAATTGAAAAACAATACCGTTTTGTCGGAACTTTGTCAGATCTGCTGTACACATTTTAGCCACTGGTCTTTCGGGTCGCAAACTTAAGCGTGATGCTGCGTTAGATTAATTCAGTTTGCATACGTATCATACTAGCAGCTCAATATTGACCGTGAATTTGGTTTACACCTACATATCCTCTCCCGCTTTATATTCACTTACAATTACGTGAGCAAATCTGATAAACCATTTTGGTATTCAGTAGTCATGAAAATCTTTTGATTACCTGAAAACAAGTCAATTTATGACAGCTTGCTCCCATTTATTGTGATTTATGAAACATCGTTTTCCCATCACTAGTCAATATGACTGCTTGTTCTTGAAGCATAATCTTCTTAAACTTTTAGCACCTATAATGTATTCGTCTGGATTTATCATTGCAAGATGAAAGTAAGGTTATTTATTCAAGTTTTCATAACATTTAGGTTAAGATCTATGAAAAGGATCTAAAATGAATTCTTGAACAAGCATTCGAGAATGATGGGACTATTTGATTAAAACATTGATTGCAGAATATTCCTGTCCTCTCCTGGATAGGTATAATCAATTTGAATTGCCCAACATTTACCGATAAAAAGGATATTGGATATTAAATCAGCTTATCTGCACTAAGAGATTTGCAATTGGATACTGGCAAAGTTTCCATGTATTTTTATTCCATGACCACTGTTCCAGCATCAGGTACACTACTGTCCCTTATTAACACAAAGTCAAGACAAGACAGCAATGCGGAAAAAAACTTGAAGGCGATCCAGGATCAGCGCTTAAGCAGGAATCAAGTTTCTAGGCAACAGGCACGCGGTTACCAAGGCAACCCGATCCAAGTTTCCGGATGTGTTCAGAAGAATTATAAATTGATCAGTATTGAAAGTTAAAAAATACGGATTATGTTACAAGTCACAAAACCTAGAAGTGCGGATATTTATCAACGGAACTAGTTATGTATGCTTGTAAGTTATAACATGTTTAAAGCAACTTGTTACCAGCTTGAGGATAAAAACTGCCCGCCTGGAAAGTTTGAAGTCGGCTAGATACGTTCGCTTACTTAGTGGTATCTTCTGTTTACTGTTTAAGTAGATCAGCTAAAGAATGTGGCTTGCTAAAATCCAAAGCTAAGGTTTACTAGTCCTAGCTAACGTCACCTATTGATCTGTATAATTTGCTTAGATACCAAACTTCTGATTGTAAACAGCAGAGGGAGCGCAGTCTCGTGCTACATTTATGTCATGGTAGAGAGTAATAGTTTCAAAAGACAACCATAAATCGACAAGTTATTAAAATAATTACTTTTAAAATCATACATTAAAATACTGCAAGTCGAATAAAACAGAAGCGGATATCACTATATTTCAGTGCCAGTCGAGACAGCAAGCTACTTAGCTAGTGGTAGCTAAAACATGACAATTGTGAACTCAGAAAAATTTCTCTGTTTTAATGGAAACATCACTGTCACCTAGACGTTAGGAACGGTAGGTAACTATTTGATGTGATAATGACCGTTACCTTACAGTACCTGTTTAATATGCTAACGGAATGTTGAATATCACCTGGATGATTTTGAAATTGATATATTTATAAGCGTGCAAATGAGTGACTTTATATCGTCCCACTTCTACTCAGCCTTGGTAATTTGTCAGAAGGACCGCTCATAGCAGGTTGGACACGGACTCAAAAGTAGTAATTATCGTAGCTAGTAACATTAGGAGCGACGTTATGGTGAATTTGAAAAATTGCGTTGCACTGACTATTTGAGAATGACTTTATTGTTTTAATGCAGATTGAAGGTAATTCCATACACAACATGAGTCATTTGAAAAGATTGCCCGAACTTCCACGGTCTACGACAGAGGAGCCATCCGAGCTGTACCAGGTAAGATACACAAGTAAACTAGTGTTGTTAAGTCATTTTAGTCTAAAAATACTTAGAGATCAGAGTGACCGAGGGAGTTTAATTTTCGAGACGGCTGGGTGCTTAATGTTATGGTGAACTGTAACTATATCAGACCAGTGTAACTGCTCGTTCCTAAGTGCAGGAGTATCTCACTCAAGTTAAACAGTGTCCTTTTATAGATGTGAGTACGTCCATTGTTAACGCCATACTCTCTGCTTTAGATCGTTCTCCAGCACAATCAACACCCACCCATCATTCAAGACACATCCTGGACTTTAGCAGTACCCTTCAAAGAGCAGCGTCACCACCGCACCCCTAGCGAATCAATAGGCAACAATTACAGCCCCCAAGCAAGGGATCTGAAAATCCGGAACCTGCAAAGGAAACAAGGAGCATCATTTCAAGGGATTCCTCGGGACCTGTCTTCATCATGTATCCTTTCCTACTACCTCATCTCTCTTAAGTGGCTGTGGCTTTGTAACGCGTAGTTGGTAACATAGTTCTACGTAATGACCGACTTCCAAACTAAACAATTAAAAAGTCTTCCTCTATTTAGTTTCCACAGGCTATAACATTTTCTGATACAGTCTTATTATGCCCCTGACACCTCAAACCAATAAAGAGACAAAAGGTTATTTCATTGATGTGGTCCAAGAGGACATCAGACCTTTACAACCACATGGCACAACTGTGCAAGGGATGCACATAGCACCTTGAACCAGGTGTCTAGCAAAGAGATTAATATTAGCCTCCTCACATGCACGTCTGTATATGCACAAACACCAAATTGAAGAATTAAAGAATGACTTAGCGAAAGATGGGGAGAGTTTACTGTTTGCTTGTGTATTTAATGACATTTCATTCCTTAGCCTAATTGGTTTTAGTGACAAATCAGTCTTTCAGTCGAGAAGAAGAAGAGGCTAACACCAAGATCTAGGTACTGTAGAGAGGAGGACATCAGAGGCTAAATGTGGGATTCCAGCAGCCATTATAATTACCTAAGCATTAATTTATTAACCTTAGGCATTAATTAAGGTAGATGAGTATTTTGATTTTTGGTTGTCGATTAGTGTATCTTGAAAATATCAATATTTTTAGTTTAGTGACACACCCTGTGGTACATTATCTAATCCTGACAGCAACATCATCGATTTTCTACAGTGTGATGTTGTATTTCAATTAAAATGTAAGTACTTTGCTTTTCTCTTTTGTCATCGTGCAGGGATCCAGTCTCTCAGTCCTTTGACTCAGATGCATCCACATCCAGTCAGACACGACCTGAGGCCCCCAGCAGCCCACCCCTGACCCCCAATGAGCAGCTGGAAATCATGAGCAGGCAGGAAGAGGAAAGTCAGAGGAAGGAGAGAGAGCCTACAGAGAGGGACCTGGAGGTGAGGACATGGGCAAACACAAGGCATGATCCTGGTTTCAGCACCTCAGAGATGTTTATCTTTAAATAGTAAAACTTCTCATTGCGTCATGTTTTTTCACAGAGATACACATATTACGTCAGTGAAGGAGTGCAGAGAAACATGATTGCTGCCCATCCTGAGCAGCAGATGACGAATATCCAGAAGCAAGTGCCTGATTGGCTTCAAAGTGACAGCCAAGAAGTACAGAATCTGCATTCCCAGCTTTTGGAAGAAGTGCTAGATACCTACAATTTTAGCATTAGGAAAAGCATTGGTGAGAATTTGGGTTCTTGTATTTTACTCAAGGGGTCATTTCCCATGAATAATTTGTAATGGCAAGCAGAGAGTACCTGCTTTGATAAGAGCTTCCTTCTCTGGGTCTCAGTGGACTACATTCTGGAGGACCCTGCTGAGAGGCAGCGTCTATGCATCTCCAATATCCCGCGCCCCTTTCCTAGAAGAGTTATTCGCGGGCCTGTCCCATGGGCCAGCAGCTACAAAGAGGCCCAAAGCTGGCAGGCTCAGCACCTCTTCACTGTGAACCAAATGATGCTCCACCTGCAGGACCTCTGGCTCACACGGTAATCAGTAATGTTATAATTTGACTATTCTTTCTCTCACATGCTGTTTATCCTCTCTAACATCCCATAATATGTGTGGTAAAATCTAACCGAAGACGTTCTTGAACACAAAGGATGAAGAACTTGCTTATTCATACTGTTTTGCTCCATAGCTGATCTCTTGCATATATATATATATATTTATATCTATCTGATAGATGAATTTCCAGAGAAAGAAATATAAGATGTTAACTTTCTCTGATTACATTGTGTTAAGCAAATAAAATTGTTACACAAGTGTCATTCTTAAACAGCATGTTCTTTTTGCAATCTGGTTAAGGGTGACAGCTTGAATATATGCTGAGGAATCTTTGTGCTGTTCCACTTGCTGCTCTTTTGTCTCTTTTTAATTTAGAGTCTCTTTGTTGTTTATCTGTGCTGCACAGTATACAGCTGAACTCCTATCTCTCTGTGTACTCCCATTTTGATCCACTGTTTTGATACATTGCTCTGCATCATTAAGTGTGGCCTCCCTGCTTCTGTACCCTGCAGCTTCTCTTCCCTGAGATTTGTCAAGCTGGAGGAACTGTTCTCCACCAATTTTCCACTGCTTCCCACCGAGTTTGAGGATCTGCTACAGAAACAGTGCCAAGCCACCCGGGACGATCTGCTCAACAAGTGAGTGTCAGTCCATTTGCATTGCTAATAATGTAACACAGTAGGATCTAGTGTTCTCATGTTCCCTGTCCTCCTTTAGAATATGAGTGACACGTACCTTTTGAGGTCATGCTGTGTGTGTTTGCTAAATTCAATATCTCTCAGTTACTAGGTTTCTTGTTCTGCCTAATTGCATATACACCTTCTGACAAACAATGCTTTGTGATTTTTGTAGGTTTGCGGTTTTTAGCTTTCAGGTTGTAGTTACTAGGATACTGATGTTTTGTTTATCTTAGTTACAGGTTTGGTGTTTTCATCAGCTGCCTTTCATCTGCTGCTATTTCAGTTTGTCATCAGATAAGGTTTACATTTGGGAATTTAAAAAAACTTAAGAACTGAGGGATAAAATTATAGCTTTTTTAGCAACACCTTGATGAGTAGAGTCACCAAATGTATTTTCAGGTATTCAAGCAGAAAACAAGACATCGTAAATAAAATCTCCTCTCTCATTACTGTTTTCGCTCTTGCAGATGGCTGCCTGAGTGCACATCTCTCTTCATCACTTATAAAGACTTGTGGCTCCCGCTGGTGCCTGAGAGTGAGCAGGTGACCCCAGTGAGAGCCCAGGAGTTCTTCTACTGCGTGGCATCCCTCATGTCTCTGCAGCTCCGCAGCCTGGTGGTCAACTCCCTGCAGGACCTGCTGGATTTCTTCATGCTGCACCAAGTACACCAATCCACTTTACTTACACTTACCACCTACTTATCACCTTGTCTTTTGGGAACAATTAGCAGCATGGCAATCGCCCAGGTGTTGTCCAACAATCCTAAACAGTAGCAATTTGTTTTTAGTATTTGTTATATGCAATTATCTGTCCTGGACTCTGTTATCCTTCCACTTTACACCAGACACCTTTTCCTCTCCATGAATGGATGCATATGCCTAAACACAAGTATGTGATGAGCCGAGGGGCCCAGACTCATTGACTCATTCAAATGTGTTCTTGTTGCTGCTCTCTGTCAGGATGGGAACAGCTACAGTGAGGAATATGATGAGCTGCGCTTTGTGCAGAAGCAGGTCCTAATCGTAAAGCTAAAGGTGGAGGAGCCATACATTGTTTTCCAGCCGAGTCTGCAGCAGTGCTGGGAGCTCATCCATAGAGGATTCATGGAGATCATCAGGAGTGCAGAGAGCCTGCCAAGGGTATGGTATTCCCTCCCTATCACCACACTATTGGATCACTGCTCTCTTGTGATTTTTTATATTCAAAGGGAGCCATTAGAACCATTTAGCCAAGTAAACATAGGTTTTCCATGTCCTGCCACTTTTAGATTTTCTACATTTAATTTTCAGCCTGGTGGTTTACTTGTGTTTGTATTTTTGGTGCAAAGTTCATTTGTTGCTTTTGTTTCCGCCATTCACTTTGTGGTCCTCAGTAAGAGTCATTTGCAGAGATGTAGGACTGCACATCAGTGAAGGGTGAAGTGTGTTTTGGGATTGTTTACACACAGGTGGAGTCTAGCCTATTCCCTGACATCAAGGAGCACAATCTTACCCTGCGCACTGTAAACCCAGATGAGGATCTTGTTGCTGATCTGGTTAACAGAGCCATGGAAGTCTTTCAGAAGAACACACTGGGGCCACAGAGGTGCCTTCTATATACTGAGCCCTATGCTGATATGCTACTGAAACCTCCCCAGCATCACCGCTGACACCTTTTCCAACCCTGACCCTGATATGTCAACGACACTGATAATGACAAAAGTGACAAAAGCAGCTAATACAAAAACAAGGCCTACTCAGCATATCTTTTTGCATGCATTGTTTTTCTCTTGCAGGTATTTGAATGTATATAAGAAGTACAGCGATCTACTAAACAACAATGCAAAGCAGGAGATAACTGAATTCCTCAATGAAAAACACTCCTTGCAGGCTTTTACTACGGTAATCTGCCTTACATTCTTTAAACCAGGGATCCTAAATTTCAGTCCTGGAGTAATGGTTTTGTAATGGTTGCTGGTATTTGGTGCATTTCTGCACCTGTTAGATTTAGCTCATTGCTTGGCTTGAGCCCACACACCTTGTTTCCATGACCTAAATTATCTGCCAATTTTAGGAGACAGGACTGGCTAGCATTAACATTTGGACTGTCCTTGGTTCTTCCTTGGATCACAGAAAATTGAAGGCATTCAGCAGCTGTGGAAGGAGATTGCCTCCCTGCACATCACAGTTCCCCTGTCAATGTTCTGCCTGGATGCTGCAAACCTGAACCAAGATCTGTGCAACCGCACCAGAAAGCTGAAGGATACTCTAATCACTTTCCAGGTGGATGAGAACAGAGAGCTCAACAAGGGGTAAGTACTTCCTCCTGTCTCTCCCATATGCCACCATGCTGGGCCAACATGGACCATGTAGGATTGCACACTGCATAACAGCAGAGCATGGGTCATGGAGGAACAGTTTTGTGTTACACTGCTTTCCCACTATGGGGTTTATTCATGGTTATGTGGAAAAAAACAACACTCAAATGAATGTTTATTAATTTGAAATGAAAATCATTATAACTGTGGATGGGCACATCTGCAGAATGGCTAGTCCCTTGCGAAATAACAGAAATTTGGCTGATGAAGCATGATTGAACTGCTTGGTGTCAAATCATATTTTACCAAAAAATGGACTGAGCAAACATCTGTCCCAGCATCACTCTCTCAGAGTCTTTCAGCACACCCTTATTTTCATGCTTTTGTGTTCCAGTATCTGTCGGCGTTATGATGAGATTGCAGAGACTGTCAGTAAAACTCCAGAGAACACAGAAGAGTTGGTAGCCCTCAATAAGTTCCTGAAAAAGAGCATTGAAGTAACCATCCACAAGCTGAAGGTGGAGATTGGAGAGGCCTCCAACCGGCTAGAGTTCTTAATGGACTTTGCAACACTGCCTGGTGTGTGTCTATGGCATAATGACCCCTTTTTAAAGGGCTAGAATTGAATTCTTTAGAAAAGTTTTATTTTTTATAGGAGCAATTCCAGTTCCTTCCTAATAGAAGAAATATTATGATTACAATTTTACATCCACACATTTAGCAGACACTTGCATCCAGAGCAACTTACAGTTTATATATTATACACTGTCCATTGATACTGCTGGATATTTACTGAAGCAATTCACATTAAGTACCGTGCTAGGAACTGAACCTGCAACTTTTGAGTTACAAGACCAGCTCCCTAGCCATTGTATTGCTGTTATAATTATGACAGTACTGTTACTATGCTAAACAATAATGGCTGTTTATTTTGGTCATTTTATCTGATGCCTTCTGCCTAGTTGAGGACATGAAGCTGAACAGCACAGTGTTCCATTGGCCAGACCAGATCTTGATTCAGTTTGAGCAAAGCAGGAGTCAATTGAGTTCATATAGAGAAGACTCAGAGGACAAACTCCGGGACAGGTAATGGCACACATCCATTTAAGTGCACAAACACCAGCTGTTCCGAAATTTGATGTGGATTATTTAATGAGTTGAAATGACCCCAACCATTTCCAGGGTCACTGAGTTTGGCGATATGCTACAAAGTGTCAGTAAGGAGGTGGAGGGCTTCAAGAAGAAAGAGCTGATGACTCTGGATGAGATGAAGAATAATGTAGAGAAGCTGAACGAGCTGACTGAGTGTCTGGAAAATGCTCTCACGGAGCTAGAGGTGAGCAGGACTACATCCCAGGCAAGCAGTGGAGTTACAAACTTAGGGTTCAGCCAGATGTACTCATATTACTAGAAATCCCTCAATGTGTTCTGATTGTACCACTGTGCTCCTTTTCTGTAAGTCTTAGCCGTCATTCTCAGCCAGTCAGTAGTTTTCTCATGTTTATCAATATCTGCCTGTATTACTGAGTTTTTTCCTCTCTCCTTCTTTCATAAAGTATATCAACAAGGAGGAGACTCTGTTGGAGAAAGAGCTGAGTGAGTTCCCCATGGTGCAGAGCCTCATGACCGCCAAGCAGCCCTATGACCAGCTCTGGACAACAGCCCTCACATTCCAAAACAATTCAGAAGTATGGCTGAATGGTGAGCATGTCTCCTAAATGCATTTTAAGTGCAGTATATATTTCACAACACATACTATTAATACCCAGTTGAATTCAGTCCAATCATTCATCAACACTCGCCTTGCAAATTGCGTTAATCTCTTTTGTAATATTGAAATTGGTGACTTTCAGCTGTATTTTATTTACCGTGGCAGATCTCTCAGTAATTAAGCCTCACCTTTGAGTTAAGAGCTGTAATTCCCCTCTCCATTTTGAATACCAGTGTTTACTAAGAGCAGAAAGTGTCCAGCCCTCCTACTCATTTGAACTGACCCCATGTGCCTCAGGTCCATTCCGGAATCTAAACGCTGAGAAAGTCACGGATGAGCTGGGGGGCATGTGGCGTACTATGTACAAGCTGGCCAAGAGCTTCTCTGACCTACCGGCACCCCGGCGTGTGGCTGACAGCTTCAAGATCAAGATTGATAAATTCAAGCAGCACCTGCCAATCCTCACCACAATCTGTAATCCTGGCATGAAGGAGCGCCACTGGCAGGAGGTCGGTGTGCACACTAGCCTCTCCCTTATGCCTTAATTTAAACACAGCAGACAATGTGACTATGTGTAGTTTTTCACAGGATTCTACCATCGGTATGGTCACTTAATACATTTCTGCTGAGGTGAAATATTGTACAATCATACTATTATAAATGTAAACCAACAGAGCCATGTTATGCACTTTTATAGTGGACTGCATGTATATAACTTGTGGCAATTCTTTCTTTTCTAGTCAATCAGTTTGTAATGTACCAGCTATGTAATTGGTCCTCCATCTTCTGTAAAACTGATGCCATTTCATAGGCCAACGTGAGCCAATGTTTGTGCCTTATTGGGAGTTTAACCCAGTCAGTCCTAGAGTCATGAAGAATAGCTGAATAATTCATGATGATCTCTCCTTTCAGATAAGTACAATTGTAGGTTTTGAAGTGATACCTGAAGCAGATTCATCACTATCAAGCATGGTGGATCTAGGCCTGTCCAAGTTCTCTGACAAGTAAGTCTGCACAAGAAGGAGTCTGACTCATGAAATTAAATGGTAGCTCAATGCCATATACTTGTGAACATATTATTAAGCAATGTTGTTCTACTGTCCAAGACGGTCTATATATTCTTTATGCGTGTAAAATTGATTCGTGCCTGAAAACATAATTCTTCAGGCTGGAGGAGCTTGGGGCTGCAGCCAGCAAAGAGTTTTCCTTGGAGAAGGCCTTGGATAAGATGAGGACAGAGTGGGCAGAACTACGTTTTTCATTTTCTGCTTACAGAGACACGGTGAGCATTTGGAGGCATGGCTCCATTCTAGGTGAAAATTGACCACGTCCCTCTCTAGGAAGCGCTCTTATGCAGTTCTCCTTCGCACAGTTCATATTTGTGATCAGAGTCTTCAGGATCTCTTCAGGATAGGGTTTAAAAACCATTAAAAGGATCTCTTGAGTCAAGTCAATTCCACTTTACTTTTGACATATTGTAAAATTTTATTTAGTTTTTATAAATTTTTTTCATGATGTGAGCATAATTTGCTGTTCAAACTTTAAATTAAATGTGTGCAATGTTGGTTTTATATTGTGTTTTTTATGATTCCAAGATGAATAGTCTCATGGCCCAAATGGGATTCTAAATTTCTAAATCAGTTAAACTAAGTAATAGTAGGGGATACTTTTATTGCTTGTGTTCATTTGCATTTTTGAAGAATGTCTTTAAACTTGCTGAAGAAATTACAGATCACATTACACAATGATGAGTCTCATTCTTTTATAAGCAATAGTTGCCTTAAAAAGAAATATGAGATAAGTGGGAACATCATCATGCTGTCATCATTTGTCTCCTGACAGTTGGGCATGTCACTACACTAAGAACAAGCATATATGTTGAACTGCTTACAACAGTCACAAAAATACATACTTGTGCATCTTACTGAGCTTTTTATTTCAGGGTACAAGCATCGTGTCTTCTGTGGATGATATCCAAGTGCTCCTGGATGATCATATAATTAAGACACAGACAATGCGTGGGTCACCATTCATCAAACCGATTGAGACTGAATGCAAGGTAGGACTTTTTCTGTTTATAGCTGTCTTATAGAGCAGGTCAAATTGCAGCTGAACAGGTGGTTACTGTTAGTGTCAATATAAATAATGGGATCTAGTATCACTGTCATCTCACTCTTTTACTTACAACTCACTGTTGTATCAGTGTTATTAGGCCCTATTATTTGATTTTTGTGGATCTTAACCTAAAAGTAATCCTATCTGCAGGAGTGGGAGGACACGTTGGTGTTGATCCAGGATATCCTGGATGCTATGCTCAAGTGTCAAGTGACATGGCTCTACCTGGAGCCCATCTTCAGCTCCGAGGATATAATTGCCCAAATGCCAGAGGAGGGGCGCAAGTTTGGCATTGTTGATGGCTACTGGAAAGACATTGTTGCAGAAGCGGTATGAGTGATTTATATGTAACAAAGACACCAGTGCCTCAATCCAACATACTTTTAATACTATTGATAGTATCTTTCAGTAATAAGTACCTTAGAATCATATGTTCTGGGTCCCATCTGATCTCACTGGCATTTCCTGCCTCTGTTTTCAGGTGAAAGACACCAGAGTGCTGGTGGCCACAGCCCAGCCGAACATGCTTGGGAGGCTGCAGGAATCCAACCTGTTTCTTGAAGACATTCAGAAAGGACTGAACACCTACCTGGAGAAAAAGAGACTCTTCTTCCCCAGGTTACCTGCCTGAACAGCTGTGCTTTTAAACAGTCACACAGATGCTGAAGTTTTGATACACTGCTATTTGAAACACTGTTAAGCCAGTGGCTTACTGCAGACATAAATATGAAGCTATTATAACATGTGATACTTGTTGGGTTTATAGGTTCTTCTTCCTGTCAAATGATGAGCTCCTCGAGATCCTGTCAGAGACAAAGGACCCACTGCGTGTCCAGCCCCACCTGAAGAAGTGCTTTGAGGGCATCTCCTCGCTGGAGTTCACAGAGGACATGGAAATCACCGGAATGATTAGCTCAGAAAAGGAGACCGTGCCCTTCATCAATAAAATCTACCCAGCCCATGCCAAGGTGCCCAGGAGCACCTGTTGCTCTAAAGTGGCTGTCTCTCTGGTTCTGCACTGTGGAATTTTAATTAGCTTTGTATATTGCTGCTATTAGGAAATAATAATTCATGATTGCAGTTCCTGAATCTGTCCTAATAAACCTCCTCCATTTACTAATTCATAGGGAATGGTGGAAAAGTGGCTCCTGCAAGTGGAGGAGACGATGCTGAGCAGCGTGAGAGCTGTCATCCATGATGGAGTCAAAGAATACTCCCAGGTGCCAATCAATTTGGAATGACTGCATTGGTACATCCAACACACACATGTATTAGCTTTTAATGCCGTCAATTGATGGAGCAAGCATTTTTTGCAGAAATTGTTTTAGCTGCACACATTCATTCCTTGAGGACTTCACAGCTCTTAAATCCTGGTTACTGTCAAAAGGCCTGGCTGTCAGCAGTGTGCTTTGGTTGGCTGTCACCTCCTAGGTTCCCAGGAAGAAGTGGGTCCTGCAGTGGCCAGGCCAAGTGGTCATCTGTGCCTCCACCATCTTTTGGACCAGTGAGGTGTCTGAGGCCATTCAGAACAACACCCTGCCTGTAAGGCTCACCTGTCTCTGTCTACACTTACTAAATGTTAACAGCCTTGACAAAATCAGTCCTCAGCAGTGTTTTATGTTTTCTTTCCTTGTAAGCATCCGTTATTTTCTTTTCCAAAGGACTACCTGGATCAGAGTAATGCACAGATAGCTGATATTGTGGAGCTGGTGCGAGGGAAGCTGCCAGGAGGGGCCCGGGTATCCCTGGGGGCCCTGACTGTCATCGATGTGCATGGTAAAGCTTGAGCACATCTTTAACTCCAAACTGAGGAGTGGCAAGCACATACCTTGACTTACCCTGCTTGTCACTAACAAGCCTCAACTGCTCTGCCCCTCAGCCCGAGATGTGGTGGCCAAGCTGGCTGAGGACAGAATCTCCTCCCTCAATGACTTCCAGTGGACCTCGCAGCTGCGCTACTACTGGGAAGATGATGACGTGCTGGTGCGCATGATCACCACCACTGTGAAATACGGCTATGAGTACCTGGGGAACTCCCCCCGCCTGGTCATCACCCCACTGACTGATCGCTGCTACCGGTTAGTCACCACCCTCAAACAGCATGATCCACGTAATTCATCATCATCAACACCATCACCAAACTCACAATGTAACAATAGATTACAAGAGATTTTGATTGCATAGCTTTGGAACAAACTCTAAAGGGCAGAATGTCTTTTTTAGATGAGTGTGCTGATTGAATAAAATTGTAATATATAAGAGAATGTGGTCAAACAGAACCAAAGCAGTTCCAGCCTGAGATAGCAAATGTGACAAGTACCTATGCGATGGCTGGGCATTAATACACACAGGACTTTGATGGGGGCACTGAAACTGAACCTGGGTGGGGCTCCCGAGGGCCCAGCAGGTACTGGAAAGACAGAGACCACCAAGGATCTGGCCAAAGCACTTGCAAAGCAGGTATGTTGCAACCAGAATTTAAATGTTACGGGTATATGCATTTCGGTATGTAATGATGAAAAATAACTGTACACTTTGGTGTAGATTTTCCACAAAAAAGCCTCAGATTCTTCTGTGTGTATAGACGCACACAGAGATATAGAAGGTACCTACTAAGTGCGCTAAGTTCTGCTACCTTGCATAGAATTGTTTCCTTTCATAATATTCTGTCATGTCTGTCTCCAGTGTGTGGTCTTCAACTGCTCTGATGGTCTAGACTACAAGGCAATGAGCAAGTTCTTTAAGGGACTAGCACAATCTGGAGCCTGGGCCTGCTTTGATGAGTTCAATCGTATTGAGGTGAGCATAACACAGACATGGGGCAATTAAATACACAATTTAATACACTGTGAACTATGTATCACCATGTTACACAGGTCACTGTTACAGTAAAGCTTAGTTGGTCTAGATCCAGTGGACACATTTTGAAGGAACGCCACACTACACAAAGAACCTCCAGCGCTCTGGGACACTGTACTCCTTTTGACCTTGGCTGTGTTTGTGTGTCAGGTGGAGGTGCTGTCTGTGGTGGCCCAACAGATCCTCAGCATCCAACGGGCCATCATGCGCAACCTGAAAACCTTCCTGTTCGAGGGGACAGAACTGTCACTGAACCCAACATGCTCTGTCTTCATCACTATGAACCCTGGGTATGCTGGCAGAGCTGAACTGCCTGACAACCTAAAGGTACTTTGCATCTGACCAGATAATGTATGTAAGCATTAGCAAGGATGACTACTGTATTGCAGTCACAATAGTTTTGTTATAGAATTGTTTTTATTTATGTGTAAAATTTGTTACTCTTCGTTGACAGGCTCTTTTCCGAACAGTGGCTATGATGGTGCCAGACTATGGCCTTATTGGGGAGATCTCACTATATTCAATGGGATTTATTGATTCCCGCAGGTAAATGGTTTGGTCATGTGGGTGTTGTCAGTGTGTTTAATTTCTCATACATCCTGAATCGCTCTAAGGATTGAAAAAACAAAGGTCTAGAATGCTTATGTGAGACAGATTAAATAATTTTCTATGATACAATGAACTTAATTTGTGTTGCTCTATCCAACTCTCCCCATGCAGTCTTGCACAGAAGATTGTGGCCACCTACCGGCTTTGTTCAGAGCAGCTTTCATCCCAGCATCACTATGACTACGGGATGCGTGCAGTGAAATCCGTCCTGACAGCAGCAGGGAATTTGAAGCTGAAATACCCAGAGGAGGATGAGAGTGTCTTGCTCCTGCGAGCCCTTATGGATGTCAATATGGCTAAGTTTCTGGCTCAGGATGTACCACTCTTCCAGGTCAAATATACTGAACTGTGTTTCTCTCTGGAATGATAATCACAGCTTCATTATACAATTTTCTAGTGCCATTTGTTTTACTTTGAGCCACAATAATTAAATGTGTCTCATATCTGAAATACAAATGTCAGAATACTAATTACCATCTTCTTGTAATCTCTTCACTTCGCCATGCAGTATAAAACATTTTTTAAAATGTTTGTATAGCCAGAATGCAGTGAAACATGCTTAACACAGGCTTTTAATTTTTTCTGCCATGTTCAAGGGTTTATAAGTGTTTTGTGACTGCAGGGCATCATATCTGATCTCTTCCCTGGGGTGGTACTTCCAAAACCAGACTACGATCTCCTTCTACAAGCTCTTGAGGAGAACATTTCCAAGCTAAAACTCCAGTCTGTT
Source organism: Albula goreensis (assembly GCA_022829145.1). NCBI lineage: Eukaryota > Metazoa > Chordata > Actinopteri > Albuliformes > Albulidae > Albula > Albula goreensis. The sequence goes on from CM040748.1 coordinate 10,569,167, forward strand.
CCCTGGTTTATAGGCAAAATCATCCAGGTAAATGCATATGCGTTCTGAAGTTTCAGCCCTCAAAGGAAAAGGAAACACTCTGAGTATCCCTCTTCATGCTCCCCTCAGGTGTACGAGATGATGCTGGTGCGTCATGGTTTCATGATTGTAGGTGACCCTCTAGGTGGGAAAACATGTGCCTACAAGGCACTGGCCGGAGCCCTCGGAGATCTCTACAAAGGTGTGTCTTTCCAGGACGTTACATGTACAGCCTTTAGTAAATCACTTGAAACATAGTCAACTTAGATCTCTAGGACAGGGTATTCACATGTCAGCATAAGCACACACACACAGTGATGAAAACATCTACTCTTGTCATTTATGTACAGTCTTACTGTCTTATGTACAGTAATATCTAGCACTGTATCAAGCCTCATTTAAGCACCACAAGATTCTCTACCTCTATTATCTGCCCTGACAAACTTTCAATGCATTTACAACTCTCTATGTGAAAAAAATGTTTCTTGATACCAGAATTTACTTTTAACTCAACCACACCTGTCTCCTGGTATTATGCTGAAAAAACTCACTTTGTTACTCCCCTTTATAAATTAAAAAAAACAGTGCAGTTCCCTCTCAGTCTTCTTCAGCTTAAGTGTATTATTTCATGGTGAATCTCATTCTCCGAACTTCTTTGCTTGCCTTTTATGATCAACTCCAGTTTCTGGGACAGGATATTTCACACAGTTGTAGGTCTGTTCTTTGCTGGCTAATGAAAGATGTTCCTTTATTTGATCCCAAGGAAAAATTATTGAGGAGTATGCAGTTGACTTCAGGATCATCAACCCAAAGGCCATCACCATGGGCCAATTATATGGCTGCTTTGACCCAGTCAGCCATGAGTGGTCAGATGGGGTGTTGGCCACTTCTTTCAGGGACCAGGCCATATCCACATCCGATGACCGGCAGTGGATAATCTTTGACGGTCCAGTCGATGCTGTCTGGATCGAGAACATGAACACTGTGCTGGACGACAACAAGAAGGTACAGTCCTCATGTTTAAATTGGTTGGGTATGTTGTGAATAGCCAGCAGTGCATGTGAAATATAGATGAAGCGCAGCAATAGCTGCTCTAAACAAGTATGAAATTATACAAGAGCTCAGTCTTCTCTACTTTCATACATTCTCTCAGACATTAACCCAACCACAAATTCAGCGACCAAGGTTACCCCGAAAGCCATACCTTTATTGAAACTGACTATGTGTCACTCTTGTCCCTCTAGCTGTGTCTGATGAGTGGTGAAATTATCCAGATGAGCAACAAGATGAGCCTGATCTTTGAGCCTGCCGATCTGGAGCAGGCCTCCCCAGCCACTGTCAGCAGGTGAGGTGGACAGACATGCACCACAGATTATTTGCACCATCGCAGTGGCTACTCTAACTGTATTCACTATGTTTATCCAAGGTGTGGTATGATATACATGGAGCCACATCAGCTGGGCTGGACACCGTTAAAAGATTCGTACATGGACACCCTGCCAGAGACCCTGGGCAGTGAGCACAGGGAGCTGGTGAGAATGTGAACCCGCCTCTGACCCATATTAACTAGTTCCATTATATCTTTGTGGTTTTACTTGTTATACTACTGTTTTTTGAAGTAGTAGTGCCTTTTTCTCCATTTTTATGTCTAAATTTCTAAACATGGAAGAGTAGGCAAATGTACATACATGGGAAAGATCTCAGATTCTCTTCCTCTGAGGGGAATCCATAATCTTATGTTCAGATAAACTGCAAAGGATTTGAACACATCTCTAATTTTACACACAACATGGTATTGATTCAGATATTGGTATAAATGTTTTGCATACAGTCAGTCTCTACTACAGTGCAGGAGAAAAGCTGATATAACTCCTTTTTTTCCAGTGGAACTGCTGGCATTGTCCCAGTGGTCCTGAAATGTTCTGCTTATGACTCCTTTTTTCTGCAGATTGAGGACATGTTCAGCTGGCTGGTGGACCCTTGTTTGGACTTCATTTATCATGATTGCCGCTTCTTGGTGCAGACCTCTCCCATCCACCTGGCCTACAGCATGATGAGACTGTATACCTGCCTCCTGGGTAAGCAGCAGCTGCTATCACTTGAGAATATGTCCATGGAAAGGAGTGTTCCCCTGCTAAGACCGTCAGAGCCTAGTATATAGACAAATGTACCCTGTACCAAAGGTACACAAAGTAGTCCAGTCAATTACTCAATATGACAACAGATTGCATATCTGAAATTGATGAGACCCCAGTTAATTGGGTATTAATGTCTGAGCTGTAAGATATGTGTTACTCTGAATAAACACAATACATCTTATGATTTGTAAATTCAGTTAAAATGTGTTGTTTGATTGCATTGTCACAAGTTAACATGAACTGCTTTATACCGTTTATTTTGTGTACTGTTTTTTCAGTGTGTGGAGATGATGAAAATGACAGCAGAAATGGGCATGGTTGTAATTTTATGTATATTGTGTGCGTGTGTACTTTGGCAGATGAGATTGCAGAGTCAGGAAAAGATGACAAAGAACCCTTGTCCAGCCAGCAAGTGACACTGTGGCTTCAGGGCCTCTTCCTGTTTGCCATCGTATGGGGCCTGGGTGGCACTATCAACGGGGACAGCCGCAAGAAGTTTGATGTCTTCTACCGTAACCTGATCATGGGCATGGACGATGACCATCCCCGGCCCAAGAGTGTCCATCTGACCAAGAAAAACATCTTCCCCGAGAGAGGTCACCATAGCCTTTTAACAGCTGAATGTGCAATTCTGGAGTTGCCTTCTGAAAACATGAATTTTACCATTTAGCTCAGGGCTTTGATTTGTACAAATGTATTGTTTCATTTCAACCATCTGCAGGTAGTGTCTATGACTATTACTTCCACAAGCATGGATCAGGGCAGTGGAACACATGGACAGACGCCATCACCAAACAAGAGGCCACAATTCCTCCTGGCGCCAATGTCAGTCAGCCAAGGGTTCACAGTGCCACCTCAAACGCCATAGATGCTCAGCTCACAAACACTTATTTAAAACCTTGTGTCAGTGAAATGACATGGCTGTCACTCACGCCTCTCTGTCTCCCCACCAGGTGTCAGATCTCATCATCCCCACCATGGAGACAGCTCGCCAGTTATTCTTCCTGCGCACCTACCTGGCACATGAGGTGCCAATGCTGTTTGTTGGGCCCACTGGCACGGGCAAGTCCATTATCAACAACAGCTTCCTGCTTAAGCTGCCCAAAGAACATTACACCCCAAACTGCATCAACTTCTCTGCACGTACTTCTGCCAACCAGACTCAGGACATCATCATGTCAAAGCTGGATCGCAGGAGAAAGGGAGTTTTTGGCCCACCTATGGGCAAGAAGTGTGTAGTATATGTAGGTAAGGACCTGGCATATATTCTCATTTTACTGCAAGTGTTACCTTTAAAGATACAGTCAGGATTTGCTAAGAATATTACAGAGCAATACAAAAGAGGATATTGTTTTTCTGTTGTAATTATGATTATGGTAACTGAACGTGTGTTTGTTAATTCAGTGTATATATTTGATAAGGAAATGTATTTGAGAAACTAATGATTGAAAATAATTCATTGTACTGGTGAATAATATCAATTGTTACTGCTTCAGATGACCTCAACATGCCTGCAAAAGAGGTCTATGGTGCCCAGCCACCCATAGAGCTTCTGAGACAGTGGATTGACCACACTCACTGGTACGACAGAGACACCTCCAGGCTGGACATTGTGGATGTCCTCTTTGTGTCTGCAATGGGGCCCCCTGGTGGTGGCAGGAATGACATTACAGGTAATTCAATAATATTATTAATAAACAAAAAGTTATTTAAAAAGTTATAGAAATTATAAAAAATGTTAAAACATATTTTTACAATAATTCTGAATTATGAAGCCTATTACCTGTTAATATCATAGCCAAAGTCTATGGTGATTTAATAAAAAAATATGAGGACATTCTTTTCTATTTAGGATGAAGAAATATAACTTTGTATAAATGTACTGAATTATTTCCTTTATGGAACATCAACTTGATTCTTAAAATTGAATATTTAATAATTTGGTGATATCTGTGATTTCTTGCGTGCATGTGTATATTTGAGGACATGTTTCCTTTTTCAAGGCCGTTTCACCCGACACTTGAACATCATTTCTATTGACTCCTTTGATGATGAGACTCTGAGCAAGATATTCACCTCCATCACAGACTGGCATTTTGGGAAGGGCTTTGATGCTACTTTCTTCAGGTTGGAAGGGCTCCAAGGCCAATATCCTTATAAAGTGGTTACACAGTCACATAATTAGCGGGGCAGTGTGGGTTGTTAAAGTAAAAGCACATTTGCCAGCCTCAGGGGCTTAAAATGTCCTCACTGACTAAAGCTGTAAACTTGAATTACATTATTGTTTCACACTTCTGAAGCAGACCTCTGTGAGTCCTCTTTCTATAAAAAATAGAGTTTTCATCACAGGTTTTTGCAGGTTCTTTTTTTGGACACTATACATTTGTTCCAAAAGGTGATAAGATATTGTAACAGGTAGCTGTTAAATGTACATTAAATATCATTTATTTACTGAAAAAATATTTGTAACTGATGCAGTTGAAGATGCTACTCTGTTTGATGTCTGCTTTCACTGGACCTGCTTAGCCTTTCTGTTTTTCAGACTTGGTAAGATCCTCGTACAGACCACCATGGCTGTGTACAAGGACGCCATGGACAGCTTCCTTCCCACACCCTCCAAGTCCCACTATATCTTCAACTTGAGAGACTTTGCAAGGGTAATCCGTGGAGTGCTGCTGGCCCCCCACACCCACCTTCAGGCAAGGCTCTGAGTCATGCTCTGTTTGTTTCCCTTCAGCTCTGCTTGTGTTCTTTTCTGTCAACAGTGTTTGAAGACATCATCATTTTTCTTTATTGCCAGGAGGGAGACAAATTGATCAGATTATGGATCCATGAAGTTTACAGAGTGTTCTACGACCGGCTCATTGACAACAAAGACAGAGAGACATTCTTTGAAATCGTGAAGACGAGGTTATCAGACTACTTCAAGCAGAACATTGACAAGGTACTGAAGTGGCTTACATGCTGACACTTAGCTTGACTTCTTTACGAGCTGGATAGATGGTGTTGGAACTGTCAGGTTATACTAAACAAACACTTCTCTTCTTGTTAGCTGCTAGGCCACCTCTCCCCATCTGGGAAGGTGACAGATGAGAGCATCCGCAGCCTGTTCTTTGGGGACTACAGCAAGCCAGACTCAGACACCAAAGCATATGATGAGATAACAGACCTGCAGCAACTCATGGAGGTGATGGAGTACTACCTGGATGAGTTCAACAATGTCAGCAAGGCACCAATGTCACTGGTCATGTTCAAGTTTGCCATTGAGCACATTTCACGCATCTGCCGAGTGCTGAAGCAGGACAATGGGCATGCGCTGCTAGTGGGCATTGGTGGTTCCGGTCGACAAAGTGCAACCAAGTTGGCCACCTTTATCAATGAGTACGACCTCTTCCAGATTGAGCTGACCAAGAACTATGGCATTCCAGACTGGAGGGATGACTTGAAGAGGGTGATGCTCAAGGCTGGCGTTGAGGGGAAAAGCACTGTATTCCTCTTCAACGACAGCCAGATTAAGGATGAGGCCTTTGTGGAAGACACCAACATGCTGCTCAACACTGGTGACGTGCCAAACATCTTCCCTGCTGATGAACGTGCAGACATCATTGATAAGATGCAAGGCATAGCCCGCATGGAGGGCAAGAAGATTGAGGCCACTCCTCTCTCCATGTACAACTACTTCATTGACCGTGTAAAGGCCAACCTGCACATTGCACTAGGTATTATATCTGCTAATTTTTCTGTTTCATTCAAACAAACTGGTGTGATATTCCATACAGTAGGGGTGTTAAATGTTTTTGTAAGATCATTCATTGTCATTTTAGCGATGAGTCCAATCGGGGATGCCTTCAGGAACCGTTTGCGCATGTTCCCTTCTTTGATCAACTGCTGTACCATTGACTGGTTCCAAGCCTGGCCCACAGATGCACTGGAGATGGTAGCTCATAAGTTTCTGGAAGATGTGGAGATGGATGATGACGTCAGGAAAGAGTACGTCAAAAAACAACACTTTCTGCTCTGTAGCTCATACTACTCCTATAAAGTAAATTAAAATGTAGCTCTCCCTATGAAAAATAGTGATCAGCCTGAGTTGTTAGACTCCAAGGTGTGACTTCTTTGTCTGTTGCAGGGTGGTAGCAATGTGCCAGATTCTCCAGGAGAGTGTGAGGGAACTTTCTGAGAGGTACTTTTCCAGGCTCAGAAGACACAACTACGTGACACCTACCTCCTACCTGGAGCTCATTCTCACCTTCAAAGTACTGCTCAATTCCAAAAGGAAAGAGGTGGAAACAGTGAGGAACGCTATGTGGTGGGCCTACAGAAACTGGAATTCGCTGCCTCCCAGGTGGGAAATCTACAGTACACCTGTTTATTTTCATTTAGCAAGTAAATTCTTCATTTAGCCAGTTATATTTTTTGTATAATTGATTGAAAATTAGATAAATGGTTAAAACTTAGCAGATTGAGAAACAGCGTTTTTAGGTTGAATACAAAATTAAATAGCTAAACTATGTGTCATGGGGAATATGGCAGGATAATGTTTCCTGAGAAACCAGTTAGAATCAATAGACATCATTTATATGCTCTGGATCCATGTATTTTTATTTGCTGAAGAAGTCCATTTTAAGGAGCACAATGAGCTCTTCTGGTATGTATGATGCAGTTAATAATCATTGTGTCCATCATAAAAAATTCCTGATAAAAATGTTAGCTCTGCCCATGGCCTGCAGGTGTCAGTAATGCAGCAGGAGCTGACAGCCTTACAGCCAGAGCTGATCAAGACGTCAGCAGAGACTGATGAAATGATGGTAAAGATCGAGAAGGAGACAGTGGAAGTAGATGCCAAGAAAGAGTTGGTGTCTGCCGATGAGCAAGTGGCCAATGAAGCAGCAGCAGCAGCCAAAGCCATAAAGGTACCGCCTCAGAGCTACAGAGAGTCACTTTTCACATTTTGTGTTTATATGCTACATTTTAAAATTAATTTTAAATATGTGCTGTTATTTATATGGATTTATACATTTATATGATCTGCAATATTTTCATATACGTTTCTGCACTTTTGAGGTCAGAGAATCATTTAGATGTAATTAAAATACATGACATTAAAAATTTAAATCTTAAACTAACACCCTAGTGTAGAGACTTGAGTTTACTGCTTGCTTGTTTGGTTTAGCATTTTTCCTGTGTTATTGCATGTGTGTAGGATGAATGTGAGGGGGACTTAGCAGAGGCCATGCCTGCTCTAGAGGCTGCTCTGTCTGCTCTGGACACGCTGAAACCATCCGACATAACAGTGGTGAAATCCATGCAGAACCCACCTGGGCCAGTCAAGCTGGTCATGGAGTCCATCTGTGTAATGAAGGGCATAAAACCGGACAGGAAGCCAGACCCTGGTGGCTCAGGCAAGATGAGCTCATTTATCAGATTACTTCCTAATCATAAACATCAAATTAAGGGCATTTAGTTTTTAATCTAGGAATTACAATAAGTTTTTAATGTATTTTAGAAAAATATAATATATGATGGTGCATTTATTATAGATAAAATGCACCATCAGTCATAATTTGGCATACTGTTTACGCAGGGAAAATGATCGAGGACTACTGGGGCGCTTCCAAGAAACTGCTTGGAGATATGAAGTTCCTGGAAAACTTAAAAGCATTTGATAAAGACAACATACCACCAGCCAACATTAAAAAGATCAGGGATAAATTCATTGACAACCCAGAATTTCAGCCCGCTATCATCAAAAATGTGTCATCAGCCTGTGAGGGGCTGTGCAAGTGGGTGCGTGCTATGGAGGTGTACGAACGTGTGGCTAAGGTGGTTGCCCCCAAGAAGGAGCGCCTGAAGGAGGCAGAGGATGAACTGGCAGTCCAAATGGGGATGCTGGCTGTGAAGCGAGGAGAGTTGAAGGAGGTGGAGGACCGGTTGCAGGCCCTGAATGACACCTTTGATGCTATGAACACAAAAAAGAAGGAACTTGAGGACAACATTGAGCTGTGCTCACAGAAGTTGATCCGAGCAGAGAAGCTTATCGGCGGCCTGGGTGGAGAGAAGGACAGGTGGACTGAGGCCGCCCGGGTGCTGGGGATCAGATACACAAATCTTACTGGTGATGTGCTTCTTTCCTCTGGTATGGTGGCATATCTCGGAGCTTTCACTGTAGACTACCGAGTGGAGTGCCAGAGGGCCTGGCATATTCTGTGTCAGGAGAAGAAGATACCATGTTCAGAAGAATTTTCACTCAGCAACACTCTGGGAAATCCAGTGATGATTCGAGCATGGCAGATTGCAGGGCTTCCTGTGGACTCCTTCTCCACAGACAACGGTATCATAGTGTCCAACTCCCGCCGTTGGCCACTAATGATAGACCCTCAGGGACAAGCTAACAAGTGGATCAAAAACATGGAGAAGGCTAATAAGCTAGCTGTCATCAAGCTTTCCGATGGCAATTATGTGAGAACTCTGGAGAATGCCATCCAGTTTGGCACACCGATACTGCTAGAGAATGTCGGGGAAGAGTTGGATGCCGTGTTGGAACCTGTACTGCTGAAGCAGACATTTAAACAGCAAGGAGTAGAGTACATGAAGCTGGGAGAGAACATTGTGGAATATTCCCAAGACTTCCTTTTCTATATGACCACTGGCCTCAGGAACCCTCACTACCTGCCCGAGATTGCAGTCAAAGTGTGCCTCCTAAACTTCATGATCACTCCTCTGGGTCTGGAAGACCAACTTCTGGGGATTGTGGCTGCAAAGGAGAAACCTGAGCTAGAAGAGAAGAAGAACCAGCTGATCATTGAGAGTGCTGCAAACAATAAGCAATTGAAAGAGATTGAGAGCCAAATTCTTGAGATCCTATCCTCTTCTGAGGGCAATATCCTCGAGGATGAGACTGCAATAAAAGTCCTCTCTTCTTCCAAGGTGCTGTCAGAGGAGATTTCGGAAAAGCAGAAGATCGCCAGTATTACAGAGAAGGAGATCGATGACACTCGCATGGGATATCGGCCTGTAGCAGAACATTCTTCCATTCTCTTCTTCTGTATTTCAGAGCTTGCAAATATTGAACCAATGTACCAGTACTCCTTGACTTGGTTTATCAACCTCTATGTTCAGTCTATTGCTGACAGCTTGAAGAGTGAAGATCTTCAGACTAGGATTAAGAACATTGTAGACCACTTTACAGTTAGTATCTACAACAATGTCTGCCGCTCTCTCTTTGAGAAAGACAAGTTGCTCTTTTCTTTGCTACTCACTGTGGGAATCATGCAGGGTAAAGGTCTGGTGGATGATGAGGTATGGCGCTTCCTTCTTACAGGAGGGATTGCCTTGGACAATCCTTACCCTAACCCTGCCCCCGAATGGCTTTCAGAGAAGTCCTGGTCAGAGATTGTGCGGGCTTCCAAACTGAAGAACTTAGGTGGACTTTTTGAGCATGTCCAGGGTAACATTACCAAGTGGAAAATGATTTATGATTCTGGAAAACCTGACAAAGAGCCACTACCAGATGACTGGAAGGAGGTGAAAGGGATGGACCGCATGGTGGTGCTGCGATGTTTCAGACCTGACAAACTGGTTCCAGCTGTGCAAGACTTCATCATAGACAACATGGGCAGGACCTACATTGAGCCCCCCACCTTTGACTTAGCAGGCAGTTACAAGGACTCTAACTGCTGCTCACCTCTAATCTTTGTGCTCTCTCCTGGGTCAGATCCCACTGCAGGTAAGGCATTGATATTTTGTTACATTTATATATGTACATTTATATTTACCTTGTCCATTCAATCAGGCAAAGCAGAATCTTCATTTCTTTACAGAAATTATATAGTCAAAATTACTTTTGTCTTCTTTTGTTGTCATGTATTAATTTCCACTACCAACTGCATACACATCACATATAAAGATCATGTTAAGAAAGCGTGGTTATGAATCACATTGTTTCTCTCAACTTGCTTGTCAGGTCTGCTGAAGTTTGCAGATGATCTGGAGATGGGAGGAAACAAGACTCAGACCATCTCCCTTGGCCAGGGCCAAGGCCCAATTGCAGCTGCAATGATTGATGATGCCCTCAAAGAGGGCACCTGGGTGGTGTTACAGAACTGCCACCTTGCCACCAGTTGGATGCCAACCCTGGAGAAGATCTGTGAGGAATTGATCACACCTGAGAATACCAAACCATCCTTCAGGTCAGTAAAGGAGAGCGACTCTGAGGACTCAGTGTCAGAGTGTCATGCATATACCTTGTCTACAACAACCTCAGATCAACCATCTCCTTCATAACATATGCATAAAACTTTTATCTACATTCGATGTGCACTTTTATGATGTTGCCCCTTGTAATTTTGCAGGTTGTGGTTGACCAGTTACCCCTCAGACAAATTCCCTGTCAGCATCCTGCAAAATGGAGTCAAGATGACTAACGAGCCTCCAAAAGGCCTACGTGCCAATCTACTCCGCTCCTACGTCAGTGACCCCATCTCAAATCCCGATTTCTTCTATAGCTCCCAGAAGCAGGACCTCTGGCAAAAGTTCCTGTTTGGTTTGTGCTTTTTCCATGCCCTGGTCCAGGAGAGGAGGAACTTTGGGCCCTTGGGTAAGACACATTGCCTCTCTTCAGTAATGTCAAATATATAATAAAAATTTTCCTGAATTGTTGCATGAATTATTGCCTAAGCAAAATGTAAATGTTTTGTGGCATAACAAGCACAACTACAGGTTTCACATATCACAGCATGTTGTTACTGGGCAACTTCCCACACTGCTCACAGGTTGGAACATCCCATATGAATTCAATGAGTCTGATCTTAGAATCAGCATGAGGCAAATCCAGATGTTTCTAGATGAATATGAAGAGGTTCCTCTGGAGGCTCTGACTTACCTAACAGGTGAGCTCCTTGAACTAAGAGTATCATCACCCTGTGAAAATAAAGCATCTGTGTAAACTAATAGGCACAATCTGCAGATGGAGCTGAGATGAACCAATGTATCATGTTTTTGTTCATTTCAGGTGAGTGTAACTATGGAGGACGGGTCACAGATGACAAAGACAGAAGACTGCTGTTATCTCTGCTGTCTGTCTTCTACAATAAGGATTTGGTGGAGCTGGAGGGATACCGTTTGTCTGAAGGAGACCTGTACTTCATTCCTCATCATGGTCCCTATGAGGTGGGTTGATTTGCATTAGATGGAATTCAAATAATCCATCAAAAGTGGAAAGCAGTATTGTAACCAGGTAATGCATGCTAAATCAGGGCTCTGGAAATGATAAGGATTATTAAGGAAAATGATTTAGTAAGAGTTTTCAAATACAGTTTTTCTCATTGTACATTCCTGTTTATCCATTTCAGACCTATATTGATTATATCCGAAACCTGCCCATTAGTGCTGACCCTGGAGTGTTTGGGCTTCACAGTAATGCTGACATCACCAAGGACAACCAGGAGACCAATCAATTGTTGAGTGGAGTGCTGCTGACGTTACCCAGGCAGGCAGGGGGTGGGGCTAAGTCTCCCCAGGTAAGGATGGTTTTCAAAGAGCTAAAGAGGCTGTCTGGTCTTGGAAGTCCCACACTTATTTGGAAAGGACAGGGTCAACTCTTTGATGAAAGAACTACCAAATGAGTTTTGTAGCGGATAGCATGTGGTAAACAGGATACATTTGGAGAACTGAAATGTGCATCCTTCACCCCCTTTTTTTGCTTCATGAGAAGATGAAGTCCCACCTAATACAGTAAAGCCACCTCTTTGTGGTGCAGCTTTTAGTCCCACAGCTAGTTGGTCAAGCCCCAGCCTTTTCAATATCAGCTACTGGCTGGGTAGCCATTGCCTTGCTGGAAACAATGGTTAAGTACATTCAAATCATCCAGTCTCATCACTCTGTTGTGGGTGCCTTACGATTTGTGAAATGATCATACGTTGACTTTGCGCCTTCAATGGCACAGGCAACATATGATTGGTCACATCTGCAGTGTGGAAAGAAGCGAGCGTAGGTCATGATGTGAATTAGAGGAGTCACATGCATGGCTTCCTCCTCTAAGGTCTGTGGTAGACAGTGAGGGTGATAGAACAGTAGTTAAATTTGAATGGGGGAAAATGGATTAGGAAATGTGGAAAAAAACAAATGTCAAATATTATATTCTTAACTAATTCAGGAAATTGTGGATGAACTGGCAGCCGACATCCTATCCAAACTACCAGATGACTTTAATATGGAAATGGTGATGACAAAATACCCTGTGGTCTATATGGAGTCCATGAACACTGTGCTGAGACAGGAGCTCATCCGCTTTAACAGGTATACTACATATAGAGAGTGAGTGGAGTCTGGTGCTATTGCCAGAAGAACCGTTATATTTTATTCGTTGATTCATTGATCCAAGGTAAATCATTTGGGCCTATATCTATATGTGTATACATGTATGAAACTTTTCTTGTTTGTTTTAAATATTTGAGAGGTTATTGTAGTTGATTCTTCTATTGCACACTATCGCTGATATACCCGTGGCCCCCTGCCTCCATGCAGATTGACTCAGGTGGTGCGCAGCAGTCTGGTGAACATCGGGAAGGCTCTAAAGGGACAGGTGGTGATGTCAGCTGAGCTGGAGAATGTGTTCAACAGCATGCTGGTGGGAAAAGTACCGGCCATGTGGGCAGCCAAGTCCTACCCTTCACTGAAGCCTCTCGGAAGCTATGTGTCAGACTTTCTAGCTCGGTTACATTTTCTCCAGGTAATTCACACATTTTTCACAAACTCAATAAATCTTGATTGTTGTCCTTTCATTTTCAAAATTAAGAAGTCCTTACACTTATGTTCCCAAATTTTGAAACATGCTCAGTAAGATCCCAGGAAACTTTTCAAGAGTTCATAATATAGACTTTTTTCATCCTGATGAATTCATAATGACATACAATGCATTTCTGTAACCCTGTTATCAAGATGTCTTCATGATGGAAAAATTCTCAATTTTACCACTTCAAAGTCTTAACTGCAATTATTGTCAGATAATAGCATTTGTAGATGCATTCAATGATTCAGTGTCAAGGCATTCAGCAGAAATGTTTTGGATTTTAAAAAACTGGCTGCAAGTTGATAAATCCACAGCTGCAAGCTGCTGGTATGGCGTTCAAGAGCAAACTAACCCAAAGAAATATATGTATAAATGTATTGTGTAGGTATTCAAATTAAACCTTACGTCAAACTGCCATTTAAAAGCATCCTTGTGAAAAACTGCACCCAATGCAAGTTTGTCTTCCTGTTGACATGTTTTTTCATGTACTAACTTTCTGTGTGTAGTTTTGTTCACTATGTTCACTATTTTGTTTCACAGGAATGGATAGACAATGGGCCACCTAATGTTTTCTGGCTCTCTGGATTCTACTTTACACAATCCTTCCTCACAGGGGTGTCACAGAACTTTGCACGGAAATACACTATTCCAATTGATTACATTGGCTTTGAATTTGAGGTGAGGTCAACCTGCTTTTTGTTCATAGTATATTTTCCATTTAGCTTGCCAAAAAGTACATGGATGCTTTTAACTTTTTTAAAATCTCAAATCTATTTTTGGATGGTAACCTTACATATAATGAAAGCCAACTCTGTAACATCAATACAGCCTATTATGTAATTAAATGCTTGTATAGCAAGGCAGCCATAAGATTTTACATTGTAATTAAAGTTGCGGTATCTTCCTTGTGCTTGGTCAGGTGACCAAGCAGGAGACAGAGATGGAGCAGAAACCAGAGGATGGAGCCTATATCAAAGGATTGTTCCTGGAGGGTGCACGCTGGGATCGGGAGAAAATGGTGATAGGAGAGTCATACCCCAAGATCCTATTCGATCCCTTGCCCATTATCTGGCTCAAGCCAGGAGAGATGTCCAAATTTCTTCATGAGAACATCTACTTATGCCCTGTTTACAAGACTAGTGCCCGGCGTGGCACTCTCTCCACCACTGGACACTCCACCAACTACGTGCTCCCCATTGAGCTCCCCTCAGACAAGCCACAGAAGCACTGGATCAACCGGGGCGTGGCCTGCTTGTGCCAGCTGGACGACTGAGCTCCCTTTCTTAGTCTGGTTTATTAACATTCAGCTGGCTCATCAACACAAGTCAATTCAGAGCACAGCCCTTATTTGAGTGGACTGTCTGTATACAATACAAAATCAATCATTTTCAAGCACAAAAACATGCATGTATGAGGAAAAAATATTAAAAGTAAACCACTTCCAGTTTGCCAGAAAGGCGGCGAACCATAACAATGACACAGCTTAAGTCGCGACTTAAATCAAAAGGGAAATTTACAAATTTTCTGTTTTATTATTATAAACTAGAAGTATTGTGTTCCATGGTTCTTAGTCTGCCCCTTTTGAAAGACTCTTTTGTATTGTCTCATTGAAAAGTAGGTACTTCTGTTTCATGGTCTGACATCCAAATGGCACTCCAATGCACTTTATTCTGATGAATTTTGTGTACTCTCTCTCAGTTTGGGATTTTGATAGCATTTAAATGGAGCTTTTAATTATACAAATACAAGTGTACAGACTTTTTCAGAAATCATATTTTATTATACAGAAGAATATATTACACCTCATACAACATTGTTTACCGTAACTAAAAAATAAAAAGGAATATTAACACCAAGTAATTTCTCATGATGAGTGTTTCTTCTATTTATGCAGAGTATATAGATGATGCAGATGACTCTGAAGCACAGCTCTGAAATGTTTACATGAACAGTCAACCTTACCAATGTGATGATGTTACATACCTTTACACTGAACAGAGTGAAATAACTTTTAAAATGGTTCCCATCCCAAGCTGAAAGAGACTGAAGATGCAGGCAGTCTACTGACTGCGAGCCACTGCCACTGTGCAAGTGCGCAGTGAGGCCAAGCATGCTGGGAAAGGCTAAGGTATGCTGCTGTCATCACACATGGAGCAGTCCCCATCATGCTTACTTTCTCTCCAGCTGCCTTTCAGCATTCTGTCTCCAGACCCAAACCCTGTTAACATAGCAACCCAATCAAGAGGTTTCATCATGTGACTGCAAGTAAATAGGCTTGGCCTGTTTCCTTAGTCTCTCCTGGGTGCGTAGCTTCCTCCCCTTCTGAGTGGCAAGTCCCATTGGAGGAAGATATGTCTGAAAGACAGCAGAGGATATTGCCAGCAAACAAGCTGTCGTTTTAATGTTGTGATTGTGTTTTAATAATAATCTCTCAAAAATTGCCTACTGGCACTACAATGAACATCAGTTTCCAATGGCTATCTATATGTGGAATCAAAGCACATTCAATATCGTTTAACAGTACCAGTATCCTCACTTACCGGCCTTGGATATGGATTCCTGTAATGCAGACCTAAATGAAATAAAAACATAAAGTTTATGTTTAGTAAAAAAAAAAAAAAAAAAAAAAAAGTTCGATATTTCCACTTGGATATCTCAGCTTTTTTTTTTTTTTTTTAAAAAATACCACTAATTATATATGTGAATACACCCATGCTGGATATTCCAAAATCACATTCAAACCCACAGAAATCTGTTTTCAGTAACTTAAAAAATAAAACGAATTAATTGTATATACATCAATTTTACGTATTAAATAAAATGTTTTGACCTAATTTAGATCTAACTGCCAAATGCAATTAAAATAAGTCTACAGTTGTGTTGTATTCATGTTGATACAAATGTTTCTATTACAAAATACATTTTAATTTCAACACTTGATCAGTTACCTGGGTATCATATCTCAATTACAGAAACCACAGGCAAAAATTATTTCATGTGTCAAATGGAATAAGGCTGAAAATCATAGCAACATATGCAAACAAGGAAAAACTGAATCTACATCTCTGTCTCTCAGTCTTAGCATGGTGAGATCCCCAAAAAGATCCCCAGTTCAAGAAGAACTTAAGCTGTTCTGGAGGCAAAGGGCATCTCAACTCCTTACTAGTTAATAAACATCCATATATTGTTTATAAAACTTTCCTTTGCATTATTTAGCCTTCCCCACATTTATCTATATAACAAGACAGCTTTGTGCTCCTCACCTATTTCTATCCTTGCTTGACATTCTTCTATGCACCTCTTGATTGATTCTAGGTCAGTCACCTGAAAGGAAATAACAGGAAACCATGCAGAACATGCAAACACAGCTGTGGTTTCACAGAGACTCAAAATCACACAAAGTCTTGAGCCAATGAAAGACAAAGCCTACCTGCTTGTTCTGTCTAAAGAGAGTCTTGGCTTCCTCAGCTATATAGATTCTCTGTTTTTCAGTGTCCATTGATAGTGCAGACTGGGCCTGCCATGTCCGGGCAATGCGCAGCACCTGTCTATACAGTGAGAGGACCTCTTGCCTTGTGGCTGCCGTCATTTGGCCTAACAGACAAAAGCACAACGCTCACCTTTGTTAGACCATATTACTTTGCATTCCTCTGCTTGTTCACATGAACAGGTTCAGTACATCAGCCAAGCAGGTCCACTAATATCTAAAATTACAATCTGAGTAGGTTTGTAAACAGAAGACACAAATACTTCTAAAACACACGGTTTCATTTTAGAGAAGAACATTAGGATTTTAAAGATATTTCATGTGTGTATAGATGACAGTGTAGGATTTCTAGGAGTGAATATCAAAATATTTGTAAAATTTGACATGTGGTGCTGAACAAAAACGACTGAGTGTCCTTTTAGAGGGGGTACATAGTGGTATCCCAGGTAGTACATATCGGTACCAAGGAGTACACTGGGAAAGGTAAAGACCCACGGTCTTGGGATGGAACACCCTGTTTCAGGAGAAGTCCCACAAAGCACCAGTAGGTGGCAATACACGTATATTTAATTGAGAAAAAAACCGTCAAACAAATGCATGTAGTCAAACAAATTCCATACCTACACATTTAAATAGATTTTATCGATCAGGAATATATGACAAATAAAAACAGTCCTATTACATACAAATGACAGTCAGTAAGTTACATGACAACATGAAGTTATAAAGGTACCTGCAACTGGTTCAATTACACATTCAGTGAAAAGCTCACTGAAAAGCTACATCATTGAAGCAGGTACGGGTGGACGATTCTAAAAGGAATTTAACTTTTCAGTTACATGTAATACGCCAAACTGTGGGGAAATAGCGATGACGCCTTAATTGTAAATAAAACAACTGTGTTCTGAGTAAATCTAGGTACTTTAAAATGGCTGACTATCTAACTAGATTTAGCTAGAGTTGTTACATAGACAAGACTTTTTGGGTGGATAAGAAATAACTGACAATCCCAATCTGTTATTGGAAACACACCATTAAATTATTCCTTGTCATGAAACCTTTCACAAAAGAAATACAAACACCAACAGAACCAAATGTTGGTGTAAAAAAATCATAATCACTACATACGAGTTTAACGTCTAATGTGAGGCTCACGGCAAAATGAAGTAGATAGGTGGCAGCTAACTGCAGACTGTAACTAGCAAGTACAATTCTGTTTCTAACACTGATAGCATCTTATTGCCGGAGAAAGATTTCACTCATAAATCTTTGCCGAATAAAAGAACTACTTTGAATCATGGGGCGTGTCCCTGATTCGTATTGTGTAAAGTACGAAATTAAAAAAAAAAAAAAAAAAACTCAACTCAGAAATGCACCATAAAAAATTGTACAACAAGCTAGTAACAAACATTTTGTGCATTGCATCTGACCATGTTGGGCATCAACGACAAATAAGCACGTAAGACAGCAGTCTGGCTAAAATTTATTTTGCTGAGAAAACATGTAAACCTACAGAAATCCAATTGCACAAATTATAATATATAAGGTCTAACTACTTAGCCATCTGACTAATTTGATAAGCTATCTTGACCTACCTTAGCTGCCGTGAACTCAGTCTTGTCGCTTCATTGTGACGTATTGCGTATGCACTCAAGCCGAATGACGTTGTGCACAAGCAGCTGGGTCTTGGCTGTACAGCGATCACTGCTGCGCTGCAGGAAGTGATGCAGGGAAAATTCCCATTAATATCCACTCAATAGGGGCAGAGAAGAAGAGAGAAGGGAAGAAAAAATAAGGAAACTATTCGCTATCATCTTTCTCCAGTTTATTACTTGAACATCTAAATCTAGGTAATGGTAAACAGGGCTTGGAGTGCCATGTGAAAAAGAAGTCGGACGCCAGGACGTTTATCAATTCGTGAAGGCTGTTTTTGTCGTTGTCTAACCTGTGTGTGGGACTTAAGGCTGGGAGTGATGAGTGTCAAATTCCCGACAATATATCGATCAGTTTAAAAGGTAAGACAATAGTAATTAAATTTAAATGACATCTTCTTTAAAACTTGGTCATCTAGCGATGTTTTTAGTTTCCGTTTTAATAACTTTGCGAAGTGTCGTTGGCAATTTTGATAGCTACCTTGCTACAACAGTTAGCCCGTCAGCCACTTTAAAGCAAACACGTTAACGTTAGCTAGCTAATATGTAGCTGGCTAGCCAGTTAGCTAGCAAACAGATTTAGCTACATCTAGCTGCATAGCAAGCTTTAAGAAGGTTCGCTAACCGGTCTGATACCGATAACTTATAATGTTAATGTAAAGTAACTAAATTTTTAGCTGCAGTACCAGCTACTTAGCTAACTTAGCGAACGGATATAAGTGTTATTTTTCTTAGATAGGATACAGTGAATCGAAAAAGTAAATGTCGAAACAGTCGGCTAGCAACCGTGCCTAATAAAAATGATAGCTCGTAGCATGGATGTCTTTGTTTATAACATTAGCTAGCTAGCTAATCTCGTTGACGCATGAGCTGCTTTGCTACCAGTTACACTTTTACAAGTCATATTCAAATTGTAGTGAAGTTGAGAAAACTGAACGTTTCTGGATCAGTATAGATAGCTGGCCAAGTAACATGTTGAAGTTGGACGCTTAATACAATACAATTGCACTTGATTAACTTGTTTTGCAGTTACCCATTCAGATGGAAACTTGATAAAGGAGAAAACTGACATTCACACTGCATTCTCAAAGCTGTCCCCATACCCGAAGCCCATTCAGTTTTAACATACAGTTAAACCTGCGTATCTTAGTCAATGGTTTGAGTGTGTATGGCTGCATTTGAAAGGTACCCGACGTTATGCAGGTGTGAAAGATTTGCAGTTGCTAGCCTTGTAGCTACAGGAAAATTGTCAGGCACGGTGGTAGTGTGTTACACAGCGAAAAAACAGAAAGTGAAGTTTTACATGTGTTTTTTTTTTTTTCAATGCGGCATCGGCAAGAACTCCTGTGTCCTCAATCCTAGTGTATTCCTGGTGATCATGTCAGTCCCCATGTAATCTCCTAGTCATATTGGAGCTCAAGAAGTGCATCTTGCATTGACGTGTCATTGTAGGGAGGGGAACAACGCTACAGCCCTTACTTTTATAAGATTTTTAATTAAACTGTGAGCGGTGTGTCAATGGGTTCTCGGGACAGGGTTAACATCCTTTTAGATAAGGTATCAGATGCTGATAGCAGAGGTGGAGCCAGTGATTGAGCAGACACTTTCTGAATTGATTTTATTTAATGATCCATCTCTAACCTTATGTGTCCTCTTATCTGACCTCTCCCAGAAAGACAGCTGTTCTCTGTGATCCCTAGTTTTTCTACATCCAGATAAACGCAATTCTGATTTTGGCAATGATGCCTGGTATATTGAATTGTAAGTGCAATAACTATATCAATCAAAGCTTCTGTCTGCCAGTTAAGACCAGAAACTGGTCAGTCTGGGTGGACCAGGGAGGTGGATTGGGTTGTGGCTTTTTTATGCCTCTGTTTTATTTAATCTCCCTATTACAGTATTCTTTAGTTGCTTTGTCTGCCACCATTTTGGAAAAAGGCAAGGCACGAAAAACAGAGTTCAGTTTGCCCAAACCACACAACAGATCTTTAGCTTAATTAATGGTGGAAATACACACCCATCTTGTACTGAAAATAAAACTCATACCCACTGCCCTATCATCTCATTTGAGTGGTATCATTATGGCTGTTTTTCTGTTGTTATACGTTCTGGATCCACATTCTTAGGATAATGTATGAAAAAGAAGAAAGTCTTGTACTCCATTTATTTTAATTATTGTGGGTTATGAACAAATTCTGTAGACTATACATTTCTGAACCAATCCAGTTTTCCAAAACTACAGCCATAATATTTGGCTTGTTATGTAAATACATTATGTGTAGTCAAGACTAAAATAGTTGATTATACCCATCTATTGATATAGTCTTTGCAGTACTCTTGTATGATCTGTTCATCTACTGCAGACATTTGTGTAATGTTTAATTTTGACATTTTGTTTGCTCCTGAATGAGCTCATACTGTCACCCTTTGCGTGTAGTACTTTTAACATAGGCAGCATAAGCAGTTGGCAACATGACACCATGGGGTGGGGGGGGCACTGACAGCCCTCCCAGAGCTGCTGACAAAGCTGTGGAGATCCTTGCATCAAGGTTCTGTGGCACGGGGAGCAGCACTGCAAGCACTTGGTCGCTGAGTCTAGGAGGACAAATAGAGTGCACTGCTGCTGGGGGAGAGAGAGAGAGGGGGAGGGGTATGGAGTGAGAGTGTGAGAGAGGGAGAGGAAGGGGGGGATTTCATACTTTGCATGTTTTGTATATGTGTTGCTTTGGTAATACTGCTATGTTTGTCCTGCCAATAATGAAAAATTGAATTGAATTGGGAGAGGGAAAGAGAGAGGCAGTCTGCTCCATTCCTGACCTCCCTGGTGCAGCTCTGTAATTAACTGGCCTCCCGGGGTGAGGTCTCAGCAGAGGATCATGCTGCTGAAGTGGCGCATCACAGCCACTGACCTTTCAGCGTGCACAAAGAGAGGCAGAGATTACGGCAGAGCCATGTTCTGTGCCCTGTCTCCCATCCACACTTCACTGTGTAACACTTGCAGAATTATGGTTATTAATTACATTTTCATTGCACTTGTTCTCAACTTGGGTTGTTTGTAGTCATGCTTTATTTTGCTTAAACAATTGCTAAACAGAACAATACATTTTATTTAACACTGCTTTGATGTGGACCATGGTTTGAGAATGCATCAAATATATATTTTGAAGGGCCTCAGAATTTCAATATGATAACTATCGGAGTAATAATAGCTGATAATTATCTCATAATCAACCTCAACCTTTTTATTATGCTGGGTTAACAAACATCAATTCATGGGCAAGTAATTACAGTTTGAATTCATTTTGTGTCATTGTGTATCATTCCATTTCTTTATTTCACAATAGAAAATATAAATGCTGATATGGTTTTAACAATAAAACTCATTTACACATTTTAACTTGGGTCTGTGCATTAACTGTACATCCCTTTATAACACGCCAGATAGCCTCAAAAATGAACTGTAGTTTTGAGAAAACTACTTTTGGTACTTTTTTTTCATAAGCATTACATTGTCAGCTCTCCATAGATCAGATCAATATATATTGAATGTTAAGTATCCATTGAATACTATGGGGAACATAGAATGAAGTACATTCATCCATAACGTTAGATCTAACCAAATCTATGGAGTAAAATAGGGAATAAATGGTCAGTCAAAAGACTGTTGGTATTTATTATATAGATATTTCATTTCAAAATTGTAGTCAAATGAAGTAAATGGAAACATGTTAATTGCAATCATAAGTTTAAAGCAATAGATGTTAGCCTCCTTTATGTCAAGCAGATAAATCACTACAAATGTACAGTTAGTGTACTGTTAATGTTGGATTGTCCTCAGACTTAAAAGACCCTAAAAGCTATGGTAGGTAATTCAAAGGATGCATATAAAATGGTTTCTCTGTGATTTTAAAAGGGGTTGATTTAATTTAGAATCCCTACGGGACATGTCCTGAGTTTAAAAGAAGAGAAAAATTTGATCAAGAAGTTTGAGATATAAAATATTTGAATTTTTTTTTTATGCCCCATTCACAATACACACAGGCTAAATATGGTTGAGAGTTCCGTTTCTGCTCTTAATGTGATCAGTTCACACACAGTATGGTCACAAGCAGAGGGAGACATCCTGTGGGAGCTGTAGGAATCCTGCAGCGAGGAGAGGCCATTCAAACATAGGAATGTGATCAGGCAGTACATGAGTGTTACTGCAAGGGGGTGGGCAGTGCAGGATACATTTTTTTAAATGTGCGAGCAGGAGCAGGCAAGTAGTTTCTCAATATGGAAATCCAGTGATCTTCATTTTATGATCAACCTTCAAGTTTGCGTGTTGCAACAAGGCTATGAGTTGATCCATATTTTAATTGACAACTACATCTGAAGTACAATTTTGCAGTCACACTTATGCACCCATATAGATGTCACTCTTTGAACATTTGCCTTTCTTAGAGGAGGGAAGTCTCCCCTAGTCAGGATTTTAAAATCTTTTTCGTACGTTTGGAACAGTGATGAAGCCATTTGTGGTCTTTCTGTAACTACTTCATAGTGTTGCATTATAGAGTGTCATATGCAGATGAAATCACCACCCACTCAGAACTGAGTATTTACACAATCTATGGGAAGTAATTTGAATAAAATAATGCTACCCAAGTGGTACCTAATAAATTGCTATTAGCCAGGGATCCTGAGTAACACTTTACTGTTTTGAGGAAAAGGCTGCTGCGGCAGTCACTGTTTTTCCACAAATTTAAATGCATCCTTAGAATGGTAGGTGACAAAGCCAGCTGAGCGTTTCACAGTTTCCTCCTCTTGGTAGATTTTTAGCACATTTTATTGTTTCCACAGGAATGTGTCCTATGTGGGTACCTGTCTGTTTAACTTTGTCACGATTATGGTTTTAAAAATGCTGAGTAGTGTAGAAGCAAAGCTTTCACAAATGATCAAGACTGCATTGCATTGTGCAATGTCATAGCCCAGCATGACTCAAGATGGGCGGTTTTGGATCACCTCCTAAAGGAGAAAATAGAAAGCAATAATCACATACAGTGCTGTGAAAAAGTACATGTTCTCTGTCTGCTTTTCTGCATTTTTGCATATTTTTGCTACTGAATGTTATATCTTCAACAAAACCCTAATATTGGATTAAAGGGACCATGAGTAGACACATTACAAAGTTCTGATAGATGTTTGAATTATTTCTTATAGAAAGTGATAGTACACCCAATGCCCCCGTGTGGAGAAAGGAATTGTGTCCTTATGCTCAACAACTGGTTATGCCACCTTCAGCAACATTGACTACAAATGGTTTTTTCCAGACATCTTGGGGCCTATGTCACCTAGAATTTGCTGCTTTCACGTGTCTGACCATAGAAAATTGTTCCTGAACTTTTAAGGATCATGCAGTTACTTTTAGCAAAGTTGAGAGGAACATTTATCTTTTTTCTTTGAACAGTTTGATTACTCTGCCATAAATCTTGTTTTTGTCATGTCACTCTGATAGATGGCTAGATGATATCAGAATCTCTTAGTGACTGCTTCAAAAAAAAAAAGTCACAAGCAACAAGCCTAGTTACTTTTTCAGACCATCACGGAGAAAGTTCATGTTTAGATGTCCAGCGTGTTTGATGAATGATTCTGGTGCAACTGCTGCTGACCAAACGCAAATTTAAGTCGCTTGCCAGTCAGTAAATGTGGAGCAGCACACAAGCAGTTGCACCTTATGACATTAACCAGTGAAGTGTGGTTCTTTGGAGCTTCAGAGCCTTAGAAATTTCTCTGTAACCCATTCCACACTGATGTGCATCACCTTTTTTGTGGAGATCTTGTGGAATTTCCTCTGATCATGGCACGTCTAGACCCTGTGCTCTGAAGCTTGACACTGATAGGTAAGGGCCAAAGTAAGTCCTTGACCGGATCAGGCCTGACTGTTCTCTGAGGTATTCAGACAGCTGACCCTGTTCATCCTTTTAATTGGGTTGAGTTGACTGGGGGGAATAACCTTTTCACACTTAGGGGTTGCATTTTTGATTACCTTGTGCACCCAACAAACGACAGAACCACCAAACCTTGCTGTCATTATTCCTTTGAGACTCTCAACACAACTTCAACACACAGATAGACCAGGCCAAATTTAATGTGAAAATGTGCGAAAATGCTGGAGATCGGCAAGATATTTTAAGGTGCTTTATCTGACAAAAATATCCCTGCAGTTGAGCACCTACATTAAATCGATAAGCCAACAACCAATGAATATCAGTGTATAAAGAAAGCATACAATGAAAGTTTTGGCAACGCATAGTATAGGAAACATTATGCAGTGGGGAAGGTTTGATTCTAGGGTCTCACTGTTTATGTAGTGGACATTTCAGTCTGTTAATTACAGCTTCCTTTGCTTGTTGGGGGTCTCAATTCATTAACTCAGCATTAAGGTATCTGTAAATTTCCATTTCAGAAAGGAAAGGCTCTACTCCCTGTGTTCATTCTCACTCACATTCCAGTTGATGTTTCAGCATCCAGCATCCTTACTCTGAGACTTCCCTATTCAACATTCTTGCTCAGTCATTCAGGAAATGACAGTATAGCATCTGATCCCTCCTGCAAAAAATGCAAAGAAATTTGAGGAATAGTTTTATTTTGCAAGTATTGCTTAAGTCAAGTGAGTGATAATGATGAGGCCTGCTGTTCAGACCTCTTGCTCTGCATGACAAAGAAATGTCTTTTTTTTTTCAGGTGTTTCAAAATGCTTACTGTCCAACCCTGTTTGTAGGCCCAAGTTCTCATCATTCTTAGGGCATGGTTGAACCATAATTATAACATATTTTTCAGCTTCTAAGCCACCAGCTTGTTGCTCTGCAGACCATCTGGGCCCTGCTGCTTTTGCTGTAACAGATACTTACTTAGCAACTTTGGATTTATCAGTTTCTCTTGTCTCTGGTCTGGGTTGAGGCATCAGTTGGATGTCTGATCATCATGTCTGTTGTGTTGGAGACTGTGCCTTTAAAAGCAAAAAAAGTTGGCCATGTTGTGTTGCTTTGCCCTGAGAGCAAGCCAACCAGCAGGCTTTGTTTCACGTAAAGAGGAAACAAAATTTAGCTGAGCAAATGTATGATAAGGCCATGTGGTTTTGATAGGGAAATTGGAGGAGGGGGAGTGTGTACCAGTGCAGCCAAGTAGCCAGGATGCTAGTTTTATGACTTAACACTTGGTCTGAATATGTGCAATGTATTTATAGCTTGAAGCAGGACAAATGGTAATTGCACATTGTTCTGTGTTTCATTGACATACTTCCAGCAGCCCTATCTTACTTCAGTAACAGAAAACAAAAACAGCCTTTGCACACACCCACCATGCCCCACTGCCTTCTATTGTTTCTTGGCAAATTTACCTGGAACACAAATTTGATAGATACACATCCTGCATATGTTTCCGAAAAATTGCGGCTATACAGAGTGTTGGGACAGAGAGAGAGCGTGTGGGGGAGAGAGCGCAAGGGAGAGGGAAAGGGCCAAGTGAGAGGGACTTGGCCAAGTGGTGTCAGCCAGGATTATCAGATTAAGGCCTTGGGGTTGTCGGGCAGGCTGTTCTAGGTCTCAGCTCAAATCAGTGCTCACAAGCCCCATGAAGAAGAGCCTTCCATAGATTAAACTGTAGGAACTGCAGCCTTGGCCCATGCCACCAGCTGAAGGAAGTCTTTTACTCTGTCTGTAGTGATGGAGGGTTAAATCCTTTCTCTGTCACATGTGTCTAATCATGTAAATGAACACACGAAAGGATTATTCTTGTCAGAAATATTATGTTTTGTGGTATTTGTACTGACTGTCTCTATCAAGTATAGAGCCCAAACTCTGTCAACTGGTGGTGCTGGCTGGCTCTGTTAGGTGCTGCACGGCTCTGTTGTTTACAGTGTTCACACATGCAGGCAGGTACAGGATACATATCTCATACAATGTACAATTTTAGATTTAGGTTACCTGTAAATAAGTGTTTTTGTAGGCAGTCTGTCCAGTTGTGAAATGGTTTGAGTCAGTTTTCAACATGTAGGATTACATCTGTTCAAAGTAGTGGATGTTGAGTGTACACTCAGGGCCAGATTTGTGAAAGCCTTTAGCATATGTTCACATTTTTTCTTCACAAGCAATTTCAGTGACATGATTTGTGATTGGAGCAAACAAACTACTTCAACAAATCTCATGCTTTGTCTGTTTGCACCAGCAGAAAATTTTTGCATAAACTAAGTGCTTTAGTAAATCAGGCCCTTAATCTGTTAAACTATCATCTTTTAGCAATTTACTCAGAAGAATTAAAGGATCAATGTTCATTCATGGAAACACTGAATAGGTGTGTGTGATTTTACTCTTGTTTGACTTTCCTCAGCCTGAGAACATCTGGCACCTAGTTTTCTCCTCAGTTGTAATTTACCCCCATATTTCCTCTGTTCACATGTCCTGAAGTCTTGAAGAAGAGGATTCTGTTACACGGTTAAGTTACCAGCGCACCGTTGCTGAGCTGGGATGTGAGTAAGATAGGGTTGTAGGTTGGGCCCAAGGCTTCTATTGTGTCTGCATGTAAACCCAACCAGGAAACCAGTGGGATCTTTTGCATGTTATCAGTACAAATCAACCTTAGGACAAGTAATTCGATAGACTACTGAAAGGCTGTTGCAGTGTTGTATGTTGGAGTGAATGGTGGCCATGTTAAATTAACGCAACCTTACCTAATTACAAAATACACACCCACAGTGATGTTGTCAAAAAAGGAAGGTACTGTTGCACCAGGTAAACATGTCATCATTCCAGCCTATCCAAAGTGTAGAGATCATTTTCCGCTGGTTTGTGAGATGGTTATGTACATATATTTATTTGTTGGCAAACACGTAAAATCAAAACTGCAGCCCAAACGGCAACAATCACAATTCATTGAAAGTAATGACACGCTGTTTCATGTCTTCTGTACCATAGCATTGCCCTACATGTTAGTGTAGGATTGACAGCAGCTCTCCTTAAATTCAGTGATGTAATACATCCACACACTACACTGGTAATTTAATTCTACTGGTGTGGCTTCTGTAATTCTTTGTGCTTATGTAATGATTAACCTAAATAGTGTGAAACATATGAATGAAATCTGCAGCAATGAATGAAATCAGTGGCAGAGCATATAGTTTCACTTTGGAGCACTTTCTGATTCACATCATTTTCTTGATTTGAAATGGAATAATATTTACCTCCGTAAATGATTGGTGTTTCTGCTGACTCGCTGATTCATTTGATAGATTTTCCAGTTATGAACCAGTAGAATTTATGGCAGCCACTTTACCCCACCCACCTGATGATGTGTCCTATTGTCACTGTTTGCCCGGTGAGTGTTCACCATCCTGTGCTCATTGTGTATGTGCTCAGTAACTGAACTTAGTCACTCATCACTCAGTTTTGCCAGCTATATTTAATGACGCAGAATCTAAACGACAAAGAAAACAAGCTAATCAGGAAGGACGTTATTTCATTAATAAGCCAAATGGAATTTCATTGCCCAGGAAACTGCAACAAGTAAAATTTTAAGAACCTTACACCCCTGCTATCCATGACTATAATGTCATAATTTATCTGACTCAACCTTACCACAACTCCAGCTTTGAATCAAAATACATGTTGATGATACATATCTTGAAATATTTAAGTATATGTAAAAAAAAAAAAAAAAAAAAAAAGCCATTCAACATCAAAGCAGTGATTTTGGAAATGAGTTTTCCAATCTGTATATTCAATGATGTTGTTGTGGCACTGAGTGCTTGACCTCTCTAATTGCTGCTTGCACCTATATTTACATTCTTTTTTATGTCATGTAATGTCATAAAAAATGTAAAAAGAATTTTAATTCTCATACTTCTCACAATTTATTTTTTCATGCACTAGAAGCACATTATTTTTATGCGTAAGAAGCAAACTATCAATTCATTATCACTGCACAAGCATAAACAGTTTTTTTTAAGTAGATTATTTATTTGTCATACGTAAACAAAAGTGACTGAGGAGTACTAAAAAACAGAGGTAGAAGCGCCTTGTACTGATGGAGTGGGAGTGTTTGGTGCAGGAGTCACAATGCAGGTGAATTCGCTCTGTCAGATGCTGCACAGCTCTGTTTTCTTCGCACATATGACTCACACAAAGGGTGGTGACAGACAACCAGCAAGGACGACTGATTCACCTCTAACTCATGAGCCAATTTTCATCAGCTGTAGCTTCAGGAACAGTTAAGGAAAAGAAACTACTCTGTTGGATGTCATTGAATATTTGAACATACCCTAATTTCTGTGGGAGAGTGGTGCTCTTTTCTTTGGGGGGAGCCGAGCTGTCATAAAGTGAATGGTCCATTTCTTCAGATTGCAGCGAGCCACCGGAGGCTCCTTCGCTGAAGTTTGCCTGCACAGGCTGCTGGAGCAGGGTTCCGCTCTGGCTCTTCTTCAAGTAGACAGAGGACCGTCACAAGTGCTCATTACACTTGGAGCTCCGGCCCTCAGGATGACTGGCTGTTAAAACCTCATAATTCCTGAGTTTTCAACGCCCTCTGCCCACACACTGCTACATTTGTCTCACTTTTCCCCCTGCTGTCATTCCGCAGTCTGTCATCTCACCATTAATGTCAGTAAGTTCTACTAAACAGAAAAGACCTATAAAAGTAACATTTATAGCACCATTGGCTATCCTATTTATTGAAAATAAAATAGTTTTGTAGAGTTTTTTTTAAGAAGACAGTGATGAGTGGAGGATTTGATTGATACAGATTGAACTGTGTTTCACTCTTGCTTGGTTTTTCTGGATTGGAATGTTTTTTTATTGATGTCAGTAATTCAGCAAACACACACACATGCACACACACACATGTCTTGGTCAGAGCTGATAGCGTGTCATTTGGGGACCACCTTTAGGTTCTGCCACCTGACTCTTTGGCTGTGATAATTAGTTCCAGCCATCCTTGTTACCCTCCAAATGGGCACAGTGGACCTCTTCCAATCTGAGTGTACAAGAACTAAAAGGTCAACTTGTTCTTTCAATACTGAGTTTCAAGCATGCTTGCCTCCTGCTGTCAATCACTGTGCTCTCCAACACCGATCTTACTGTGCAGAATTTTCCACTGACAGAGCCATATTACCTGTTTCTCATTACATCCTGTGTTTAGAATTGCATTTAGAATAGGTCACAGCAGGGCAAAAATAAAGAGACTATACTGTGTCAAATAAACATTTAACAATTTAGGCTAAGTTATACAAGTTTGAATGATAAACAATTGTCCAATCGCAAAATGGCTGCCATGGTCAACCCCAAAGCACGACATGCTGGTGAAAGGGCAGACTTGTCGAATATGGCATCAGAATATTTTGTATCCTAATATAGGTTGTCATGGCTATGCTTGTGAAGAATGACCATTCTGTATTCCAACTTGCTATGGTGACTACCATTAACTGTGGATTCTGTATCCACCTTGTCTTTCCTAGCACCGTCCGATGGCATGTTAAGGGACGTGGCTGGGCGTGGAGGCGGAGCCAGCCGGGCCTGAAGCACGGAGTGGTGGAGGGGAGGAGGACGACTGGGGCCGCGAGAGAGAGACATGGGCCAGTGTGTCACCAAGTGCAAGAACCCATCGTCCTCGCTCGGCAGCAAGAGTGGAGACAAGGATCCTGGGAGTAAGTCCCATCACAAGAAGGGGGGAGGTGGAGGCTGCAAGGAGGAGCCGGGCCCGGTGTGTAGGAAGGCCCCCGGGGACCTGCTGGCCAACGGCACCAAGACGATGGAGGTGACAGCAGAGACGCCGGTGATCCCCACTCTTTCGGCAGACCCCCTCAAGGAGGACCTGGTGGCCAACAGTGAGGAGTTCTCCATAGTCCGCATCGAGGAGCTTTTTGATCATTACAAAGACGAGCATGACGATGCCATTCTGGAAGAGGGCATGGAGCGTTTCTGTAATGACCTGTGTGTGGACCCCGCTGAGTTCCGTGTGCTGCTGCTGGCCTGGAAGTTCCAGGCTGCCACCATGTGCAAGTTTACAAGGTGAGGAAGTGTGGGTGGGGCACAGAGTGGAGCACTGTAAAATTAGGGAGTGTGGGATAGGGTGCTGGGGAGTAGGGAAGAAATTGGCTGATTTCAGGGAGGAGACGGCGGTAAGAACTTGAACACTTTAAAGCTGTTGATACTGATTCCGTCTTGAATAGAATGCTTGTGTAACATTTGGAACGCATGGAAAAAGAGCAGTCTGGACCAGATTGTTTGAAATGATTTTAATCATTTCTGTGTCATGAATATGGGGTCTTGTTTGTGAGATTCCCATCTGTCATGTTGTCATTATGTTCTCTAGCTAGCTTGGTAGCTGATACCAAGCAAACTAATATATGCCAACTGTTCCTTCTGAAGTGTTTTCATTAAGAGAATTTGGTTAATGATCAGCCATTTTATGATTTAATAATTGTATTATATAAGCAGAACCACTGTCAGTAGCTAAACTGTTTGTTTTCAGTGATCATTCCATTAAAATGACATAACTGTTAACTAGTTATCTGCGGTGCCAGAGAATGTTGCCTGCACTGTATGTGAACTTCTCATCAAAATAATCAAAGCACACAACTATGCAGACTTGACCCCTTGGCAAGTAAAATATACAGCAAATTTGTCTGAAGGACTAGTACTTCAAAAATGTCCTGAGACCAAAGTATTTCCTGTAATCTACCATTTACTCCATTGAGGTTTTTTTTTTCCATGCAAATCAAGCTTCTGCTTTAAATTGGCAGCAAGTGTCCAGAAGTTTGTTTGTGAAAAGCATGGCTCATTATTTATTAGTGCTTCTTTAAGAATTAGGCAAAAGGAATTTCCTATTTCTGTTTCTAGTAGCATTTCTGTTTTTGAAACCCTGCTGCTTATTTTACTCACCAGTGTGTCCATCATATTTATGAGTTCCCCTTTCTTTGTCTATGTAAATGATGGTTAGGGTTTCTGGTATGCATTGAAGCATGACCTTTATTTCTTCTGTTTGCTGAGATCCAGGAAAAGCTAAAATGTGCAAGAACTGCACTAGATCTACCAATGGACAAACCACAGAGTTCTGCATTCACCTTTGGTGTAATCTGTGCGCAGTATAAGGTGCACAGGAAACTGACGCCATTTATACCCTCTGTGATACAGTTTTTAGATTGAGAGGTCCTTAAAGTGTTGCATTGTTTAAACAGGACTTGCATCATCGTCCTTTAATTCTTGCAATCAGCACGGAACCATGTGTGGCATTTGTGAAGCCTGGGGAAACAGCCGCGATCAAGGTGTAGCAGCAGGCTAGAGGAAAGGACAGGGATTGTTTGGTTCTCAGTAGGAGCCTATTCACAACAGTGGATGGATTTCGGCATTGTTCTCCCTAATCTCCCTGACACAGCTCACACACCCAGCCCCTTGCATGTCTCAGCTTACACAAGCTCCACTCACCTCTGCCGACTGACAGGGACGCGGCCCTGGAAGTGGGTCAGACACTCACGTTCTTCACGTGGTACAATCCATTAGGGGCAAGAGACTTCATCTTACTCGCCACATACATTTTTCAGGACAGAAATTTGTGCCTATTAATGCAATCAGCTATCAGAGACTATTGATTATTTTCACTTTGATGTGTTCCTTGGTGTGATTGAAATAGGAGAGGGACGAACTCTGAAATGGATTTTCATTCAGGCTTCGAGCCGGTATTTAAGGTCTAATCTTTATTTATTCTCACCTTCAAAGGTGGAGGAGACAGTGTCTGACCTCACCACTGTGTACCTGTCATTTAGAATGGCTGCCCTTTGATTAGTGAAATGGTTTGAAATATTTACACTCAATAAATCCACCCACTGGGAGGGATCTTTCACTCCTTGCCAGAGGCGTCCTGCTGTCCGTTGCCATGGCGAGAACAGTGCAATTAAATATACAGAGAGGGTTGACAAAATAATGGAAACACTGTACAGCACAGTATATGGATATTAACTAGTAAGGAGTTGTGTTTTCATTTGCCTTCAGAACAGCTTCAGTCCTCCTCAGTTTTTAACTGTTTCTAGTGGGATATTGGACCATTCTTAAAGAAGGAAAGCTTCGATTTATTCTTCCTCTGATGCTCTTGGAACCATTCTTTCTGTTTAGCAGTGTTTATGGGGATGTTATCATCTTAAAATATGGGAATATCTTGAGGAAATATTTGCACCATAGAGTGCACCTGGTCATTGGAAGGGCTTTGCATTTCTTTGTCAGTTCTATCATGCAAAGTTATAATCACACCCAGTCAATCCCACAAAATGGCTGCCCATTCCAGCCAGTCTTCCACAGTGTCCAACAGTTGGGAACAGGCAATGTGGGTCCTTTGGCTTATCCAAACATAAACCTGTCCAGATGCAGGGAAAAGAATAAAAAAGGAGACATCAGACAATATTACTTACTTCCATTGCTGAAGTCCAGGTTTTATGATCATCAGACAGAGGTATGCTGTGTTACACATTGGCCTTTGTTCCAAGTTTCAGTTTCTGAATTGCAGACCTACTATACATATCAGCTTTGAAGCTCTCATCATACATTTCTGTTCAGAGTCACAGAATTGTAGATTCAGTTCTGTGTTAACTTTTGACACCATCCCTGTCAGTGTGCTTCAACCACTGTTCCTCTTTCCTGATGCATTTTTTCCTTGTGTGGCATGTGCCATCATGTGTTTCTGATGCTCTTCCTCTTAATACATTGCATAATTTTGCTATTTTGTGACTGACACAGCCACAATTAGTGCACCATTTCTTTGACCTCTATTCATCTGTTAAAATTCTTTAACAGATGAAAATATTTTTTGAGAAACTCATAGTGAAGTGATGACTTTCAAACATATTTTATGGCAGAAACATATTATGATTAATCAGAAATTAATATGAAAAGGATATATAAACTCTTTTTAACTGTCATTTTCCTGTAAAATGTAACTGTAAAACTTCAAAATATTTTTATATGAATGTTTTTATGGAGTGTTTCCATTATCTACCTTAGGCATGGTCCTATGCCAACATTCTTTGGCTTGAACCATGTTTACTATGGATGTCATTTTTCATTACACACATTCACTGGCATTTTGTGTGGGTTCTCTCCCACATAATCATGAAAGCCTCCTCTTTAATTACCATGTTAAAATGTGCACTTGGTGATAAAATGTCTGTTGTGTGGCTCACTCTGTTTTTGACATTTAGCAAATCATGACCTAATAAAGGTTAGTATTAGGCCAAAGGTTTAGATAAAGATTGATATGATTTTATGGGACATATCTGAAGTAAGTATTTGAAGGACACTTTTGTGACTGTTTTTAAATGAAGTTGAACCCTATGATGAGCAATTGACAGTGTGGTGGGTTAGCATATGCTTCTTCATTGTGAGATTGGTTGAGTTTGTCTGTAGAACAGAGACTGCACTGGGGATCTGAGGACAAGGGTGAGGCTGCTGTGTGCCAGTGAAAGGGATGCTGCAGGGTCAGAATGGCAGTACTGGGGTGAATGTGGTGCCACTGTGGTGCTCCAGTTTTTTGTCTGGATTTCCATATTAGTTTAAGCTGTGTTTTATATTTTTGGGTTTTTGAGCAGTCACATTATTCTCATTTATCAAAATAGTTTTCATGTGAAATGTGGTTGAAAACAGGGAAGGTATTCACATCTCATCATTGAAAAACAAAAAGCAGCTGTAAACAAATACCCCTTTTCCACTGTAATCCTGGAACCAGGCTGAATCACAAAGTTTAGGTTTGGGGTGGTTTTCCATCTTTTCCATCACGATGAAGCTTTCCAGCTAAGGGTGTGCTGGATTTGGCATAAGTGAAAGCAAAGCTGTGAGCCTAAACAGAAGCCTAAAGATAAGTTGGTCTTGGAGTCAATGCAAAATACAAAGAAGACAAAGTCTGGGCAGTCATCCCAATCTGCAACCAGAGCTGAGACAACATGTTTTACAGCTGTAGACACAGGTAGAGCAGTGGAAAGGCAGTCTGTATCTGATCAGTCCACACTGGCTCCAGAATGTGCTAGCCTAGCCCCAGCACATCAGTGGAAATTGAGAAAGTGACCTCACACAATACCTATATGCGAATGGATGGCATCCACTATGAGGTCTCATAATTGTTTGTGAGTAGCTGTTTCATTTATCTCTGCTGTGAATGTTGGCTTGAAGGATCTTCACCACAGTGAGTCTTTAACAACAGGATGTGGTGACAGGCTTTGCAGGCATCTTTTTTTTTTTTTTCTTCCATTTTTGCTCTCTGAAGGTGGCATGCATCTGTTGCTGATCTAACTGCTGCAGCTTATCTGTTAAAGTAAGCAGTAGTTGTGTCTTAAGTTTCCTCATCTGTTTGGTATGTGTGTGGTATTGGCCTCATTGTCAGGGGAACACAGTGATATTTATGCACCAGTGTTGGCATCAAGTTGAAGTCGAACTGAAGATGACTTGTTCTGATGTCAAACAGCCTCTGTACTGCTGTTGTAACCATGAGAAATATGTCCACCCACAGTATAGCAATGAGTAAATATGTGAGAGGTTGTTCCTGAAAGCCCTGCTGTCTTTCTCCTTTCGCCTTGCTACAGGAAGGAGTTTGTGGAGGGCTGCAAGGCCATCAAGGCAGACAGTCTGGAAGGCATCTGCTCACGTTTCCCCTGCATGCTGCTGGAGGCCCAGGCGGAGGACAAGTTCAAGGACCTGTACCGCTTCACCTTCCAGTTCGGGCTGGACTCGGAGGAGGGCCAGCGGTCGCTGCACAGGGACATCGCCATCGCGCTGTGGCGCCTGGTCTTCACCCAGGACACGCCTGCCATCCTGGAGTGCTGGCTGGACTTCCTGACAGAGAACCCATCTGGAGTGAAGGGCATCTCGCGGGACACGTGGAACATGTTCCTTAATTTCACTCAGGTGATCGGGCCCGACCTCAGCAACTACAGCGAGGATGAGGCCTGGCCCAGCCTCTTCGACACCTTTGTGGAGTGGGAGGTGGAGCGCAGGAAAAAGGAGGAGGAGAGGAGGTGCACCCAGCTCCCCAGCGCAGAGACAGAAGAGAGTGGTGGCAGTCACCAGAAAGGAGTGGCTACTGACTGAGGAACTGGGGGTGTCAATGGAGGACTCACAATAAGTAGATTCTCCATCTGTGAATCATTGGGTGAAAATCAATATTGTTATTGTTACCATTATTATTGGGGTTTTGTGTTTTTCTTTCTTTTTTAAAGAAGGGGTTGAGATGGTTATGTTTTTGTGTAAGTGTGTGCGCAAGTGTGTGAGAGTGTGTGTATGATGGGGGTAATTTCTCCAGCACCCTATTTGCCTTGTTTTATGAAAGGGCTCCAAAAATACTGTATTATGTTTATAGGCACTTTTATTTAAATTATTGGGTTTTTAAAAGTTTTGTTTTGGCAATCAGACATGCAGTAGCTTTTTGAAATGTAATGATCCAACAGCCCCAACCCCCTACTAATTTCAGTCACAGTCTCCATTTCAGTTTCCTGGTCATTTTTGTGGCAATACTCAAGGGAACAAGATCACCACATTTCTCCATTTCTACACACAGCCACTTCCTGCTCTCTTTTCACATGATTTTACTTCATGATTTTATCTCTTTGAGCTAAGTTGAGTTTTGGTATGATGGGTTTGCAGTAGTATCACTATTTTTTTAACAGAAGGAGCCATTGCAGATGTAATACATTTTGCATCAGAAGCAATTAAGTTCATTTACCTGTATTCCTGCTTAATATAAAATGCAGTGATTCACCACAGTGTTAATCATGTAATGACGTTCTTTGAATAACTGAAAGTGGACCATGAAATTATTTTATTATTTATAGATATTCACTTATTTATTTCCCTACCGTTTGTTGTTTATACAAGCTTAGACAAACTGGTGGGACATTGTTGCATTCACACCAGAGGTACAACATATGTCACCTGAAGTTATTTTCCCACTACAGCAATGGTCAATGGCCTCCTTTTACATCAAACTGACTCTGAACGAATATGGGAATGATACTCATAGAAGTTGACCCTATAAAATGGGAAAAGGCCTTTTCACCAGCTGGAAGGTGTCCGATTCTCATTTCACCCACATCCTTAATTACCTGATTGAATTTATTTGTAATCAAATTGGGTAGGTCTACCCCGTGCTCTTCAGAGGGTGAGATACAAGAGTTCTGTTAGATACACTGTATTGTAATTCTCTGGTACTTGCCAGAGTCCTGCATCTCAGGCTTGCAGACAGAATGTGCTATATTCAAATGCTGTTTCCACCTGCACCTGAGCTCCATGGGTGGATGTTTCCACTTACTCCAATCCACATCACAATGTGGCCTAAAGAGGACCTGGCCTGGGTAATTTGCCTTTCCAAGGTTAGATGTGGCCAAAGTGTTCAGGATGGAAGTAGGCTTGAAAAAGATTAGTTAGCTTGCTGTAAGCCTTTTAAGATGACTCTACAGAACTTTGCCAGTAGTCAAATTTATCTCAAAATGTTGTCCCCTATAAACGCCTTTGTTTTCCAAGTAAAATGTCACTCCTGTTAATTCTTGATTTAATAAAAACAATATGTTTTAGAAAGCCTTTCTGTTTATTTTACTGAATTTTAAAACAATGTGGTTATATGCACATGCAGTGCTTTCGTTTGCCTTGTTTTTTGTTATTACAGAAGGTCTGGTCTCTGACATTTTATCTCATGTTTCATTGAAGGAGTACATCTATTTGGAGAATTTTTGGAATTTACCAGAAACATTAAATTGAACTTAAGCTGTAAGAATACATAAAATGTTTAGTGAAATTAAAACAAGTACATTTTCCTTACAAAGTTCATTTGTAAATATTTGGTACATTTTAGCAACATACTCCTTTTGGTTGTATGTGCTGACAACGCAAAACACGTGATGGTTGGTTTTCTTTTTGTCAGGAACTTGTTAAACAATGCATTCCTTTTTAACCATGTGAAGAGGAGGCAAAATCTAGGTACGGTTAAGCTGTTAACATAATATATTAACTACTCTGACCTCTAATGGCAGGTTGTGGAATTACATACTTGAAGAACAGACTGACAAAGCAAAACAATGTATTCTCCATTTTACTTACAAAAATCTATTTGATACAAATGGAATGTTTTGATACCGATGGAATCTCAAAAATCTTTTTTCATAACCTGTCAACAAAATGTTCTTCTGTAGAATTAAATTAATTTTGACTGAAAAGGTAAACACATATAGCCACTGCATATTTTATTAATAGTGATTCAATTTGAATCTGATGGGCACATTCTCGGTATGGCAGGAAAGGCCGTGGTGCTTTAAGATCATCAACCTTCGGCGATCAGCATCACTGCTGCCATGAATGTCCCTGAGCGAGTTTGTTCACAGAAAGATGCTGAAGCGCAGGACTAGGAGGGGCGTGTCCAGGGCTTTCTGGAGCTTTTGCTATTGGCTAGGACTCTCCTGGTAACCAGCACAAACTGTATCAACACACCGAGGACACACGAGTATTTTTGAACATTTCTGAATAACGAGAAAGAACGCAGTGAAAGAGATGACATGGACTGTAAGTTAACGTTAACTCTTTCAAGTCGGAAGCCCTTATATTGACACAGATAGTGTTACTATGCCATGAATGAAAGGAATTATTTTGGCAGTTTCTCAGATGCTAGGTAATGTTAGTTAGCCATACTACCAGCTAGTGATAGCCATAACCAGTTGCATTAACGTCAGCTAGCATCAGCTATCTTTTTGAACTTGATCTTGTTTTTTCAATATTGCGGATAACGTTACCGTTACCTGACTCATTGTCCTTTATGTCTTTTGCCAAACACGTTTGAAATTTTAGTAACAACTTATTGGCGGTTGATACTTTGTGTAGCTACGGCTAACAGCAAAGCACCGAAAGTTAGGCCTTTATTGTAGCCGCGGTGTGGACTTTCCTGCAAATGCGGCAAAAAACGTGCCTCAGCGGGTGGGGCCAGCCTCCAAAACTGCATGCACAGCTGCTGTCTGGCCGTTTACCATAGCTGGCTGAGGTTAGCTAGAATACCGCAGCTTTTATTTAATTTGTGTTTTACCTCATTTAGATGTATTCTGAGAAAATATCTGGTTAAAAAGTTCCATAAGTAACGTTAGCTATAGAAATACATTTGAGTATCTATGTTTTGCTTCTTAGATGTGGGTTTGTTTATGTGGCTATCTAGCTAATGCTATTTTGAGGTTTGCTGTTTTCAGCACGGGTTAAATGAGTCTTTGCCTACTGCATCACTTGCAAAACAGGGGGATCCGACAAGCACTGCTCTAGAACCACGGAAAAAGAGGTAGGCCAAATAACGGTGCCATTGCATTTCTGTTTATGCCTGATTAACTGAAGTCGGCTTTTTTAATCAAAACATTAAGCAACAATTTGATGGAATCAAATGAACTGTCAAAGTATTAAAATCGTTGGTTAGTGAGTCGACTGTTGGTTAACTTGGGCAATATTTTTGTTAACTTACCTGGCTTCTTTAGGGACAGGTTTAAAATGTTTTCACATTACTAAAAATAACCACAGCAATACTCCAAAAGGCATGTTGGAATTTATTTACCTGAAAGGTGCTGCTGTTTTCATGTTATGGTCAGAACATTCATTTGAAAACAGTGAACAAACTACAGCAATGTAACATTTTTTGATGTAATACATAAATACATACAACAGCACAGCCGACCCAAGCAAGACGTAGCTCATATGATTGCTTCACTGTGACTGCATTATTCCTGAATCTTTTCCTATCTCTGTTTCTGTTGTGTCGGATGAATAGAACCTCCATCACTCTCTTTTCTGCTTTCCGCTGCCCTCATCCTTGTCTGTCTCTTGCAGATGCTGTAGTTGGCTTTCAGACACTGTGTAAGAGGGCCCTTGATTTTGTCTGTCTTTCTGCATGCATTTGTCATGACTTTGGGCTCTGAAGTAGAAACAAATCACAGCTTTTAGTGTCATCAGCATGCTTGGTGAATAAGATTGTTAAAATTGTACAACTCAGGTCCTGAATGCAGTTGACCTAATTCTTCTAAGTTCTTAGAGCTTGTACACTTCCCCCCACCCCTAAAAAAGACATTTTTCATAAAAGAAACTTGTCTTTGCATCTGTAACTCTTGCAGGTGGAGCACATTTACTGCAGTGGCAACTTACATATTTCAACACCAGCCACTCTTTATAAAAGTAGTTTTCTGTTGTAGCCAAACGTTTGTTTTTTTTTTTTTTTTTTAATCTTTAGGAGTGAACAAGTGATAGGTCTCTGAATGTGGAATCTTCTTTGTGTTGGTGGGCGTTTTCAAAAAGTGCATTGTACCACTCCTTTAAAAAACAGCAATGTAGGCTAGTTGCTTTTTATAGTGCTGCTCATTCTTCTAGCTCAGCATTTTATATTATAGCTCTGCACCTGAAACTCTTCTATTCCTTTGTCTTAAGAAAACAACAAAATCTCCACAGACCTATTTCTTTTCCTTGTCTGGCATAAAAAAAGCATTAGTATAAAAGTATGACGTTTCATTTGGCTTTGTTCATGAATGATGGTCTCTCTTCACACCTACCATCTTATTTCATTTTATGGGTATGCATGTGAGGGCAGTTGCTGCAAATACAGAATTGAGTTTGTCTGACTGCTGCATGATGTTTTTGAAGGAGTGTCACGGGAGCCCGGGCAGAAAGCATTTGCCTGCAGATATTGAGGAGAGACTCGATGAATATTTAATCGCCCTTCAACAGAAAAACAGGTTAGGTGTGACTGTTGGGTTTTTTGCAAGCATCTCAAGTTACTGATGGAGACACCTGTCAGTCAATAAGTAAAATTCACAACCTGTGATTAGCATCGGTAATCTGAGTGGCACAGCATCCACTGAGAAGTTTAAAAATGTGACTGCTGAAATCATGCTACTTTGAATTGATCATAGGTCAGAATATGTCTCTTGCATCCTTTAAGAAACCCTTACACATACATAGAGTGGATGATTTTGCATTTCTATAGCGGTTTTTGACACCTGATTTTTACAGATATGTATTTCTGTGCTTATACTGAAACAGTTTTTGTAGAACATACAAATTAATATTTGCACTGCTTGCCATGTGGAGTGTGTGTCTTATGACTAAGCTGATATATGCCTACTCATCTCGGTCAGGATCTTGAAACGACTGAAAACTAAAGACACCAAAGAGATAGAGCTGGAGCGCCTGGAGCAGGGCTTTTCCATCTATGTGAATGGGGCCAACAGGCAGCCTCAGAGACGGGGGCCCAAGGTGCTCACCTCGCCTCCACCTATAGCGCGGGCCCCATACTCAGCTGGTGAGCAGAATGTAAACCTCCGTTTGTGCTTCCCCTTTGACTTTTGCCCCCCCAATTGTCTCCTGCTCTCTGCCTTTCTCAGAAGGCCCTGCTCACAGGCAGAAGCTTGGTCACAGATTGCGCGTCTGTTCTCTTGGCGAGCTCCCCAGTTAAGAACATATTCAGGCCAAATAAATAAATGATGGTGGCTCAGTAGTGCTGCTGATAGAAATGATTTGGTGAGCCTCTGCCAGTGTCTGAGTTTGCTTACACCCAGCAGTCTTGAATGGATGTCCGTAAATGGGAGGACTGCGCATGTGTGTGATTTGTGCATTGCCTAACCCCCAGATGCTTCTAGAAGATGCGCTTTGCTAGCAGAAGACCAGCAAGATCCACAGGAGGCGCATAAAGAGAGGAGTCAGACTGCCCCAGGGAAAGTGCAGAGGAAAGAATGGGTTCAGGTACACTCTAAAGCCTCTAACCTCATGTAGCATAAAAAGGAATTGCACATAAGGAACGTGCTTTATGTACGCTCAGGTAATCACAAGACTGCATACAGCACTGTGGAAGATCTTTATTCATGCTGTGGGAGCCTGGTCTTGGGAATAGAGGGTAGTCTGCAAGCTCAGTCGTGTGGAATGCCAGAACTTTTTAAAGCTTTTCATTAATAAATGATGCCAATCCCTACAATAGCTGCAGAGGCTGGGGTGGGATTAAACCAGACTTTTTACCTGACAGTCTGCAAAAGGAGGAGTTAAAGAGGAAATTGGATATTCTCATCTTATTTTTGGTATTTCTTCCCTTCTGTGTGTTATTTGGAAGAAAGGAGTGTGTAGGAAACCCTCCCAGGAGCACTTTTAAGGAGAGAGGGGTAGTGGTTTTGGCTGACCATGTTGACCCTGTTCTGTATGCTCCTTCCTCTCTTTGCAGAGCTCGGTCCATATTAAATCGGAGAAGGGACCTGCCCTGCGGATTCACCCGGAGCACCTATACTCGGAGGACTTTGAGCCCTATGAGAGCGTGAGAATGGAGGTAGGGGGTGCCTGCAGTTGCCGGGCCCCAGGGCTGTGCTGCTGGGATGTGTGTGTAAGCAGGCGTCTCCCTGTGTGTCCTCCCTCTCAGCAGTCCGGCGCTCAGTCCCCTCACAGGGACGCCCGCTTGGGCTCCAAGGCCCTCTGTGGCAGAACGGAGAGTAGGGGCAGCCCCTGTGACGCAGAGCACAGCGAGCGAGTCCTCCTCAACATGGATGAGGTCAAGGTCAGCGACGCCACGGCCAACACCACAACCGCATGATTGTGTAACATTGCTGAGACCCAGGCCTGACAGGGGGCCTGTTTCTGTGTCTGCAGGTGCTGCGACAGAGTCTGGAGGTGAGTGTGAACGTGAGGCGGAGCAGCCGGGACTCTGCAGGGGAGGAGTCTGAGGAGGAGTGGGTGGAGGAGCAGATTGAGAGGGAGGAGAGCACAGAGAGCCTGGAGGAGCTTGGTATTCCCTCCAAATCCCCCGCTCCCAACCTGCAACCCAGAAGCACGACGAGCCGACACCTTGATCCTGCAGACCTCATAGTTCTGGACTTCGGCCCCTCGCCAGCTGGTAACCCTAGTTAGTCTGCTGTCAGGGAATTTTTTTCAAACTTAATTTCCCCAACAGATTCAGGAGGAAGCAGCAACACTCATGATTTCTCATTTGACAACAAGGCTTTACTATTTTTCACACAGCCAAAGCATATTGTTTAGTCAGTTTATGTTCAGTTCACAAACCTGCAGATGCCTAACAGGTACCTTCCAAGGGTTTTTGCTGGAGTGCAGTGTGGACCTCAGGCCATAGAAGCTCCAAAAGACTTGTATTCCCAGCCACACACAGCTGCAAGGTGCACCATGTGCATGCAGCTTGAGCTCCATTCGCCATAACCCCCACTACTGCCATTCTGTAATCCAATGATTCAGAGGAAATTAGTGAATGATGGATCCAATGTGCTTCTAACTAAATGAATGCCTCTGTGCTGTGGTTATGTCTCCTCTGCAGGTGGAAGGAAAGAGCGTTCGCTTTCAGCAAAGAGGAAAGACAACATGGAGGTGTACATTCCCACCAAACCAGTCATGGTGAAAAACAACCCCCTCGACTGCCCTTCCTCTGCACAGGGCAAAGATACACCAAGTAAGCACAGTCCTTGAGTATTGTAGGTAGCTCCAAATCCATAGGAAACTGATGGCAATGTGAATTATAAATATGTGAGAATTATCTGTGAATTAGTCAGTGTCATATTCATCACAGCTAAATATGTTTAGTAAGGAAGAAAATACAGTTTTGAGCT
Source organism: Albula goreensis (assembly GCA_022829145.1). Lineage (NCBI taxonomy): Eukaryota > Metazoa > Chordata > Actinopteri > Albuliformes > Albulidae > Albula > Albula goreensis. Next base: position 10,611,858 of record CM040748.1, read on the forward strand.
TTCTATCTTCATTCCGCCAGGGTCCTGGAGTCGTATGGAGCGCCCCTTGTCTACAGCTCGGAAGCCATCGCTGGAGGAGCGAGATCCTGAGGAAGCTGCCAGTCAAGTTTTCCAAGCCTTGCAGAGAGAGAACACTCCCTTGCAGGCACTAGTCCGATCCCCCAGGCACAGACTGGTAAGTAATGAGCATAACCCTCACGTAACTTTAACTGCAGGTTAAACCATAGTTTTCAAAATCCACAATTGTGTTTGTCCATGTAATTTACCATGTTACATTTTAAAATCAATCTCAGGTGGTGTAATTTACTGTGGTCTTCACACCTCTGTGATTAGTTTATTGCAATGATCGGTATACCGATGTATATTGGTATTAGTGGGCCTATTTTGTGAAAACCATGCATGTCTGATTCACACCCTCCTTCCTGACTGGTCTGTTCCAGTCTGGTCAAACAGTGTGGATCAGTCCTCACAGCTCTCTCTTCGTATCATTGTACCACAGGTCAGAGGCCATATAAGTAATGGCTCTGAAGCCTTTGAGGAGAGTGGAGTGACCAAGGCCATGCAGAGAATAACACTGATGGAGCCAAGGTACAGCCAGGATCAACCTACCAGCGCCTCTCTTTCACCTTACTCTTTCCCCACAGGGATTCACTCTTCTATTGAAATTACCAGTAGATGTTTTTCCTTTGTCATTCCTCAGTGTGTCATTCTGAATTCTGATTTTATTCCTTTATTCCTTTGATGGCCTTTTTGCATACAGTGCAGCAGACATTTGCAATGAGTCACTTTTCTGCAGTGTCTGAGTAATTTGCTTGTACACTTTTGTCTCTTTTCTGAGAAGTGAATGTATTTATGTTACCTTTTTTAAATAAGTCATGTTCCCTCCTGTCCCAGTCAACAGAAGAAACTTCTGAAAGCACTGGAAAAAATTGAGGCTGACACTATGGTGGATTTCCCTCAGATGTCAAAGACCAGCTGTGGAAAACCAGCAGTGAGTGTATTTTATATGCATACTGGAAGCATAGTCAGTGAATCAAGAGGTAATGTATCCACAAACTGTGAAAATACGTAGAGCTGAATTTTAGTGAAGGTCCCCAGAGCCTGGATTTCCATAAGAAGTTGCAAGAAGCAGATCCTCAGTGAAAGTTCTGTGCATCAGACAAAGTATAAAGCCTATCCATGATGAACTTCGCTGTACTGTTGCACCTAACTGTTTCTCAGTTTATCTAGCCAATTGTCTCAGGAAAACAATAAGCAGTAAGGTTGATGTTTATTCACAGTGATGTAAGTGTGGGAACTGAGAAGTTTCAGAGCTTACATTTCCTCTCTTATTGCCAGACAAGCAGTGAAGTGAAAATTTGGTTGACTGGAAGCTTCTGAATAATTTTTCCATTCGCCACAGAGCCATTTTATGGGTAGTGTAGGCAAGGATATGGAGAAGAATGACATTTATGTTATCTCCACAGAAGGCACGAGCATCTGCAGAGGTGACTGCCACTCTCTACGTCACCATGGAGATTCTGTCCAACTGGGGGGACAGCAGACAGGTGGGGCTGACCGAGATGCAGTTCTTCTGCCTGAGCAATCGCAAACTGTACGTTTCGCCCCACGACTTGGACATCAGGAACGCTGACCATCCTGGAAATCTGGGAGCACTGGTCAATGGGAAAGCCAAAGTAAGTGTGTCCTCAGACATGGACCTTCTCCTTATGTTCTGTTCCTTCAATCTTATGGAGAAGAAAAGAGACAAAAGAGAAAAAATACTCAAATACAGAACTGAGTGTGATTGGAGAGTGCAGTTGGTTTGCTCAGCAGCAGCAATTCAGGAGTACAAGCCCCTGCTGTTTGTGTGTGTTTGTTTTTCTTCTGCTGTTATGAATCACCCGGGGTGAATCTAACTAATTGGCCCCTTCTGTCTGTCAAAAACCCAAAATAGACTGTGGTTACTTCACAGTAATGTGGTTGGAGTGCTACTGATTCGATTGCACATAGTTAGGCCTAGGCCTTTCGGTTGTCATTTGTCAGCCAGGGCCAGGCCCCAAATCAAAACCTATCAACAGTTCAATCTGTTTTTGCACTTGTTTAATGCTGTGCTCTTTTCTTCTTATTGGAACTGAAAGACCACGAAAGAGCGGCACATGTGGACGTGCCCATTCCACCCGCCCGTCCAGCTCTATTTCATCATCCGCAACCCAGAGCGCTCACCGCACTTTGGCATCTCCAGGATTAAGATCTGGAACTACAACAAGAGCCTCAATGTAAGATCTGTGCGCATCCCTGCCAGCAGAAAGCAGGGTCTGATTTCATTGGACTATTAGAGCGGAAATGTTCGTAGTGATACGAGCCAGGCCACCCTGTTGGGTTAATTGGAATATTGGGTTATGCATTTACAGAAGTAATAAAGAATAAGTATAGATTGCATTTATACAGGGCGTTTTGTGGATTTCAGAGCAGTTAATGGTGAAGGGAGAGGAAAACTCAACTTTAACCAGTCTGTAGCACCAACCTGTTTAATGCAAAAGGGCAGGTTTGTGCCAGAACACTTACCACACGTGAGCTGAAGTTATGCCTGGAGGGGTAATTACATGGTCAGATTCGGAAAGTCATGGTGGACATGTGGCTAGGATTCTTTTCGATAGAATGTGAAGTGATTAAAGTTGGTCTGGGTCTTGGTTTAACATTACAGTGATGCATCTGTGTGTCCTGTATGTTCTGAGAATCTTGATTTTATTAGAGATGATGTTAGCTACATAAGAAAAGTTTTATTCAAATAATTTATGCTATGTATGTTCTGTATATAAAATTGTCTGGTAATGATGCCCACTATGCATTAAAGTATTGAATATTCTTTGGCCTTTTGAAAACTTGTAGTTTCTGAAAATTTGTCTTGATGACAAAGCCCTGTGACTAAAACAGCCAGTTCATTGATTGAATTGAGAAAATGCAAAACCAGTTTTTAAGAATTCTAAGTTCAGACTTAAACCTGGCATCCCTAAGTGTGACTTGGCTGTCAGTTCAGTCTAGATAATATTCAGTACACACAAGAGACCTGATGGATGCCAACAAATATTTTTTACCTTACAATTTTTTTCTTCCTTCATTTATCTTTAATTGGTGAAAGACATTATTCAATGTAGTGAGGAACTCTTTACAAAGTGAAGGTGTTGGTGAGTTGAGGACAGGGAGCTGGGAGAAGGTGTTTTTCTGCACAGCACAATGTGCTTTAAGTGCTGCCAGTGGCCACCCTGCTGAATGTGGAACAGAGGGAGATTAGGGCTGGGGGATTAGAGGTGGATCACAGTGGCCTCATCCTCTTGTGGTTTCCATACTCGTTGCTCACAGCTACCGGGAGTCAGAGAACTGTCGTTGTCCTGCTTGTCGGGACGATTTGCTGGGACGTGGGGTGGAAGTGGCAGCCAGCATTACTGGTGTAGAGAATCCCAGCTCTCTGTGTGTGTGCACGGTAAGTGGCAGCAGGTGGCGGAAGATTGCGGGTCCCAGTGGGTAGGACAGGGTTTGTGCTCGCCATGTGCCGTGAGGCGCACAACAATGGAATGGCTGCCAGCAGGCTGTCAGGCAGGAGTGCTCAGCTCGCTAGTCTCGTATGAGAGTGACGTGCCTGCAATGAGCAAACAAGGCTCGGAGCAAACTGTCCATGTCGGCCTTCATGTTTGCTTTTTCCGCTGCTCTGCGATGATTTATCCACATTAGGGCATAAAGGTTTGGTTTGATTGAATCTTTATGTTGATCTTTTGTTTATCTTAATCTTTGTGTTGACTATGTTGACAGAAATATAGAATTTCTCTGTGTTTATTTTGAAGAGAGTGGTGAAATCACTGCATTGTCTCTTTAAGGATCTGGATATTGGTGCCCGACATGTGAGGCTGTATCTCAACAGCACCTTAGTGTTTGAAGGCGAGCTGGAGAAGGGCTGTGGCAACCAGGTGTTTGATTACAGCACCACCATCGACCTGAAAGCGCTGGCCCAGGAGTGCGTCTCCCCCAGCCCCGTCTCCTCAGGCCACAGCCTGGGTGCTGGCGAGGACCCCTCATCCGACCATGACAGCGGGAGCCAGGAGAGCAGCGGCAGCAGCCACACCCAGACAGAGGAAATGAGCGAAGGACGGACTGAACTTCAGGAGGATTCCCCCTTGACACCCGGCACGTCACCTTCTCCGATTGGGAGGACCTCCCCGGACCAAGAGCTCCCACTGAAGGAGCAGCTGGACCGGGTCACGGGCCGGGCAGTCACCTCCCAGCCTCTCTCCAAAACTCCACCCTGGCTGCAGCCCACGAGCAGAGGGGGTCAGGACACCGCCGATGTGGAGAAGGAGAGGCCATCCTGGCTGTCCTCGGACCAGCACCCGGAACTCAAACCCTCAGCGCTGCCCGAGCTGGCTGGGAACCTGAGCAAGTCCGGCAGGGGGTCTGCGTTGTGGGGAGAGAAGGCGCAGAACGGGGAGCCGGGCCGTCCCCCGAGACGTCTGAGCAGCGACTCGCTGGACATCGGTGACCTGCTGGAGGACTTCTGTGTGAAAGGGGACCGGCCTATCAGCGGCAGGAGGAGTGTCCAGAGAAACAGCCAGCCTGAGCCCAGCAGCGAGAGAACCATGGCCCCGCCCAGCAGAGGTACCCCACACACTGCGTTTATCTGCGTTTAATGATTTTTAAATCAATTGAACTTATCACACAACGTGGTAGTCATTGACAGTTATGGTCATTGTGGGAATAGAACCACAAAAGGGCTAACCAATGCTGCCATCCATTTCCCCCCCCAAAAAAACGTATCAAGGAAATTAAAAAAGGAATCACACTCTTAAATGTCAGTGTGGACCTCCAGTCTTACTAATACTCAGACACCTGCTTGCACCACTCTTCAGTTGTCACAAAATTGGATGTTCTCAGTCAAAAAAATTATGGATAACTTTTATTCCTTTTCAACCTAGCTGTCTGAAAGTTGTCTTGTGTTTTGTTTTTTCAGTACTAAGTGGTAAATTACAGTATTCCTGTTTGAAATGGCATTTGTGCTTGTGTGGGATCAGGGCACACTGTACCTGAGAGAGAGCAGTCTCTTGAGTGCGGTTGTTATGTACACAAGAGTGCTGGTGTGGTAAGCTGTTGTGCAAATGAGCAAGTATGCTCGTTCTGCGAGGCTGTGATCGTTTGCTCTCATTGATCATTGCTGTTTGCTTTAAGGAGGCTGATATTCACAACTGTCAGTACTGAACTGATTTTTGCCATTTAATGGGAAGTGACTGAGAGGGAATTATACTCAAAGTACAGAAATATTGGAATTATTATTTTGTCTTTTTTTTCCCCCATTGTTTGGGCTTGTATGATCAGTAGACTTAATAAAATCATGGTAACAATTCTGTTGCTTGTGTTCAGTTGATTGGCTTCTAGGCAACAGAATCTAAATCAACAAATTGCAGAAAATCTTATGGACACCATGACAACCTTGCAGTCAATTTAAATAAGATTTCTTTTGAAGACAATACTCTCAAATAGAAAATATGAGTTGAAAACAAATATAATTGTACAAAAATAATTGTAGCTATCTGACTGTAATTACTAGCTGTTTATCCTTAGCTTTAAAAGTACTTCTGTGCAAATGTAGTCGATGAATCCAGCTTCCTTTAAGCCAGTCTAATGAATGCATATTCCATGCTGTGCGACTGTAATTACAGCAAGGACAGACTTCTGTGCCACCATGTCTACGGCTGTTGGAATATGTTCATGTAAAGGCAAGAATACAATAAAAGAGCATAGCCGATTAAATTTGACTGCATTCTATTTGACACTTGAAAACTAAAGTAAATGTATTCAATAAATGTGTAATGAGGAATTAAACAGAATACATTGTATTCTTCTAGGTATGGATTGGATTTGTTTCACTTTACAAAAATGATCTGTACTGTATACAACATGTAATTTGTTGGCCAAAAAGGAAAAGAATGCCTCTATTTGAATCACTTATTCTCTATACTAAAGGGGATGTGCATATCATAACATGTCTCAACATTCATAATGGGAAATTGTGCATAATGAATATTCTGCTAAATATTTGATTGTTGAAATTTTGTTATTAGTTTTTATTATTATTATTATTAGTTATTTGCTCTCCAGAAATGAGATTGTTGTGCTTGCAAACTGTCATTATTGCACAAACTCTTCAGTTCACTGATCCCACTTAATCTTCTGACAACAGACTGTCGGCCTATTAGTGGTGAATTTGCAGAAATGCATCCTCCAGAACAATAAATCTTCTATGCCACGTGTCAAGAGCAGCTGCAACAGACTGAATTAACAAGGAGATTAATGTCCTAGTATGTTTAATGGTCTGCCACCTGGAATTTAAATGCTTTCCACTAACTCAACTCTGTATGCTGTTACTGTGAACTGGTCAGGAGGCAAACTGTTAATCTCCTTCTAATTATCCATGATCTTTGTAAATCTTAATTGGTTAAAATGCTTAATGCTGAAAGGTACTGAATCTGTAACAGAAGAGCAAATGTATATAAGACTACTGAGATAAAGTAGTGATCTTGACTGTCTCCACAGAGGAGCCTGGCTCAGCTGGTGGCGGCAGGAGGCAGTGGACGCCACGATCCCAGTGGCGTAGTGAACAGGACGACACGCTGATGGAGTCCTGGGACTCGCTGAACAAGTTTAACCAGTGCCAGCGTGGTCGCATATCCAACATGGGCTTTGAGGGGGACATTTTCGACGAGTTCATGCAGCGGCAGGGCCGGACTGAGGTGGGGACAGGTGGCCAGCCACCCAGGACCCCCCAACAGGAGAACTTTCCGGAGGAGACTGAGGATGACCCTCTCAGTGAGACAGAGCGGGAGGAGGAGTTTGAGATCCCTGTCCTGCCACAGGGTCAGCGGCTGGTGATCAACATCGTGTCCACCTGGGGCGACCGGCACTATGTGGGCCTAAACGGTGTGGAGATCTTCAGCTCCAGTGGAGAGCCCGTGCTGCCTGCCCGCATCCGCGCAGACCCACCAGACATCAACATCCTGCCCGCCTATGGCAAAGACCCACGCGTGGTCACCAACCTCATCGATGGCGTCAACCGCACCCAGGACGACATGCACCTCTGGCTCGCCCCTTTCACACCGGGGCGTGCCCATGTCATCTTCATCGACTTCCACACCCCTTGCCAGGTGGCCATGATCCGGATCTGGAACTACAATAAGTCCCGCATACACTCCTTCCGTGGGGTGAAGGATGTAGAAATGCTGCTAGACGGGAGGTGCATCTTCAGGGGGGAGATTGCCAAGGCCTCGGGCACCCTTTCTGGAGGTACAGCCGTCTTTGCATGACCTCAGCACTGCCTCCCTCTGTTTCATGAAGAAAATGGCTTCAAGCATGTCGTAGCTTTGAAGAGGAAATTAAACACATGAGCGTAGCATACAACTTGAATTTACATATGTACTGACATTACCTGGAATGGTTTGTCTCTTACTATTCTATTAATTTTACATACATTGGTCTAAAATGTATCAATTAGTTCTACAGGATCCAGTTCAGCAAAGACCATGTTCAGTATTATGCTTTGCCTCTGAAAAGCTGTTCTCATATGCTAGCTAGCAGCTTTGAAAGGGATTTTTATGCTAGACTACTGTAAAGATGATTCAAACATATAGCTGGATCAATGTAAATCTTAAAAGAAATATTTTTCTGTAGTTCAGCATATTTATTTGAATATTAAGAAGTACTGTATTAAACTTGCCATTCACTACTACAATTGATTTTGGCCGTTCAGCACTAAGGCTTGTACGAGTAAAACATTCCTTGTTACCTCAATAATTCTGTGACCTGATAAATGTCACATTACAATTAATGTAAAAGGTGTAAAATGTTGCTTTGACACAGTTTCTTCTAGTTCATGAATAATACTTTGTGCTAAAGGTGTGTAATGGCACCTTCATAAAGGGAAACTCTCATCACTGCACCTCTCAGCTCTGGAGCAGTTTGGGGACACTATCCTGTTCACTACGGACGACGATATCCTAGAGGCCATGTCCCGATTTGATGAGACATTTGAGGGCGAAGCAGAGGGCCCTGAGGCACTGGTGTACGAGGAGGAGCTGCAGCGACCGCGCACAGCCGACGGAGAGGGCGAAGAGCGGCCTTTCACCCAGGCTGGCTTCAGAGATGATGACCAGCACGTGGGTCAACATTTCAACCTTCCACCATAATTTTGTATCATTCAGTCATCCATTAATTCTATGTATATATATACTGAATTGTCAAGGAGCCTATTGGGTCACAAGTTAATGTCTCAGCTCTGTTTTTAGGTGAAAGTGCATCTTAACACGGACAGATTGTCTGAAGTGGCTGCAGAGCCAGTTTCTGGAATGTACACTGGAAAGTGTGAGTATGGTCTTTATCTAGATAGTTCAGGAATGAAGCAGATTTATGTCATATCAGATAAGACCTTATCGATCTCCTCCACAGGCCTTAAGATTAACTTCAGCATGACCTGGGGTGATTCTCATTACCTGGGTATGACTGGGCTGGAAGTGGTGGGGAAGGAGGGGCAGAGCCTGCCTCTGGACATGAGCATGGTGGACGCCTCCCCCCGAGACCTCAACAACCTGCCAGAATATGGCCATGACCTGCGCACCCTGGACAAGTTAGTGTCTCTGCCCACAAGCAAACACATGGCTGCAGATAGATAAACAGCATAGAGTATTTTTTTTCTCTCCGCTTACTGCTGTGGTTTTGTCGACTTTAATCAACAGTTGGGAGACCTTCTGAATGTTCAGAATTTACTTGGTAGTGCTATTGTGAGCCATTCTGTACCACTGTGATATTTCTTCAACCAAATGCTTAAATGGGTGTAGTCTGGTTTGGGTTGAGCTGTAAACTGTGTTCTGTAGATCATTGATTTGTCTGGTCTGCAAGGCCGTGTTCTGTGGGCTGATTGATGGGTCCAGTTTGAGCTGTAAACTGTTGACGGATTGATTGGTCTGGTTTAAAGGCTGATTTCTGTAAACAGGTTGATTGATGGTCACAACATCACCATGGAGGATGAGCACATGTGGCTGGTCCCTTTTTCCTATGGTGGTAAGCACGAGCTTACCGTGTGTTTTGAGAAGCCTGAGACTGTGGCCGGACTGCGCATCTGGAATTACAATAAGTCTCCTGAGGACACATACAGAGGGGTGAGAGATCTGTCTTCATCCAGCTCTGCTTTGCAGTCTCGGTGGTAGCTGTTAGCATGGTGTGAATGGTTGCTTTCTGTCTACCCGGTAGGTGAAGGTGATCCACGTGTCCATGGACGATGTGGTCATCTCTCCACCCGAGGGCTTCCTGATCCGGAAGGGTCCAGGCAACTGCCACTTTGACTTTGCCCAGGAAATCCTGTTCATAGACTACCTGCAGCCACCCAACAGCAGGAGTCCAGATTTACACAAGTCAGTGCAATACTACAAAATGTTTAAGAGAAATCTACTTTATAATGAACCACTGGCTTATGATGACTGACTGTTAATTACTAATTATTTGGTTATTATAGTCATTATATGTCCATTGCTTTTTATATCTCATCATAGTCTTTAGGTGTTTCTCATTTTTAATGTTCCATAACCATTGTGGGCAATGGTCCGTTGTATGAGATGGACAAATATGTTCACTGGCCATTTGGTCGTGTCTAATAATGTAAATTACTCCTCATTAAGGGTTCATCATTGTTTTCATACAGATGTTTGCATTACTCAGTATGGTGTTTAGATCTTTAAAACAGTGGTAGCTTTGCAGCTGTCCACCAAGGAATCAAATCAGGGTGTGAACATTCCTCTTGTTAGCACCTTCTTTGAATGTAAATTTGAGATGGAATGGTGTGCAGTGTGAAGAATCTCACAGCAGCCCCTTGCTTTGGTAAAACAGAGGTGGATCTCAGAAAGTGGAGCAGGCTAGCATGGACTACGAGGCCCCCCTCATGCCCTGTGGATGTATCCTTTTCCCCGCCGCTCAGTGGTGTGACAGGTGACAGACAGGCACCGTCGCCTCAGCTGAAACATGCTCCAGTTCTCTTCCCTAACTCCTGCTGTTAGTCATTTTCCAGCTGCAGCTGCTCACCACCTGGGGCGACCCCTACTACATTGGCCTGAACGGATTGGAGTTCTATGACCAGCACGACGCCAAGATCCCCCTGAGCGACAACAGTATCCTTCAAAGCGGCCAACAGGCCCTGCAGAGGGCCTGCCAACATCACTCACAATAATGTTGTTGGACTCTGTTTTCTTTTTATATGGCTGTTCCATTTAGCCATGTAGTGTGGCCTAAATGATTTGCAGCATAGCAGGGTTACTGGCAGGCAGAGTGCACTTGTCTAGATTTAGTTAATTGCCCAGGCATTACAGTAGAGTGATTGCAGAGCATGATGCAAAAGGAAGTCTCAATATGGATGAACAGTGACCTCTAGAGGAAGAACCACAGAACATGTTTAATGAATCAAGGCTGCGCATTCAGTAGCAAGAAGATAAGCCCTCTTTAACTACATGCGCTCAGATATAGCGGCTTTTCCAGACAGCGTGAATGTGCTGGACAGTGTGAATGGAGACGTTCGAACTCCAGACAAGCTGGTGAATGGAGTTAACAGCACCAACGACGGCAGGCACATGTGGCTGTCTCCAGTACTGCCAGGGCTGGTGAGTGGAGCATGTGTGTTTCTGGGTATCTATATTAAGGGCATAGTTGTGGGTATTGTGGTGTCTTTGTGTCGGACTGTGTCTGAAGTTGATTAGGCAAAACTCTCACTGTCACAGTTCAGACGAGCCTTTGGTCTCCTGTGTTGACAGGTGAATCGGGTATATGTCATATTTGATCAACCAATGACGGTGTCCATGATAAAATTGTGGAACTACTCCAAAACACCACAAAGGGGAGTTAAGGAATTTGGGGTATGTATGCTGCTTTTGTTACAAAAAATAATTCACAATCAAAAAAAGCAGTGTTGTGAAGAAAATGTTTTTTATTTATCTGAACAGCTGTTGGTGGATGACCTGCTGGTGTATAACGGTATCCTGGACTCTGTGAGTCACGTGGCCCGAGGAATCCTGCCCAACTGTGACCCTGTGGTTCCCTACCACACCATCCTCTTCACCAGCAACGCCAAGATCACGCACAGAGAGAGGAACACAGTCATCAGGTAGGGCATCTGGGGCACTTTCGAAAAAATCACGCATGCCCGTCCATGCCGCATTGCTGAAGCCCCGGACCAGCGATGGCATCTCTGTGATTGTTCTAGCTGTGTGTCGGCCTAAGCTGATGCTGTGTGGCACCTGTGTTCTCTCCATTCCAGCCCTCAGCGCCGCAGGAATCAGGAACAGTGAGTACAAAGCTGCTCAGCTCCTCCAGCCCCCTGTGGATGCTGTGACACAGTGCAGTCTGTGTCTCCCAGGACCCCTCTCCACCATCCCCTGCCCTGCCACCTATATTACCCTACTACCCTCCTCTTTTCTTCCTTCCTGACCCTAACCCATGTACTTTCACTGCAAAAGAAGCCCTCCTGGGCCTGTGGTACTCCCCTCGCACTCTCCCTCATGCACTAGGTCTGGAAGTCTGGACCTGCTTATTGTGTCTCAGTGCCATGGTGGTCTCCCAGTGCCTGCAGCTTTGCCTTCACTCAGCCCTCTGTGCACTCTGCCTGCTGCTGTAAACCTTACTCCCCCATTTCTGTTTTCCAAAGTAGAAGAAAGATGGCATGAATTCAACTCAGTTGTGTTTTTTTTTTTTTTTTTTTTTTTTTTTAAACTTTGTAGTAATTATGTTGAGGACCAGGATGTGAAGATGACCAACGAGAACCAAATAGTCCACCACCACAAGAAGAAACAGGTAGCTGATCCTGGTAAGTTTGCCCACCATCCACCAGTCTGGCACATCTATAGAGAATGTAAAATCAGTCCATTTCATTGCTTTTCCTCTGATTTCTTTCCCCTGCACCATCCATGTAGCCCTAAGGCCGAAAACCTGCATGACAGACAGAGGGCAGCTGGGGAAGAGGCGGTACTGAGAGATGGGTGGAGATGTTGGCTGTGAAGAGTGAAGGGCCTGCAGCTGCACCGCCCCAACCAGGTGCTTTTCGCTCCACGGTCTTGAGCCCCTCTCCACCTGTGCTCTAATAATCTGAAGCCTGTACTTCAGCAGAGAGGACAAAGCAGCTTGTAACAGAACAGGTTGGTGGGTTTGTAGCAAGCTGAAGGACTTACCACACCATGGCTTTGGGTCATCCTTACAGCTCAATCAATAACTATAACTGACAATATCTCCCTTTATACTGGGCAATTTTTTGCTCACCACACATTGGCTTTAATGTCCTTGTTGCTGTCACATGTTCCACATACCAAGCTTTGACTGAGAGCAGTAGTTTCATCGCAAACCCCTGCTTCAGTACTCTGCTGCTGTTGCTGCTCTGGTTATGAGAGTAGCATGAACTTCCAAACCTCTCTTTGTTGCACTCAGAATGAGAGAAACTCTGAAAGCTACTTGTATTATACTTTATACACAGGAATGACCTGACAACGCCTTTAAGAATTGCCTACTTGCTGTCAGCACAAAAATCAATAGAAAACATTTCTGTCAATTAAAGTTCCAGTTAAGTTAATCTGACTGGTTTTAACATTTTTTGTGCAAAGTAGAGGTTATCAAAATTAAAATATGAGGGTTCAGATAACTAGAGCCTGTACTTTAGCACTGAGTTAGACTGTAAACAGAGGACTAGTTCTAGTGTTTGTTCTTGTAACTATTTGAGGCCATTCTATATACATGTTAGTTGTATGTTCTTATTGAAGTCACAGAGAGGTACACAGTACTCATGTGCTCAGTGGCATCTTCAGTTTCACTAATATATGTAATCAGTCAGATAAATTCATTAATACACTTAGTGTATAGTAGGAAAGCTGTGTGGTAGCAGTGGTCATGCTTTGATGTTAGTTTTTAGGGGCTTTTTAACTGTGTTTGACAGCAAGTGCAGTGACCTGGCTGTTTGCAACTTAAGTGACCTTAAAAGTCTGTTATATCTAAGGAGTGTTACATGAGATTCCTCAATATGTACTCTTCTGTATTTTTATCCAAACACTATTCTGTGATCCTAAAATATCACTGAGACATTATTCTGTTCTACACTAAGTAGCTTTATACCCTTGGAATACCGCTTGTCTTGTACAGTGTCGTTACCTGAATATCGAAATACGTAGTTCAGTGTGTCATTTGCATTTTGAAGGTCTTTTAAAATTGCCAACTCATTGTGACTGAAGAAGGTATGGAAATCCTGGCTCTTGTTTTAGAAGTAGCTTTTATATTCAAAGTTGGGGGACTTCAATGTATTGTCTTTTAATGTAATCAGCCTCAAAGGACACATTTGTAACACAAACACCAATTCTATTAAATATGCAAGCACGGACAATATACCTCAAGAAGAAGCAAGATAATTCTTGAAAATTAAAGTCTCTTTACACTAAAATATAGATTGTAACATGAATATGCCCCAAAGGCACACCTGGAAGTAATGTTTATATTGCATGTTCTATACAATGATTTCACCACTTAAGTGTGAAAAGGTATCAAATAACAGTTGATGGTAAAAAGGGGTACTTTTACATTTTGTAGAAGTTTTTGTTCAACATAAGTTGAGAGTTTGCTGCTTTTTTGAGCTGCAACATGCTGTATGGTTTCCATCACAGAAATTGTCAGAATTGTGTTCAGTGTATTTTTGAAATGATATTTTGTCCATTTCAATTTTACTGTAAAGTCTGTAAGAAAGGGATTCACATTTCACTTCTGTCATGCTTCAGGGTTCTTTGATATTTTGTTGCAAAGACTGTATGTAACATTCCATGTTAAATATGTTAGAGTATTTTTTTAAACACTTACAGATATATGTATATTTAATGTAGCTTTACCTAAATGAATAAACATGTTACTGTAAATACCGCAGCATGTACTTAATATTATTGTTGTGATTGTTTCCCACTTAGGGTCCTGTTAGGGCAGATTCCACCAGAATTGGATATATACTAAAACCCTGCAACAATTGATACATATGCTAATTATTGTAATTCATTCATTCCAAGCTAATGTTACAAATAGGTTTATAGTATTGGGTCAATATATGGTCCTTTTAACCACGTTTCAGTGTTGAATTAATCAGATTGTTTTGATTATTTTAATAATTGCCTACCAATATCTAGCAAATTGTTAAATCTCCAGTTAAGGAATCAACATCCCAAACATAAATTGCAACAGAAGCTCTGATATACAAGCTTCCTGGTTATGGACCAACTGGTCAACTGACAAAGGTATGAAACCAAAAGTAGAATATGCAGTTAGTCATCATTAACATCCAGCTCTTTATTACCATGTATGCCAAAAGGTAAGCATTAAACTGAAACAAGTCACATGTTCAATTGAAAACAAATGTATCTTATATTAAAACTGAACAAACAGGTTTGCCTTGGTGGTCTTGCTAATGAGTATGGTGTTGGCAAAATCTCATGTTGGATGTAAAAAGAGGCAGAACAAAGTAAGTTTGCAAAAGACGACAGAAACTGGGGATCAAAAAGGGAATTTGTCAGAAAGCTGACATGGAAAAATAAATTATTATTCTAATGAGATCCTGCTTACAGCCTTATTTAAAATTCATACTTACAATTTACAGCTACAAAGGAAGAGTAACCTATTTAAAAAGGAATACAACAAAATATCAGTAACTTTTCCAGTCAATAAAGGTTTGATATTCTATAAATGGGTGTACCCTGATATAATTTTCAAAATGATGTTGAAAATGTGTTTATCTTAGTGGGTCATCTGTTCCTCGCTTTCAGTAAACAGCTATTGTAACAATATTGCTAAAAGCAGATGCTGCACACATGCATCTTTGTACAATGGAACAGGGAAATTTGGGCTAGGTTCACATGCTGAGTGGTGAGATGCATTGCTGGCAGGGTGTCATGGTGAGTCTTGGAAGCCAATGGCATTGTTTAAAAATGAGCTCATGACCTTTGCTTCACTGTTTAATATTTCACCTTGTTACAAGAGCTCTACTTTTGTCCTAGTCAATTGGTCTGCCAATATTACAGTGACACGGTGTGTCCACTATATTTTGCCTCATAAGGTCAAGGGTAATGGTTTGCAAACTCTGACTTATTTCTGCTTATTTGGGAGTTTGACTTACAGATTTTGAATAATAAACAAAACAGAACAGTCATAAAGACCTAAAATCACACTTCATTTGGATGTATTGCCTGAGACTTTAATGCAGAAATTCACTACATACAGTTGCCAAGATAAGGAATGACTGTTAAGTTACAGTCTGCTCACATTCCGGGGGAGCAGATAAGGAAGTAGCAGGAGACCCGCCTGAGGAGCGCCCCTCCACTGATACAGACTTTGCTGTGTGAAGGACCACTTTTCAGATCTTCCCAGGGAACGTCCCTTCATCTATCTGGTCATCCCACTTCCTTACCTAGGAGACAGGAAAAATGTATTTGTCCAGTTCACGGTTCGCTTTTGAGCATTTAAACCAAGTTTCAGACATTGAGTATGCCGAACATCATCATTCCAGTGACCTGTTTAGGCATGGTGCACAACCTGAGATATACGGTGGTATGTGTGCTCATTTAGTTTTACTTCTGGATAAATAAGAGGAATGTGTATGTTAACAGCACTGTCACAGTGCTGTTGTCCATTTCTGAAGGAGAATTTTCCTCCAAATGAATGTTTCCATCTGGTGTTGGGAGTAAAATTATCTATAAAGCAGCTGGTGAAAAACAAAAAAGTAGGGTTAAAGAGGAGTTATTGAACCAACTGCTTCTAACAGAGCATAGCACATAATTAGCTTTTTAACGGTATTTGATAATATAAATGAGAAATAGACACATCTTCATAACTACAGACACTCACCCAAGACAAGGGGCACAAGGATTTGTAGACCCTTTTGTACCAGTCACATGGGGCAACATCAACACCTTTGTCAGTCAGGGCCTTTTGGCAGCGATGATAGTCTATAAATACATCAGTGCAGTCAATTCAGCCGTACAACGATCATGTAAAACTATCATGACATTGCATGACCTCGTCTTGGAATTGTTTTCTTCCTAGTCCCAGTTGTTATGATATTTCACACTGAGTTATCTGCATTTTATGTTTCACATGTTCAGAAAATGACACCTTTTAAATTCTATAGTTTTAAGTTAAATAAAAAAAAATGCTGGACTACCAATACATATAAGCTTTCCATAACTAATGAATTAGTTGTAATGAACAGGGAACCAGTTAACAATGGTGTACAGTAGCATTTTTCTATGGGCTATATTGCCTGAATACCTTCCATCTCACAACAACCTTATGTTAAAGGACTGATTTACTGTACTATTAGCAGTCATTCAAGGACACTGACACTCATGTAAACAATGTCAAGGACTGTACATCTGCATTGCTCTCTCAACTTTGACTTTGTGCATTATGTATAATACTCACCAAGATAGTTCTGCCAGCAGTTCCTGGTTTGATTTTGGTTGGGGAATCTGGCATCGAAAGGGGCAGTGCGGTAAGTTTCCAGTTTGGCTTTTATGTCCTCTGCCATGATCTGCAAGAGTGACATGCCCAGTGAAATGCAAAAGGATGGTAACATACTTATGAAGAATGAAGGGTTTTGAGACATTGCACAAGAACATACACATTTGTATAACTGATGTTTAAGATGACTAAAAACCATGTATTTACTTTAGCAACAAGAAACCTCACATACCTATATAGTCATGCATGAACACAGAGACTTCGTATTTATTTGGACCTGATAACAAAAGTGTAAACATGGAGAGACAGACAGACGCCATAATGCAGTACTTCGAAGACTGTTCGAGAAATCAGTCTGCGCCCGCTCGGTTTATATGGTGAATTCTCTCCTGCATTGACAATTGTAACAAAAAAGGCTGCTGTATATGAAGCCCCTATATTCATTATTAAATGTCAGTATTATCAATTTCACTATAAACGATATGCCATCTCTTATCTGCATCTGAACGGATACATTTGCCTCTATAAATATATGAACCCGAATTACATACGATTTACCACAATTCACTTAAAAACCTTAAGCTTCCATTGATGAATAGGCTTGCGATTGGAATATATCGAGAGCTCACGAGACAGAATAATTTAGCCTAATTCCGGTACAATTATCAGATATAGTAATTTACCTATCTAAATTGTTGTAAGTTTACATACATATGTCTGTATGTACATGTGCGTGTGTGTATATCCATGAACAAGCAAATCGATACTTGATAAATGTAAGTAAATCGCACCTTGCAATTACATTATAATGACAGGATGTACCATAATATCAAATGATTATAATAAAAAGTTACCTTTGTATCAGATGAAATAGACTTTTGTGCTTAGTGGTGGTGTCCCTGCTTGAGTTAAATCTCAAATGTACTTCTGCCTTCGTGCGCAACGATTCCTTGAATGAATAGCGAGTATCCGTGCAGCCCTATCATTACGGTATGGCGGACGGAGGTGACATTGTAAAACTGACGTCAAATACTTGTATACTATGGTAGTATATGGGCTTAAGAATATGTGCACAAACACAATTTCAAATATCTTGAGGGATTTTCACGTCAATAGGTATACTAATTATTTGCTGTTTTTGGTTCATAGCATTGCTTTCGTCTAGTCTTTAAGTTCAATATTTCTATGACCCAAATAACAATATAAAACTTACTAAAGCCTGCTCAGCCTGATATTAAACCCGGAAGGGAGGATTTTACCAGGATAAATAGTTGTTGGTTCAGGTAAAACCTGCGCTAAAAGCATAATACGCTTTATCAAAATTACACATTTTCTTTTCATACAACTCAACCCAAAGGATGCGTGCTTTTTTTTGTTTTACAATGACCAAGCAGAACCGAACCCCAGTTTGGCTACGTATTGCCGTTTTACAGCTGCTCTCAACACCACGCAGCGTGGCCTCAGTTAACCTCAAGCAGTGGAGTCTTGGAAGATCCACTAACTCGCTGATGTGAACCAATCATTGTGTTCTGTCGCAAGCGCCAAACATTTTATTGGCTGAAAAAAGTCGGAGCTCGATCGCTACCCAAATTTCGCCCAACCCATTTGTGTGACACTACATTTCATTAAATGACATGAAACAGAGGAAAAAATGGATATCTTGAGGTGACATTCAGACACATATCCCACCAGATGCAGATTGTCCTATCTAACGCATTTTCACCAGGTCCTCTGTCCTTGCTCTTCATATATCTCAGGTAAGGTCGTTATGGAGATAAAATGATTGTTTACCGCTGTTCCACATTCGTAGTTCATGGAAAAATATCTTTCTTAAGGTAAGGTGATACATACTTCTGACAGCTGTCGCCCTGTAAGTGACTGTATTCACAATTTACAGTAGTATTTATGATTTTGTTACAGTGTCTTTTCTTTTAACATCACAAAGCTGTACAGTTAGGTTCTTGAAATGGATGCTCAGCGCATTCAGTCTCTCAGCAGAAGTAAATGTTCGTATTTTAACGTGGTGCTACGCACACTGTAATGCGAAGCCAGGTAAGTACTGTTCTAACTGTGCCACTGGTTGCCCTATCACATTTCAGCCCTTCGTGAGACGTGACTGAATCCTCGTTCGTGTTTCCGTGACATATGAGTTTACGCATGCTCTTTGCTGATTCTGTGTTGACGTGACTTTCCATATGTGCCCATAAAACTGTCCTGTACACCGCATCAGCATAAACAATTTTATCCAGGGCACAGTCATCATATGATTAACTCCTCACGGAGGCGTGTACTCACGCATTAGGAAAGCAAGAAATGAGTGTTGCCTGCCATAATCGGAATACAAAAAGAAAAAGAAAACACACCACACTGGCAAAAGCGTTGAGACATCCTAAGTGTAAAACATGCTTTAATAGCAAAATGTATGATTTTATTGGTCCATCTGTGGCTTGAATAACTTTTAATGCTATGTAGAAGGCTCTCCACAAGTTTCAGTTAACATGAAATTGGGATAGCCATCCACTTCTCCACCAGTACAATAATGAATTAGTTGATTGAAGACAACTGTTTGAAAGCAAATTATTTATGAATTCCAAATGACCGCTCATTTGGTTTCCAACCTGGGATTTGAGCTGTCCAGTTGTGTCCTGACATTCTTGACTATGAGACATGCATGTACAGTCCATTCTTTCTGAAACAAGGCAGCCCAACGTTGACATGTAGGAGCCTGTTCCATCAAGCCTCCACATATATTGTGATTAGCCTCCCCATAGGACAGCTTTCCATTGATCCAGAGTCCAGCTTTTGTGTGCTCTATACCAAGCCAGTGTTCATTTCTCATTTGGTTTGGTTGTCAATGGCTTATATGCTCCTGCTCGCCCATAGATATTAATGTCGTAAAATGTCGTAACAGGTTTTGGAAGCACTGATGGGTGTTACTGAGATATTCTGCAATTCACACAAACATTTTCAAGAATCAGATAATGAGAGGAGCTTACCGGTCTTCTCAGTGGGTGTTGTTCTTGATCAGTAAGAACTTTTGACTGTTTTTTCAGTGCCGTATCAAACAAGGACTATATACAACTTCCCAACATTGGTTTTAAGAAATTCTATTTGAGAAAGTAATTCTGATTAAACTTTTTTCCTTCCATAATGTCTTCTTTTGGTGATGGCACAGTGTTTTGGATGTTATACTTGTGTTAACCCATCCTAAGTAATTGTCTTACCATCAAGCACATTAATGGAGTAGTTGCATATCAATCACATTTCATTCAACATGCTAAAGAAATCACATTCCAAGTTAGAACTGAGAGATGTGTTTATTACACACTGCCCAATATATTACAGCACTCACAAAATATAAACACCCTGAAACTTCAGACAAAAAGGAAGAAATCCATCTCTCCAGGAGGCCTGTTCTACAGGCCTTCTTCTGAGATAAATACAACCCCCAAACCCCATGCTAGCTCTGGCATATAGTTCCTTACCAAAGTCACTCCATATATTTAAATGTGTAGATTTGGCCTTTGTTGTCCATGTACCTCTAGGTAATGTGGTGCAAGAACAACAGTTTATAAGCCAGTTTGCACCTGAGGGGCAAAAGTCCATCTGTGACCTGCTCAGAAAACAGAGTCTAAAATGCTCCAGATAAAAGCCTGGAGGTCATCTTCATACGTTACTGGCCTATCTGTGTAAATATTGGGACTGCACATGGAAAATACTGGGTGCTCTCTGGGTGTGCTCAGTATTTAACATGCAGTGGTGTAGAAAATGCATGTCAGACTGGTTCATACAAAGAAAAAGATTATTTTTTTGTATTATTTTATCATGAAATAGCACCACAGTTTCCCTTTGAAAACTTTGTCATAGTTACTATTTCAGTTCAATTTTGTGTTTACTTGAAAATGAACCCTTTGCTGAACAGTGCTATCAAGTGGATGTTAAAGGTTTATAAAGTTTTTTTCTCCCTCTCCTTTTACCTCAATGGATGCTTGTCCAGGCACCATTTGGAATAGCTGTGACATTCATGTTCTGGAAGCATAAAGCCCTGCACATCCCTTACTGTTGGATTTGTGTAGCCGCAGGATTGTACGAGTCTCAGTGTATTTCAAACACAATTAACATGTTCTTTTATGCTTAGTATTGTACTGCTTGTGTCTTATGTGTCATATATCAATATCATCTAACTGGGCAGGAAACCGACCTCCTGATTAATCAACAAAATAAAGGTCTTCAAGTCAAGAAAATGAGCAAAATGGCCACCCAGTGCCCACACAGACAGAGTTTTTGGGCCTGTTTATACAAACAAACCGCCTAAGACTGGGACTCTGACCAGTGAGGCACCAAAATGCACACAGGCCCTTAGCAACTGGCTGAGCCTGACTAGGAAGGAAGTCCAGATTGTGCACGTCGCTCAGAAAAGTAATTAGATATACAAGGCAGCTTGATTGTGCTTTTTGCTACAGTAACAGGATGCAACCAGACTCTTGAAAAGAGCCAGAGCATTAGGCAACATGATCTACCAAGCAGTCTTTCTGACCCCTGGGCACAGGGGCAGGGGAGAAGGCTGGGGATACAAAAGGGGGCAACCTTAGGGAGATGCATAACAGGGTGCATGGCATGGGGATAGGAGAAGGGACATTTTCATTTTTCATGTTTGGGGGTTAGGGTAGGGGGCAGAATTAGCGGAATGGGTGAGGAAAAGCCGCTTTAAGAGTCCTTGCTGAAGCGCAGTCTGTTGAAGGCCTCTTTGATGTCCAGGTCACTGTCACTGCTCTCTCCCAGTCTGAGGACGCGGCTCTCAGGGATATCCTCCTTCAGCTTGCGCTTGGTGAGCATCACCACACCCTCCAGCCCTTCGCCCTGCGGCCCGGTCAGCATGATGTAGGAGGCGTGGCGACCCCTCTCCAGCAGGGTCGCTGGAACACACAGAGCAGGCGCCAGGAGGGTTAACCAGTGGCTGCGTTCATTGCTGCTCTCACAGCATTTACTACAGGGGTTGTGCTGGGACCATGTTAAAAATACATGTCTCTGACACTCATTATTTATAGTAACTGCTGTGTTTTCTGGCACTTTCCCCATTTCAGAGGTTAAAAATGTTAAAGTTAAAATGTATTTCCTGACTAAAGACATCATTCCAGATGTTTACAATAACGATTTATTTGAGTTAAACCTACATTTGGATGATGTTCTCTGTAGGGAGATATGGTACAAAGGCAACAACTGGCACCAAGATGATGTTACTACTGTCCTACATGCGTCTTTGGGCCAATGAAGCATTAAGAAATGAAGAAAGTTGCATGAAATATCCCTTTTATAATAAGCAAAAGATGCTACTGCTTTGTAAATAGCATGACTATGTTGTTTATGAGATTGAATAAAGTAATACATTGGATTCTTGCCTGCAGTTTTACTGACATCTGGGTGGTTGCACTCTACTTTTATACTCACTGGCAGAAGGAGGTACTGAAATAAGCTGTATGTTCAAATCAGAAAACAGAGGCTCATCTGATGCTGGTCATCCCACTCACCCTTGAATGCTATAATGTGGTCAATGATGCTGCTCTTCTCCAGGAGCACGTTGTAGTATTGTGGATGCAGCATGTAAGAGAAACGCTTCTTGCTTGAGGAAATCTGTTAGAAAAGTTGATGATGATATGCAAAAATCAGCCGTATTACTCTTTTGTTGTATACAATTAAAATTATTTAATGCACATATTAAAAATCAGTAGCCTGTCCAAATATTTACTTGAAGTTTCTCTCATCAGTAAAATAGGCTCAGATATTACAAAGTACAACCATGGCCCTCACACTTATAAACGATAGACCTGATCTGTTATTCATGATGATTGAATGAGCAGGGTGTACTCACTGAAGAGTTGGTCTCTGAAAGCATCTCTCCCCATAGTACGAAGACTGAGAATGAGTTGATGGTGTTGACAGAGCAGGGCTTAGGTGTGTTGGGCCTGAGCAGCAGGTGCACCTCCCACAGCACTCCTCCCGTGCTCCCATCCAGAATCATCACCTAACACACAAACACACACACACACACACACAGACACACGATCAGGCCAGCACACCACCATTGTTACTCACTTCCCAGCAAGCCGACACAGACAGACCGGTTTGCGGTCATATCAGCACACAGCACCAGCTGCAGTTTAGTTCACTGGTTAAGGGACTGGACTGTATCAATCCACATCTGAACTGCTACAGTGGTGACCCAGCTGTCTGAAAGGGCGATATGTGATAGTGAGGGGTGTAACAGTATGAGTATTTGAACCTTGTGCAGTGGAATAATATTAAAACCCACACACATACATGTTGTGTTACGAGCCTCTCGAGACAGAATAAAAGACTAATGCCATCCCCTTTCCCATAATAAAATGAAGTTACTTGCTAGATTAACTTTACCAGGATTTCCTGTTCCCACAGCCAATGTAATCTCATTACCATTCAGATATTGTCTCACATCCAACAAAAAGGAGGAACGAATAAATCCTTAACATGAAAGCCACTTAGTCACCAACTGTATTTTTCCTTCTAAGATCAAAGACTGGCTAGCAGTTTAACGTTACGATGAATGGCCTTATGGTAACTTGTACACCAGTCACAGTAACTACTGGACCTGGCAAGAGCAACGACTGTCTAAACAAGGGATCAACGTACCAAGATTATGAAAACCATCCAGCACCTTAACTGAGTGAGTCAGTGAGGTTTCAGCTCTAGAGTGGGAAAGGGGTCAAGGTTTGGGGCAGTTATTTTGCTGAGGGGTGCTTAGATTGGAAATTGATTGGAAGCACCTACTCGTTTAGTACCATTGGCAAATTCTTCTTCGATTACCACATCAGGAGTGCCATCTTTATTGAAGTGTCCAAAAGTGGGCTCACTGAGAAAAACACAAAGCACTTAGATTACATTTCAGCAAACAAAGGGGACGTTTCATCCATTTAAAATATCATGAATCCATCTGATAGAGCCGCAGACTTCTCAGCTGACAAGTGTTAGGTTGTGTATGTCTGTCACCAGAACTGATTTATCAGCATTCTCAATGGATTAGCACTGAAGACCCATACAAATTTAATCGCTCAAAGTAGTGAAGGACACCAGTTTCTGAGTGTGAGTAATTACATATCATATTTGGGCAACAGTGTGAAGATTCCTGGGATACCAGAGACCTTTACCCACAGAGAGTGTGGCAGTGAGGGGAATGGCAGAATGTGGGTGTGGTGGAGTTGGGTGTGACTGTGAGGGGCACGGCAGAGGGGCGTGGCTCCACCTCAGGACCCTGCTGGTGTTGGTTCTCCACAATGACTGCAGACTGTCCCCACTGATAAGCTCCACGCTGCCCTCTGTCACCAGCAGCAGGTTGGAGGTGCTGCTCCCTTTGGCTGTCCTCAGCACATGCTGCAGTGAGTCAGACCTGTGGAATGGATCCCCATTGCAGTCAGCACACATTTACCACATGCCAAAGCACATGCAAAACCATCTAACAAGAAAACCCACATAACATGACATAACCCGCATTTGGAGTTTTGGTTGTTTATGCCAAACGAGAAGCCTTGTTTATCAAACTGACTGTTACTCCATTCAGTGGGGCTGAATGTATATGCACCTAAAATCCCTTTTATTCTAATGGATAGGAATTGGTTTGAGAACATCTACTCATTTAGTCATATTCTGTCACCACATCAAAGGAAAGCACATTTCATTAGTGAATTCCAACATAGAAAACATATTTTGAGACCAATTTTACAATTATGGGTAGTTAAAATGATACATATAATATTAATAGCAATGAATTTTAGGTAACACTTTCATTGAAATGGGTCTTCTGTAGCATTCATAATGCCTTTATTCTGCATCATAAAAACCGAAGCCAGAGCAGTCAGAACAGCCCATTGCTTATTGTCCCTTGGCGTAATGAAATGAAGACTCTTACTTGTAGAGCAGCACATCACCAGAGTCGGCGCTAGTCTTCTCCTCCCACCCCTTGTCCTTCTTTAGATTCGTCTCACTGCCAGCCTTGGCCTGGGCTGCAATCTTCCACAGAGCCTGTCCGTACAGCCCAGAGTCTGTGACCGCAAGAAGAAGGAGGACAGAACAAGTGAAGGCAAAACCACAGAATACACTGGAACTGCCAGCCACCTGCTTATTAAACTAACATATATCTTCCACTGTGACAGTTTTATTTCGTACTTTGACCTTTTTATATCTATAAAGGAAAAATGTCCTGGGTTACACTCTTCAGTACCTCACTCATGGATGAGAACAATATTTTTGACTCGATATCTGGGATAATGTCAGTGTTCAAAAGAAACTGATTTTACAGTGTTCATTTTGATTCCCAATTACTGCCACAGCAACAATAACAAATATTGTACATTGCGTGAGGGGGCTCCCATTATTGCCTCTTTATTAAAACCAATATTTCTTCTTCTAAATGTGGAATCAGAAACTGTGTTTCCTGAGTCCCTGCTGTGCCACTGCACACATGCACACAGCTCTGCTCCAATGTGTTTGCTTTGGAGCCACAGATGATCTACCTCCAATCCCTGACAACAGGTGGTGGCTTTTAACCACCCGGTGCAAACAGAAGTAACTCACCTTTCTGGAGCAGTATATAATGGGAGCCCTTTGCTGTGGTATGTAGGAGGTGTCTGGCCACTTCCCCTGAGTCCAGGACTACCTCTGAGCCAATCTGAGAGCCAGTCTTCCCAGAGAGAACCACCAGCCTGGTCTGTGAGACAGCGACAAAGTTCAACTGATAAACAGTTACATCAGAGGCACAGTGCAAACCTGGTTCAGCTGCTGGTGCCTGCTTTGCACCTGCTTTGCTTTGCACCTGCTTTGCAGCTGAGTTGCAACACATAAGATTCATAAGTATCATTGGATTCATAGGACACATCACTTTAGATTTTATCCTAGTCACTTAAGTTTAGGGCACTGGAACACTAAGTTTACCAACATACAGAAAAATAATTGCTTGCATATTGGACTGGCAAATGACCTACAGTAAGGTAGGTGACAGAGGAAGGATGAACTTACAGTGACAAAATGTATACTGATATACTTACTCAATATGTATTAGTAAAAGGCAATAAAGTGTGTTGCAACAAAATTATGTTGTGAGGCTGTACATATAATTCAAGTTCCCTTTAAAGATAGAGATCTGCTATTGTAAACCTTGAGCAAGATGAGTAACCAATATGCACAAAGTTAAGAAATCTAAATCTAAATCTAAATCTAATATCTAAGTGTCTAAAATGAGAATACGCAGAAATGCAAGTCATCCTGAGTAAGCAAGTCTGCTTATCTACGAATCAATAAAGGCTAATATGAAATGAAAAAAAAGTTCCTGTTTTTAAATGTTATATTTTCCTTCATTCCTTTCAAGAATTTCAGTGATTTCTCTTGGGGTAAAAATACACAATTATTGCCGTCATGTTCATGTGCGTGTTATAAACTAACTGTGCTGCATGTAAAAAAGAGAACTGCATATCAATACCAAACTAAACAATATTTTCAAAAAAAAATAAAAACTGCACATTTCTACCCTTGATCACTACTTGGCTGAACAGCCCACTATGTCTCATTCACTGTCTGCAGAAAAAAGCCTAAAACCAGTCTGATATTTGGGTGAATACACAGAGGTCCAGTCTGGATGGTATGCAAGCTGTTACATAAATACCAGATCTCACTTCCTGAACCAGTCAGTTCAAAGTGTGTGTGTGTATGTGTGTGTGTGTGTGTGTGTGTGTTCTTGCCTCCATGTCTGCCCTGCTTTTCTGTCACTTATGCACCTGTGCTAAAGCCGTTCCAATCAGGACCACATCGCTCACTCCATCCCCATCGAGGTCTGGTACGGTCAGCACAGGCAGCTTGCTGTTCAGGTTGGGGGGCTGCATCTGCTGCCATAAGATTTCTCCTGCACAAAAGGAAGCAATGAAATGAGAGCCTGGCTCCCAGCTTCCACTCAGTGCTGTGAATGATCATGAGTGCAGTATAAGCTACGGTCTACACAGCACTTTGTGGAAAATACATATGACCATGTGTAGTATGTACACATACTACAATATCGTCATGATACCAATCTCTGATGCTTTCAATACAAAAATTTTCTGAACCCTTCTATGTGGTACAGTAGTTTGTTGTGACATTAGTTGTGGTGACATTAATGTGAAAAAATATGTCCTAATATCCAAAGCTGGTAAAAAATAATGAAAGGACAAACATGAGACCTTATTAACTGGCCACTACAGAGCATTCAACTGCATTTGTACTTTGGCTTGCTCCTATCATTAATAATTAACTAACAAGTCACTTTCTGTGTTCTGCATTCATTTCCCATGGCAATGCAATGCTACTTTGTAATTGTGACATTGGTATTGTATTGTAGAGTAGAAATTTGTTATGGCTACAACTTTAATTACAAGGACTACACACTAGGAAAGAATGCATCACCTCCCCTATAAGTCACTGCTGTCGGGGTCTATTACAAAAGCACAAGGCAATGAGCTGCAGAAGTTAAAGGAAAGAAAGGTTAAAGACTGACTCAGATATGAGAAATATGCCTGGTGATGGAACATTCTGATGAGCGATTAATAAAACACTCTATTAAAAACCATTAGTGTGACTGGAGGTTGATGGATTGAACTGAATACTGGAGCCACAACTAACAGTATGTAATATATAAAATTGTTAATGAGGTGGTGATGTATAATGTGATTATTTTCCTAAATCTGACACTTTTTCGTATATTGTTCACCAATCTGCACTCTGTAATCCATGTTTCTCCTGCAGGTACACTTCTTATATGAGAAATTTAATATGAATATTGATGTTCAGCTGACATCCTGCCAGCACACCAGAGAATCAGAATTAACCTTTGCTTTGCTACCTCGGAATGCCTGGCGCCTCCCCTCTATTTGTATGTGCCTCCCAGTCAACTCAACAGTCTGTTCCGGTCCGCCGGTGCTTTAATGACCTTCCTGTCAGATAGGCAGAGACTTCAGGCACAGACTGAAGACTCGCTCCTTCAGGTTGCACCTCTCCCCACCTCTCCCTAGCTCTTATGCAGTTACCAATCAGTTTGGTTAGTATCTACAGGATTTTCCCCCCACACATATTCGTATGGGGGGGATATTCTTCCTGCACTTCTGCTTCTTATGCTTGTTCTATGACTGCTATCTTGATTAACTTACTTGTGTTTGGATTTTTATTTTCTCAACATTATTATTCAACATAGTTATTCTACAGGGTCCCAAACTTATCTTAGGTTTTTACTTCTGGCATTTGGAGCTTTACTTCGCTCTTAGATTTTCAGCACCAAGTCCCTGACTTATGCACTTTGCATTGTAAGTCACTCTGGGTAAGAGCACCTGCTAAAGACCTGTAATGTAATGTAATGTACTGAATGTGTAATGTACTGCTGTAACACCTCCAGGCTGCCCATAGCAACTGTTTCTCAAACCCCCACATACACTATTTGCATCTCCAGTCTCTGTGATGTGGATGTGCAGCCTAAGCACACTGTTTGATTACCGTTGTGTTTGTTGATGGCAGTCAGCTGGTCGGCATGCGACAGCAGGCAGCCTTTGCTCTCCAACCCAAGTCCTTCCAGGCCACACTGTGCCCAGTGGAATTCTGGGGCCAGAGGCCGCTCCCACAGTGTGTCTCCATTGGTCCCTGCCACCGCTGACATGAACACACATGGCGTCGGGAGACCTGAAATGCACACAGCCATCCAATATTTGACCATTACACTGCAATGCCTTTCACTGACCCTTCCTCAAGTGTTCCATATTTCTCTGATTGGTTCTTCTCTTCTTATCATTACCATAGGGGCATATTCACCAACAATTTCATTACCCCATTAAGTAACTGTCATTTTAATACTACCTGAACTAGTAATACTTTACTTCAAGTGTCTAAACTAATACGTCATATTACAAAATAAATAAAAAGAGCAGAACATTATTCATACTTATCATGCACTATTTGAGTCATACAAACTGCATTATAGCAACAAATACAAATTACATCATTTTTTTTTTTCTTTTTGGGTTCTTACTTTGATTGACACATGTCATGTTCTGAGTGCCTTCAGAAGCCTTGAGGACAAAGAGCACATCCAATACTTTGTCTTTGTTTGCATCCGTGATAGCCAGGAAGTCATATGTAGCTTGAGGAGACAGAAGAAAAGAGTGTCAAATGTCACGTTGGTTTCAGAGCAGTAAATGGGACACGATTGCAGCAAAGCTTTGTAGCATGTGGTGGCATCCATGCAAATGAATCTCATAGTGAGAAACAAAGGACTGATACCCTGCCTGGAATACAAGATGTGCTTACTATGAATTGCATGTGTTAAAACCAGAATGAAAATTTGCTGGAGCTGAATCAGAAGTATGTGTTATAG
The DNA here is from genome assembly GCA_022829145.1 of Albula goreensis. Classification (NCBI taxonomy): domain Eukaryota; kingdom Metazoa; phylum Chordata; class Actinopteri; order Albuliformes; family Albulidae; genus Albula; species Albula goreensis. The sequence continues at coordinate 10,640,803 of CM040748.1, forward strand.
ACCAGTCACTCAGAACTGATAAATCAACCCCTGAGGTTTGTGCAACCAAAAAATATGTTGTCTAGACAAACAAAAACCCATATTTGAAACAGACGTGGGAGGAGTTTCTGTTTCTAGCAGAGGTGGGCTTACTATGCACTATGGTCCAACTGGATGAAACAGGAGAACACCCGCAAAACACAATAATGACACTTTCTGTGCAATCCACATAACCCACATAGGATGACTCATTAGAAAAAGTCTGACCTGACGCCAGTCAGACTCTTAACATGAACTTGGCCAAAACAATATCATCCCACCAGTTATTTTGGCATTGCTGAGGCCAAATCGTCAGCTCAACTTGCTTGACCGGCGTGCTTGAAAAAGCAATAAAAACGGGCCACAAGGCGCCTTTGTGTCTGAGTGTGTGAAGCCATGTCCAGCCACGCATTTATTGAACTCATTGCACAACAAATGCAAAACACAACAAAAGAACCATGAGAACCATCTGTTATCATTGTTGACTGTTCCTCCCCTTAGTTTTGAACGAAAATACACCTAACTTAGAAGCTCAGCGCAACTGGGTTTTATAGGGCCATGTAACTGTATGTGTATGCACACCTCAATGTGAAAACCAACAGTGAAAATATCAAATTCAGGGTCTTATGAAATATATCTGTCATTCACAATAAATATTTTCCTTGTGCAATGAGGGTCTGAGAGGTGGGTAAAATGATATCTGAGGCTTAAAATACAGACACCCACAGTGATGGTACTGTGCTATCAAGCATACACAAGCAACAAAAGAAACGGGGAGACAGCACACACTTGGAGCTACATGAATGTGGGCAGGGAAGGGTACCTCAGCTCCCTCACCTGCCTGTGGGAAGGTCCGGTTCCAGGTGCGCAGGTACACGGGCCGGACAGGGCAGGGGATGATGAAAGAGAAGGCGAAGACGACAGTGAGGCAGAGGAAGAGGGAGAGGAAGAAGCCCGCGGTACGCCAGTTGGAAAGCTGAGAAAAACCCAGCCCGCCCCAGCAGCCCTTCTTTTTCCCGGGTGGAGGGGGCTGCCCCTCTGCCCCCTCCTCCCCCTTCAGCGGCTGGGCCTCCGCAGTGCAGTCTGTGGGGTCCTGCATCTCCTCAACACATCACACCCCCACAAACTGTACAAAGGGAAACATCAATGGGTTATCAAAACAGCTCACAGGAACTACTCATAATTGTAAATGCTACAGATTGTCAACAAGGAGCCTATTCACTGCAAGGTGTATTTTACAATAATTTAAATACCACCCCCACCCTCCACATTCTTGTTTGTCTACATTCATGTCTCATTGAATCACTTGTGTAACGTACTTAAAGTAAGATGATAAGTGACAAAAAGTTCCTTTCACCTAGTTTTACAAATACAGCTTTCTGCTGACACTTTTGAGCTGTTTAGCTCAATACGTGTCTCAAACATGAAAAATATCCCTAAGGCTGTACTCATTCTCAGTGCACTGGAAACCCCTTTAACTGTGCATGCCACGCTTCCCAGCTATCTTATGGTTCAGCTTTGGCCACAGAATCATGAATTATGAATCAGCCTTCCAAAGCATTTATTAAGACAAAAGGAATCAAATCTTGTGGAGTGACATGGATGTCCATTTACCATCAATTTTATTAGCAATTTTCACAGAACCATTAGCAGTCTCTGTACATCAACACAATCAGTGGGAAAGGCATTATCTCTGATGTTGTAAGTGCAAAATATTTCATACATCCTGACAGTCAGATGGTCAAATGTACAACTGAAATTTACTGACTTTCAATGTTATAAAACCGATAACCTCAGTGATCTGTAATGGTACAACTACAGTCATACTCTGAAAAGAACTGCAAATGATCTCACAGGATTCAGGAGCCTGCTGCGGTCCTTATAAGAGAACATAGTTTCATCATCCCTGGTCAGCTGCATTACTACAACTGCAGCACATGTTCTCCACATTAATAATTTGGTTTGTAAATTTAATTGCAATTAACAGATTTTACTGGAGAAGCAATGGAATGCAATTGAATAAATACATGTTCTTACAACTTTGAAAATACACCTAATATTAGTTGACTTGATCAGAAAATGTAACCACATGTATCTTACCGAGTTTGCTTTAATGGGGGTTACGGTCAGGGTCTACTGTACAGCATACTTATAATAATCTTCCCACTGTGATCTGCCTTGTGGCAAACAGGTATATCCAGTGGCAGGTATGCCTGAGGCAATAACACATTTGTGCACTGTGCATAAGATGCAAAATACTACACTACAACCACCATAAATGACCCTTCACAGGCCCAGGGCACTGAGACACATGTGAACAGGCAACCTTTACATTACTCAACAGCACAAATAATGTCCCACGAGCCCTTTCAACTTTGGGCTGCGCTACTACAGCACTGAGCACTCTGTGTGTATTCTGTAACTCTGAGCTATGAAAACGCCTCCCTCCTCCAAAGGCTCTGACCGTCAGTTTCACCCAGTTTCAAGTCATTTTCAACTGGAAATACTGTACTGAGAAAGGTTGTACAGATGGATTTTCTGGCAGACCACATTACATTAGAACAAGCCAGGGCAAAGATGCACAGCACAGCCAGTAATTGCAACCACAATGATTTTCCCCTACAGGCACTGGTCAAAGCCCACTCAGCTTGTAAATATCTTTCACACACCAAAAAATAGCACACACAAAATAAACATGCTTTTCAACAGTACACTCCCAAGAACCCATCAAACACACACCTATTCATTTCATATCCACCTTTTCCAATCCCCCACCTGTATTCAAATTTATCAGACATTTAAGTTCAAACCATCCTTGCATAATTCCCATATGAACCACATATCCCAATCACCTTTTCATGTCCCTGTTAAAAAACTGCTGAAAGAATTGTTTTGTTCAGAGAATCCTATAATAGATATATTAACTTAAATTTTTTCCAAGGACTTTCCTTGTAAAACTTTCCTTCTTTACCATTGATAATTGAAGTCATTTCTAAACCAATCAGTCATAGTTTGTTTAAAAGCTTACCCCAGTTAAATATCAAGGCTGCCAGACCCGACTCTACTCTCCCTTTCCGGATGTTGGCCAGGATAATTGCCAGATCTTAATCGGTCATCTGGGAGATTTCTCCTCTGTATGCTTTTCCCTGTGTTTGAGCTTCACGAAGGAGTTCTGACAGAGAGGAAAGACTTTAGTTGTCTGAAACCACACTCCCACAGCACAGCTTCAACCCTCTAACTGCACGCAGCCAAGTGGAACCAGGACCCTAGACAGCCTCTGTGTTCCCGCACTCTTACTGCGCATGCCACAGGCCTACACTGAGAGAGATCGAATGCTGTCAATACACAGTGTGCTAGAAGAGCATTATACTGCAGAGACCAGCCGTCCACTCTAACTCTCTCTCACTACTTGTTTCCAGACCATTAGAGACCAGAGAGAGAGGGTGTCATGTGCCCTCACCGTGCCTCGCGGCCTTTTCACTTTTCCACATAAACAGCAGGCTCTACCTGCAGAGCCAGCTATTTCCACACCAGCCCCTCTGCCCAAGCTCTTTTCATCTGTGGCTTTTAAAACTTTCATGGAGCTGCCAAGTCTCCTGCCTCCAGACCATTCCAAACAAAAATAAAACATTCTGCTTCTGTTAAACGTTTCTGTTAGCGCTGCTGCGTGTGAGGCGGGAGTGCTCAGCCCTGTCAGCCCACTCCACAACTTCCCCTGCTTCATCCAGTAAACACCCTCCTGACATGCTGTGACATGAGCTAACATTTTCCTGAAAACAAAAACAGGGAATGAATCAAGAGCAATTCAGCCCATGCATCTGAGCACATGACTAACACTGGCATTGTTATTTTTATTAGTGCTACCTTATCCATTTCTATTTAACCCCGGATTTGAATGATTAATGGTGATGTTGTTTTATTTTAAAGCATTATCAAGGAAGTTGAAATATGTGGCATAATTAGGTCCACTGGAAAGTCACATGAGAGTTAGTGAGACAACAGTCTTATTTTCCAGTGATGACAGCGATGAGACAACCTGTTGCTCTCAAGCAAGTGTGTCCTCCAGAAAAAAGTAAGATTACAAAATGTGCTTTAGTTCAAATTGCACATGTGTTTGGCAGAAACATATTGGTGCTAATATGGCATTGTCCTCACAGCATATGATACAATATGCTCAATATGATGAAAATAGCATCACAATTGTTGTCCTGTTCTGCATCACGAGACCCTGCACAGTGTACAAAGCATTCCCCCCAACAAAACGACTCTGACTTCATGGAGTAGAATAATATAACATCCTTTTCATCATACTTCTGTAGTGGAAAATATATAGAGTAACAGTGGCAAAGGTAAAAGAATTCAAAGCAGTACACAGCAGTTTGTTGCTTAGAACCATGAACTTTCTTATGATACGCAAACATATGGGTTTTAGACGACATAACTGCACCACATAATATGTAAATATGTATTAACTAATAAAGACTTTGTCTTCAAAAGACTTTCAATCCTTCTATGAGTGTTGTTGGTACCAACACGTTTGAACTGTTTATGGTGGAATATTATACTATTATTCTAGCAGGACGGCCTCTCCTTCTATTACAGATGAAGGGGTTAAAAATCTGCACTTTACGATCCAGAACTTCCCATAAAGGCTCAATGGTGTTCAGACCTGGCAATCGAGAAGACCATAAAAGGTGTTGATGAAACTAATGAATCCGTTCAGAGTCTATGAAATCAAGGATTTCAAAGGAAATCAAAAACAAAAATCTGTCACTCTCACCAAACTGAGATTGTTCTGTGATATCCGACCTTGTTATACTGCACGAGAATTAACGATGATCTATCTCAGCGTCACCAGGTTTAGGCATGACAACTTGGCCAATGCTAGCTGGCGAACAGCTAACTGAATTGGCAGCATGTTCCTCACTACATGTAGCACTACACTAGATCGTCGGTTTTCTCTTACTGTCTGGGGTTATAGAAGTCGATGGAGTCAGACTCGATCTTTATCACAAAAGACAGTAGACTAATGTATCATCGTTGTTATTATAAAAAAATATCTTAGCAAATGTTAGCTAATTATCGTTAGCTAGTACTTAACTTCGTTATTAGCAAGCAAACGGAATGTTGTTACTTGGCAGTTTGCTTTAAACTTAGCTTTAGTTACTTGCTAGCAAAACACTACATCATCTTTAAACAAGATCAGCTAGTTCATACATGCGTTCATTAAATTTCCTGATGAGCTGGCTTGCAGAGTTGAGAAATCTCAGTTAGCTAACGTTATACCGATAACATACCACGCAACAGCTATAGTGATAGATAGGTAATACAACAGCGATAGCTAAAGTTTCAAAGCTGTAGCTAGTTAGCTAACGTGACAAGTTGATACAACTTTATATCCGCCGTTTATACCCAGCTAAATCCAAATCAAACGACAGTTTAAAGTAAAGTTATTTACCAACACGTTACAGCCTCTGTCTTATTGTTTCTTGCCTGTGCTCCTGCTTCCAGGTCCAGATTGACGGTCTGTCAAGTTTAATTGAACAAACAGAAAACAGAAATGACGTTCACGCCTTGCCCGTGGGCAGTCCTATGTATTGTGGGTTATGTAGTTCGGGAACAAAAACGGTGTAAGGGAATTTTTTAGTAGTATTTTCATGTCCTTGTCAAGCATACAAAAGAAATAAGGGAGGTTAAACAGTTTTTTGAAAAGCACATTTCCCAAAGGGTATTTATTTGTATTTACATAATCATTATTCTGTCATTGGTCCAGAAAAAATAATGCTTAAGTGTGGTAAAAATAAGGAATATTTGCTTCATTATAAGGATATTTCTTACATCTTAAACAGTGAATATTTTGAGACCATCACCAGGGAAGAATCTAGGAAAATGCCTAAAAGTATGCTAAATGTTCAGGATTTCTTAGAGAATATTGACAGTATGGTGAATTACTTGATTTAATTGACTTATTTGCTGCATGCACATCTTTAATGAAACAAAATGCAATAAATTATGGTGCTGTGCAAGTGGACTGGCCCATAACACCACTAGTGATTTCCAAAGCCAAACTTCCAAGACTATTTCTCTCAGAAATGAATAAATCAGTGAATATAAATTAAGTTTTACCCTCTTATTAGACAGTTTTAGTTGAGTAAAATGGCTTTGACCTTTTTGTGCTCCTAGATCTAAAATGTGGAGCTCTCTTTGAAAATATATTGCTTGTTCTACAAACTGATGCTCTTTCTTCTCTCCCACAATTATGATGCAGTGGGATTTAGGGACCACGTACAATTACTGGAAAAATTGTCCATTTATTCGCTCGAGATGACACAAACAGTACACCTCTACAAATAAAAAATGATTCTAAAGGAAAGACCAAAGGATTCCTCAGCTCTTTTCACTAAAAGTCAAGAGAACATAGTGTCCCTGATTGATGTATTTAGGAGGATACAGGTCACATGCTGACTAAATGGGAAATGCAGCAAGGCCTTGCTTGACATGCCCTATATTCAGGCTAATGGAGCCTGTGCAAGCAGATTGCAGAGTACATGGATATTGTTACAATGTTTGATTGTGCATAGAAAACTCAGCCTGAAATCATATATAGGGATCAAGATTTTGGATAGCCTTTCTTATTAATTTTATTTCAAATGAATATTATTTTAAATAGCTGCATTAATAATCTGTATTCCTTTACTTATTCCTGCTTCTGCTACAGAATAATATGTCTTCACATCATTGTGGCTTTTAAATCAGGAGAGGAATGACATCTAGATTCAGCAAAAGGGTTCAGCAAAGCTGCATTAAATTACACAGTCCTTTGCGCATATTCTGTGTGTAACAAATATAGAATGGTGCACGAAAAAACTAATTGTCACATCAGCACAGTGTATTCATAGATTAACTGGATCAAAACTACTGTGCCAAGTGATTAGTTTAATATTTCAAATGTATTGCTGTACTTGTTTTTCTTGATGTATACCAATAAGCTTTATGGACAAGTCTTATTATTTAACATGTGTATATATTTATGAATCATGCACATGTGCAGCACTGTAACGTTATGAATGCAGCACTTTTACATTTTGCAATGCATTCTACAATCACTCTCTTGATGTGAAGCGTATTTAATAAATTCTTTGTTTCGTCATGTCTGTGTATAAATCATTTCATACCATGCATTGACAAAACTGATGGGAATGGGTATTTAAAATTTTGCTAAAACTTGGCAGCAGTTTACCCGATAGATAAATAAATACACACTGAACATAGCCTATAAGAACAGGAAGCACAAATAAATACACAAATGCAAATGTCACAATCAGTACTTTAAACAAATATTGCATTACAATATTCACACAGTATTACAATAGTTTGTCAGAAAGATAAATTGAATACACAGGTCAAAAATGTACAGTTTGAACTAAATTTATCCTCTGATTATCGCTAAATAGTATTTAACCAGTAAGCAAATGGGAAGCATTTTTCTGCAGCTTTTGTATACGTCACTTCCTCCCGGCATTCCATCCAAAGGCCGCAAACGGAGTGCAGACGGACGGGAAGAAGCAAGGACGCTTTCGAATATTTTCAAAGAAATAAGGATAAACTCCAACAGAAATATTTTAAAGAGTGGAATATAAAATACCTGACCGCGATGTCGGCCCAGGCTCAAATGAGAGCTTTGCTTGACCAATTAATGGGGACTGCGAGGGATGGTGAGTAGCTAGCTGGTTAGCTAACGTAAGCTAGCTAGCGAACGTTAGCCAACAAGATGTGGTGTAGAAAACATAACGTTAAATTATTTCCTTATGGGCGCGCTCCTTTTTGTCGAAGATGACGGGTTACATGGGTTTATATCCATAAGATAACAACTAGTTTAGGCCAGATTCGCAGTTCAAACGTTATCTATCTTATAGAATTTAATGTTTGTATCCTTATATTTCGCTAGCTAGAAAAAACGAGTCGCCGTTTTGTTTATCAGTTGGGCCTTTTTAGCAAAGGCCCAACTGTAGCCAGCTAATGTTCGATTTAATTTAGCTAGCATTGGTTAAGTAGCAAACTATGTCTGATTATACGCCATCATAACTATACGTTATATTGAAAATAGCTGGCTTTGTTAGTGTGCTGGGACGTTAGAATAAGGTAGTGTAGTTACTGTTGTAGAAACAGTAACGTTAGCTTGCCTTGTCTAAATCTGCGATTACAGCAGCTCGCTAACTACTTATTCTAGTAGCGGGTGTTCGAACTAAGGTGGCTAACGTTTGCTAAGTGGACGATTTTGCATTTACATACGTCACATATAACAACGATTTGCTTGCTATGCTACTCCTGTACGCATTTGATTGTGTGCTCATTTGAGCTCAATATTATTCATCCTTTATGTGCGTAGATAATGTTCGTCGCTCCAACAAAAATGGCTGGCTGGCTAATGCTACTAGCAGGTTACACTGTCTTTGATAGTTCGCAGAGCACGTATAGGTCCAACGCTTATTTGTTAAAATATGGATACAAACATTAAACAGTGTCTATCGTGGTGCTGTGAAGGTGTAGACAGTCTTTAGAGAGCTTAGGTAGTGCTTTTCTGGTAGGTGGCGCTCGCCATCCTGTCGATACCAAGCTTGCTACCTAACAGTACCTTGAGAGGGAATTTTAAAAGACAAGAGAATAGCTGGTTAAATTAGCCATATATAAGTGGCTAATTATAGTTTACCTTTTGTTGGTTAGAACGTCTGACTAATGAATGCTACTAGTGTGTGAGTGTCTGTGTGTTTGTAATTGAGATGAATTAAAATGCTTCCCATACCTATGTTCCATACAAACTGAACAATTGTGGCCCCTTTATTTTATCTATAAAGGTTCAGTGTATCTTTGCCAGCCTACATCAATCTGCAAGGGAGTTGCAGAAAAGCCTCATGTTCATCGAGCCGTGAGTCACAAATATAATTTTTAAAGATGTTATGAATATCCAAACATTTTGTTTGCTTTTCAGAAGTAATTATAAGCTTGATCATCACACAAACTCGTAAGTTAAGTGCAGAAAAAAAGCAAAACAGAATCCTGAAATGCAATCATCAGGAGTGTTTGGAACATAAGAAAGAGTACCTGGTTGCTTGAAAGTCATGGAGCAGTTTATACAGTAGTGTTTCTGGTAACACATTTGTCATAGAAACAAAGAGAAACCTTAAAATTTGCCACAACCCATTTACACTCTGACTTGTGTATCATTCCCGACTTCCTCACTACAGGTGTGGGCAAGCAAGCTTTTCCCTTTTATACTTTTCAACAGCGGGTTTAAAATTCTACAGCTGAGGTCTTGAAGATGCAGATGGGTACAGTATATGTGGAAGCTCGCAGTGTGTATTAACTAACCTTTTTTGTATTTTTTTAGTTTAAACCTCCCTCATGTTTTTTTTTTTTTCAATATTTGTATCAGGGTTTCATCAGGGGTATTATATGCAGCCATTTGGTCCTTTTTGTAAAGGTCAGGATTGTTGCAACAATCACAGCAGATTAACAGCTGCTGCAATATACCAGCAGGGATCAGTCCAAATGAGAACCCACAAGTCAGGAGGTGGTAAGGCCCACCTGCTTCTGACAGTCACCAGCAGAACCTGGCTGCTGTCAGGCAGATGGAATCTTTTGTTGTGTTTTGGTTCCACATCCCTAAATGATGAACCATGGCACTTCCCAGAATCGGAGAAAGGTGGCGCAAGTTCAAGATGCCGAGATATTAAGGATCTTATTCCATCACTGGTCCCGCACTCTGCAGTGCCTGCACTGTGCACTGCCAGTCAGTCATACTTCTCTCAAGAGCAACCTTGAGTTTGTTACAATTATAGATGTGAAACATTTACAATGGTGACAAAATAATGCACAGGCCCACGTAAGAAAGGCTAATAAGGTTTCAAGAGAGTATATATAGTGAAAGATAATGCAGTGCACACCTCTCTACGTTTGTCACCTTTTGATGGCCGTTTTTATCACATGTGGGTCTGACATGAAATGATGCACCCTATAAAGAATATTTTACTCCACATAGGCCAAAGAAATTTTGCACCTTGCCCCATGTTGTCATGAGAGGCAATTTAAATGTGCAGCTTTGACTTAGCCCCATGTTGGCATGAGAGGCAATTTAAATGTGCAGCTTTGACTTAGCCCCATGTTGGCATGAGAGGCAATTTAAATGTGCAGCTTTGACTTGGTTGTTAATTGCCTCACAGAAATTGAATTGAGCAATGATAATACCACTATACCAGTATTCTACCTACCAGCATCAGAAACCTCATTGTCTCAGCAAGGGAAATTATGAAAATTTGTGCCGGTCGTTAACAATTTACATGAATGTCCATGGTCACACCACATTTCATCCAACCAAAAGAGAAAGTCCTGTGAAGCTACTTGAGGGAAAGTCAGAAATATACTGTTACCAGTGAGGTGGACCCTATGATATGCTTTCTCTGTGGCTGGTTTGAGTATATTTTTCCAAGTTTTTGTGGTCTCACTGGCTGTTCTGTTTTACTAAACGCTGTTTCAGGTGATGAAACTCGACAGAGGGTGAAGTTCACTGATGAGCGGGTCTGCAAAAGCCACCTTTTAAACTGTTGCCCACACGACATTCTCTCTGGAACCGTAAGTAGGCCTTTTATTGTCTTTGCTTGCAGGGCCGGAAATAATAAACCTTTTGAATAACTAACCAAGCCATCAACAGCCAGTCATTTTTAAATGGGGAGGTGTTACAATAGAGGCACTCCCTGACAGTATTGGTAAAATGATCCCTGCAATAAAAATATCAATTTTAATATTTTCATTTTCATGTTTGCTGGTTGTTATTTTCAGCAGTATTGTTTGAGGCAATGAAACTGTAAAAGTTTACACTTTGCTAAAAGACCCGGATTTATTTTGTCAGCAGTTGAAGATCTGGGCTTGGTTTCTCATAATTTGTATAGCGGAATTGTAATTAAACATCATTGCATGGAATGAGTCAAAATTCAAGCCGTATTTGCCAGCTTGCTATGTGATAATTCCTTTTTGATAACTGGCTAGCTGTTAAAGGAACTCTAGGTCTTTTCCTAAATAGTAAGAAAAATGTTAAGATAAGGAATTTCAGCACTAAAGGCATAAGTTACATTTTGGTGATGGATAACTAATTTTACAGTTATTCAGGTGGATGCTCTTCAGACATGTAGCTGTTGCGTCTGATCTGCGTTTAATTTAAACATTTAAACATAAGTGATTTAAGTTGAAGAGAATGTTTATTTTAGCCACAATCCTTCAATGTATCAGTTTTTAACAATTCATAATGCAACTATCTCATAATGTTTTTTTTGCCCGCTTTCTTGTTGATGGCAATATCATCCCATTTATCATAACCCTTATGTGTCAATAAACTGTAAAATAGAGCGTGACCACACTTATCACAAAAATGAGTATGTTGTGGTTGATAATATTTAAAATATCAAAATGTATCTGGTGTTGACCCTGATATGGATATTTCTGTAGAGGCCAATAGCCACCTATGAAATGCTGATATATCTAAACAAAATGATGAATTGTTTTTAATGCGGTAATGGTTGGCTTTGCTCCCCTTTACAGCGTATGGATCTGGGAGAGTGCTCCAAGATACATGACCTGGCTCTTCGGGCAGATTATGAAATTGCATCCAAGGACAGAGATCTCTTCTTTGAACTGGACGTAAGTGTCATATCTCGAATGTTGCCACAGTACATTTTCATTCATGTCCAGCAAGGTCTGACAACACTAATATTGTTCCTGTGCTGTGCCCAGGCTGTGGATCACCTGGAGTCCTTCATTGCTGATTGTGACAGAAGAACAGAACTAGCCAAGAAACGGCTTGCTGAAACTCAAGAGGAGATAAGTGCTGAGGTGGCTGCAAAGGTGAGGGGGCTTGGGTCTCCCTGACGATCAGTTTGTAGACCCACAACATGTCTAAAGAAAAAGGGAGCTCCTTGTGTGAACTCCCTCATTTTTGCAAGCATCAGGACTCAATGGGCTTACTCTACTTATCTCATAAATGCATTCTTTTGATACTTGATTCTGTAGCTGTGTTTTTATATCTGCTAAATTTTTTTTACTGTCCCCATCGTCCATTTCTTAAAGAATTAAAGTGATGAAAGACCAATCTGTCATTTGGCAAGATGTATTGAAAAGTTTGTTGTTAAATGTTCTATGGTGTAGAATAATGTTGGTAGTCTCACAGAGGACTGTGTGAATGTCATTTGCTGGCAGGCAGAGAAGGTGCATGAGCTGAATGAGGAGATTGGAAAGCTACTGGCTAAGTCGGAGCAGCTGGGTGCCGAGGGTAATGTGGACGAAGCACAGAAAGTCTTGCAGGAGGTTGAGAAGGTCCGGAGCAAGAAGCGGGATGCAGAGGTAAGGGCTGCTCCAGTGTTTAGTGATGAGGCATGGCTTGTTCTTCACTGCCCCCTTTTCCAATGGCTCTTCCAGACCATTCTTTCATCTCAAGTTCTGACGTGTCCATCTCTTGCTTTTTCCTCAGGAGGAGTACAGGAACTCTATGCCAGCCTCCAGCTTCCAGCAGCAGAAGCTCCGTGTGTGTGAGGTGTGTTCTGCCTACCTGGGTCTCCATGACAACGACCGCCGACTGGCTGACCACTTTGGAGGGAAGCTCCACCTTGGCTTCATTCAGATTCGTGAGAAGCTGGAGCAGCTAAAGGTAGGGCTCACACAAGGTCATATACTGAGATTTCCAGTTTCTTGCAGGTTGCAGGTGTGAACTGGGTACGTGCAGCTTTTAAATCCAGAGTTTGGGTGAAGCAACTGTAACAGCGGAGTTTATGCTTGGATCAGGGTGTTTGGCAATGTACAGTTTCTGTACAGTTGATCATTTTCAGATTTGCTTTCCATATTGTGGGGGGAAAAAAAGATTTCCTTACTAGTTGTCATTAGTAGTTACCAGGTTTTACAGATTGGCCTTGTAAAAGGCCACTGATATGTTTGTTTCATTTCCAAATAATTGACTTGATTTCAAAGCTGTGATTTCAGCTCCAGGTGTACATATCTGTACTATATTCATATACTATATCTCCAGGTACAGTAACTTCCTAAAGGACTGACCTCATTTTGTCGTTTTTACAGAAAACCGTAGCAGAGAAGCAGGAGAGGCGGAACCAGGAGCGTCTGAAGAGGAGAGAGGAGAGGGAGCGCGAGGAGAGGATGAGGAAGAGGTATGTACATGTTTACATAGTGATTTCATACAGAGAGGGAGATCACTATTGAGCTCCTCAACTCCATGTGTGTCCCAGAATACTCACAGTAACCAGATATGCTGTTGTGCCAGTTATAGGCCCTTTGTGAAATCTGAGCCTGTTGCAGGCATTCAATGGGTTGCCTTGTCCCACACAGGTGACTATGTGAGTGGGTTCTGTTGCTAAAACAGCCCATGATACAAGTTCAGTGGTAATATTGTATGCCTGGGAGCAATGTTTTCTCAGTTCCCCCACTGCTTGCTTTCTCTGTTCATTTCCTTAGTGCTCCAATGTGTTACTGTTACCTTTTTAAAAAGGTTTTTTAGACAAGGAATAGGAAATGGAAGAAATATTTATCAAAGATTGTACAATAAGTGCAGTCACTTAAACTGCATTTGCTGAAACTGGCTGCACACCTACCCAGAGTTGTAGTGTGCTTACCCAGAAACATGGCACAAAGCATGAGTAAGGCATGATGGAGGCTGAAACATATGTTCAAAACTTAAACAATTTCTTATATCTTGAGGGTAGCAAACTGATTTTTCTTAACCAAAGTGAAACCAACCAACATTTATACATCCGTTTCCCTGCCTATGACATATCTATTAAAGATTGTAGGTGGTTAGAAAATCAGTGCCTCAATCAAGTCTTAAAGGGCCTCAAAGCTACACTGGCTGCAATGATCCTTGGATTTAAGTGCGGCCCATTCAGTACTGACCTTTACCTCCTTATTGGGTCGCTCTTTCTTATTTGGGAGGAAAGATGAATGTTCCCATAAACCCCACGGTAGCTGGGCTGTGTTTCATACTCTGTTGAGAGCTGTGTTCCTAAAGGATAGCTCCATTTGCATTGTAACAGTGTGTTTCCACACTCTCCTCTCCAGAGGGGATTCTGCATTGACTGATACCCCATCAGAGCTGCATAGGGGGACTGCATCAGGGTAACTAACTCCTCTCTTACCCTTTCTCCCACCTCATTCACCTCCTGCATGGGTACACCCATAAACACTCTCCTCCAAGCCTGTGCATGAACTAGATTTCCGTCGTGGTTAATTTGCAGTGCATTTTGCCCTGAATCAGCAACATCATCAAAAGGTCTCAATACATTTTCGTGGAGGGCAGAACAAATAGGTGGTTAGGATAATTTCTGCAGTACTGCAAGCACATTTTAAGAGTTTGAGAAATGTGTGGTGGGAGAAAAGAGGGGAATTTGCCCCCAGATTAAAGTAAGGATAAGCTCTAAAACACTTACCTGTCTGTGGAACAATGGTCTGAACTTTGGTTTTGTCTTTGCAGGACCAGATCACGGAGCAGGGAGCATAGGAGGCAAGTATCAGCACTGTATGTTGTGTGTCTGATTCAGATTTATTTCTCTAGCACAGTCAGTTGTAATTTTTCTGGCACAAATGTGGGTTTGTCTTATAGCCATTCCAAATACATGGGCATGGGTGCAAGGGTTAGGGGTGTGGTCCCTCATGACTGGTACTGGATTTTGAGTCATGCTGAGCTCTTTCTCAGTGTCTGTGATCTGGTGAAGTCCAGCTGAGTGACCTCAGCTTTGCTTGATCACAGGTCCCGCTCTCGGGAGCGCAGGAGACGGCGGTCACGTTCGTCATCGCGGGAGAAGCGCCGCTCCAGGGATCGCTCCAGGGACCGGGGGGATAGAGGGGACCGGGGAGACCGGGACAGACGCCGCCGACACCGCAGCCGGTCCCGCAGCAAGGGCCACCGGCACAGCCGGGACCACAGCCGCGAGCGCAGCAGAGACCGCAGCTCCAAACACAAGTGAGACCCGCCTGTGCCACAGTGACTGCACTGCGCTATTCACTGAATATCTATACTTAGTGTAGACGTTTGCATTTGTAACTAAACAGACGAGAGAAACTTTAAAAGTAGCTGTTTCCATCCAAGAGGGTGATAAGCGCTGCAGTGCAGACCATAACATACCATGATTTGCATGGCAGCTGTGTATCCAACATGTATAGCTACATGTTAGCTACAATGTGCTGCATTTCATTTAATGGCTAAAATCAGTGCCTAGGTAGTGCAATTGCACCAGGGTGATTTTTTTTTTTTTTTTTCCCCTGATAGGTTGTTTCATCAAGAGATATGTAGGTTGCTAGTATAATCTGTTCAGTTTGAAGCTGTGTTTAATCATTATAACTTTTGGGGTGGATGGTATCTGTATTTTCATAACATCATTCCTACCTCAGAAATGTCTCACCTCCCAATGACATAACTTTTTCTAACCACAAGAGGGTGCAGTGTGCACATCAATTCATACTGATGTGGTCTATGTAGGTCTCAAACAATGAGAAATCAGTGACCTAACTGCAGGATTTATTTTTACCACATGCATGTAAATTGAACACAAGAAAATAGGCCAAGCCTATTTATTTCACAGGAATTGATTTTTTTTGTCATAATTGAACCTGAATTTTCGAAGAAAAAAAATCTCTATCGCTGTCTCAGGTCATCGCGGGACCGAGAACGCTCCTCCCGGGACCGGTCGCGGGACAGGGACAGGAAGAAGGGATCCTCTGAGCAGCGACAGGATGGAGTGAATGGGAAGATGGATTCCCGGAGGCTGGATGACAGGGAGACCGGGGAGATCTAAGGGCCTGTACTGTGACACCCCGTTATACTGTTCATTCACACCTTTTACTGCGAGCAGTAACACTGGTCCACTTCCCATACTGTCTCCTTACACTCTACATTCACACACTTTACTGCTTGAAGTGACATTGACCCATGACCCTCATTTTGTTTGCATTTCCATTACACAGTACATTCTCACACTTTTCTCTGAGCCTGTCACACTATGCATTCACATGCTTTTCTCTCATCTCATTACACTGTACATTCACACACTTTACTGCTAGCAGTATCACTGACCCACAGTCCTCACTCTGTCTCCGTCCAAACCATCAGTAAGTGTACATCAGTCTAACCATTCAGTTCTGCTGTATTATGGCTTCTCTAACATGTAGTTTTTGGTTCCCAGTCCATTTGTTAATTGTGAATATTTTCAGGCAGACTATTTTTGCACTCAGAGGGTCATTTAGACCAAATACACAAGTTTTGTTGAGTTCTTTTCATTTTTGGCCTTCATCCAGAGTCCCACCTACGGAATACTTTTTCCAAACGTTTATTTGGATGAAGGGAAGATGTAAAAGAGGAATAAATGACATGCGTATTTCAGGTTTAGCAAGTAATGATATGAATCAATGGCCCATTGCTTATACTGCAGCAGAAACTAAATAGGTCTGAATTTCTATTGTAAGAAGCATAGAACTTTCCTGTCTAATTAAAGTATATGAATAGGAGTAAATGAATGTGACATGCTTGATGTTTAATATACTCATGCATTGCTCTAATTCCCAGCCCTTTGGATTGTATTGTAATTGCATTTCCATATTTGATATTACTGTTATACTAGTTGGTCCTTTATACACTTAATATTGTTCCCGTAGAATGAGGAAGGTTATCTGTCATCCCGTTTGCGAATCCTTGAACTAGTGGTTTCCTGAAGCTGCTTCCGGCACTGCCATATTTTAAAGGTTAACTAAGGTCCCAGAATATTGTCTCGCTGCAATGTGCATTGTCTATAATGGTGCATAAAAACATGGAAATGGTGGTCATTTTTCTTGCATATACAATATTGTGCTTGGGGGTCACTGAAGTCAGTGGAGAAAACAGTGGTACTTGTTACTCCTTGACAAAGTGCGTTGAAGTCAGCATGTGAGCTTAATTCTCCAGTCTAGTGACTGTAGACATACATCTAAGTGTATAGACTGTAGAAGTGGGTGATGGTCCATGAAGAAATTGTTCAAGTGATTGTAGGAATTGTACATTTTGTCCCTATGCTGTATTTAAATGGAACCTTTTGTATTAGTTTTATTTCCTC
The DNA here is from genome assembly GCA_022829145.1 of Albula goreensis. Lineage (NCBI taxonomy): Eukaryota > Metazoa > Chordata > Actinopteri > Albuliformes > Albulidae > Albula > Albula goreensis. The sequence continues at coordinate 10,657,953 of CM040748.1, forward strand.
ATAATTGCATTTAAGTATAAATGGAGACGGGTCGAGGCCAGGTTTTTAATTTTCTTTGTTTGCTAACAGTGGAAATGTGTTCATTTCTGACTTTTTAAATTCTTTTCTCCTGTATGTAATCAAAACAAGTAAACATTAAAATCCAGCATAATTCAGATGTGTCAAGTTGTCTCGACAGGGTATATGCCCCTTGGTTTTACAATAGCCCTGTGCTGAATTTGTTCCTGTACTAGTGAAGCATTAGGGGCTGTGGTTTGATAACAAAAGTATATTGAGTAATTTTTTTTCCCCATTTTGAAGAGATTGAAAACCCCACTGAATTCTTCAGTTCCCTGACCAGCTGATTGAATGATTCCACTGGATTAAAATTTCATCCAGAGTTTGCCATGGGGCTTCTCCAAGTTCAAGCTCAGTTGCCCTTGTTTGATTTGGTCTCAAGAAACACCAATTTTTGCATCCATGAAACATTCTAACAAAAGTGTCATCACTTTTATTTATTTTAAATTTTGAATTTACAACCAAGCTTAAATCCTTAAATCCCCTCACCCACCAGCTTGTCTGTTGGATTCATTGTTTTATTTTGCTGGAAAAAAGCTGTATATATGCCAAATCTAATTGACACACCCCTGGAAATACATCCATTTTGCCTCAATTTCAATAAAACCTTCTGTTTCTGAATTAACTTGACTGGTTTGTGTCCTTGGAAAATGACATGAATGACACCGTGAGGTTTACATATGCATTTATTGGTGTTTATAATCAGGAAATATAATAAAAAATGTACTTCCAGGTCACTGACATTTCCTGACAAGTCCTCTCGAACATGCTATTAAGAACTAAACATTTCTACAGTGGTTGGACCACTGCTGTTGGTGTACCTGTGTGTGGAGGGACAGAGTGGTGTCAGCTGAGGCTGGGCAGCTTTGGCCCTCAGAGCAAATGGAACTCCAACATTCCCACAGTCTCCCTGTTGATGTGTTTTTATAAGATGTCACAACAACATTTTAGGTTCCACATTTACAGTCATTGAGGATGGCAAAGACATTATTGGAAAGTTCTTGAGATTTTTTTATCTATTAAAAAAATACCTCTTTGCTATTCAATTACAACCATATTCCCAGATAACATGGGCTCATTATAAAGTCTCTTAAACCTGCTTTGGTTGTGTTTCAGCCAATGTATGCATTGGCTACTCTCTGAGTATTGTGCATACTGAAGTTAGTGTTACTTGGGACTATAAAAGTAGTGTAAAGCGTAGTGATCAATTTCCGCTCATTTAGTGTGGATGATTGCAGTTTACAGTGATTCAAGTGTTTGCAGGGATTGGTGCAGGTTGATTAGTGTGTGTGTGTGTGTGTGTGTGTGTGTAGACATTGGTGGCTGCAGATCAGTGCTGGTGCTTGAAGTGATCTGTGAGTTAGTGAATCTATCTGTGGTGATAACTGTTGGAGTAGGTAGTGACCAGTGTCACAGTAAGCTGCTCTCCAGTTTTAGGTCAACCTTCATCTTCTGCTTCTCCATCACTGCCTCCAGCTCTGTGGCCTTGCGGGCATCCTGTTTCAGTGACAAAACAGGGATGTGGAAAGGCAAACAAGTTAGAACAGTGGTTGAAATGTAGGCAAAAAAACGGACTCTTCCACACTGAAAACATGGAGGTTTTGTTTATTTTTTGCATTCCTTGCTATAGATGGAGAGGGCCCAAGAATGAATAACTCTCTCAAATAAGCTACAGATTTACAAATACCAAAATAATTGGCTTATTTTTGGACCCACCTCCACCACAGTGAGACCATTCTGTATAATACCTTATTATATAATGAGTTACTGACAGTATATTCATGAATGCACAGTGACTGAACAGAAGTGGTTCCATACCTCCAGCAATGCCTTCTGCACCATGATCTGGCTGTAAACTCTTGCGCCCTCATCTGGTGTAACAGCACGCAACTCCTCTTTGTTTAGGGAGAAAAGCTGAGCTCCAGTCAGCACTCCCAGGCAGCGCACCGTCCTGAGGGACCAAATCAGCAAAGGTCATGAAACTCCACTAATACTCCTTGTGCCTCTGCAGTATAACTTAGATAATTAAAAATCCATGTAAAAAGAAAGTTTTTTCTTATTTGTAGATTTTTATGCATAACTTACAATTTACAACAAATATTACATACTGTAAAACACTATACTATACTATTTCATATTGCATGCCCATTTAGCATCTAGTACAGTCACTGCATCCTTTGACTGATGCTGAATACAGTCTAGTGGCATTGCTTAGATGGTTTACCCTGGTTCTCACCATGTCTCAGTTTTTCTTTTTTCTCCAAATCTGGGTTTTTGTGTTCCTTTTTTCCCCTCAGTATTTTCAATGTCTATAATGGCTAATTATAAAACCTCTATGGTGCAAAAGTATATTTAAAGATGTTCCCATATTCCAAAACTGCAATATACCCATACACACTTATAAACAGATTGTAGACAGATCTCATGAACACCAAGGAGCAACATCTCCCATGGCACCCCCAATCACTGAACCTTCATTTATTTTATCTGCCCTCTGTATACTGTAGAGACAGGTTTCGTTCATCCCATAATGAGTGAAGCTTCAATCACCTGTAAACCTGTCTTATTTTAACCAATCAAAAAATTTAACCCTCTATAGCATAGGAAAAAATAAGAGGTAAAAAACTGTCAATGATACTATTCAGTAGCTTCACCCATTTTCAGTTTCATGAAACCTCACTCTCCCATCACCACTAGTACAGTGCAAATCAACCTGCGGACAGATAAAGAAATGGGTGGGAGAGGACATGATGACAGACTTACGGCTCACTGAAGCCCTTTCCCCGAAGCCACTCCTCCACTTCAGAGGGCGGGGAGTGGTAGTCCAAAGGGGCGGATGTGTCTGAGGAGCGAGGGATGACCAGGGGACGAGCGATGCTTGCCTTCCCATTTGCTAGCCTCTGTAATAGCTCTTCATTTATAACCATCACTGAGAAATAATACAGACAGACATAAATATCACTACCCACCCCTTGTTTATGGTTACAATTTATACTCTTCCAGTGAGCAACCTTTTCTTCCTAAATTAGACCCCCTGCCCTGATGCCTTTGTACCCCTGGTAGACCGCACTACTTCTCTCTCTCTCTATCTCTCTCCTTCCCTCCCTCCCTGCCAGGACCTTTTTCATACAGTCATCCTATCACTCTCTCTGTACCTTTGTCTGTTTCTTCTGTGGCCGGGCTGTGTTGAGTGTGTAAGGACATGCTTGGGGGCCGAAGGACTGGAGGGTCGTGGTTCAGTGGTGGAGGGGTTGGGGGGGTGTAGGTGGCCCTGGTCGAGTATGATGAGGGAGAAGGCTGTAAAAGAAAAGAGGACATGTTTTGTTGACAGTATATTGATTGAAAGAATAATAACTGAAGTAACACATTTCTACACATTTTTCTCATTTGGCCATGTGGTTGTGTTTTTACCAGCGCAGTGTGAAATTTCATATTGTGGTGTGCATAGCTTGGGTCATGGTGAGCTACCATTCACTGCTGATGAATAGCCTACATTTAGTGTTCTGCCAATGATGGGGCATTGTGTGTGTGTGTGTGTGAGTGTGTGTGCGTGTGCGTGTGTGCGTGCGCTACCTTGGTTTCCTTGGGTGGGGCAGGGCTATCTGTCGGTGTGTCATTCAGGGCTGACAGAGGCTCCAGGATGTTGAAGGGCACAAAGCCGATCTGGTTGAATCGGTTGCGACACTTCCACCAGCGTTTTGACGACTCAATCACCTGACAGAAATGAGACAAAGCACCATAATGAATTAGCAGCTAAGAATGGAGACATGGCCCTGAAAGTGTCTGTGTTAGACATAGGAAAGATTTACTCCACTGTATAGCGCTCCAACAAGAGATACAGAACATGCAGATCAGGACAGGACAGTATGTGTACACACTATGATGTCACTGGGTTTACATGATTCAGTAAATTTGTGATGGTGGAAAAACTTATCTGAGACCCTTTGTATAGCATTATCCACACAGGGACAGACAGATAAAACAGTTCAGTTTCAGATTCTGCTGGCACAACAGATGACCCATGTATCAGAGAAAGCTGGTAGTATCAGCACCTCCAGTGTCTCTCCTTGTAACACAGAGAGCTCGCTGCTGTTTCGGGCCACAAAGTCGTAGCTGCAGCGATACTGTCTATCTCCCTCAGGTGGAAGGCCAGCACCATCCCTGCGAGAACACAAGAGCATGCTTAACTCAGCCAATCTCAAATTTTCCTAAAACATCAGCCCAGCTCTCTTTATTCAAACCACAGGTACATACTTCTCTCCTTGACAGCCACATAGGATGTAGATGAAAAACACCTGCCTGTTCATTGAGCCTAATATTCACATACCATCTGATTGTGACTTTCCAAATCAATTACTCTGAACTCCATGGGCATGTGACATGGATTCAAATGACATACAAACTACATACCGCACTCAACAGGTTTATTGGTTGTTCATTGAACTAAACTGTACTGAGGATTAAATGAAGTGAGAGAAAGGCTGGAGGACTGTATGTTTTTAATTATATTACTTAATATTTACCTCTCGTCACTGGTATAGTCTGTGGACCTGATGGATCCTGGCTGACTGAGGGCCATCTTAAGAGAAAGGAAAAGTTACTGTAGTGTATGTGCTCACCTTGACACCAGCTACACTTAAAAATAGACAATACAACATTTTACAATTGCAATTTTTAAGATTTCAGAACCTTGCAGTTCAAATTGGCAACCAAAATGAATGAAAATGATGGAACATATCCCTATTAACCCAATAATGAAATTTCGGTTTTATGAATAGGTTTCTTAAAGAAGTGTAAGTATTGTGTATTCTAGTAAACATAGTACATCAGTAAGTCCTGTATTACCTCTTGTTTTTCTCTTAGAGCCTCATGTTTGTGTTGTGACTCTATCGGGTCCTCCCATGGCTGCCCGTGTGGGTCAAGCGGCTCAGGCTTCCACCCGTCCATGAATACAGGTGTGTAAGGTGGGACCGGGCCTCTGAGCTGAGAACTAAACGCAGGGATATTATCATTAGACACGTGCTGACGGAGTACTGCTGTACACCCAGGCAGAGTGGGGAGCAGAAAGCACATAACATACGCGGTTTATTAGTCTGAGAAATGTAAAAGTTCAATCCTTCCTGGGCTGTGCCATGACAGCCATGAGAGTGTGTGCTGCCCCCGTGGAGCAACAGCTGCACTGACCGTGGAAGGGTCCAGTTGGTCCCCAGGGCTGTCCACAGCTGCCTCTCCTCCACTGACAGGTTGTCCTGCAGCAGTGACACGGCTCCGCTGGTCATTGCCGGGGTGGACACTGAGGCTGCCAACGCGGGCCCCCCAGTGGTTCTGACGATCTGAGACGGGACGGGATTAACCATCATTATGTCGGTGCTGAAGATCTGCCAGCTTCCATTCCTCCAGCTGTATGACATAAACATGTAGACTCCTCCCGCTACATGCCCATGCAGGCCTCACTCATTCTTTATTTTACAGAGTGTATCTTACTGCCTCTTACAGAATACTCTAGGCTGGGCTGAAACAGAGCTGAACTCATCCCCTCTGTCTAGTTTAACAGACACTCTAGACCACCACCGCCTTATATCAGTTTTAATGGACGCTCTGGACACGGTTAAACATAGCTAAACCCCACATTTAATGGACACTGCAGAAAGGGCTAAAAGCCCTCCTCTCTGCCTGCCCTAGCTAAGGACCTCAGACAGAGCTCAACACCCCAAAAACACACATCTGCCATGCAGATGGTAGGCCTCCTTTCAGCCTCAGTGCAGCATACAGTATGTGAAATATGCAGAAATAAATTCTACTTGCAATGGAGTGATGATGGCAATTCAGAAAAAAATGAAAAATCGAGCCTTCCAAAAGTGAACAGCCTCAGATTTAGAGTCAATTTAATACAGTGTATGAGCATGTCCAAATGTTGTCAACAATAGAGTATTTATACAGTGTATGTCAAAATGTTATCAACAACAGCCTATAGTGCAGAGCATAGAAGACATTGCAATTGAATTGAGTCAGAGGCATAAGAGGAACACTATCATATATGCATGACCATAACAACCATCCTCCGATAACAGTTACCTCCACCTCCAGGTTTGCATATTCATAAAGGGGACCTATGACTCACCATGTCCAGAGGAATGAAGACATGGTGGAGCAACTCTTCTGATGTGGGGTTTGAAATGCATAACTTCAGCCGGGCCTGAAGAGGAGCAGGCACATGATCAATGCTGAACATGATTCAGTCATGCATATAACATTCATCCACTTATTTATGGACAATTAGCAAATTGCCACCAAGCTAACCTCCTGTGACAGGCTTATGGAAATGGAAAAATCATACTATTTATTAACTATCAGCAAACTAAAAAAGCATCATGCTGAAACTGAGTAGCTTTGAGTTCAATATCATCATTATATTTCATTTATCATTACATCAAGGGGCAGTATGACACAGCTGATATAATTTTGGTAAACTAGATTTCAACTGAGCAGAGATGGGTACATATTTCTTAACTGCACTTTTAATGATAGAAAATGTTCCAGTATCTTACCAGTAAACTGAAGCAGTACTTGAATTTCTGGAAGATGTCTACAAACTCATCCTCTGCAGGAGGGCGAGCCCGAAGCGTCAGCAAGTCCTCTGCACACAAAACACAAGACCTTGTAACCCCTAATTCTCAAGAACATCAAGAACATTTGTGTCATGTGACATTTTCTGTGTCCCTTGCATTTCCCTAGTGTATCCTCTTCCTTCATCATTTTGTCCCTAATCCTTCTTCCTTAATGAATATTTCTTGTGGTGAGTATCTGTCCCTCATTTTAATTCCTGTCTTCATCACTGCTTCCTTAAAATATAAGGTCTTCCATTTATTCTGTTACAGAACCACATTTTTCCTTTAAATACTGTTGATAAAAGGTAAATCTGCATTGCTGCAACACCCTTACCTGGATGAACTCGCTCTGAATAGAATATTGCTGGTTTGGTTGCCATAGTAAACCCCAGTGATTCACAGGTGGTGAATTCCCTTTCTTGTATTGCTGACCTTTTCTCCTCGCAGGAAAGCACTCATGGCATGTACCCAGCCTCAAAATGGCTGCTTCTATTTTTTTCCACCAGCCCTCAGGTTTTTTTCACTCTGCCTCCTAACTCATTGCATGTCCTCTCACCTTCTGCATCTTTTTTGCGGCTTTTCTTTTTCTTGTTCCTCTGGCTCAAAATACTGAGAGCTTCTGCCGACTTCTGAAGCTTCCCCATGAAGAGCTCAATGTCATCGAAGCAGTGATTCAGTATGGCCTGAGAAAGGAAGAGAAAGGACGAATGCTACTGACCAATGCCTACTGTGACAGTGATACAACCCAGTGATACACATTCACACTCATAAATATAGCCATGAGTACACAAACACAAACATAAGACTAACAGATGAGCAAAAACACCTGCTCACTGGAACAGTCTGTGAGCACTCAGTCTCAGTAAGACACAGGCAAACATTCGCACAAAGGTGCACGCTGTCTCCTCTGGAGAGGAATGCAAACCTGTGCAAACCAATCTGTCAAAGTCAGTTCCCAGAGAGGCACACCCATGGGTAAACACAAATGCAGAGACTGTGCACAGACATGCGTTTTAAAGAGAGCCAGACGCAGGTTCACAAACAGCAGTTCATTACGTACCACTTCCCTTTCAGCCCTCTGGAGAGATGTGTCTTGCCTCTGATTGCCGGACCCATTTGCTGGAAAGTGGAGGGGATCACGGTTAATCCAATTGTTAAAATTGCTCTGGAAAAAAATGCACTATTGCAACTTCACTCTTGGTTTTTTAAACTTCAGAATCATATCTGCTGGAGAAAAGCCCTCATCATTAAAACCAATTACTTCTCTTCATCATGTCTACATTTATGCCATGAACAAGTGAAATTCTCTTTGGCCCCATTTTATCCTGGACAGTAAGAGTGATAAAATTTGTTTAATAAGTGCCACTGCCCTTTCACACTTATTCATGTTGTATTTTTCAATTGGTATTTATAGCATGTAAAAAATTCATCTGAGCTGCAAAAGCATGCACACGTGGAATTATGATCATAATTACAGCAAATCATTCTCTCTCTGTCTCTCTCAGTACCTCTCCCAGGGTAGGGTGGAGGGTTGGGTGGGGGAGGGTTGGGGGCATGAGGCAGGGGTGGGTCTGGGATCCCAGGGAGCGCCATCATCCTCACTGGCTGCTGCTGTTTCCGTACCTGGCTGGCCCTGTGGGGGAGGGACAAACAGTCACAGTGTGCAGGAAAACACAGCAGTGCATTCACACTGGCTCTCAGAAGGCAATACTTCTTTGGCCGCAGAGTTTGGCAGTTTATGACAGCGGTTGTTTACATTAGTGCTACTAAGACTTCACACTGCAGACTGACACTGACATATGAGTGCTCTCCTGTTTTTCAGGGTTGTTATATAATTGAGACTATAGTCCAGCTGCATCCTTGAGCTAAGCTTCAAACAATGGATTTAATGACAATGCAACTTATACTGGCTCTTGTAAAGATACGTATGAAGTTTGTTTTCTTCTTGAAGCAAAGTGTCTTAATTTGCCTGTGATTATTGAATCGTGTTTCTGGTTTATAGGGACTGTGATGGGTCTCATATGAGCCTGTGCAGTTTTCATTTCCAAACAAATGTCTTAAACCCTAAATCAATAAGCCCAAGTGATCACCCAAACAGAGTAAATGCTTCACATTCTCATCACTAATGGAGGGGTTAGTATTGTTTCTTATTTTTGGCAGAAAAACACAGAAGGGGAGGGGAGTGAGGATGAAGGTGTGTGTGTGTGTGTGTGTGTGTGTGTGTGTGTGTGTGTGTGTGTGTGTGTGTGTGTGTGTGTGTGTGTGTGTGTGTTAGGAGGAGGTGGGGTTGGTTGTTACACAACTGTCACCAAGAAGTTATTTTTGAAGAATGAAAATGTGAAAAAATCCTGCTATAAATCCTGGTCTAACTACCAATTACAAACTTATTTTGTTTTTTTTTAAATTGTTCTTTACCTTACACTATGATATTTTTTTTCTTATCCTAAAGCATAAACTTTATACTATACTTTATTCTGAAGTCTTTATGATTGTTGTTCCACATGCAAGACCTCTTTGTGAATATTTCTGACCGCAATTGTGATCATTCTATACTTTTCTTATTTCTTATGCCCCCTTCATTCTCTGTATAACACAAGCCCACCTTTTCCCCTGTTCTCTTATCACTCCCTCTCCCACTCCCTGCCTCCACAGTATGAGTCTCATCATGCCCCATATTATAAAGTAAGAAACCCCACTGGTGCATCAAAATGTTATTATTGCTGTTTTGTTATTTTACTTCAGCCAATAATATGTGTAGCATGAATCCTCTCCTGAAGACCATGTTACAGTTTATGGATGCAAGAGCTTACTTTTCCATTGTTGGCTACAGCTCAGTTTTCCCTATTAGGTATCCTTACACTGATTTGCAAATTGTAAAACACAACATACATATCTATCTTTCGATCTACTCCCTCTTTCCAACACTTCATTATTTACAAACAGGACGCATGTGTCCTCACTTGCAAACATAGATACATGCTAAAGGAACACCCATTTTTACACAACTAAGCAAAATCACACCCCAAAAACCAGCAGAATGTAAGCAAATATAATTATGTCATAAAAGACAAACACTGCTTTTCAAAAAGCAATTCCCTGCCCTGTTCAACAGGTGTACACATCACAATTCAAATACAAATATATAATAATCATTACAATAAACTTTACCTTGTATCTCTTTCTCTGTGTGTGGTGTAATTGTAGTGACACCTAAGTGACCAGTCCCCATATACACCTGTATCTACAGTCCCATCCTCTCTGTCTTCAAGTCAGAATGGTCTTGTTTTCCTAGTCACGCCTTCTTAAGTTATGCAAAACAGGTAAAACAAGTCTGCCCCCCACCCCCGATCTCTCTCTTTCTCTCTCTCTCTCTGTCCGCAGGGACTGTGTTAACAGTGAATCACTCGATGAGAAGGATGCATTCATATGATGTCACTGCAACACTATTCTGCATGCAGTCATGCTATGAGAAGGCTTCTCAGAATGCAGTTGCGAAAATACATCAGAACAAAAATGAGTGAACCCTCTTGGCCAGGATTCTGCTTTTTATTAAGACTATAATCCTCAGTTATCAGTGACAAGCTGAAAAGGTATGTGAATAAATGCATCCAGCCCACTGTCAATACAGCAGAATTTATATCAATTATGAGCCAGCTGTGGCAAAGGTATATTCCACATTCACATTTGGTTTCACTGCCATCACAATGTAAATAAGGAGAACATATGGGATATATATGTACATGGGATCCTGAGGAGTATTTATTTTATTTAAGAAGGACAATTTTATTTAAAAAGATGCCCTTATTCCAAAAATGTCACCGAGGAAACTACTGGTTAAAACTACAATATGTCACTTTCAAAACCCAAACCTTGTATTTACAATTCCAGTTCCCTTACCATGACATCACACAACTGCCATTACTTCAGCAGAACTATTCCTTTAGTTGCATAGCGAGTGATTAGATGGGTGCTAAGTAAAGTGACACCCAGATTTTACCAAGTTTTTTTAAGCATGGCATGTGAACATCAGCAGGCACCACACCGTTAGCAGGTGTCCAGTTTGTTCTCATATTAAACTAGGAGTTATCACACATCTGTCAGGATGAAATAAAATTCAGCTGGGTCAGCCTGTTAATGGTGGCCCTGACCACACCCAGAGCCATGCTCGTTCACTGATCCTGGACAAAGCGGGCTTTCGCACCCAACAGGGTGGGAATGAGCACCACTGTGCTATCTGATATCTGAGTATCAGTCCTTCAGGTTACTGGAACTCATCACTAAACTAATTGTGTAATCTTGCTGAGTCAAGTTCAGTTACCCTGCCATGCCATTGTATCAGATTCAGCCGTTTATCATTGCTTTCTTTCAGGTGCTGAGGTTCTCTACCAAGCTATCCTTACAGAATAACGTGCCATTATCTGTTTCATGTATGATAACAGCAAATATCATATGATGTGGTTTTAGAACATTTAAGACGTGAAATAGTATTTTTTTAACACATAAACTCAAAAGTGGCACATGTAAAATCAGCTGTTCACATAAGCAATTATATGTTCACAAGTATTTAATTCAATATTTTTAATACGTCAAATTCCTGAAAACCATGTGTATTGAAACAAAATATGACATTTCCCTGTGTCTTTGTAATGGTGGCTCCCTTTACCTTCTCCCTCTGAGCTGTAAGCATCAGAGAGAACCAGTGGTCATTGTGAGAAATGGCAGGTCCTCTCTAACACTGACAGCACACATTGAGCCTCCACGATGGCACTGACATAAGCTGCCTACCTCAAAGCTTCAACACGATGGTTGGTCTTGGAGGTGTAATCAGTCACTGCAAGGGTGATGTCATCTCGTATAAGTTCCACCTAGAAATTCTCAAAGAACAAATCCCCTAAGTTATTGCATTTCATTGATGGAAAATCACTGCACAGAGGATAAAAGGCAAAACAGAACTAATATACTGTAATGTACAGTAAAAATGCACACACCTACACATACACACACAGAGCAGACACATGACCAAAATACATACATGTAGCAAATAGAGTTGTAAACACAGTTGTATGGCAAAGGCACACAAGGTACTCAGTGGAAGTGAAACCTCACAGGACAGTGTGGTAGCAGTGAGCACAGACAGGCACACTCCAGAACTCACCCCCACAGTCTCACAACTGAAGAAGAGGATATCAGGTTTTTTCTGTGGCACATTTTGGCAGACGAGAAGGAGGAGATTTGGGAATTGTTCATTGGTGTGTATGGCATCGCAGCGATGGATGGAGGACATATGGAAAGCCTCCAGCTCGTCCTGCGTTAACACATCACAGATACAGTGACTAGATGTCATGAGTCAGATTCATTTTCTATACATCACGTCTTTCACTTTTTTCTTCAGCAAAAATCACTTACTCAATCCCTGTTTACTAAAAAAGTACCTCTGTCCTCTCCTACTATTTCAAGATCAACTTTTCAATTGGTTTTAACAGCATGGAAAACGTGAGCATAATAACAACCCCTTCTCTCTCTCTCTCTTGCTCCGTGTCTCAAAGACATGTTTTGTTCTTGGCTACAGATACACAATGATCACTGTGTTCCTATTCTGGACTGCTGCCTTCATGAGAAAATTTCACCTGTGAATAACTTGCTGTCTGGGCTTGTAGGAGCTGAGACTGAGCTCATTTCTCACTGCTCCCCTCCAGGAGCCAGTTTCACTGCAAAAGAGGCTGTACCACTGCCTTAAATGTGACTGCACATGCAGCTTTCACAGAACTCTCCTTTGGCATGTACTACCAGTCTTAGTCATAGGGCACTCCTTCTTTTTCCAATGCAGTCACACCGAGAAAAAACCGCCCGTGCTCTATCATATCACTGTGGTGCTTGCGACACAATGTGGCGTGCCTGCACTGTACCTGTGCTGTATCATTTCACCGTGGTGCTTGCGACACAATGCGGCGTACCTGCACTGTACCTGGGACGTCAGTGCCATGTTTGTTCTGTTGCTAACCGCAGGGCCAGTCTCTTGGGTGCGGTATGTTCACATTGACACTGTGCTGTAAGGCATGGGAGTACCTGATTCTGGGCGTCCCTCAGCCTGACTGCCTCTGAGCTGACCTCCACCAGCATCTCCTGGCTCCAGAGACGGTCCGTGCGACCCAGATGCAAGAGGCGGGACAGGGCTTCCTCCACGCTCCGCACCTCACCACTCTGCAGGGAGAACGTCACCAGGTGCTGGGGAAGGGGTGCAGATGACAGCATGGGACAGGGAAACAAAGTGTGTGAAATTATGACTCAACACAAGTACAATTACAGTTACAGCAAGTTTAATTGTATGTTTCAATTCAAATTCAACTCAAATACAATAATCTTTATTGGCAGGAAATACATTCATAAATATTGCCAAAGGGTACATAAATGCATTTAAACAATGGCACAATAAATGCCATACAATGACATTACATACAAAGATATCTGTAACAGCAATAGCAGCATTAAAACAATCCACTGTCTGTCACTATTTAAGTTAATATTTAGTCATAACTGATAGCAGTTTTTATTGAAATGTCTGTAACAGACAAATACAGCACAAACAGGGTACAATTCAGAACAGGTGCTTGAAGCAAGATGTTAAAATGTATAAATACATATCACACTTACATTGACCAAATATTGTGAGATATCTGCCATTGTGGAATCCTATCTGGAATGGTTGCCTGGTAGGTCTGGAAAACCATAAACCATTTTTCAACATTAAAATACACTTCCATTCACAGTTTCCAGCCGATGCCCTCAGACTATATATCAACTATACACTGATCATTGTATGGCACTGGTGACAATGTCTGTGCCTGCTAATATGCCATGATCCATAATGAAGGCTCAAAATGACTACATAAATATTACTGAAGTATGATTTGTCAGCGTTTGAGGAGTTCACCCCACTGCATTCTGTTGAGTATATGTGCATGACAGAATTTATGATCAGATAACCAGATTCACATCTTGGGCAGTAGGGTAATGACATCACTGAGTTCTAGCATTGTTTTGAGTTCCTTGGAATCTTTCATGGGTTGTCTGACTTTCAAATTTGTACAGAAACAATACATTTAAAATTATAACAAGTAATTAAAGTAAAATCTGTTAGGTTCGGGTTGAACAAATCGAACACAGCCATTTATATAAAAAATATGTAACACATCATTATGTTTTACTTATTTATATATAACTATATATGAATCACTGCAATGTTCCCAAATGAACATTTAAAATGAAACCAACATGAAGAAGAATGTCCACTTGCAGAAAAGGCACTGATTTAGATACTGTGAATGAACATGTGCATGTACTTATGAACCACTTAAAGCCCTAATTAAAATTATACCTAAATATGCAACACAAAGATACATATCCCTAACATATCCTCTTGGACAAACACTTCAATAGAAAGCATACATCATGATGGATCTACCATAGATTTTACATAGTATGGTTGTATGGGTCCTGTCATAATAGCTATACTTCAGCAGTACAGTAAATGTAAGCAAGAAATCTGTACACTGCATTTACCATGGAATTAGCTTAGCTTCAAACTACTCACCATTCAATGTAGTGAATATAATGACTGTCCTACTTGTGTCTGTCACCTTTTCTCTTCCTCACACTTCATTACATTGTCCGTTTTCTTTCTGTCTCTTTACAGCATGTGACTGTGTACTTATCATTCCTGTCTGACCAGGTCTACAAGTATAGCTTCAGAACTCAACTCCTTCCTTTTTTTTCTCTTCCGTCAACATGCACTTACTTCGTCAGTGACCTCCAGTGCCCCTCCCTCCTTCTCTCCCACTCCTTTGTGCACTCTCAGCCACTCTACTTACCTCCCTCTTTAAAAA